>OZ010789.1:128509682-129709682 GCA_963932465.1 Maratus speciosus | reverse complement strand
TGACCTTCATCAAGAGACCACCTCTTAGAGTGACCAAATTTTATTGGAACGGTACGTGGTCACTTTAGGGAGGTTTTACTGTAATTAATTAAAATGATCATAATAAAGAAATATGATTGACAACAATAGACATGTTGATTGATTCCAACAAGGTAAGGACTTACTTCCTATTTAGCCTTTCACGTTAAAAAATGATAAACCAATGTTTTCCAACTTATTATTTATGGCATTATGAATTTTATAGTGATTCATGGATAGTGATTCAACAATCATTTACTATAAAAAAGAAACATTTGTATGTTTGCAGGAAAAGGACTCTGAAACTACCGAAATAAATTTAAAAATTCTTTCGCTGTATGATAGCTGACAAATAGAATTTTCAAGTCCAGTCCATAGGTTTTTTTTTTTTTTTTTTTTTTTTTTTTTTTTTTTTTTTTTTTTTTTATTTGGAAGGGGCTAATGCAAATGGGTTGGAATAAAACTTTTTTTCATTAGTTCAAGTCTCACATTCATTTAATGCAGCACAAGAATGGAGTTTCTTCAAAATGTGACTTAAGGCTAGTAGTCACTCAGATTCCGAATTCCTCTCACTAATATTAAGTCTATGGGCATGTGATGCATTCATATATTTAAAATATCTCCTCCTAATATTTTTTAAATATATACTTAATTTTATAGGAAGTGTTAAAAATCTTACTCACAGTTTGCTCGCTTTTAGCACATAAAATATTAAATTAAGCATAGATTTTAGAAATATTTTGAGAACTAATAAAAAAAAGAGACATTCTTTAAGAAGAGTATGCAGAAAAAAGGAATTAAAAATATTAATTTCTTGATGAGATATTTTAAACACACGAATGCATTCTACACTCATAAACTTAGCCTTAGCTAGGAGAATTCGGAAGCTGAGTGACTAGCAGCCTTAACTGACAATGTTTAAATTATCCACAGCAGTATAATTTCCCCTCTACTGTTAGTAGGCATAAAATAGCACTTGGCATATTTAAACAATCAACCATGAGAAGCAGCAGGTTTTGCCAAGTCTGTACATAAAATAACTGTTTAATGTCCCCCTTTCTTTACTTTATTTTTAAAAAAAAGCTTTCAAAGTTTAATTCAAAATAATATTTGAAAATGCCTTTAATAATAAGATCTATAATTTATAAAATATTTATTTATAAAATCTGTCAGTTATTAAAGATAGAGTAATACAGTATTAGGATTAATATGCAAACAATTATCGATTATGAAAAGCCAATATATAACTGCCCCAGTTTCTTTGTAAAGAGAGTACGACAAATAAGCCAATAACATACCTAGTAAGTTGGATTTAACTGTAATACATAAGTGTGTCGTCCCACGAAGAAGTTCCAGGGCCCTTACATGACTCATGACTTCAAAGCTTTGACCATTTACTTCAAGTATCTAAAAATGTAAATATTAAAATTACTTAGCTAACCATAATTATGCATTTTTAGATTTAAAAAAAATTACATTTGAACTGAATGCTAGATAAAATAATTAATTGGCTAATACAGACTCTATAGGAGTCCAAAATAAATTAAAGACTTAATAAAATGTTATTTTATGGTCAAAGTATCCTAACAAACTTTTTTCCTAAAACAAATATGGGGAAATAAATCTATGCATCATTACCAAGCATTTTAGAACTTACATCCTGCATTTAAAAAAAAATAATAATAAATAAATAAATAAAAAACTTAAAGGGAAAAAACCCCATTAATTTCTATTTGTTATTCACTACCAGAAAAAAGATAGAATAGCAATGTTATTCTTAAAACTGGCAGACCCATACTAAATTCAATTATTGAAGAATTCAATCTAGTTCTTTAGGACTTTAAGAAATTTTGTACATAAAAAAAAAAAATCCCACAGTTGTCAGATTTTTTTCCTCTCATTTAAATCATTATAGGAATCGTGTTCATGACATATACAGTGAATACTCGAAGTCTCCATTAAACGATGTAAATATTTGAATGGTACAAAAATAATTCTGTTTGTTGAGTTAATTGAATTCAGTTTTTGAAACAAATTAAATAGGTTGAACTTTATTTTAAAAGAAACAATGTGCTTTTAATTTAGTACTTTTAGTAAAAATGCAAATTAATGGCAATATTGTTATTACAAAAGAACTAATTGCTCGGGACCAACGAAATATACATATAATTGCTGAACTTACATAATTTAAATTATTAAGTCACTTTTCTTTCTGATAGAGGACAAATGATATTTGTATTGCATTGTTTTCTAAATTAGGACACCTTTAAAATTTGATCTGTTACATAAGATTTTGATATATAATACGGCAATTCTTTCACCCCGGAACATCCTTCTTTCCAATTTTAAATCACATGATCACAAAAAGGAAAATATAATTAAAAATTGTTTTCACATTACAGGGCGCACCTGACAACACTAAAAATTGTAATTAAATGCAATTTATTCTTTAAAAAAATATATAAAAAAGTTCAACAAAATGCCACAAATACATGAATAAAATTTTATGCTCTTTTTTTCCATACATCGTATTTAAGCTGAAAGATTATAATTTTATTCATTGTCTTAAACAATATAAAAGTACTAGCTATCAATGCAGCCTTTAAGGATAAAAAAAGGAAGAAAGAGACCTAATTATCTCTGAACATTCAGAAAAATAATGCATATACAGTAGAAACTCTATTTAATAAACTTCTATTTAGCGAATTTATTTCTGGAACTTTGAAATTTCTAAAGAATTACATGTAAAATAACTTCCATACAGAGAAGTAAAATTTTTATTTAAAGAAGGTGAGCAACAACTATTGAAAAGAGATTTTGCTTGGGAATCTTGTTTTTCTTTCCCCACTTATGCATTCCTAAATCTTGAGCCACCCATCCGCTATATAACTTTGTCATAAATTACATACATTATGCGAGAGTCCTCCCCTACTTGGAGTCAAGTTCTTTGTCCTGCCATAGCTGCCAACTTTTACGCTTTTTTCATACCACTAAAATTTTATAGAAAATATTTTCTTACTCAATCGTCGAAATATCATGATTAAACAAGGCGAAAATCTCTTTAAAATTTTAGTGGTAGCCAAAAAGCATGAAAGTTGGCAGCTATGGTCCTGCTTAAATTTCTTTTGCTATTGGCCTCATAAACAATAAGAGAGTGGGGGTGAATATGTTTCTTCTAGTACAGTCAAAAGGCGATATCATGATATTTCAGTTATCAATATAACAGCATTAGTACTTAACTTCAGATTTCAACATTTTAAAAATGTCTAAGGGAAGGTGCCTTGGTATTAAAGAGAAAGTGAAGGTGCATGAGGATGTTGATAGTAGAATCGGGAAAAGAAACATGGCATTAAAAAATGTATTCCTGCAAGCAGTTTATCATAAGTTATAAGAAATCGGGAAGCAATTTTAAAACAAAATACCAGTCAACTGTAGCACTACTGGTACAATATGGTTTAAATCGTGCTTGTACAGAGATGTGAATGAAGCTGTTTTGAAGTAGATTTTATTTGTAAGCAATAAAAAAATGCCTCTATCTGTACAATTAAAGAAAAATCTGACGAATATACAAAAAACCAAGAATCTTATTGAATTCAACGCAAGTCATATCTGGCAGTATAAATTTTTAAAATGTCACGGAATAAAGGAAAAAATAATATATCCAGAGAAAGTGCAGATGTGAGCAGTAAGATTGTGATCAGTGGAAACAAGGTTTTTCGAAATAAATTCTTGAAAGACTATACTTCTGATAACATTTTCAATGCAAATGAAACCACATTGTTTTTTAAGTGCCTTACTCACTAAAACACCTTCTTTTAAAAATGATACATATTTCAGGGAAAAACACAATAAGGTAAGAATTACAATTATGGTGGCATCTAAAATGAAGGTAAAGTGAAGCTCAAGCTTTTAGGTATTGGAAAAAGCAAAAAACTCAGATGTTTGAAAGGCATAAAATCCTTAGAAGTTGAATATGATTTTAATTTGGGTGACTACACATATTTCCAAAAAGTGGATTCTTAACTCAGAAAAACATATCGCTGAATAAAAATGTCATAAAATTGCCATGTTTATTGACAAATTCCCAGCTTATCGTAAATGAACTGAAAACAAAAAAAATATATAAGGAACAATCTCAAATGTTACTATCACAGAAGAATATTGAAGAAAATACTAATTGCTACTGATAACAATCAACCAATAATCGAAACTGTAAATTTGCAGCTGTATTTCTAAATTGAGCAAACCAAGGCATGATGTGATAAAACAACAAGTTGTTTTACTAAAGCTGGTTTCAACAGCATTCCAGCGGCCAAAGATTGTGAAGAGGAAGATAAATTGACATTTTCTGAATTACAGAAGAATGGGGAAAACTCAAAGAATAAGAATTTGTTGAAGATGTAAAACTTGGAGAATGTCTAAAAATCGACAATGACATATGTACAAATAAACATCCAAATGATGATGTTGTTTTAGAAAGCGTGTGAAAAAACCATGCGGTAGATAAATT
The DNA here is from genome assembly GCA_963932465.1 of Maratus speciosus. Classification (NCBI taxonomy): domain Eukaryota; kingdom Metazoa; phylum Arthropoda; class Arachnida; order Araneae; family Salticidae; genus Maratus; species Maratus speciosus. The sequence goes on along the minus strand of OZ010789.1, from coordinate 129,705,154 downwards.
TGACGACAAGGAAAATGAAGAAAAGGAAAGTGGATGTCTTCTTAAACCTTCACACAATGACCTGATCACAGCATTTGAAACAATCAGACATAGATTTCAGTTTCCAGAAAATGTAGTAGATGATATATTCAATTCCTTACAAAGATGCAAGTTATATTTTGAAAACTGTGAAAGCACTTTGAAAGTGCAGCAGAGAATAACAGATTATTTTTCAGCATAAAAATATTTTCTTCTCTAATTGTATATCAACACCATTTCTGATGCTTTCTTCATTCTCATCATTATGTCAGATTTACGTTTATTTTAATAATTTAAATATTTTTTTATACATCCTAGAATATTAGTCAGCAAATAATAGTACATTAAACGTGTGTATTGATTTTAATGCAATAAATCATGATGAACAAATTATTTAAGAAAATATCTATTTTTACAAACTAACCTCTATTTTACGAAGTCTTCTATTTAATGAAGTTTCGATTGGGATTTAGCGAGTTTGTTAACCACTTCATCGGCGACAGGTATGGGGAAACAGTGCTTTTACCTCCGATTTATCTGAGGCAGATGGTGAAATGGTTAAATAGAGGCTTTAATGTAATTTTAACTAAGTTTATTAATAAAAAATTAGACAGAATTTAGCCATGGCAGAAAACAGAAGTAATAAAATATGTTACTGGATAATCATACCTGGTCTCCCCTTTTTAATCCAACTTCTTCAGCTTTAGATCCTTTGTCTACTTTCGATATGAAGGTTGCAAAACCAGTTTCGTATCCTCCGAGTATCGAAAAGTGCAAAACCTCTTCTCTTGTTGATCGGGCTAATGTTATGACTCTACTGCGTGCTTTCGTAGAACAAGCAATGTTCAGAAGTCTTTGTTGGCCACACATTTTCTGAAAAATATCAATTTTATGTAATTACCATACATTCTAATGTATAGCATGCATTTTTTGAAACAGGAAAATTGATCAAATTTTAAATGTGGGCATTATATGCCGGGAATAAAAGAGAACGATTCAAGAAAAGATAAGCATTAGAATTGAAATTTCTATTCTATATTATGAACAAGACAAGAAGATATGATTATTTGAATAAATGAGAATATGCTTTTTAGAGATTCAAGCATATATGTCTAGCAAAAAAGAATGTCCCCACTTCACAATTCTTATTTTTCTTCATGTTTGTACTAGTTATACTTTTCAATGTTCTTTAGTATTGCCATGCTACATTTTTAATGAAGGTTTCTATGCAAAATTAGGGGTGTGAATAATATGACGAACATACCCAAATACAGAAAAATACAGTCTTAAATCATAACACACATTATGCATGGTTAGAGTGTTATAAAATTGACTGTATGGTACAAGCAAACCTGCCCGGAATTGCCTGTGACCAGGAAAATAGCCTTAAATATACCAACATTACTTTGCAGCTTGTGGAGATAACAAATATATCTTGTTATATAATATGTCTTTCCAAACAAAGCTCTTTCCATTCAACAAATAATTAAAAAAAAGCCTCCCAACCACGAGGTCACTTGCATCGTCATAGTAACAGTTTTTAACAAATAAAGGTGGGCCTATATTTGTTTATCCAGAAACAAATTTGCACTCCTCTATGTGCAACAGATTTCCATAGCCATTGCCAAGAAGCAAACAGAACACACATACAGAGAAAAAAAACTTTTTTATATTAATATAGATTATAATTTTTAAATAGTGTTTTCATAAAACATATATTTTAAAGAAAAATCTTCAAGCATTCAAAGTATAGAAAAAAAGCAAACAAATAATTGATCAATTACACTGTTTTTTACACTCTTTTATTTATTAACTCAACCTGGTATCTGTAAAGATGGAATTTTGTTATCGATTTTTAACTCACTTTCCGATATGTTAGAATTATACAAATTGCATACAAAGGTGTGTTTCTGATGACATTAAAATATTTTAATATTCTTAAATAAAGTTTAATTTTTTTTTCTCTGTTGCCATATCTTAAAAAAGAAACAGAACAAACATTATATATATTATAATAAATTCACTTGCTATCACATTCTGCGAAGCGTAAAAAAAAATCAGTAAATTTTTCATAATAGAGTTCAATGTGCATGCCAAATTCATAATAACCAACCTCCCAATTTTTTGAATACCAGTAAATTCTTACAAAAATATTTGCTTTATTTAATTGTAGAAATTGTGATTTTATAAAAAGTATTTCTGCATAAAAATATTGGTATTAAAAAAATCAGGAGGTTAGCAACTATGCACATTAATGTATTGTAACAGAAAGTTTTGGGAAAAAACATGAATTGCAGTAAAAAAAATTAGACATGATTTTCAAGAAGAACACTGAATGCTTATAAAAGTATGATCCTTTTTAAACTATTTTTATTTTTATATTCATTCTTTTTTACCCTCCAAAAAAACTTTCTCCCCAAGATTTTTATTCACCCAATCTTTTGTTCACTCTAACATTGGGCTGAATTCTTTTTTTAAAAATTAATATGTATAGTTTTTTTTTTTTTTTTTTTTTTTTTTTTTTTTTTTTTTAATAGATTGCCATAACTCCTTCTTGAAGATTTAGAACCCCAAACTGTAAAATAGATGCAATAAGGTACTTAAAAACTATGTAAAGTATTTTAGGGGCCCCAAAAGGAAACTTGTCCAGGGACACTCAGTTAATAAATCGTCTTCAAATGCTCTATTACAATACACTTGTTATGTAATTTATGCTATTTTGAATACAAAAACTCTAGTGAGTTATATTCATTCCATTAATGCTAAATATTACATACAACATGAAAAAGGTTAGTGAAGAGCATAAAAGATAAATCAAATATACAACAAAGTAACAAACTAATTTACCTAACAAAATAAAAATTTTACAGAACAAACATACGTAATGCTAAAATAACTATAAAAAATTGGCAAGTAAAAGAAATATTATAAAATTAAATTTAGGATTTAATATTAGCAATATAGTATTTACTTCTCTTTCTAATTTAAGTTCAAATTGTTCTAGGAACTCCATCATTCTAACGTCTGTTTCAAAATCTGTGAAATGATTATGAACCCATAATAAAACAACTCTTGTTACCTATAATATAAAAAGTAAACATAAATAAGAAGTTTTAATTGAAAATGGTAAAATATTTTTATTTTTGTTTGAAAGATTTTTAAAAATTAAATTTCAAAACAAATGACATTTTATAACTTTCTCAGTCCTGGCGTTGCCTGTAGCAGACACTAAACGGCACTCTTTAAATTATTTTAAATGCTTCTAGATTTGTTGTAAATACTTTTTTACCTTTTCGGTAGATTGGAGCATATTTATAAGAACAAATTTATCCACTAAAACACTTTTGGAGCTGTTTTAAAGTCATATAAAAATGGCTTTTGTGGTCACAAGTTGGTCTCAGGACTGAAGAGGATAAAATACTTTTTAAAATACTTGCTTTATTATTAAAATAGTCAATAAAGTATTATTAAAAAAAATCATATTATAAAATAATTAAAGCATTTTCAACAAAATATATCAAGCCTAATAAATGTTAGTTACAGATCCTCAGCATGGATAATGAATGGAGCACAGCAACCAAAAAGTGTACAATTGGTATAATATCATGCAAAAAATGATTTTTTTTTTTTTTTTAATAAAGAAATAAAAAATTTAAAGACAAACTACTTTATGATGTTGGAATAAATATATCTATGTAAAAAAAAATAACAATAATAATAATAATAATAATAAGTATCAAACTGTAAATATAACATAAAACTTCAAATTTTTTTTTTTTTAAACAAATGACCACAATTACTCTAAAACCACCGAATCAATTCACTTCTATTTTTTCACTCCTTTTCTTACATAGAGACTGAAGAAAGAACTTTCTTCTTTTACAATTTTTTTTCGTCTTTTATGTGTAACAGAAAAATGTGATTTTCTCAAAAACTATGTAACCTATGCTAATTGCTAGTTTTCCTGCCAAGTTTAAATAAACTAATAATACCCCTAATTTTTTCATAATTTTGGTTTCAGTAAATTCGGAAATAGAGTGGAAGGACATATTTTTGTAATACATTTTTGACCATATCTGTAAAAATATAATGCCTAGAATTAAAACACATATTTTTAGTTTGGTGTTACAAGATCTTTTGAATGATGCCTCTCACACAATATACAAATACAGTGGAGCATCGTTTATATAATGCCGAAGGGTCTACCAAAAAACGTCGTATAATCGATTTTCACTTCTAAAACTAGAATTAATTTTGTTTTCACTTAATTTTAATGTTTAACATGTTCATTTACATAAATTTATAAACAAACCAAAACAAACAAATGACCAAAAAAAAAAAAAAAAGAAGAAAAAAAAAAATAGTAAGCAATTTAAATGTGTGTACCTTTATTTTTTCTTTTGATCATTTTACGTAGTATTACAGAAAAAATTGTCTATGGTTGTTTGACGTGATGACTGAAGTTGAGTTGTAATTAATGATTTGTGCAATGAGTCAAGGGGCTGAAAAGAGCTGTGGTCAAAACAGTACGAAAAGTGAAGAATGAAAAAAAAAAGATATGTACTGTTAGTGCACTGATTAGCAAAGAATGTGCCGTGTAAGAATAAAACAGGTCGGAAAAGCTGACCATCCCCGCAAAAAGAAAGACCCCTCCCAGTGTAATCCGTTATGCATAAACTGGTTTCTCTGACTAATTCCACACCAGCCCATACTTTTGTTATGTGGGGTATATTTAAACACGGTCTTTGGTGTCATTCACAGCTGGCAAATTCGGCCCGTTCTTAAACTACACAAGAAAAATAAACAAAGATAAATGTGTACAAAAAAAACCCCAACAAACTGATGTATAAACGATTTTATGCATCGTATAAAGGATATATTTTTACATTAAAACAAATAAGAATGAATTGGGACTACACTAAAATGTCATATAAGCGATGCTTTACTGTAGCTGACTGAAACAGATGGACAGACAGGCACACGAGTGATCTTATAATGGTGCTGTTTTACTTTTTGAATATGGTACTCCAAAAAATGAAATAGACTAATACACAAATTGATATTTATAACAGTTAGTTCATTAAAAATACAAATTTCTCAAAAACTAGAGAAATATTAAAAAGAGAGAGATAGAAAGATGCATGGAATATTATATCAATTGCTATTTAGTAAATTTCAATGTATATTTAAATAACAAAAGTAAGCCATAAATAAAATAAAAATATTTTATGCAAAAAAGAAAAAATTAAAAAATATATAGTATTCTTAAATAACAAAAGTGTCTAAAATTATGCAGACAGACTTACTTTAGCCCTATATTTTTCTTCATCAAACCAAACAAGTAATTTATCAGCAATAGTTTTAGAATCATCAATAAATGTTCTGTATGCTAATAAGAAATCTTCTACATAGGTGATATCCATTGTATTATCTTCTATTAGTTGTGTCAATAATCTCTCGGGTGTACCCTACATAGAAAATAAAAACATTAAATAAACTAGAAAATAGGAATTCTGCTTTTTCACAATTTACTCTCGCCCCTGATGACAAAAAAATATATGTATATAAATACTAGAGTCCCGATTATCCGAGTTAATCCAACTTATACCTTTGGAATAGATCATTTTCTTCTGATGGACTGATGATGGCTTCCATTATTATGAAACAGTCATTATAAATGAAGTGTAAAAAAAATTATGGCCATTTTTTTTTTCCTTATTCTGACCAGAAAATCAGAGTTCTAACTTTTTATCGCTGCTCTTTCATCTTCACCTAAATTTTCATTTATAATGACTGTTTCATAACAATGGAAGCCATCAGGCCATCAGAAGAAAATAACTCGGCGAAAGTGGAGACTCCGATAATCGGGACTACTGTAATTCACTTTTAAGACTTATAACACGCGATTTTATTTTACATAAAGTGATGTCATCCACTGAAGAATTCATCATTTGCGATCCAGTGTTAAACAACATCTACAGAAAAGTACGCTTAGGACATCACTATCGCTGAATAATACACAAATCCAAAAAAAAGAGATTTCGTCATTCAAAAAAAATCGGCTATCTAAAGATTCACAAGCCTTGATTCGTTTGTATTTTTAATATAGATTATTGAAAATTAAATTTAGTTTCTAATAGCTCAATGTTTTATCAGAAATCCTTCATTTATAGTTTTTCAAAATAGCATATATTTTAATAATTTTTTTTTTCAGTTTTTATGGGAAAATGGCAACAAAAAGATATAATTGCTATTTTTCTTTCACTTTCTACAGAAATGAAGTTATTCCGTTGCCAATAGTAAGCAAATGGCTCTAAAAACTACAAAAAAAATTAATGTCTCAAAAATAAATGGAGATGCAGTTTTCAAACAAATTGCATTAAAAAGTACTGTTTTTTCCAAATACGACGGTATAAAAATCGAAAATATGCAATGCTTAGAAGTTTAAAAAATTGCTATAGAGTATTTAATCATACTGCTTTGTTTTACGGCTGGCTTCTGTAAGGTCACATTATTTTTTGGAGACTACACAAAATAAGCTGGGAGAAAGAAATAGCATATTGTACTGGGGGCTAATAAATTTAAACACTTCCATCAATCATTTTTTCAAAAAATCTAAAATCGATGATTTTTAAAAGCCAAATTATCAGTTGAAACCTACTAAAGCAGCAGCCTACCTTTTGAACCTCATGGACCATTAAAACCATAATTAAAATTCTATGAGCCACTTCTAAAATTTTTTGAATAATATGAATATATTTATACAATAATGATCACAATGTTCCCATTTTATTGATATGCCACAGGATTAGAGGTCTGCACGGGCACGGGGTTGGCCCGAGGCCCGCAGGCCGGCAGAATGAAGGCGAATTTTCAAACGGGCCGGCAGAATTAGGAAAATTTTTTCAACGGGCCGGGCTGGGAAAAAAATCTATCGGCCCGATATAAGAATTTATGCGAAGCAGATAAAATACGAGCCATTTTCAATGAATATGATTTTCTCGAGAAGTATAAATGTGCGTCACGAGCCGATGCAAGTTTAACAACATCAATACAGAAATGTAAGATGTCCATCATAGAGATCGGCATCGTACAGTTACAAGATGTCTGATTCAGAGTTTAATTTTTTTTCAGCAGACTCGTGCGGGACGGAACTGGTCTTAATCGATCTCAGGATGTGTAGAACAGTCATTGTGCTTTGTAGTATTAATAGTGATAATGAACTTCTCTTAACAGTATCTTTGGAAATATACCTTAAGGTGGTTCACTGCTCAACAATGCGAAGCTTTTAGACACATTTTCTGAGAAAATTTTTAACTATAAAGGCATAAAATTGACAGGCCTGCCTATGGAAGTCATTTGGAAATGAATAGCTTTTTCCATATTTGATAAATTACTTACAGAAATAACAGAGATTCCTGTCACGTGACTGTATGTTTTTCTCCTTTCCTGTGCTATCGCTTCCGGAAATTCGACTCAAAACGCTAACTTTGACAGTATTTTCAGAAAGATATATTGCTTTTATCTATGAAAAAAATGACATTTACATAGCTTCTGAATAAGAATACCTGCCAATCTTACGCGTTTCCGAAAAGAAATGAATTCATAAATGTGTCGAAATGTAGCTCCTTTGGATTTGAGAAAAGCCTTAAAAATGAGAGAAATATTTTCACAAATCTACTTTTTATTATACAGCTTCAAAAGTTATCATGTTTTTAATCCTTTATTCTGAACTACACTAATCTTTACTACAGAATCTTAATTGTATGTTGAGAATTTTTTTTTTTTTTTTTTTTTTTTTTTTTTGTAGTAATTGTGTTGGGCTGGGCCGGGCCGGGCCTGTTTTCACTGATTTTTGCACGGGCCGGGCCGAACTTCCAATTTTTACACCGGGCCTGAAAATTCCGGCCCGTGCAGACCTCTACATAGGATACCACTATTTTTTAATACTAATTTTTACCTTATTTATATGCAGAAAGAACTTATTTAAACATAACATAAACCTTTAAAAGTTGTTTTATTGTAACAAAATTATCAAAGTTAATTTAAATATCACAAATAATTGAAGCTTATTTAAGTATCACACATTTTGAATATGGCATTTATTCCTGTGTCTTTGAAACAAGTTTTTTCTTTTTTACATGAACAATCTTATGGGAACACGGAGAGCTATTTTTATTTCAAGACTCGTGCAGAGTTTTAATTTCCGAGACAGAATCAAAATGTTTGTTTTTCACAAATATGTAGTTGAAAACTAAATCAAAATTTTCATTGTTTTTAAAGAGCATTCACATTTTATGGAGAACTAAAAATTAAGAATTGCCTGATTAAAAATTAAAAATTGGTAAATAGCAAACAGTATCTGCTAATATAATAATTATCAATGCCTACTCTAATTTAAATTTTCAAAACTAAACATTTAATTTTTCATAAATATAAGAATTTCTTAGGATATTATATTATCATGTTTTATTATTGCTTGTTTAATTAAACAGTTATTAATAAAACAGTATTTATAACACAATACAATATAGTTTATTATTATACACATTATAATACAGTTATTAATAAAACAAAAAAATCCAAATAATGTACAAAATTTTCCACGGACCACAAAAATTACCTTGCAGACCTCCGGTTGGCAAGCTTTGTACTAAAGTATCAAATCAATTTTTTGCTCCGTTTGTACTGCAATACTCGTTGTAAAAATTATCTGATCAGCTTGAAATTAATTAGATACTCTTTTCAGATATCTGGAATTAATTGTATAGTTGTTGTTTCATTCTAAAGATGCATAACTTTTAGCTTTCACATTTTTTTCCAAATTCATGTTTTTGCTTTTAGATTTCATGTTTTGCTTTTTTTTTTTTTTTTTTGTATGCAACATATCAAAATAACTGGAAATTGAAATAGGTAATATTGCCATTTCAACTAGATTTAAAGTTACATAAGAAGAATAATTACAATGATAAAAAATTATCAAATTTCCTTCTCTGAATAAAAAACACACATATATAAATATAAATGGTGTATTTACATTAATGACATAAAATTACATTAAAACACAAATCTTATCAAAAATTTATTAAAATCACATTGCAAAATTAAATAGTTGCATAAAAAAGGGGGGAGAGGGACAAGATTCCTCCCCCCCCCACACACACACACAATAAATAAAGTGAGCTATGTCTACTTTTGTCTATTGTCTACTAATTCAAACAGAGAGATGCAAAATTCTATCAGTCTATTCCGATATAAAATCGAACATTAAAATTATTAAAATATAGCAATTTCTGTATTAGGCTAGATAGATTTTCCTTGCAAAATAGATATTTAAAGTAATTGTCAGTCTTTTTTTTTTTAATGAAACTATTTAATTTTGCAATATGATTTTAATTAATTGTTGATAATTCCGTTTGTTAAAATTTGTGTTTTAAGTCTTTAACATAATTTAGCAGTTATACGTGTCTTATCACATTTTTATTTATTAAAATTGTACATGATGAAAGGTTCCAGGCCTTTTTAATGTTTGTTTTTCTGTTTCAATAAATATACAAAAAAAAAGTGTCACTGTCAATAATTTGATAACTATAATGAAAGAAAATTGGCATAAAATTTATTTGTTACAATGTCAATGACAGAAAATATTGGAAAACAATAAATTTGAATATATAATTCTATCCTAAACTCAGATGAATTTGCAAAATAAAAATTGTGTCATTTTGACAGATTAAAAGTACCATATTTCATTATTAATAAAGTATATTTTTAGATGAAATGATAAGTTTCTTCTATCAAAACGGATTGAGATTTATTTAAATTAGGGTTCAGTTTTAAATCTAACAATACCTATCAGAATGATTTTTTTTATTACAAAAATATATTTAAAAGGGCAAAGCACATCTCAGAAAAGTAGAAGTAATATTTTATCTTTGAAATGTTTGCAATAAGCAATGCTAAAAAGTCAGCTGTTGCAACAGAGATGGATGTGATCTTAGGACCTAAAAAATCCCACAGTCAAAGCAAAATGAATAGCAACCGAATTACAGAAGGTCGCTATTGGCCATGCTCATGATATCATTCTATTTTCCAAAATTGACAATTTTGAAAAACAGAGCAAATTAGTGTGTTTTCAGAGCTTGTAGGGTCTGGACATAGCTTATAAGGAGAAGAGCTCCCTAATTCAATAAAAAAAATTCTAAATAATATGAAACATTTATAGATTTCTGCTTTTTTATCCAGTTTATTAGCAATCTGCTTGACAAATCCCAATGAGAAAGCATATTATTAAATGGCATCTGTAAAACTATTTACTATATTACAGTACACATTGATCACATATCATTTATGGATGTATAATAAAATTTATAGAAGCATATCAGAAAAAAACACTTATTGTTAAAATAAAGTATACATTGCACACTAAAGTGATTACAATGCACATAAAAAAAAAAAAATCTTTTGACATACTGACTAGCATTATACACTTCTAACAGTGACATTCTCAAGGTCTGTAAATAATAAATATTCTACATATTTAAAAGACAAGGCTGTTTTTTTAGTCATCTGCCCTGAACTTTGTACTGAACCAATTTTGACCTTTTTTTTTTTTTAATGAAAGCAGTTCATTTGTGGATATGCCCACACTAGCTACTTAAAAAATATTCCCATTTTTATATTTTAATTTAAAAAGGTGTTTTATGAAATTTCTTCAAAATGGTGGCAATTGGGTTAGTTCCATTGTTGCAGAGAAAATGAAAATGCCGAAAAGTATTCAGAAAAGTAATTTTTGGGACATATTTTTTAATTCACACATTAAATTTCTGTAAAAATAAGTAAACATGTATACTTTGTTTTTATAAGTCAATAAAAATTCATATTTGTATTTACTATGACGTCACAAGAATATTGGCAATAAGAATTATCTTATCTTTATTTATTAAACCTTTATTGATGCCATTTTCTCATTAAAATGAAATAGAAAATATGTTTTTAATTTGAATAAATAGTATTTAAGACACTCCAAAGAGGCTCAAGCTCACTAAAAATTAACTGACATTTTTTATGGAAAGCTTCCTTTTGAAAAGTTAAATCTTCTACATTTTCGTATAACTGTATCAAAATGACATCATTTACAAATATTTTTATCTCCACCAGCTCTAAAATTAAAGGCCAAAATTTTAAGAAGATAACACTTTTACCTGTCAAAATGACATCATTTTAAAAAGGCATTAAACTGAAAATGTAATTTTTAATTCAGAAAATGGACATGTTTTCTACAAATATGTCTAAATGGTGTAATCTACATTGGCCTTTCAATCCCGATAGTAAAGGCAGACAAGAAAAAGAAACCGCAGAAAGAAAAATTTGCCACATCTGCAAATGTTATTTTATTATGTATAAAAATTGCTGCTTCATTTTTACATAATAATGCATTAGCTTATAAAAAATGTTATGTTCCAAGAGATATGAATTTGAAATGAACTATGATTTTTAAACTTTTGTATTTCATCGAATTTTGACAGATTCCACCTCGTTATTTATTATTTGTACACCTTTAAAATGTCACTGTTGGAAGTGTATGAAAATAGTCGGTTTGTTATCAAAAAGTTTTTAAAACCTGTTATCCCTTTTAACATGTAAATGTATAAGTTTAATTATGTAAGTTTCAAAAGTATAGAATCTAAAATTAAAAGAACAAAACTAAAAGCTTATTTAGCAGAAATATAACAAACATACATGTACATATGAAGAAAAAAAATATAAAGAATTAATACCCGAATAATGACATGGGCTTTATTGCCTGTTGAATCAACAGTTCTAGTTTCAGTGACATAAATTAATTTTCCATTTTCTTCGTGCCTTTTAATACTTTCTTCCCCTTGGTGTAAAATTTTGTAATAATCACCCTGTGCCACACAAACGAACTGACAGTCTTCTGTTTTTGTTCTCATAACACCTTGTTGATACATTTTTTCCATTGTTGGAGTAATACCAAAACTGGAAAAAAAAAAGTAAAATTTTATATGGATTTGAAAATACATCAATAAGATAGTCTAATATTTTTTTTTTTTAAGAGAAAAGATAACTCTTAATTCTGAAAATATCAGACTGATAAATACTGAACATAAAAATTAAATAGTACAAATAAATAACATTTTTTTCCCCCTATCTGACACAAAACAGGAAATAAGCAGATTATAAAACAAAGAACCAAAAGCATACATGAAGTGTATTTGTACAATATTAAGATGGGAAAAAAGCAAATTTTATATAAAATATATGCAACTTAGAGATAAAAAATATCCAATACATAATCATTATCTGTTTAATTATTATTTTATGTAACTGTCTACTTTCGAGACAACTACTTTCTGCTTCCATCAACCATGTTCTGTTAAAAAAAATTCCCAAATGCTGGGGAGCTAACTGGCACTTGTTAAATATATTTAATTAGCTCCCTAAATATACTGTAATTTACTTTATTGCTGCAATTATGATTGTATAGATCCTCTGGTCTAGGCCAAAAAATTATTAAATATCATTATTAAGATTTTATGCTGTGTTATTTTCTTTTTTGAAGAGCAATCGTATAAGTTTAAGGAGGATTAAAATAATTAACTAGAAGAATTTAGAAATTCTAAATAACTAAAATAGACTACCATTAAAACAATCAATCATGATGGAAAGAAAGAGATTCAAGGAAATTCCAAATTAACAATTAACAAATTTTATTTACAAGAATGCAATATTATAATTTAAAAAAAAGTAATCCATCGAGACTTGCATTACTGTTCATGCAATTAATGCTTATTAATAAATCAAAATTTTCCATATTAAAATAATCACCAAAATAGAATGTCAGAGTTACCAAGTTCCAGAGAACAAAAATCAGGAGATTTTTAAAAAGAAATCAGGAGACCTTTTTTCAATGAAAATTTTATTGTTCATCATCATTGCCAGGCTTACTGAGCGCTTAGAGCAAGTAAATCCTCGCCGTGTAATCTTCAAAGAAATTGTTTTTAAATGTAAAATAATAATAATTTATTTTGAATAATATTACAGCCAAACATACTTAATAAACTTAAAAATGCTTTTAGTTGAGGCTTCAAAATACTTTACAATCAATTAAGTGAAATAAAATATGTTTTAAAACAATTTAAAATTCATTTTAAATACCAGCAATGGTTTTGTCTTTTCATAAAAATATACAATTATGAAAGTTATGAATGATAATTATTAATAAAGAAATTAAGTGATACATGATGAGTACATTAAAAAAATGAATTTGTAGTTTGGAATGTAAAGTTACAATTTATTAATTTTAGAAAATAAAATATTAGATTTTTGAAGGAAAAATGAAAATTTGCATACAGAAAAAAATCAAAGTTCTAAAGAGCCATCATATATACATATATATTTGACCTGAATTTCTATCATATCAAATAGTACTAATCAAACACAGAGAAGAAATAAATGTTTACAATTATCCTAGCATATTTAAATATAAAATTAGAATGAGAAAAGTTATGTTAGAAAATCGGGAAAAATTATGCCAAAAATCAGGAGTATGGAAAATCAAACAAAAATCAGGAGACATGGCAAGTCTGGAATGTTGATTACTCTTAAAATTTCTTAAAGTACTAAGCATTATTTGCTACAATCTTATTTGGTTAATATATATATATATATATATATATATGTATGTATATTATTATCTATTATGTATATTATTGTCTAGTTTTATTTTTATTAAAAATGAGTGAACATCTACAAAGAGAACACACAAGCACAAAAACATATGTCTATCCTAAACTATTCAGACAATGAATTATTTTAACAGAAACTGAACAATGATCAAAATAAAATATTAATACAGTAGAAATCTTTCAGCAATAATCATCATCATACTATTGAATACCCAGTGATAATGTGGCGGGAAATCCAAAACATAGCGCTGTTTCACTGATATAAATAGAGTATGTGAATGCATTTTCACTTTCCTTTATAATCATCCCTATTTGGGCCAAAAATAATAACCAGGTGTTTCTGACTCAACTTAGTACTTCATCTGGTGCATAGCAAGGTCTGCAAAGTCATTAGACTAAAAATATGTTTAATTCAGACAGTGTACTGCTGACTTCAACGCTCACAATCAAAGACAGAACATCACGGCTATTATCTACATTATTTCACTGCCTGTCTAAGTCTCTTTCCTTTAGCATTGTATCATAATTTAAAAACTTTGAAAAAAAAATGACAGAAAATTCCCATTTGCTGATTATGACGATACCACCTTCTTGAAACTTGCAGATTGCCGCTGTGTTCACTTCTCCTATTAGTACGACTGCAGAACTCAGTCTCTTGATCTCTTTACCCTGCTGTAAATTAAGTGTCATAAAACATTCAAAGCCTTCTATTCTAATTTGTGGAAAATGACAATAACATCCTGGCACCAATAAAAATATTTTCTCTTATACTTTGAGCTACCATAAAGAACCACGTTAACATTAAATGCTCTAATAAGCAATTGATTAGGCATCATAAAATTAAATATACAGATACTATTAATTATTCTTAATAACATATACCAACAATGAATCTTGTAACCTGCTATGCAGAGTTATGAATCTTAAGATATTGATTACGCTGACTTTTTACTTTATCCACTCATGTCCAGAATGAACCAAGTCTGTTTTCACATACTTTCTCATATATGCCATCTGTTTTACAGACTTGTTTTTCTGTGGTAGTAGATAAAACAGATTTTATGCATAATCTAAATGAACTATCTCTTTTTTTTTTTTTTTTTTTTTTTTCTTTCCAAATGGACTTGGTCTACTATGGTCGTGAATCCCTCATTTAATGCCAATGCTAAAAAATCGTGACGTCACTATTGATTTCAAATCCAGCACCAGCATGCGATGTACATATTCCATTTTTATTTATTTTGAGAATAAGCCAATTTAGTTTTTCTAATGAAAGACGGGATCGTCCATCTACAGATTTTGATCCAAGAAATTAATTTCAACATTATGATATTCTGTCATAAAAAAGGGCAATAATGAGCATGATATGAGGCCTTGCCTGGAAACAGATAAACAATGGCTATGTAATGTTAAAAACTGCAATAAGTGAATATCTATTAAAAAAGAAGCAGAGTTTGATAGCTCAAAAGCTTTATCTAAGTTTTATGTACATTTTTTAGGTTATATATGTTATTTATTATTGTTATATATGCTATATCTGTCTAAATAAAGAGCAATCTGCTCCTTCCAAACTCCTGCTATTATTAGCATTTATTATGTCCCTACAGAAATCTTAACTACTCTATTTAACGAAGTCACTAAATCCCGGAAAAAAGTTTGTTATATGGAAAATTCGTTAAATAGAGATTCACCTTTTAAAACACTTTAAACTACATCAAACACATTTTAAATTCATAAACACTAAATATTTTTACTAAAAGTAATTAATCACATTTTTTTAAATAAATTATATCGATTTGTTTTATTTATTTTACCCACCAATATCCATCATCAATTCACTTTTTCTATGTGTTTAAATCTTTGAAATCTGCAAGGAAAACAAAACATTGTGCGGGAATACACTGTATTTTCTGTTTAAAGTAAATAGTTTTACAATAAAATTAACGAATTTTAATGACCTTATCGTATTTATTATTATTATAACAAATAATTTTAACCATACATTAACATATGCGTTCTCAAATTTAGTTTCTGGAAAACTCTGTTAATTTTGTTTGAGTTTTTTCTTTTAAAAAGTGCTTTCTTTCATAATACGTCTCGCATCTTTGCAATGCACCAAAAACCCCTTCATGCATATTTTCTTCTAACTATAATCCGCGTCGGATTGTTTCAAATGATTTTAGCATTTCATCATACGAAGTTTTGCTAATTCCTGCATCATGATCATTTCCATCCTCATCATATCCGTCTTCATCGTAATTCACTGCTGTATTGTTTTTATTTTTCACACTGTCGAAAATATCCAATTCGGATAGTGTTTCCGACGTCTCAATTTCAGAGTTAAGTGAAATACAATCATTAATCAGCATATCATGGTTAGTTTCTTCTTTTTTTCTCATCTGTATCCAAATTTTTTTTAAGTTACTCTAAGGGATTATCGTCTTCGTCCTCCGTACTTACTGAATTCTCACTGCCGACAAAGAAGGTGCCTGATAAAACCAGTTCAAGGCCATTGAACATCATAAAATGTGTTTAAAGAGAGAATGAGTTTGAAATGTCCAGAAATATTTTGAGAAATGGGAAAAAAAAAATTTTGATCACAAGAAAAAGTTCGTTAAATGGAGAACTTCGCAATTTGGAGGTTATTTTACAAAGAAATTCGCAAAATGTTCTTGGTTCCAAGGAAAAGTTCCCAAAATAGAGGTTAGAGGTTCGTTAAATAGAGGTCCGACTGTATAATAATAATACACAAACCATAAACAAAGAATTTTGATACGAACAATTTTATCCTGTGAATTTTAGGTAGGTCATGATTAGAGTTTTTAAAATTTTTCCGCAGAGTACCTACCCAACAATCTTCCATAATTGTGATACATGGATGAGGCATTCAGTCATGGTTATTGGACAAAAATCATGAACATGCAAGAAATGTGAAGTATCGCTTATACTTTTGTTTTTTCATTAAATATCATTGTTTGGAAACAGTCTTTTTTTTTTTTTTTTTTTTTTTTATAATAAAATAAGTAGAACTTTGGAAAAGTGGAAAGTGGACGTCTTTTTATATAAAAAGGAAGCTAGATAAGTACCTTATTTTACACTTTAATAATTATGTATTTATTCATTTTATGTTATAATAAGACACTTTGTTTACAATGCTCAAGAATGCATTTTAGAAATGTAAATGAATTTTAAATAGGAATGTGCTTATAAGTTTATAGGGTATTTCACAATCTACAAAGATAGGGCACATAAAAGATAGATAAGGAAAAAGGAAGGATGCACAGAATGACATGATGTGTAAGTTATCATAATTTTCAAAAAGCAGGAATAACAGCAGCAAACAAATTTCAACTCTTACCTATCTCCAATTTGTAGTTCTTTGACTTCTCCACTTGGGAGCTCAATTTCAACAGCACCATTAACAATCACAGACCATGAATCAAGTTCTTCACCATCGTTCATAACAACAATACCTGGTTTCTGAACAACAGCAAACACCATTTTTGCACAAAGAGCTTTACGGACTGTCAATGTCATGTTAGCAAAAGCCTAAAAAATATTGAATAGAAAAAGGACATTCATTAAAATTATATTAAAATGTGTAAAAAATAACTTTCTTAACATTCTGTTATACATTGTAAGATCATTAAATAACTTTCTTAACATTCTGTTATACATTGTAAGATCATTAAATAACCTTCACTTATATAATTAAAAATGAAAAAAAAATAAACAGTCAAGTGCGAGTATTAGTCATGCACAGAGGGTTCTGTGCAATAATATATCATTTAGTAACTGATTATTAAATAAAATGTTGCTAAAAGAATACTAAGACTTCGTAAAAATTATAAAATGTAGGGTTGGGTATAGCTATAAATACTAGAAAAGTATAAATGAATATACCATGAAAGTTCAAAGAAATATGGAAACTAAATAATATCAAATATAGATATTCTGTATAACTCTTTTTTTAATCTTATCCTAATTTGTTTATGATGAACTTAATTCAGTACTGACAATAAAAGTAGTGCATATTTAAACTTCATTTGGCATTTCATAAACCTACATTCATTGTAATAATAATCTTTTTTTTTTTTTTTTTTTTTTTTTTTTTTTTTTTTTTTTTTACAGTGTACATGAAACCCTTGTTCAAAATTTAAACTTACCATTGTGCTAAGCGCACTTCAAAAGGACGTCGCAAAGTTGCAACGGCACTTTGGTCCGTGCCGCGTTTTTCTATATAGGTTTTTAGTTAACCTTTAAAGACACTCAATGACTCTCAGCCACTCAATGCAAACTAGTTGCAAATCCCATAGTATTTATGTGATTAATTCTAATTAAATTATTCTGTTCTTAACAATTTGGTGTTTATTGCTTTTTTACTGCTACTGGGCATTGCATTACACAAATATATCCTTAAAATTTGTTATCTAGGCTTTAAAAGCCGATGGAGCACAGAGTACACCGCCCCGTCATTATATATGTCCAAACCATCCGAGTCTTTAAGGGTTAATATTTCGGCTAGTTATCGACGGTTTTTCTTTTGAAAATCATGATCAACAATGCTTTTATACTTCTGCTACAATAGGTACCTCCAGCGCTGCTCAACACTTTTGCTGAGTACCCGTAAATCGAAATTTGTGTGTAATGGAAAAATGAGATTTTTTCAAAAACGTGACCTAGGGTAATCGCTATAATTTTCCCACAAGGTTTAAATTAACGTCTACTACCTCTAATTTTTTCATAACTTTAGTTTCAATAGATTTGGAATTAGAGGGGGAGGGAACATATTCTTGCACTAAATTTTTTATGATAATTTTGAAAATATATACCTAAAATTAAATTAAATGCATTTTTGAGCTCAGCGTTACGAAATCTTTCACACAATACCCCCACATGATATATAAAAATATTTTTTTTTTCAAGTGACTTATTTAGCCCCTTCTACATTTTTCCTAAATATATTTATGAATGTTTATTAATCTGTAAATATGTGGGCCAATAGTCTTTATTACTTCCCCTAATTTGAACTTTCCATGTTCCATAGTTTACACATAAAATGGCTGTGACAGACAGACAGACACAGGGGTGATCTTATAATGGTTCTGTTTTTACTTTTTAAGTACCGAACCCTAAAAATGACTGACTGTTTTCACTATCCATCATTATATATTCATGATATTTTTTTTCTTTATTATTTGAAATTTTCTCAATACAAACAAATTATCAGAACAGAAAAAAACTAAATGAGGAATAATAAAATAAAACCTTTCCTGAAGCGAGAAAGTATAAAAAATCTAAAACAATATTAATAGATGACACTTATGAAATAGAAGTAATTGTAACTTTTTATGGCCCAAAAAATTTCAGGATTTATTTTCTAAAAAGGAAACATTTCAAATTTTTACAAGCAATTTATAATAAAAATAATGGATAAATAAAATATGAAACTTTAGACAATATGAAACATTCATTAATGCCAAAATAGGACACAGCAGGTTTGTCTTTGCAGACATGAACTTCAAGAACAAAAAAAAACACAAGTTACATACAGTTATTGGAAAAACATGATAAAAACTGGCATAAAATAATATAAAATTATTAACAGGTCAAATGCGCATACATACATATATATTTATATATAAAATATCCATGAGTAACTTACAGGTAAATGCTGCATGTATTCTAAAATTATATTAACATCTTCTTCTGTACGAAGAGCAGGATCTTTTTCCAGGCATTCCCTAACAGTATCCCTTACTGTTAAACTCTGGAAGATTTAAGAAAATTCCAATAATTAAAATTAAACACAAATGATGATGTATTCATGTATTACCGTGTAAATCACTTAAAAAATTATTTTAAAAAATTAATCAGAATAATCCATCTTTAAACGATTTCATATGTAATGACTAGGGATGCACCGAACATTCAGTCTGTATTCAGCCTATTTGGTCATCTTACGCAATATTCAGTTAGGCCGAATATCAAGCTATTTGGTCTGCCAAATATCAAATAATTCGGCCTGCTGAATATCAAAATATTTGCCCGAATCGAATGCTTAGAAAACAAAAACAAATTAACCTTACACAACTTCTACTTTTAACTGTCAACTTATAAAGATATTCAGAATAATTAGATAAAGAGGATCATATTTAAATAAAAGAGGTTGTTTCTACATTATTTATTTGATGTTCGTAAAAATCACTTAAGAAAATTAACCATTAATGAGGATTTTCATAGAAATTAATGACGTGCAAATGCAAGTTTCTGAACATTATCTAGTAAATAATCTGTTTCTTGCTTTTTTCACAAAAAGGGTGTTTTGAAACAGAATAGAAAAACTTTCATTGTTGATAAATAGACATCAAGATAAACATTTTTTGTCCAGAAAACCATAATCACAATCCACTTGTTCAGTCATAAATACAGTGTATCTCATCTCACTCCAGGTCAAACTTGGATTTTGTTACTTTAACAGTAATGAAGTAACATAACTATATTTTAACAAACTTGCTTTGGTTTCTCTGAAATATGATATCATGATGAGAAGTGCTGGAAATTGCCACCATTAATATTTAAGCAACTGTGAGCTAGCTAGACATTCCTTTATTCAGAATGCAGTTGACGGTATTTATACTGTGTTACTGACCAAGATTCGGTCATTTTCAATGATATCATATTTAATACAAGTAAAATTAATGAAACAAATTCTAAAATATCTTCATTATTGATAAAGTTGTGAATGGAAATTCAGTTTTGACTTGTAGTTACACACCCAGTATTTTTGATTGAATGCATTGTAATTTTGATGGAATAAGTGGATTGAGATGCTATTTATTGTTAAAAAAATGTTTGTCTTGACCACTTTATGTCCCTTGAAAAATTTTTTGCAAGATTTTAGGAACAACCTGTAGTTTTACAATATCTAAAAATGATCACCCACTCCTTATACTGATCTAGGATGCATTTAAAAACTTCCTTGCAAAATCATAAGGAGTAAAAAAGTTACTCTTGCTGAGTTGTTGCCATTTGAATAGATTGTATTATTTATTTAGTCTCTTCCTGACAAATAAACAGCATATGACTGTAAAAGTTTTCTGCCAATTCTTTCACAATTTCTCTTTGATTTTAAAATATTAGTTTCAGAATATATATATTAAAAAAACATATAAATTTGTTTTACTTTACAGAAGCAGCCATGAAATTAAAAATTTTATTAATTAAAAAAAAGTTTTATAACTAATCCTCTTCTTAAATAACTCGACGATTTTTTCAGTTAAAGTTTACTTGTAAAAAGCTCTTGTTTATGTTTATCCAAATGTAAGTTTCTGTATTAAATATTATGTAGAATTGTTTTAAAATTTAACATTTTACTGCGTTTAAACTTTGAAATATAAAATTATTCAGCCAGGCGAATATTCGATATTTGGTCAAAAATTACTATTCAGCTCGCCGAATATTCGGTATTCGGCCAAAAACACTATTTGGTGCATCCCTAGTAATATATAAAAGTTAAAACAGTTTTTTTTTTTTTTAAAGCATTAAATATTTATCTTGAAAATCACACCTAATTTTATGACTGCAATTCACGTTTTTTCCCCAAAACTTCCGTGACAATACATTAATTTGGTGTAGGCAGCAAACTTGATTATAGAAAATTCACTCATGCTTGGTCGAAAGTGACATACTGTGAAAAGTAAAAAGTGCAAGCTGGTGAATTTATTAAAAAATATATAATTTTTACTCCTTTTTTACGATATGGCATCAGGAAAGAAAAAAAAAAATGAAACTTTATTTAAACTATCTTTTTAGAATTTTTAAATTGATGAGAAATCAATTTAGAAAAATTAAAAAGATAATTTAAGTTTTTCTAAGCATATACTCATAATTTAATTAACATGAAACTATTAACCCTCTGACTGCCCAGCATATGGGCAACATTGTAAAGTTTTCTCTAAATATTTTTTTAAAATGCTGAAAAAAGATGATTTTTCCAACATGATATAAAAACTTAATTACGCACATGAATATAATCCTTGAGAGTAATAATAATTAGTCAACAGTTTAAATCTGCATTAAATTTGTACAGTTATATTAAATTAAATAATGCTTTTATTGCAGTGAAACCAAGGCCTGATTAATGCCCGGCCTCGGCCCTGGGCCCACCAATTTTAGGGGCCCACAAATTTGTGTGTATTTTCTCACAATTTAAGTTTTTCCACTGTTTGCATTTTATATTTTGGTCCCTGACGTAAAACAAAGTTTTAGTGTAATAAAAAACCTCCATATTTAATTTTTCTGTAAAAGTCTTTTTCAATTTGAGAGTGCCTATAATTTTCAAAACTTGCCGTATCGAGAAAATCAAATTTGGGGAAAATGCCAAAAACTGCATACTGTGTCTAATGGTTTTAATAGAAATGAGAATTTTACAGTGTCAGAATTATAGTTTAAAATGATTACTAGACTGTTAGGGAAAACGCAATTTTTATGATTTTGGATAAGGCGAGTTTTGAAAAAGACGTCCTAATTTATTCTGCAACATAAACTGTGGATCATAGATGTTTGTGAATTATACAAATGCTTATTTGAGAAAGTGGATGGTAATTCATTTTCTTGATTATTCTTGTATTTTTATTTTATTTATTTATTTTTTTTTTGTATACTTGAAACTTTCACCCAAACATCTTTGTCAACTCATCAAATAAACCTACTTTTTTCCCGAAAGTGTCACTGGGAATGGGGAGATACCAACTTTTTAACAGGCCCTGGGCCCAACTTCAGCTTGATCGGGCTCTGAGTGAAACCGTCAGCTTAATGAACGAATATATAAGTTCACGGCGGTGAGAAGATTAACTGATTAAACGTACATATTTTAAAAATATATTACACTCTATGTTCTGCTTATATTTTCTTCTTCTTAGTATTAAAAATATTACTTTGTTATTTTTTTCACAATCATTTGACCTTTTTTTAGCGAGATTGGATTTGTGCATAATTAAATTCATTGTTGTTATTAACTCATATTACAGTGCTTTCTAACTATAAAGAACATGTGACGATTTATCACCTGTAGCGGCTAACAGAAAAATGACTTAAAATTAATGTATTAATTTATAATTAAGTTCTAAAAATATTAAAATGTTGTGTTGTCATCAGAAATACACCTGCGAACGTAATTTTTATAATTCTATGATATCAAGAACTTAGGGAAAAATCGATTACAAGATTCCATGTTTACATATAAAACACAAGTTGGATTAAATAAAAGAGTAATAGTGAATGAGCTTCATTAATATTTTTTTTAATTAAAAAAACAATCACAAATTACTTTTACAGTAATAAATTAAAGTTAATCCTCATTAATGCATATGAGCATTCTGCATAAGATTATTTTTTAATGCCTCAAAGCAATGGGGAATAAATAATATATTATTCAAACTAAAACAAATAAGTCTTAATAAGGCACTTCCCTCATCCTAATCTCCAAAAGAAACTTTCCAGGTAAAGAAAAAAGAAAGACATTCTAGGCTTGCTTATTTATTTTATTGTCTAAAAGATTTCCAAATGATAAACAAAATAAATATAATTAATTAAAATATTGATACGTTCAAATTTGGAAGATTTGAATTTGAAGGTCTAATGCAAAATTCAATATAAAAGAAATACAGTAAAGCACCGTTTATACGTTTCTCATTTATACGTCTTTTACATTTATGCGTCGTTTTAGTACGGTCCCGATTCACCCCTATGCATTTTAATGTTGTAATGTTTCGTTTATACGGCACATAACGTCGGTTATACATCATTTCTTTTATGCCGTATTTGATTTTCTCAGAATTTTTTCCCCCGGTGTCATTTTTTTTCTCTTTTCTACAAGTAATATTGGGGGAAAGATGAAAGACGAAGGATATGTGTGACTGCTGCAGGGGTTATTTCAAGTTTGTGGTACCTGTGAAGGGGATGAGACGAAAGGAATGGAGAATGGGTGGACTGCAGTGACATTGGCACACGTAGAATCTTTTTTGTTTCTCCCAATACTAGTAAGAAAACTTTCCAGGAACATAACTCCATACATAAGGCTTTGCTTAAGTCTTAAAGTAAATCAGCACGTCAGACAACGATTAAAGATAGTTTAATTAAAATATGTTTATACGTTCGACAACGGAATTTAAAAAGTGTAATTCATGCTGTGTAACTGATATAAGGTTAGATATTTCTTATTTTTATTTTTCAATTTTAGAAATGATTATTTAATGAGTTTTTTAATGTTTTAGCTTTATATATATATATATATATATATATATATATATATATATATATATGCAACCAAAAAAGGTAGGAAAATTAAATTTGCATGATTGCAGCATTACATTTCTGCAGTGAAAGATTTTACACCTTAGGTGTTCGATTGTACATCTTTCTCAGTTATACATTGTTTTACAACGGCCCCCTAAAAGACGTATAATAGGTGCTTTACTGTATAAAGTTTATTATACATAAAAAAGTGGATTGAAGGAAAAAACAGAATTCATATTTAAAGTAGAAATGAAATTCCCTAATCATGCTTGACAAAGCACATTATTCATCTATTATATTAATTGCCTCTGAAGCCAAGAACCTACAAGCAACGACGAAGATTTAAATAACTTTTCAGATTATTCCTGTTTCTCAGTATTTTTGTTCTTTACTTAATTTTCTAACCTCAGGAAAAAACAACAGCCATTAGATAAAAGGCATGGAAAATATAAAAAATAGTTCTCAGCTATATATATATATATAAGTAAAATTTTAATTTAACTTACTGTAATTTCTTATTTAAACTTTATTGTGCATGGTATTCAGGGGCCGCGCTAACCATTCGCCAACTCGCCAAATGCGAATACATCGTGAAATTGGCAAGAAAAAAATTATTATGGCGAAAAAGCTGGCGAATGATTTTTTGGGGTCTCTTTTGTTGTGTAATCATGTTTTAGAACGTAGTTGAATTTCAGTTTTTAGCGCGAGTTCGCGTACGGCCGTATTTCCAGTCTATATTCCTCCTCTTCTTCTCTGCCGGCCAATTAGGGATGATTCTGTTCCGATTTTCCCGAAAATTTAAGGAATTAATATCCGAAAATTAAAAAAAAAATCAGTCGTCAATCAGAAAATTCGGATATAAAATATATCGCTAATTTCGACAAATGATCGCCGAAAAAAATTAATTTTGTCAATCGTTTGCAGAAAAATTGCGAATTTCGTCAAATGATAGCGGGAAAAACACAAATTTCGTCAAAGAATCGCAGAAAAACGCAAATTTTTGTTATAAGATCGCGAAAACCCCGCAAATTTCGTCAAAAGATCGCGAAAAAACTCGCAAATTTCGTCTAAATATCGCGAAAAAAACTCAAATTTTGTCAAAAGAGCAAAAAACCCCGCAAACTTCGTCAAAAGACCGAAAAATTTCGTCAAAAGATCGAATATACTTTTGGCTAATAATAGATAAATTTGGCTAATGATTTTCAAATTTGGAGAATAGTCTTAATTTCTGAGCGTGCTCCCTGGATATTGAAAACAGCACACTTATTACAGTGCTATAAAGAAATATGAAAGGGAACTTAAAGGTTGAAAACAATTATTACGAAATTAAATGTCTTTACATAAGAAACAAATTTAATCGAAACTCACTTCCATCGACTCCGTGAGTTCTTCCTCCTCATCAGAGTCAACAATGCTTTCCACCAAGCCTGATAGATCAACATGATCATCTTGATCATCAAGAGCAACTGATTGCATAGACTGCATGGTGTCAGATCCAGAATATGCAGACGAAGTATCACTACCACGTGAACTCCGATTAGATTTGCTTAATACACTCCCTCTTCTAAGAAGGGGATGTGAAAAATCCATAGAATACTGCAAAAAAGAAAAAAATTATGAAATATGTAAGGTAAAAAAAAAACCTTCACTTATTTTTTTTAAGTGAAATCTAAAAGCATTTTTATTTCAAAACTGTAATATAGTAACCCCTCATTATGTCACGACGCATGCAGGAGACAAGAAAAAAAGTGCAATACAATGAAGTTTTGTTAAAAAATTACGAAGGGGAACATAAACTAAATATTTTACAATTGTCTCCAAAAATGTTAGTTTATTTGCACATTACATTTTTCTTAATTACACTTGCTATAAATAAGACATATTAAAGCTACTTAAACAGTGTTGGTTAAGGTGAAATTCATTGGAAAACATAAATAAAAGAGTAATCCATTCAAAAGAGCGATTAACAAGATGCAATGTACAGTCATTGGGGAGAAAAAAAGAATTATATTTCGAATATTAATTAAAAAAATTAATATTCGAAAAATATATGAATTACAACATACGTTTTTTTCAATAGATATATGTTTATTATGTCCTACTTTATGCAAATTCTTAATTTCATTTTTTTTTTCCCCCAGTAATTTTCGAATTTGAGCAAAAAACGCCCAAATGACGGTTTAGGGGGCCGTCTGTGATGTCCAGAAAACCATAATTTGAAAAAATATATAAATATTAAAGAAACATTTGGGATGGGAATAGTCGAAACATATTAAGCGAGTGAAATGGTCCTATTGGCAAGAAATAATACATTAAAATAAGTGACACAGTCATTCTGTAGCATTTCAACAATCGAGTACCGAACTTCAATCTGGATACAGCTCCTAAAACAGGCTCATTTTAAAATAATTAATTTCTCGAAAACTAATCATACGAATTTCATGAAAATTTGGAGTTCGGCTAATGGAAGGGTGCAGAACCTATTTATGGTGTCAAACTTGGGTATTGCTATTGAAAAAAATAAAGTTTGGGTTCGTTTTGATATGTAGATGACACCCTAAGCAAATTTTATATACATCATTTAAAAGTAGATTTTATTTCCAATCGTTTGGTACCGGTAACTTTCTTCTACAATAATTTGTTGAAGAGTTAATAAGGGGTGCTTACTTTTTTTTTTCCACGACTGTAGCAGAGGGTTACTATATAAAACTGCTTATAAGAAAGTAAAACCATCAGTAAATTAATTAATAAGTATTGTTATCAACAGTAATTGATAAGAACTGATGAAAATGAGAAGTGAAATTTAAAACATTGAAAATATTTTAAAGTAATATCATTTGTGAAATGATACACAAGGTGCCTAACCAAGCTCAGCGACAAATTTCCCTGACTTTTCCCAATTTTCCATACCAAAAAAAAAAAAAAAAAAAAAAAAAAAACAATTTTCCAGGTATCGAGATTTTGTGATGTTCCATGCAACAAACCTTAAAAGTTGACAAGGAAGGAGTGAAAGGGCATAGGCAAAAGAAATTGCATAAGAGGTTGAAACAGTACTTATGAAGAGCAAAGTTACATCTTTTTGGAACTGCAATTTCAAATCCTCAGCTTTATGATAGAAAAACATTTTTCCCAAATTTCCGCAGAAGTTTCAAATTTCTCAGACTTTTCCCCAGAAATTTCAAAATTACCTGATTTTTCCTCAGGAATGGTAAATTTCCCTGACTTTTCCAGTCCATATATATTTTCCTGACTTTTCCAGGTTATCCAGGTTTTCCGGTGGTTAGACACCCTTGAAACTATTTTGAAACTATTTAATTAATTTTGATCAAAATAAAGATTTAACCATCCATTCATAAAATAGACAAGTGCTCCAAATTTACTCAGAGTTCATTAAAAAGAAAGCGGATGTGACAAAAAAAAAAAAAAAAAAAAATTCTATGTAAGAGCTTTTTTTTAAATTTTTTTTCCCCTTATGTGTTTTTCAAGACTACTGTTAGAAAAGGTCAAAAGCTTTTCTGAGGGGGAGGGTTGAAACTACGCAATGTCTGAACAAACTTGTCTAATATAACTACAATAATTTCAGAGAACGAATTTAGGTATCATGAACAAACAGTCAATGATGTTAATTGCTTTTTCTTCATATAATTCCTTTAACACCCATGCTGCATACATCACGACTTCAGAGTAGAACAGTACCTGCATGTATGTCATTTAGTATTCCTAATTGAACACTCAGGGAATTGGACTAGTCAGGGTTCGATCCAGGCAAAATTTGGGGCCCATCTAGGGCCCCTTCACAAAAATCCATTGAATAAAACAGGCACCTTCACAAAATTCCTTTTAATAAAATAGGTCCCTTCACAAAATTCCTTTTAATAAAACAGGCCTCTTCAAAAAATTCTATTCCATAAAAACATACACATCATTAATTATTTTTGTATTGTTAGATTTTAAAATGTGTAAATTGCAAAGAAAACAATTTCACCAGAAAGTTAAACTTTAGCAGAAGGACTTAAAGAAGTTATTATTAATAAATGTTTTGTTCGAACTTCAGTAACTGAATTTCATATTTCATTACAAAAAGTTACTTTTCACAAAAATAAAATAAATTTCACAAAAATATAATAAATTTCACAAAAATAACTTTTACTTTTCACAAAATGGGCCCCAAGAAAAAATCCCTGCATCGACCCCTGCTAGTGGAACATCACCACAAAAGACTTTAGATTTATTACTTATTCGTATTAATGGTTTAGAAGTGCAAATCACCCCACCCACACACACCACCACCCAGAGAAAAATGTCTGAAATCAATCCTGTATAAGGCTATTTGTCAAAACTTAAAAAGGTTGCAGAAATAAGTGAAAAAACAAGCAAAATAAATCAACTAACTATAATATGTATATTTCTTAATCTAATTTGCATCACTATAAAAAATAAGGAGGTGGAAATAAAAGAAAGTAGAGTTTTTCTAATTTTCTAAAATTAAACATTTTATTAGAATTCAGTTATTGTTAAGGATAAAAGGATGCTTAAAGACTACTATTTCGAGTAATTTACACAAGTGTACCCTTATACAAGTGAAACTTATTATTTGATACAGCATCATTATTTCACATAGTTATACTTCTTTCGGAATAATAACTCTTGCAAAAAATCTATTTAAAATTATCAAGGCTAAAAACAGGTTTTTTTTTTTTTAATTATTTGCCCATTTTTACATCTAGAACAACTACTCTCTTTTGCAGGTGACAAAGGTGAATAATTTAAATGATTCGATAGTTTTACTTTTTGTTAGCACTAAGTGACAATAGGTTAGAAAAAAATAAAACCTTTAAAGATTTTAAACATTGTGTGATTGGGGGGGGGGGGGAGAAAGGCCGGACACAAAAGTTTCAGGAGAAGAGAGTAATTTAGATGACCGGTAATTTAATATTACTACAAAGTAACAAAGAAGACAGAAAAAAAAATCAATGAGCTTTTACAATTTTTAAACTTAGTGTCAAGAAACAAAAAAAAATGGCGATTGATTATTTATTTATTGTTACTACAAAGCAACAAACAGGAAGGGAAGAATAAAAAATAAATACGAAGTTTAGTTTTAAATTTGTGCGTTTGGGAGTGGGAAAAATAGGAAGCAGTTACTTAACATTAGGGGATATTTAGATGATGGATTTTTATTTATAGCTAGGGCAAACTAACAAATAAGACAAACCTTCTCTCCCCCCCACCCCCCCCCCTCCAAAAAAAAAAAAAACAAAAAAAAAACTCTAGAATTTTAAAATTGTAAATTGCAAAAGTTGTAAAATTTTAAATGCAGGGGCAGGAAAGGGGGTGGGGGTATATGAAATCCACCTAAAAGATTCTCATGCCTGGATTACAGGCACTAAATAATTATATCTTGTTTCGATATTTTAATATTGTTAGAAGTAAGTTTCTTACAAGAGTGTTCTGTGGTCCGATTGGTCCATGGAAGAGTTCATCTGAGAGAAGATCGGGGCTGATTTCACAGCCCTCCTCCTGGTCCATCGATATCATTTTTTCGAAGCTCAGAGCGGTGCATTGTGGCCTCATGAAAACGCCGCCCTCAGAATGGAATTCTGACTGCAAAGAAAAATACAAATAACATATAAATGACAGAGAAAAAGTAAGAAATTTTTATTATAAAAATAAAGTTTTTAATTTTTTCTTATGGATATATCGGTCACTTTCTAAAGTGACATAAGTAAAAAAAAAAAAAAAAAAAAAAAAAAAAAAAGAAAAGAAACTTTTTAGAAACGTCTAAAAATGCTTTATAGCATAAAAACAAACTAATTTTTCACTAAGGCGATTCTCAAATCCCCTGCTCAACAACACGAAACTTTGACTCATTTTTTAACGTAAAGGCATAAAATTGGCAGGTCCGACTATCGAAGCAATTTGGAATCGAAAGGATTTTTCCAATTTTTGATAAATAAATGACTTATACATTTTATAAGTAATTGTGGTCACGCGACGACCGGGTTTTTCTCCTTTTTCGTGGTGTCGCGTAGGAAATTTGGTTCAGAAAGCCAACTTTGGCACTATTTTCTGAAAGATCTGGTGCGTTTACCAAAAAATGGAAAATGTCTTTCGATTACACAGTTTCTTAATAAAAAAAAACTTGCCAATTTCATGCGTTTCAGAAAAAAATAAATTAAAAAATGTGTTAGAAAGTAGCCCCTTTTGGATTTGAGAACAGCCTTAAGGGGGAGGTCGTTCTTCTTTGGGGTAAAATTTACATGATTTTTACGATTTTTACGATTACGATTATTATTATTATTTTTTTTTTTTTTTTTGCTTGCAAAGAAAAGAGATATCACCTTCGGGCTTTTTGCATTATATTTATTGACATTTTAAACATTCTAATTATATATTTATTTTCTTTGTGCGTGTGTGTAAAAATGACGACTGCAGATGCGTGGCATGGACTTCCAATCGTGCGACCGTTTTTCTCGGGTCACAAAAATCTCGAACAAATTGGCCAACCTATTATGAAAGGGCATTAAATTCTCTGTATCTTATACCAACATTTAGTTTTAAAAGTTGATTTTTGACAAACTGGCGGTCATTTGAACAAAAGACGTCACTTTTCGCTTTTTTTTTATTATTATTTGCGAACTCTAAAAAATATTTAATGAATGAAAGTTATACTTTTCAGTCGTATAAACTTTAGCAAAAATAATCAGCTTTCTTTTAAATAAAAAGTAAAGGGAAGCGGTCCTATAGTTCTCGAGAAAAATGGTCGCCCAGTTTGAAAAACAGGATAACGCAAATCAAAATGAAGAAAACTGAACACATATATGTGATCATCATTATCTGATCGAATCTTTCTGTTTACATGATATGCGATTGGTTTGATTAGGTTTTCTAGATATATTTAAATTTTTTTTAATTGATTATCATAGATAGATCATGATAAATCATAAGATTATGATCTATGATATCATATTATCATAATATCATAGATAATCAAAGATGTAATAACAGACATCCCTAGTATATTCCGATAAATTTTCATAATAATCGGATATTATAAACATACAAGAAATGCTTTTTACTGTATCCGTGCCATTTTTTTTTTTTAATTTTCACGCAATTTAACAAACTTTTTAGAAATTTTGATCATTTAAGTTTTAGACAACATCTCTAAAAACAAAAAACGAAAAGAAAAAAAAAAAACAATTACTACAAAAATATTATAATCCGCAGGGAGAAGAGGGATTTAAACATTTTCCCTGATCTTATTTAAACATTTTAATTTTTCAAATTGTACAACTGAATTTTTCTTGGTGAAATTATGTTCCTTTATAAAATCATTTAATAACATGCCAAAAGGGTACTGTACTGTACAGTACTTAAGTAATAATAATCAGTGTTGTAGTCGTAAAAAAACAGTGTATACGCTAAAGTGATGGACATCCATGGGTAGAGCATGCGCTATAGCTTTATTTGTGAAACAGAGGGTATACGGAGCTTCTTTAAAAAATCCAGAAGGTATACGGCGTATATCTCCGTATACCCTCCACTACACTCCTGATAATAAATCAAAGGATACCTAATTCCCTTAACCATTTTAAACATAATTTTGACAATAGCATTATATTAATTACATTATTTACTTTAGAAATAAACCGTTTAAAAATGTTATTAAAATATGCAACATTTTAAAGAGGGGAGGAAGTAATATCAAAAAGATTAAAATTGTTACCGGCATTGTTATGATGAAAGAATCTAAAAATCTCCATATAATTTTCCAATTTTGCAAATAATCAAACGCATTCTTTCAAACTAATCATCACACAAGAGGGGGTGAAAGCGTAAAAAAATCAATCGCTCTTTGAAGAATGAAATTAACTTGATGAAATCCATGTCAGCCAATCACTTAGTTCATTCAAACCGGAGGAAGTCAATCAAAGGAAGTGCAAGGGAAGTGACTATACTTGTAGGCAGGATTTTCTGTTGTTACACTAATATGAGGAATGATCTATGGCGCAAGCGTAAGTGTTACGCAAATATATTTCAATTCACATTCAAAGTTTAAATGACATTTAAGGCATTTTTCTGAAGCATAATAAAACTCAGCGGGAAACATTTTTTGTCTCGTCTTTTATTCGAGATATGTTACAAGCGTAGGATTCCTTTCATTTTCTTTTTTTCTCATATGTATATTTAGAAAACGTGACAGCTATAAAAGCGAAAGTCACTAAACAACCTTGAACTATACAATACAATACCTCATCAATACAATATGATCTCGGGTATAAATTTCATTGGATTAGGGTAATGGATTTCAAAAATTTCTCTCACACACCACATTTTAACTAGTACCGGTGCCACACTTCCTCATCTTAAAAACGTTAAGAATATTTTAATTATTAAGATAGGGGTCGATGCAGAGGTTTTTTTTCTTTGGGCCTATTTTTAGGTGCGTTCGTAATTATTAAATACGTAGCACCTATAGTCGTCGCTCGATCCGTCTGTCTGTCTGTCCGCCCGCGTATAACAGAGCAAAAACTACCCAACCGAATGGTCTGAAATTTTATGAAAATCGGATGTACAGATTAAATACAGGGACAGTCGAAATTTTTCCATTACATTACGACCAATGGGAAAAAAATATTTCAATGCATTTTAATGATGTTACAGCCTTTCGAACAGAATGAAATTGATATGTACTAATGAAGTGCACTAAAATATACATTCAGTACGATATGCGCTGCAAAAAATATTTATATAACTTAGCTATAGTACGAACGCACCTCATTTGCCACGTTTCACGTGCAATTTCCAACTTGTGATTATTAAGAGCCTATGCTAGTAATTCGAAGACATTCGCAAGCAAATGTTAAACCAATGGCAGCGCTCTTATTTAAACTTTTCTTTTTCGAAAAGGAGGTCGGGATGGCGATGGTTTATCTGAGGTCGATGACTAACCTGGTACATTCGTTTTTTTTTTCGATTTTGGTTCCAGTTTTTTTCTTTCTTTTTTTCAATAGGACACTTTTATTGAAATCGGTTTCAAAATTAAAAGTGTCCTACGTAAAAAAAAAAAAAAAAAAAAAAAAAAGAAGGAAAAAAAAAAAAGAAGGAAAAAAAAAAATGCAACGAAAATCGAAGAAGTACGAAAGTACCCGCTTAGACGTCAAACTCAGATATCTTATGAAAACAGGGTTGGCAAGTTTTTGACATGCGACGGTTTAAACCGATTTTAACCATGGTTAAAATCGTCGTGTCAAAAACCTTTCTGTCAAAAATGTCAAAAAGTGTCAAAAACCTAGTTTTAATAAAAATAATACCAAAAGAATTATTTAGCAGAATTAGATAGGCTTTAAACAATAAATTCCAAGTAAAACTGCATAAATACATTAAAACTGTGGGGTATAAACTGCAGAAATACATTCTTGAAACCTATTTGCATAGAATATGGTAAACTGCAAATTGATTGTTGCATGATTTTTTTTTTTTAATTTTGGAATAAAAATTACCTAACTCTTATTTAATGATTTAGCTTATCATTAATGTATGCCTTTAAGATGAACAGCTAATAAATCCTTAATTATTTGTAATCATTAAAACTAGACAGGTTTAATATAAATTTTGCAGAGATAAATAAATTGTTTAGATATTTTCTTTTTTTTTTTTTTAATGGCTAGAAGCACAGAGTAATCTATCATAATTGGTATCTAATGAGCGTAGTATTTACTTTCCTTAAGATAGAGCAAATTCAAAGATTCCCTTCCAGTACAAAACAGTATTGCTATTGCAACAAAACCAATTTTTTTTTGCTTTCCCCCTATTATGTTCTAAAGGATGGGGTTGTTTAAGGAGCTACCTACACTAATGTGAAAACACCCGCCTGCTAATGTTAATCCTACAGGAGAATTTTTTTTTTTAAATATCTTGTTTGAAATTTCATACTTTTTAATGATTTTCTTTAAAGTAGAAATGAGAACACCCACTCAATAATATCAATTTTATGGTAGAAATTTGTTTAATAATTCAATATTTTAAAATGTTTTTTGTACTGGATAACTAATGTCGATCTCTACAAAGGCCGTTTTTTAATTTTTCGATTTCGCTTGCAGTTCTTTTTTTATTATTATTATTAGGATACTTTCACTTTTGGAACAGGTTTCAAACTAAGTTAAGCATTTTTTTTTTTTTCTTATTGGTATGGTGAATTATTCATTTGTCCCTAATTTTAGGAAATATTCCATAAATAAGATAATTTCATCAATAAGAGGTGATTGTCAGTCACTAACAAAAATTAATATTGTGATTTATTGTGAGGATTAAAATATTTTATCATTTTATCCTAACATTTCATTCTTTTCTCATTTGTAAAATAAATGTTATTTTTATTGTTATGGGTTTGTACTAAATGAGGAAAAAAAAAGGCTGCAGAGAAAATGTTTCTGTTAAAGACTGGGTAGATGTGACAGTAATGGACACCCTTAAGGAATTTCTTTAAAAATTGTTTTTTAATTAATAGTTATAATTATTATATTCCAGTTTTTGCAATATTATATTAAACTACCAACAATATTTAATATAATCTATTTTTATGGTTTCATGATTGATTTCATTTGATATAATGGCTTATTATTAAAAAAAGTTTGTCTATATATATAAATTTTTTTAAAATAAGAAATGCAACCAAGTATGCTGAAAAGCCACAACAAAAACACACATAAAAAATTTGGGCAATTTAGTCATAAACAAAGAAATAAATTATAATTTAATATTTGATTACAGTAAAATAAATGCTAAAACTAAAGTGCACAATCATTAAATAAAATCAATGTTATATCTTGCTATAACAGCATTTTTTTTTTTTTTAATTTGTTGTCCTGATCATATTTAAATATTGGTGTTTTTGACGGTTAAAACCGCTTTAAAACGCGGTTTAAACGTATGTCATGTCAAAAACTGGTTTTTGACGGCTTAAACCCAACCCTGTATGAAAAGAAAAAAAAAATCATTTAAAAGTATTGAAATGCAAACGAGAAATTTGAAAAGAACACCGTCATTGGTTTGACGTTAGATATCTAACATTAGAGTGCTTCAACACATTACTAGCGTAGGATATTTTAATTACTGTTTTTAGCGTTTCGTTCATCTGACGACACTCCTCTGTCTGTCCGTCACACAGTTCGTTCTCAGAAAATGTGTAAGTTAGAGACTTGAAATTTTACATACTTATAGGTGAATGCCTTCGATCAAACGACATCATAAAATTTTGAAAAAGTCTAATATTATTTTAATTATATTTAAAATTAACAGGGACTTTTGTAAATCTGTTACTGAGTAATAAGTTTTACGTTAATATTACTAATATTTATCCTGTTACGTTAAATAAATGCACATATCTAGTAAACTTTCAGCTAGCGTGCCTGCATATAAATTTTACAACAAACGTGATACTCCTTACATTTTTTTCCTTAAACATATGGTGACAAAATTAAAAATTAAATTTTTATCACCGATATGTGCGATTGCTTTTCCGTAGCTGCGAACTTTTACGCTTTTTTCTTACAACTAAAATTTAATAATGATAGTAAAATTTCTTATATTTAATTGGTGAACTCTGCGATTCAATAAGTCAATAATTTCTTATAAATTTTAGTGGTAAGAGAAAATCGTAAAAGTTGGCAGCTATGCCTTTTTCACGTTCATTATAAACGTTCATCACGTTCATTATAAACGTTATCACGTTCATTTTTCACGTTCACGATGAAACAGCATGTATAAATGTAATATCAAATTATTTGTAATAATACGCGAGTAAAAAGTACGACAAGCGCCTAATCGTGCCAAAAGGTGAATGTGCATTCAGTTTATTTTATTATTTCAGGTCTAGAAATATAGTTATAAACAGTCTATTTGATTTAAAAAAGTAGGGTGTTGATGCTCTAAAGATAATGGCTAAAAAAGTACGAGTCAACACTCAATGGATATTTCCGTTACTGAAATAATTACAATCTAATAATAAAAACGAAACAGTTAACAAGAAACTGGATGCAGTCAGTTTATTCTGGAATTTTGCTTCGTATTATTTCACATTTATTACTATTTTAAGAACAAGCATGCTTAGTATGTGTAGATAAGAACTGAAAATTATGCCACAGCACGTTTATTGGGCTCGTATATGCCCCCCCCCCCCCCTCCCCTTCTCTATGTTATTCAGTCTTCGGAAAATAGCTCCATATTAGAAAGATAAATCTAGATCGTCTTATTGACATACTTTTGGAAATGAAACAGATTAGACTTCAGCCCATTAAATAAGCAATTTTAACAATTCCCAACCGGTCATTTTTCGAGACGATTGCTACTCAGTTCAGTCCATTAACAGCACTGTATGACCAGTATCAAGAATCGTTTCCAACAAATGATCCTTAATAAAGAAAACTGCGAAGAGTTAACATTCTAAAGGTAATGCCAACTGTGCCTGCACTAGCTATTTTTCTAAATATTTCCATATTTATATTTTAAATTTAATTTTAAAAGATTTTTATGAAATTTCTTCAAAATGCAGGCAATCGGATTACTTCCATTGTAGCAGACATAAGAGAAATAACGGGGTTTATTTATCCTTATTTAAGCCATTTTCTCATTGCAATTTAAAATAACTTTTTCTTTAAAGTTTAAACAGAAAATGACGTAGAGTTTTTAAAAACAAGCATTTTCTTTCATAAAGCTATTACCTTTCAATATTTTTTCATTCCGCTGATACCGAGTTTGAGACACTTGGCAAAATGCTTCAGTAAGTAAAAATGACGTCATATTTAAAAGGAAACAACCATTTTCTTTGATAAAACTAAATATTTTACCAGGAATGTGTCTAAAAAACATAAATTTCTGGAATTTTTACTCGGCGATACTGAGACTGATGTTAGATTTACATTTCCCGGGGGGGGGGGGGGGGGGGCATACCAGGATTATTGCAAAGGGAAACTATTTTTGCTGATCTTTCATTCTGTAAACACCAAGCATAAGAAACTCAGTTGATAACTATATCATAATTACTTATCTTGATTACATGATATTGATTACGTATTTTGTCAATAATTTCAACAGTTTAAGTTAATAGTATTTTAGTAGCTTTAGATTAATTATTTCAAGAATTAGACTAACCAACGTAATTTTTTTTTTTTTTTTTTTTTTTTTTTGTACTTACTTTTTTCAGTTCTTTTATAAACATTTTCTTTCGTCGCAAATCGACGGGTTCCACCTCGTATTTTTTTAAATTATTTGGCACAAGGATGTGATTAAGTTCGCTATCCCTGGACTAGGTAATTTCTATGACATACATACTACGTGCATCTTAATCATAGCTTGACAAAATCAGTTTATTAAGAAATTAGTATGGCGTTATAGGTTGACGTGAATATTTATAACAGATGTATCAAGTTTTCTAGATAAAGTTTTAGAGCAAATTTAGTCACCCCAAAACTAATTAATCAATTTCCTACTCTTAGAAAGTATCAGGGAGCAAAAAACATTCCATTTCTGTAAAAGTGCTTTCCCAGCAATAAGTGTATCAACACAAAGAAGAAAGTTTAACTTCGCACAAAAATTAATCTAGTTCCGTGCTTTTTAATTAAAATTAAGTAACGAAACGAAGAAGAGCTGAAAAACAAACAAACAAACAAAAACTAGAAAACAGGAATTCTGCTTTTTCAGAATTTAGTGTCGCCCCCGATGGAAAAAAAAAAAATATATATATATATATGTATATATAAATAGTACAAAACTTATTTCAATTTTAAGAATTACAGCACACGCTTTTATTTTATGCAAAATGACGTCATTCGCATCCGCTTAAGAATTCCACATTTACGATCCACTCTTAAACATCTACAGTAAAGCAGGCATAGGACTATCGTGAAATAATACACAAATGCAGCAAAAAGATGCCGTCATTAAAGAAACTCGACAAAAAAAAAAAAAAAAAAAAAAAAGGCTGTCTAATGATTTACGGGCCTTCATTTGTTTGTAACATTAACATAAATACTTAAAATTAAATATAGTTTATAGTATCTCCATGTTTTAACAGAAATCATCCGTTTATATTTTTTCAAAATAGCACGTATTTTAATTACATTTTCTTTCGATTGTTATAAAAAAAATGGCAATAAAATATATAATTAATATTTTACAACTATTTTTCCTTTACTTTCTACAGAAATGGAGTACTTCCGTTGCCAATATTAAGAAAATGGCTCCAAAAACTAAAAAATAAAAAAAAAATAAAAAAAAAAAATAATAAAAAAAAAATTAATACTTCAAAAATAACTGGAGATGCAATTTTCAAACAAATTGCATTTAAAAGTACTTTTTTTTCTCTCAATATGACGGTATAAAAATTGAAAATGTGCGATGCTTAGAAGTTTAAAAAATTCTATAGAGTATTTAACCGTACTACTTTGTTTTATGGCTGGCTTCTGTAAGGTAACGTTATTTTTTGGAGATGACACAACATAAGGTGGAAGAAAGAAATAGCATGCCGTACCGGGGGCTAAAAAGAAAGAAAAAAGAAAAAAAAAAGAAACCACCTTTTTTCCTGAAATCGATAAAATGTCGTATTAGGAAGAATTTCGATATCAACAAAATAAGAAAAAGCATTTAAATGAAAGCTAACAAAAAATCATAAAATTCAAATACGATTTTTAAAAAAGCAATAAAAGGGCACTAATGAAGAACAATAATATTAATAAAAATGGATTTTTTTTTAATATTAAAAAATTATATGCTTATCAAATACAAGCAGTAAATGTAAACTGTTTTGGAATAAAATTAATACAAAAAACTTCAAAAGATAAAAGAATATGACAAAAAAATCATAACATTCAAATACGATTTAAAAAAAAAAAGCATTAAAAGGGCATTGAAAAACAATATTATATTAGTAAAAATGGATTTTTTAATATTAAAAAAAAAATCATATGCTTATCGAATAACAAGCAGTAACTGTAAACTGTTTTGGAAAAAAATTAATATGAAGACACCTCCAAGAGATAAACGAATACGATCCTTAAAAAAAAAAAATCGGTATTCTCACCTAAACTGAAATAATTATTTTTTTTACGCATAAACATCATTTTCAAAAATGATCCATTAAAATTTAAACTAGCAATTTATGTCACTTTTAATAATAATGATTTAACAACGTGTTAAAACCAATTGTTGTACCGAATTCTAATTGTTTGATGATGATTTGAAATGATTTTTTTTTAAGCTTACCTTTTTTGCTTTAAATAGAACAGAAAAACTCAATAACACAATCACATATATGTTTAGTAGCTATTTAGACGCATTTAAGTATTTTTGTTTTATAACTCTATACACTCAATGCAATTAACCAATAAATGTTGCTAATATTCTTTATAAAAAGAAATAATAATTTTTTTTTTTTTAGATGAAATTGAGTTGCATCTTATTAGAAAATTAGTGTTAACTTGCAAATAGAGAAATAATACTTTTTAAGGTTTTTCAGAAATTATTATTAGAATTTTTTTTATTCCTTAAATTTTGAAAATTATGAGACAGTCACATTTTTTTTTTTTTTAATTGGAACATAAATATACTGAAATGAATGCTTTGTTTTCAAAATAAAAATTAAGTGTAAGCATTTTTATCACAAATTACCCTCCACCCTAAAAAACGAATTGCAACATTTTAAAATTAATCTCAGAGACAGATACATGGAACAGCTAACATGCATCTATATACAATTAAAAACTTTTATTCTGTAACGATCAAGCTAATATTTCTATATTTTAAATATAGAGATCTACTCATTAATTCCTTTTTAATTGTTCGGACATTTATACTGCAAGGGAAGTATTGCAATCATGATGTACGTTTCTGTCAGTGAACACGATGGCAACGAAACAGTATTCCGATTAGAGTCCAGTCGGTTAATCCGATTTAACCCGAAACCAAAGGGTCAGGTTGCCGCTAAATTTTTTGTTGTCGGATTGACTTTAAATATTTCAGGTTCGGAATGATACGATTTTTCAAAAGAAAGTCCTATATATTTTTCAAATGAAAAAACTGTATATTTGAATAGTATTTAATGAGTGTGTATGTGTTCAATTTTATATAAAAAAAGGGGTAAAATTGATATTAGAGTTAGAGATGAAACTGTAGGTCAGTTTTCCATGCATTAAAATATAAATTATTTTTCCATCATTTCGGGTTGAGGTCGTATTTCGGATCGACTTTAAGCAGAATTTTCGGGTGTACCCGATCTGTGGAGGACTCTACTTCCGTTTGATTTTTCAATTGGCGAATATGTTATAAATTATTGTCGCAAGAATTTATAGATTTTTCTGATAAATCTCCGACAGACTGGATATTTAAACCATTTTGGGACCGATTCTATAGGGAAAAATCATCATGGAAACGTGACAGTGTAAGACTGCTGCGATATAGTCAAGCACTGACGGCTCAGAGGTAACGCCTCCGGTTTTAAAACGTTAGGTCCAGTGTTCGAATCCAGCTGATTCATTACGTAAGAAATTTATCTGAATCCACGATATTATTCCTGTAAAATGTTTGGAAAGCCGAGTGAAACCACTTCAGATTATTATTATTGATAATATTATTGGCTTCAGTTTTTTCTTTCGAACCAGCATATTTTCGATATGCAGAATGTCCATAATTAACGAGGCTGTTTTAAAGTTGTCTACAGACGAAAATATTGTTCAGAAAATTATGAAATTTGGTGGAGACATAATGAAAGAATGGGAATTTGTTTAAGAGAGAAAAAAAGTTCGAAATTTCGCCGCCAGAGGGCGATTTTAAGCATACATTTACGATTGTTTACAAATTTTGTTTATCAACTTTACCTTCTTTTAAAGGTAGCATTTCACAACATGCTATTAGCATTTCCCAGAACATACGGCGATCAACTGTGGAACGACGATTACAGATGGTACCTGAAAATGATGGTCATCATGTGGAACATGTTTTGTTGTAATAAAATTTGTAAACTATCGTAAATATATGCTAAATGTGTAATTCATTTAAAAAACACCCTTTTGCAGCGAAATTTCAAACTATTTTTTTTCCCGGTCACACAAAATCCCATATTTTCATTATGTCCTTCACAAAATTTTACAACTTTCTAAACAAACGATGTAGATAAGTTTAATTTCAGAAAATCCAGACGAGAATATAAAAGTACACGGGAACACGGGGGAAATTTACATATTCCGTTCCATCCAATAGACACAACATTAACTCTACCAAAATCGCAGGCTTTTTTTTTTTTTTTTACCATTTTATTGTTTGACCACTAGTTTTATGTTAAAGGGAGTAGCTATATTTATTTTTGAAAGTATTAGAATATATAGGTTATCTAAACCCTTATTGAAATGTGCTTCAACCATTTCACAGTTATTGTGTCATAACGGCAATACATCAATAATAATTTTTAAACACAAACTGTTGCAGACACAATAGAACCAGATCAGATGGCCAGTAGAAGCAGAGTATAAAAAAAGACGAAGATCAAGCTCAGAATATTTAAAAAGCACTCAAGACTGATTATTCAAACTGGTGTTGTAGTTCTGAAGATCAGATATGTTACAATGCAATGAACAATATTTTCCAAAATTCAATAGGCACGCAATTATTGAAGTCAGTTATGAGGGCCATGATCACCAACTATTGTATATTCAAGCATGCTTAATAACTGACTACGAGCACTGACGTCACACATGACTAATGATCTATGCTAAAATATAATACTTAATTTTATATCTTTCTTTTTAACGCTAACAGAGAACAAATAAATGATCGTGATTTTCTCTGAAACATGATTTTATGATTAGCTGTTGTTAATGTTGTTGATATTTAGTTATAAATCTACAAAAATATTTGTGAAAGATCGATGCAGACCTCAGTCTCACCAATTTCTTTTCGTAGCATTGTACATATGTACATACACAATAAAAACAGCTAATCATTGACATTCAATGCATGTTAATGATTAGCTGTTTTTAATTTTACCTGATATTTATTTGAAATCACTTTTTTTTTTTTTATGATTCATAAAATGAAAAACGTCTTATTAATTTTTCTCACGGTGGTAAACGACGCAACGGTGACTCCCAAAATTGAATATACGCCAGTTATTCTATTCTTTAAAGGTAATTACCAGCTCAACAACGTGACACTTTCTGACACGTTTCCTGACTCATTTTCAAACGTAAAGGCCTAAAATTAGCAGGCCTGACAATTGAAGTGATTTGAAATCGAATAAAGTTTTCCATATTTAAAAAAAAATAAATAAATAATTACTTATTGAGTTATAAACGAATCTTGTCACATGAAAAGCTTTTTCTCTTTTTCGCGCTGCCGCGTCGGAAATTCCGTTCAAAATGCCCTCTTTAACAGCATTTTCTGTAAGATCTGCCTTTATCAAAAATTGGAAAAAGCATTCGATTACACAGTTTCTGAATAAGAATATCTGTTAATTTCATACGTTTCTGAACAAAAATAAATTTAGAAATGCGTCAGAAAGTAACTCTTTTGGATCTGAGAAGAGCATATAATTCATAAGCGCACACTTTTCATTTAAGCATAATATTTATAGGAACGACAAAATAAACACTGAGAAACTTAATTGGATATCGCATCTTATTCAGGGTTGGAAAAAACCCAGGCCGGGTGGGTAGCTGGGTGGGTACACCGGCAGCTACCCACTACAACCCTGATCTTATTAGATGGAGGCAACCTGAACTTTGCGACGCAGAAATTGGTAACTTCGGCGTAAAAGTTATCTTAATTAAAATATTGATTTAAACCTTTTTTGCTATTTTTTTTTTCTCTTTTTAGCGTGAAAAATATTTCTTACACATTTTATCGTTTCTATAAATATTAAGCTTAAATGAGATTTTAATAATGTTCTTCCAGTCTTTAAAGAAGAGGGTGAATAGTATATACAGTGAAACCTCTCTGTGCGACCACCTCCCTGAACGACCATCTTCTCATGGAACGAAATTTATTTTCATATGCTTATTACTAATTTTACCTCCATTCGAGACCTTCCCAGTTGAACTCCCTACATGAACGACCAATTTCTTTCAAGAAAATGAAACAAATTTCGTTTTTTCCTGGTCGCTTGAAGAAGGTTTTATTAGAAAAATAATTCCGGAGAGTGCATTATTCATCAAACTTCTAAACTAAGTTTAGATTTTTTTATTATTATTATTCCGGTAACTTTTATGTGTTTAAACTCCTTTGTGGATTTTTAGGCAATGAATTTAACTCTGACGACCAATTAAGAATGACAGTCAATAAACTCCCCTGCTCTATTCTGGGAGGAAGTCTCAAAGAAATAGATAAATTAATGAAATCGTCATTATTTGTTTCCTTCCAAAAAAAAAAAAAAAAAAAATTACATTTATTTACTGAACTTCGAAAGGACTTGGAAATAAAAGTTATAAAAGATAAACCATAAAATTAAAGCAAAAGTCAAAGTATTCATTTTTTAAACCCTGCAGTAATTAACTTATGTAATGAACTTTAGTTTTGATACTTAAATTTTTATATTTTTTCCTAATGTGAAAAATAACTTTTAGTAACGTTAATTGTTACATTTT
Source organism: Maratus speciosus (assembly GCA_963932465.1). Classification (NCBI taxonomy): domain Eukaryota; kingdom Metazoa; phylum Arthropoda; class Arachnida; order Araneae; family Salticidae; genus Maratus; species Maratus speciosus. The sequence goes on along the minus strand of OZ010789.1, from coordinate 129,661,494 downwards.
TTAACAATTAAAATCTAGATTTAAACATGACCTCCATTAAGAGACCACCTATCGGAGCGACCAATTTTTATTCGAACGGAACGGTTTTACTGTACTGTATTTTGGGAATTATAGTACATGGAAAAACTAAATCAACGAATGATACATAGTACTATTTTTCTTTACACTTTTTTTCCAATTTAAAGCAAATATTGTTGAGCTTAACCTTCAAACATACTATATAGAGCTTTTGTTGAATTATGAAATTTAAAAAATGCATCCTGTATCGGGAGGAAAACGTAGCTTAACCCCATTTGTTGGTTTTAAGATTTTAGCAAATTTTACTAGAAAACATAAAGCTAAAATACGAAGAACCCGATCAGATACAAAATTCTACGTGAAAATATAATAACTTTTATATAAAAATAAATAAATTTATATTATGAAATTATGAAATTATAATAATAAAATTAATTTAATATTTAAATATTACGTAAAAAATTTATATTAATATTTTAATTAAATATTGATAAATTATTAAATATTAATGCATTAAAATTTATAATATTATATTATTATTAGTTTATTAGCTAATATTATTAATAATAAATTAATAATAATTTCCTAGTTTAAATCAGTACTAAATCTGAATGAGAATTTCAATAATTTAGTCAACTATACTGAAGCTGGCTTCATTTGAGGAGATTTATTTTTTGGTTGCCAAATTTGGTGACATTTCGCTAAGTGTCAGCGAGCTTGGCGTAAAATTGATGCTAGCGATTAGCGGATACGAATATATAGTTTTATGCGTATGGTTGGAAAAATGGTTAAACAATGAAAGATAATTTGCGAAAAACCACGTACACTAAAAACTCATAAATTAATCTCTATTTTTTTAAAAATATGTTGTCTTGTTTCAAAATATAAATCATCTTAGAATTTCAAACAACTATATCTCAGTCCTTTTTAAAGATAGAGGTGTGGGGTGGGGGGGGGGGGAGCTCCGGAATTCTTGTACCAAGGCCACTTAAGCAAGAAATAAATTTGATTTATTTTTTTTATTATTTTTTTGTATATATATATATATTTTTTTTAGTATTAAATATTTTAGTGCCCGCTATTTTGAAACAAGTAGGACCACGCTGGCCAATGAACTCGGTCAAGATTTTGGTAAGCCTAATACCCATGCTTAGTTACAAATCAGTTCATAAATACAAGTGCTATCGCATGAAAAAAATCTCACACAGACACACCATATTATATATATACAGTAGAGCGCCGATTATCCGAACTCCAATTAACCGAACTTCGAATTATCCGAACAGCCTATTTTTTTTTCAAAAAAAATTTTTTTAACCAAACTTCCAGTTATCCGAACAGCCTATTTCTCCCCCCAAAAATTTTTTTTACCGAACTCCCAATTATCCATTGGCTTGGAATAATATTTTAAATAAAGAAAAAACTGCTAGTGGATCAGAAATTAAGGAATGTAAAAACAAAAACAATCAAGGAGATGGAAATAATCCTAAGCTATGAACATAAATAAAAATAAAGAGTTGTTAAATAGTGAAGTATACATGATCCTGGATATCAGATTTTAAATGATGATGAGATTCATGATGAAAAAGAAATTGAAGAAAATAAAAACGAATGCTCTGAAAATAACCCAGGCCCATCACATAACGAACTTTGAATGTTTAGAAACATCTATGAAACGGCTCGAACTGCAGAAGAACGCTGATCCCATTTAATTAACGGTATTTAAGAAAAATTAGAGATAGGGCAGCATTGAAAAGAATGTCTTCGTTGAACCAAGCAACAATCAAAAGCTTTTTTCCTTAAATTATAATCTCTGTAGTTCAGAAAATGATAAAAAAAAAAAAAAATTAATGATAAAAATGTAAGCAACAACAACAACAAAAAAAAAATTAAAGACAAAAAGAAAAAAAAAACAATTTTTAAGCATGTCAGCACTAACTGGTGTTCCCAGTCCTAAGCTTAGATAACGTGTGAAGGTTTTAGTATTGTCAGAAACATCACACAAATTGTCTGTCCATTTATCCGAACTTTTGCTTATCCGAACTAGGGTCGGTCCCAACTTCTTCGAATAATCGGCGCTCTACTGTATATATCAAAAATCCCTGCCGGCCCGGCCTACAGGCGGAGGTAGATTTCGAAGTTAACTATACTAATTTCACAAACAAAAACCAAATCATGATTACAGATAAACCCACTTTAACAATTTTATCTGGCCGCTTTTGACGAGTTTTTATTTCATTTTTATATAATAACTGGTTTTATCAGAATCATGTTAGGACGGTATTCAAAAAAATACTTTTCCATGCTCAACAACTCGAAATTTTCTGGCATAACTCCAGATTCATTTTTAATAGGAAAAACATGAAACTTGTTGACGTGATTTTTGAAGAGATTTATAAGCGACCTGTGTTTTTAATTTCCGTTTAATTAATTACAACTTGATACATAAACAATTGTTTTCTCAGTAAGACAGTATTTTTCGTTTCTAACACAATCGCTTCGGGAAATTCCGTTCAAAATGCCCACTTTGACATCATTTTTTGAAATATATTCTGCCTCTGTCAAAAAATCGATCATTACGGTACATTATATAGTTTCTGAATAAGCGAATCTACCAATTGGATGCGTTTGAGAGCAAAAATGAATTTAAAAATGAGTCAGAAAATAAGCAGTTTGGATTTGAATACTTCCTTTTCCAACACAATCCGCTTCGGGAAATTCGGTTCAAAAGCCCACTTTGACAGCATGTTTTAAAATATATTCTGCCTCTATCAAAAAATTGAATATTACGGTACATTATATAGTTTTTGAGTAAGAAAAGGTACCAATTGGAAGCCTTTGAGAGTAAAAATGAATTGTAAAATGAGTCAGAAAATAAGCAGTTTGGATTTGAATACACCCTTACTAAGATGATTTTTTTTTTCAACCGCTATGTATTTTTAATTTGTTTTTGCTGTAAGAATTGGTCCTATCCAAAACTTGTCTATATAGATGTTGTAGACAATATTAAGAAGATATATGATAAATTCATGGGGATTTTATATCTTTTGAATTGACGGAGTTATGGATTTTTTTCTTCTTCAAACGCCCTTTTTGTTTTCGTTTTTATTTTATTTTTATTTTTATTTTTTTTTTTTTGTGCGGTACGAATTGGTTCTATCAAAAACTTGTGAATATAAAAGTTGTAGATAATGTTAAGGAGATTCATGATAAAATTAATTGGATTTGACATCTTGAGAATTGACGAAGTTATGAATTTTTTTCTCCCAAAAACCCTATTTTCTGCGCCCCTTGAGCCCATTTTTAACTTTATCAAAAATCTGTGATACATAAATTTTTGGCCCTATTTTTAGAAGTAATAAAAACTTTAAACTGATTCGATATGTACAAAATTTAAGAAGTTATAGGGGTTTTTCGGTTTTCACAAAACCCCTCCCTATTTCCATCCCCTTGGTCCGATTTTGCCCATTAACGAACTCGACCGAGATTTTATGCCCCTTGATTTTGTGTATCAGTTTGGAAGAGATTGGTGCAGAATTGTGGAAGTTATCGTGTCCAGAAGAAAGTGATATATATAGATAGATACATACATAGATAAATATCATCATCAACCATTTTCAATCCACTGCTGGATGTAGGTCTCCCCCAGATTTTTCCAATGTTTCCTGTCTAGTGCTTTAGTCATCCAATTTACACCGGCTACTTTTCTGATTTCATCACTCCATCTTACTTGATGTCGTCTTCTTGGCCGTTTTACATCTCTGGGATACCACTGCAGGGTGTTTGTGCTCCATCTATTGTCTTGTCTTCTTGCGATGTGCCCAGCCCATTTCCATTTTAGCCGTTTAATTCTTTCAATGATGTCAAAAACTTATACATAGATATATATATATATATATAAAGTTTTGTACTGAGGGTGGTTTTGGGCTCTAGGGGTCATGATCGGTGTAGATCTGCAAAAATTTTTCAGAAATTCCAACATAGGAACGACGCCAATAGGTAGTATTTCATACGAAATCTACCTAATATTTGAACGGAGGGGGAGGAGGGGTGTGAAATCACGATCGGTAAAAATATATTGAAAAATTCCGGAAATATATATATGTGTGTGTGTGGTCTAAAATATATGGTGACGTTTAAAAAAAGGAAATAAAATCAGAGTTAAAGATCTAGTTTTGTCGTTATTTGCAGATTACGCTTACTGAGAAATTTATAATTCATTCTCAACTTTTCCATCACTATTTCAAAAATAAATAAATATATAAATAAATAAAACTTGGATATTATGCGTTAAAATACATAAAATTTATATGTGTTTTATTATTATTAACTCAATCTCGCTACGATGCTCATAAATTTATTTTAAAACATAAAAAGAAAAAAAAATTATATGAGCTAGAAATTAAGTTAAAACGCTTGAATAAAGCTAAATTCACCAAAGAAAACTAAATAATGATGCCCACATTACAGTTACAACGAATAACTTCATTTTATTACAGAAATTGTATGTGAAACTTTTATATAAAAATAAATAAAATTATACTATCAAATCATATTAATAAAATAATTTAATATTTAAATATTAAATAAAAAATATATATTAATATTTTAATTAAATATTGATAAATTATTAAATATTAATGCATTAAAATTTATAATATTAAATTATATTACATTAGTTAATATTACTATTAATTATAATAAAATTATAATATAATATAAATATCTTTATAATATAAATTATAATATACCATATTATGTTATTAATTATATTAAAATATTTTTTTAAAGGATTATTTAAATATTTAGAAAATAAAATTATATTACGAAAATAAGTAACTTTTATAACTTTACAGATTCTACGTATATACTCTGTATAAATTGCAAGAAACCTCAAATAAAAGTACTTATTCTTATTTATGAAGGAAGCAGTATCACATGATATATAAAGTCAAAAACATCACAAGAAATTAAAGAGACTTGTTTACAAAGGAAGTACTATCTCTATTTCTTACATAAAACTGAAAACAATACAAGAAAAAAAAGTAAGGCTTGTGCTTAAAGGAAGCATTAGTCAGCCGGCTTGAGTTGAATAAGCTAGTTAAAGATCAGATTCCACCAGAGATGTCTTGGAAATTCACGGCAATTAATCTGACAGCAAAATGATCAGAAAAAAAAATAAAAACATCCACCTTTCCCCACAGAATTACTTCTACAAATTCTGATCAAAAAAATTTATATAACTCACAAAAAAAAAAAAAAACTGATTTTAAGTTTTTTTTATTATTTCGTAAATGGATGAAAGGATGATTTTTTTTTTTATTATTTATTATTTTTATTTATTTATTTTTATTTTATTTATTTTATTTTATTTTATTTTATTTTTATTTTTTTTTTTTGGGGGGGGGGGGGGATAACCTAATATAATCAGTCAAACTGAAAAAAAAATTGCGACAATCTAACGAAATACAGCGATTAGTAATTTTCCTTAGAACGTAATTTATTTGATGTAATTTTTTATGTAAATAACTAACGCTTAGAATAAAGCAACATTTTGTAGCGGGGTGGTTTTCAAAAGGTGGGCACTGGAAACACATCATAACTTTAAGCTTTTCAATTAATAAATTTAATTATCATTGACTTTATTATTTTTTTTTTTTACACTGAGTTTTTAATTCTGTTCAGAGACAGAAAATGACATAATTTATTGTAAAAGCTTTGTATAAATATCTTAAAATTTTATTATTATATGCTAAAGAGGCCAATTTTGGACATTCATAACGTTAACTGCTCCATGTACCACCAAGAAAAAGAGTTTTAACTTGCTTCCAGGTAATTCTAATGGTAAATAACGAATGCATAAAGGAAACGGATGATTTTTTGATAATTTCGTAAAGAGATGGCAAGCTGGTTTATTGCTTTTTTGAAGATAGGACTTTACTATAAAGAATTTTTCTGTATTTTGTTATGTCCAAAAGTAACAAAGCTGTCATTTCCACTCAAAATACATCAAGTAAGTACTTTAAACTCTTTTATCTAACTTTAAAATCATTTAAAAAAAAATTTAAGTATTTGTATGCGTTTTTGTAAGATTTTTTTTTTGCAATAAATGCACTTTTCTCAAATGAGAAACTGGAATGTCCGAATCGCGTAACGATGGAAACGCCGATTTTATTTTCGGTAAATTTATTTTTAAAGATGATTTGGTGTCCTGAAACGTATAAAAATATATTTATTATAATGTTTTATCCTAAATAATTACCGTGTTTTGTATAAATAAAGTGTATTTAGTACGTGTAATAATATAACTTGACTTGAAGCATGCTCAACTAATGTGTGTAACGATCGACACAAAATGGCGACCGCTGCGGTCATTACGAAATTTCGGACATGCTTATTTAAAAGTATGATTTAAAATTAATAGTAAAACATCTTTTTTTTTTTTTATTTCAAAAGTAATTCTTCAATGATCTTACGTGTTTTTATGTTTTTTGCAAAGTTTTCTTTGCAGCAAATGTACCCCAAAAGATTATTTAATAACAATGTCCAAATCGTGGAACGATCTAAACATTAATAATTTTAATTTTCTAAATACATAAATAAATATATTATAACAGAGTCCATTGTTCTAACATACATCTTAAAAAATAAAATAAATACTTTTTTTGTTAAATTATTGTACTTGAGTTCGTTTTTTTTTCTTTTAGTTCAAGATTTAAGAATCCCCTCTTCTTAAAATTCCATTCTTCCTCTTTGCTCCCCCACCAAAATGCAAGGCAAATAAAAAGTACGTGCTGTAACTTTGGTTTTAAAAAAAAAACACAGAAATTGATAGTACTCAAAGTACCACTCCGTACAAACGACAAACAAATTTGGTACTATTTCAAATAAGAAATAGGTCTGGTTTTTGTAATCTCTGTAAAAAAAATATTGTTTCTACAACTGACTCCTCACAGTTGAAAATAGATTGATATTGGTGACTGGTGCTTTGTATAAATTCATGATGAAAACTTATGGCCAGGTATTATTGAAAAGATCAGCATTGATAATGGTGAACAAATATTTTCTATAAAATTTTTTACTCCTCAGGCAGACATTGATTTTAACAGGTTTCGTTATCCATCTAAAAAAGACAACACAAATTTAAAATATGAAGATATTTTGTTGAAATCACCGAATCCACCTCACCCGGTGACAGCAAAAGGAGACTTTTCTTTTGATAAAGAAATTATAGATATGTGCATTAAAAAAATGGCAGAATAACTTGTTGGATACTTCTAATATTGTGTAAAGGTACGTTTTTTGCATAATGTGTTAATCCTATAAAATTAAGATATTACTTTTAAAAAAGTAGTAAATATTTTAATATCAAAGTTCAACATTTCATTTTATTACTATTATTACTGGATAACAAAAAGTTAATTATATATATATATGTAATAATTACACATACAATTATAAAACAAATTTACTACATTCTTAGTCTTAAGAATTTTTTAAATACTAAGCACAACTTATTATAGTAACAAGTTATAGTATAGTACTTATATACGCTGCTCAAAACAATTAAAGGATATTTGAAGTTTTATATAAAATAAAGATATAAACGAAATTTTTTTGCCGAAAATAGAAGAAGAGAATCACAAATGCAAATTTTTCTGGTTTTCAAACTGTGGAGTATGCAAATTTTGAGTTCGACGTCAAAAACGTCGCTTCAGCGGCACGAATGAAATTTGACTTTCAACTGGATAAAAGAGAATGAAGACAAGGATGATCGGTATTCAGTGATTGCTTTGTTTCGATGAGTACGATGTCTCAGCGAAGTCATTTGACAGATTCAGAAGCTTTGAGAATTGTTGGTAGGTTAGAAGGGGGCCAAACTCAAGCCGAAGTAGCGCAAGCCATTGGAGTGTCACAAAGTGTCATTTCCAGGATCTGGAACCGTTTTTTGGAGAGTGGATGTGCAGGCCGAAGACCAGGGCAAGGTCGTAGACGGGCAACAACGCCCAATGAAGATCGGTATTTAGCGTTAACAGCTCGGAGACACCGAACCATGAACGCTACTCTTCTCCAACAACACCTTTGCTCGGCTACAGGCACCACGATTTCAACTCAGACTGTCCGAAACCGGCTCCATGCTGTAGGTCTGTATGCTCGCCGACCGATGGTATGTGTTAGATTAACATCAAGGCATCGTCGCGACCGCAGGGAGTGGGCAACCGAGCATGTCAACTGGAGGAGAAATGAATGGAGCAATATTCTGTTTTCTGACGAGTCCCGTTTTTCTGTGCATCCGGATAATAGGCGTATTTTCATCTGGAGGGACCGTGGCAGTAGGAATAATCCTGCGTTCGTGCACGAAAGTGTCAGATTTGGCGGTGGGGGAGTGTTGGTGTATGGTGGCATCTCCATTGACGGGCGCACTGACCTCTACATCATTCGAGATGGAGCTCTGACTGGTCGCCGATATAGGGATGAGATCCTCAGACCTATTGTAGTCCCTTACGCTGCAGCAATCGGAGATAACTTCATTTTAATGGACGATAACTGCAGGCCACATCGTGCAAACCTGGTGGAGGATTTCCTTTTCGAGGAAGGAATCGTTCGAATGGAATGGCCAGCGTGTTCTCCAGGCATGAATCCAATCGAGCACGTTTGGGACGCTCTAGGAAGACGAGTTTCTGGCCGCCAACAACCCCCACAAACTCTCCAAAAACTGGAAAGAGCTCTTTTGGAAGAGTGGGGCAGAATACCACAACTCGTCATTAATAGCCTCATTGAGTCCATGCCTCAAAGGTGTTCAACGTTGCTGGCCGCCCGTGGAAACCATACCCCCTACTGAAAATGATTTTCTTTGAAGAAAACACCTTTTCTTAATCTTTTTTTCTCATATGCACAAATTGTGTTTTTTTCCATTAGTACACAAATGCGCAATAAAATGCATTTTTTTCTGCCAAACATGTGTAATTTATTCTCATATAACCTACTATGTCTGTCGATCATGTATCAATCAGCTAAACAGTTTACCAGATACAAAATCCACCTAAAACTGCAATATCCTTTAATTGTTTTGAGCAGTGTACTATACTATAACTTATTTATGGAAAGGTCAAAACTGTGTAACCTACATCTCAGCAATGTCCAAAATCTGTAACCTACATGCCAGAAATGTCCAAAATTTGTAACCTAATAAAATGCTTTAATAATTAATTTTCCAGAATAGTGGTTGTCTTTTAATATTTGTGTATAATGTTGTAAACTTATATACTATGCTGTAAAAAAAAAAAAAAAAAAAATTGGCCTTAAATTTTAAAAATTACTTATAGTTAACGTTTAATGATTCCACATTTTGATAATCTCCCAGTACACATAATTCTTTACATCTATCTAGATCAGGGACGGCGGAACCTATAGGTGGCACGTGGCTGAATATTTTCGACACGGTATTGAATAAAATTCTAAATCAAAATTACATTTCAATTTTTAATCAAAAACAAGTTTAAACATAATAACCTACTATATGTGTGAGTGTACTATATCAGAAGCCTATCCGAAGCTAAACTCTTCCAAATGATATCGTATTCATCGTTCTACGTTTTGTAAATGCATAGAAAAAGTAATAATGACAACAGAAACAATATATACGATTAATTGTTGAAGTGTTAAATGTCATAAGATATAGAAAACAGTTTATATTTAGATGGAAAAGAAAACGATTAGATCCCCCCCCCCCCCCCACACACACACACAATGTCTCATTTTAATCGCCTTGTGTTGATATACAGTAGACCTGGCAACACTAATAGTTAATGCATGTGCTGTCTGTATCCCCTGAATGTTAACGAGGTCCGAATACCATTTAAATAATAGATGTAAGCATTTATTCAATTTAAACAATATAAAAATATAGAAATTGTCAATTTATGTAGCCGAGTAGGTTGAATAATTCTTAGAATATAATAAAGAATATTTACAAGAAAATATAAGTATATCGTGCAGGTCTATGCAAAAAACAGTATTAATGAAACCATGTATGATGAATCTGTATGCTTTAAACAAACGTAATGAAGCTGAAAAATCGACTTCACGCTTGATCCGCAATTACAACATTGTTCAACCGTGGCTTTCACGGGTTCTTTTGAATAGAAAATTAAATGAGCGTGTGTAGGTCACACATGCCCAAAGCAGGCAAAGAGCAGGCTTGTACGATCTCAGAATCGGATGCTGAATAGGTATGGGATATTTACTCAAAAGATAAATGGCGGTCAAATGAGAAGCGAGTGAACAACAATGCGAAATTAAAAAGGAGAGAGATCAAAAGTTCTAGTGAAAAGAATGAAATTTCAAGTGGGCGGTTTGATTCAATTACAAAGAGGCTTACCAAAAGATGCAAATAACTTAAAAAAAAAAAAAAACAGTAAAGAGACAAAAAGAATATTTTAACATAATGCATGATTTGAAAAACACTTTTGTGATGCGAAACTGGCAGGAATTTAAAAACAATTGTACACAGAGCTACATTAAACTCCAGGAAAGCGACTAGTCTCGAAATTAATAATTTTCTCGTCATCAAGGGAAGCAGGCGTATGTTTATCCAAAAGGTAGAAAAGAAAAATCTACAGGATTACTATTTTAGCTTATGTATTATTATTATTTGACACATAGTAAATTTTTGGTTACTGACACATCATGGTCATGTAAAATAATTTAAAAATATATGTTGCTCTCTTCCTTAGTCCACACGATGATGATTCTTCCCGGATCTACGATCACCACTCGTACAGACTTCGAAAACATGTTATTTTATTTGATAGGTTGCCACCACCGATATAAATATGTGATATCAGACACAATGTGAAAAGGATTATACATAAATGCTAAACTTATTCAATTAATATTAAAGAACAATTTATTTACAAATTATTTACATGGAAACAAAACTTGTTTACATTTAAGGGCTCGGATATAAACGATCTAGCCCGACATTAAGTTATATATCAACTACTTTCTACATACTGGGTCAACTTATTATATTAGTACACTATTTCCTTCTGACCCTAAGGTATCTCATTAGGTTTACAGGATCTAACGTTGCGTAGACTTTCTCCACAAGAGTCAAGCCTTTTTCCGGAACACTACACTCGACAACCGAAAACTCCACCAAATACACTACAACATCACTTCTCGGGGTCTCCGCTAGAACTCCTCGTTTCTCTCTGAACGATTCCTTCCAAAACGAACATAAGGGGTTGTTCTTGTTCCAAAAGGGGCCCTTTCTCTTATCTAAAACTCCCCCTTCCCGTGGCAACCACTATCTCACTAGATAGCCGGGAACTTCTTTGTTTGCCTTATCTGTGGTATGCGTTCTTGAATAGGAAGGGAAGCTGGAATTCATTGATACAGTGAAGCTTGTTCATACGATAATATCTAACTATAGTAGCTCGGATCAACTTAAAGTTAAGGAAAAATATTACTTTAAACCCCACGTACGCAGAAAGTTATATATATGAAATACAATAAATAAGTAAAAAGATAATATCAGATAATAGTAATCTTAATTAGTTACATGCTCATTAGCGTCAGAAACCTGACGATATATATATATATATATATATTATATATATTTGTAGGATTTGAATTTAAACATACTTTATTTTCTTTTGACGTGCGTGATCAGCAAATTAACTGACGCTCTGGTATTTTTATTATCCATGATTTGAAAACACGAATTATGAAAATTCACGATCACGAGATCAAGTTTTGGACATATTCAAAATTAGAAAAGAGTCAGTCTATAAAATAATATTGTTCACGAAGCATCGGCTTATGACATGCCAAGGAAGGCACTGTTAGGCCTAATCAAATTGTTCGAAATAAGTATATATTATAGGTTTTAAGTGAGAAAGGTACTTTATTTAAAGAAGATATCAACGAAGTTGTGTAACCTTATCTTTATAGAATTGTATTAAAGTGTATGTGTTGTTATTCCAACGTCTAGTTATTCATGTCATCTATAAATTAACGTTTTACATATAATCTTCCTACAAATATATACATAATAAAATGGAACGCGGAAAAAGGTGAAAAAGTTCGCCATCTCTGCAGAAGAAAGAGTTTATTGACAATTGACAAATGTTTACATTTTATAAACAAACCCTTAATTTTATATTAGTGAAAGTTTTTTATGGAAGCCTCTGCTTCCATATGGTAAAATATTTCAAAATTTTCGTAAAATATCAATGAGTAATTGATGTGAAGTGGAAAAAATTTTAACGAGTGAAATGAGTTAAAAAACAATTGTAAACGGTAAAATACTCCCTTAAGCAAGTAATTATGAACACTGGAACTGGATTCTGTCGAGAAAAAGATACATTTATCAAAATATAAACTGATATCACTTTAAGGGTTTTTTTTTTTCTTTCCCTTGCGATATATGAAGGGGATCAGGCCGAATGAATAACAGGCTCTGCTTCGGCTTGATCAAGCAACGCATAAGATGCCCTCGACTTCCAGGGCGACAGGCATACATCTAAATAGTAGGCTCATTTTTTTTTTTTTTTTTTTTTTTTTCATGAGTCCGAAAAGCCTAAAAGACATTTATACCACAGTGGAATTAAATGTACTCTAACGGACACTGAGAAAAGAAGAGAGAAAGAGAGAAGCAAAAATAAGTTTCATAGAAATTAATATATGAAGAGCTAAGATGACAAAGACGAGTGACACAATCATCATTTTGAGAAAATGAGCTGTCAAGTTCCAAATATCTACACTGCAAAAATAAGTGAATAAATAAATAAATAAATAAAATTGTTGATTCTGCGGTATAATACTGGCAGCTGGGGTGCCATCAGTTTATAGCCGTAAAATTAACAGTAATAAACTGTAAAATTAGCAAGTAATATACCGTTAAACGGTTTAATGCATCTATACGACGGTATATTACTGCTTATTTTACGGTTTTAAACTGGCACTCCAGCTGCCAATACTCTACCGTAAAATCAATATCTTTTCTTTCAGTGTTTTTGCTTTTATAGTCAAACTCCTCCTTTATCAATTAAAATCTCTGTGAGTATTAGGATTTTTTCAAATAGTAATTTAATAGATGGTAGGGGACCATTTATTATCTTCAATCATATGATTAACTAACTTTTAAATTTTGTCACATTTCATCAAATTTCATTGTCGCATTTCACCACCTTTATCATCTAATCTTTTCATATGTACAAATATAAACTGATTTTACGTGCTTTCAATATTTCGTAAGGTTTTCCCTTTTCACTTTGCATAACGCGGTATGAAAGGAATGGGGGAGGTGGGGGGGGGACCAAAAGGAACAATTCTAATGAGGTTAAAAAAAGACACAACCACTATCTATTTAAAAATAACGTGAAAAACATATCTACGAAAAGTATTTTCAAATGTCAATTGAGCCAAAAATTTTCTTTAAGAGGCTACTTCAGTCAATCGGAAAGACCCGTTCACTAATGTTAATCCTATGGAAGAAATTTATAAAGATATCTCGGTTGCAATTCAATACTTTTTTAAATGACTGAAGTAGCCCTTTAACACTTCACTGCACAATTTTTTCTATTTTAATGAAAAAAAAAATATTTGAAATCTATATATCGGTCTAATAATATAGTAAAAAAAATTAATTTTAAAATTTTCAGCAAAAATTTGATATTTTATGGCGTGTACCCTATGTACACAATTAGGGTTTTTAAATAGTGTATTGCTATATTTTACAACTAAATGAGCTTAAGGGGTCGGGTAACCTTTGAAGCGTCCAAAAATCGATTTTTTCTTTTTAATAGCTTATAATTAAATATGATTCTTTGGGAACATTTAAAAGTAAACTCCATACAAAAAATCGCATTAGAAGAGAAGTTATGTCTAAAACACTTTGAGCTTTTGCTATATGATCAACGGGTTTTTCTATCTTTAAAGCCAATTTTCTCAAAACAGTGATTTTGATCATTGCACGCACGATTTCTGAAAAACGGTTGCCTAGAACTTCACGAAATTTTTGGTGGATGTATTAAACGTACAGAAGCACAAAATGACCTATTATTATGTTTCTCAAGTTAGAAGTTTAGAATTCACGGCTACTTTTGTATAAAAAGAATCTCGATATTTCGAATTACTCTAAAAAAAAAAATTTTTCTCGGGATCTACAAGTTTTATTTTTTTCATTGTAGGTCATTTTAAAAACACTTTATATCTGTACTCATTAAAAAAATTTTGGCTTGTTTCAGCCATTCAAATGGGAAAAATCATGCGCGCAATGCATGCAAGAATGATTCTTTCGTAAAAATGTATTATCTTTAAAAATAAATTAAAAAAAACTATATATATGTATACCTTTTCTAACAACTTTGACTGATAAAATAAATCGTTTCTAACATATGTTTTCAATTTTATAGTTAAAAGTTAATTAGTTAAAGAATGACTGCAGTTCTTACAGAGGTCACTTTTCCATGTACTTTATTGGTTCAAAGGTTACCTGACCCCTTAAATTAATTAATTTTATCTGCTTAACACTCTGCAAATTTTTTTATATTAATGTTTATAAGGATTCACTAAAAATAATGAAAGTAAATTTTACCTTAATAGCTTGAGGGCTAATCCATGAAATCATGGACACACATTGAAAAAAAAAATATTTATGAATGTAGATTTATTACATTTTTTTGGCAACAAAAATGTTCAAAGTTATTTTTCCATGCAAAATAAAAATTGGCAACAATGATTTAATTTGAAAATGGCTACCATTATGCAACCATGTGCTTCGTGATTTGCGGAGAGAGCAATATTATGAATTTTTGAACTTCATCCTCTGCTATAATTGGTAAGTTTGAAACATTTTACTATGTTTATACCTTTTTCATATCTAATAGTTACATAATGAATACCTTTTTAAAGTAACAGATTGCTTAATTGTAAATCAAATCACTAGATGAATATATCTTTGATATACATGTAACGTGAGTCACAAAAACATGAATTTTTCGTCACTACTGAAAAAATACTGAATGCATTTATGTATAATTTCATACTTTCCTTCTGTGATGTGCTAACAATTAATATATAACCCTAAAAATAAATTATAAGCTTTAAATATATAGAATAAACACTAATTTCTTTGGTAATGTGAGTCACATGTAACGTGAGTCACATCCATGTAATGAGAGTTACTTTTGAAAAAAAGTTAACACGGTATTTTATCTTTTAAATATTGCAATTAAGTTGCATAGAAAACCTTTTTTATATGTTCAATACCTGTGTTTTTTTCAAATGAATATCAAATTTCAAATTAATTGCTTAAAAGGCGCAAAGGCCTACCTTGTGAAAAAGATTCAATGCCGGGACTCGAACCCGGGCCATCAGTATAGCGCACCGACATTCTACCGACTAAACCACATTGCATGAGTCCCGGCACAACACCCCGGGTTCGAGACTTGGCATGGAATCTTTTTCACTGTTGGCAGTGAGTGTAAGGAAGGGTTAGGTTTAAAAAAAAAGATAGATATATTGAGAATACAGATATTGACATTTTGAAGTATGTGAAATGGTATGAAATGGAAAAGATAGTAAAACCCATATTCAATAGATAATGGAGGAAGGAACAGCTGAAGAACTCATTTCACACATCTCTAATCTCGCACCAACATTTTTGGAACACTTGTGTAAAAAGGCATCAGGCAGAGGAGTACCAAAAACAACGTAATTCTGTTACCATATCCCTTAAAATAGCTCTGATACAAGTTGACTTCGCAGAAAATTATACCTGCAGGTTTCAAGGTGAAATACAGAGTGCACACTGGCAACAAAGTCAGGTGAGCTTATTTACAGCTGCCATCTGGAATTCTGGCACATTTCATCCTTTGGTGTTGGCTTCTGATAATACCATACATTCAAAGGAAACTATTGTAGCTTATATTGATAAAATTCTAGAGTGTCTCCCCAGAGATTTGGTGGAAGTGGATATTTGGTCAGATGGACCATCATCACAATTCAAAAACCGCTTCATTGCCGTAGCTCTCCGTGCATTACACAAAAAATACAATTTTATAATAAAATGGAGTTTTTTTGCTACTTCGCTCGGCAAAGGGCCAGTGGATGGAATTGGAGGATCAGTTAAAAGACAAGTTTGGGGAGCTGTATGTAGCAGACAGAAATCACAGAAATCACCCACTCGTGGACAGCCAACCTTGCGGTATAGGAGCTAAATGTCCACGAGGGGAAAAAAAACCATATCCCCCATCCCACGAAACCCCCAGACACCGGAGCGGGCCCAGAGGCCTCAGCAGGATGGAAGACCCCCTCTTTTTTGAAATTTCACTTAGGATGTAGTACAATCTTCTCACAAGAGATACCCAATGTTGCATAAGCTGGGCGAGCCCAAATTAAACAATGTTTTGAAACTTTGGATCTTTTATGTATGGATATTACAGATCATCAATCAGTTATTGTGAAAACTACTTGTGAGACAGTAAATTGTGGTAAATGCTGCAAGTTTTGTTGAAGCTTTTAATAATAAAACATCTAAGAAGATTACTGTTCTTGAGATAACTTGCGCCGAAATTCAGAAACGAAACAAATCTCTGGAATTGGAAGATCTATTTAACAATCCACAACCAATTCCAAAAGTTAGTGAATGGAAAGTGATAAGAAGCAAGGATAATTGCTTAAAAATTAAAAGTTTTGTTTAAATTTTTGTATATAATTTCTCAATTACGTTTTTTAAAATTATTATTGATAACTAACAACTATTGTATTCAAATAAATCGGCAGAAAAATGATAATGAATGCCATGAAAGAGATGTAACGTGTGTCACATTTTCTGTGTAACGTGAGTCACAGCATTTTTTTTTCTTTGCAGCTTAAATAATTCCTTCATTTCAAATCTACTATATCATTAAAATATTTCAATATATATAGAAAAGGTTCCATCATCCTTTAATTTTGTATCCATGAGGGTTTGGAAGGAATTTAAATTTTAAATGTGTATTTACATTTCATGTCATTTTTACTGTAACGTGAGTCACACATCTGTTTTTACCTGAAATACTCATTTAAACATAAAATATTTTTTGAACTACCTATGAAACAAATCCACATACATAGTCAATATGAAAAACGAAAAAAGTAAAACAATTGTATCTAAAATGTACACAGAGTAGTTTATTTTGATTTAAATATTCTTTCCACTTGTAACGTGAGTCACGCTGGATTAGCCCTGGATCGATTTTTTTTTTTTTTTTTTGCTTCCGAAGAACAAATTCTAATTTTTTGACAAATGCAGCCATCTGGCATGAACAAAATAAGTGTTATTCCATTCTTTGAACCGTTCTTGATCAGGGTTAGAGATCATATTGGCCAAATTCATGGCAGATAATAAGAATTACAGTGTTTTTAGGTATGTGCCAGATGTGGCACGTCGTGCAGTGAAGGGTTAAACGACCAAGACTTATGATAAAAACGACTTAGACAACGGTGCTTTCATTTGATACAAATACGCACCTTTAGAGAATCTAAAAAAAAGTATTGGACGGAAAAACCAAATTGCACCCGGCAGGAAATATTTGCATAAAACAGAAATTGTTCATCATTGTTTCATTCTCATATTCATTGTTTTCACACAGGAAATTACAGATGCAAGAAAATGACATGCTTAGAACCGTCGAATGAAAACCGATGATGACAAACTCGCAGGAAATGCCAGCAAGATTTTTTTTTTTTTAATATGAATTAATTTTCGGTCATTTTCTTTTTTTAATGGATCGTTCTCCAAGAAACGTATAAAGCTAAGCCACAGAATCTCTCTATTCTAAAAAAAAGTAACTACCGCTGTCACCGCCGCCGCCGCCGCCGCCGCCGGTTTTGAATTTTTTGTGACCGGAGGTCTTTCTTCGTTAATATTAAAAAAACTGTTGCATACAAAAATATGAAAATCGGTAGTATTATAGAAAAATGTTTGATAAACAC
Source organism: Maratus speciosus (assembly GCA_963932465.1). Taxonomy (NCBI): domain Eukaryota; kingdom Metazoa; phylum Arthropoda; class Arachnida; order Araneae; family Salticidae; genus Maratus; species Maratus speciosus. The sequence goes on along the minus strand of OZ010789.1, from coordinate 129,643,488 downwards.
GCTGATGCAGACAGTTTTCAAATCGAAGAATTATTTTAAGAGCTATTTAATGCCAAAGTTGGACAAAATCGTTCCATTAAAAAAGTTTTATAGGAGCAAAAACTGTACATAGGAATTTAATCATTTTTAGATCATTTTATGCGTCAGAATTTCCCGGTGTGCAGATTGCAGTTAGTTTTTTAATTTGAATAATTTTTCGAGGTTTTATTTCTATTTTAAATTCAAATTTTCAGCATTTCGGGAGATATTTTTTACAAATTTTAGAAAATTGTATTAATTTAAACTGTTGCCAACTGTATAAAAAGCGCAACCAATAATGTTTGCTTCAAATTAAAAATTTATTTTACACGTGACTATTATAAACAAAAAATATAAAAAGCAGGAACTCATTGCAAATTACGTCATAAAAACTATAGTTACACGTGAATTTTAAATGAGAAAGAATATTGTAAAATAATAAATTCAGTAACATGCGTTAGAAGTCCTAAATAGGAGAATTTACGTCATATTATACTTATTACGTAAAATGAACAAAAAATAATATTGCAAAACAGTTTTAATTTAAAAATTGCGCGAGACATTTACTTGACATTTCAAGATGATCATAATATTTCATTTCTAACAAAAGTATTTTGACGTGAATATTAAAAAGAGAAAGAAAAGTTTGGTGAAAATTACGTCAGATTATAATTGTCAGATTCAAATTATAATTCAATCTTCCGAAATCTTTTTAAAGGCGGTCAAATTAGCGTGCTGTTAGAGTCTGCTGTGTCTGAACGGGGGTTGACGAGCGTAGCTCGTAGGGGGCAGAGCCCCCTAGTATTTATTAAAAAACTAATTTCAATTTTTAAAAATTTTATAGCGGAAACGTGGTGTGGAAATCCATCAGTACGTGTAATAAATTAAATAATCAAAACATTAAATTTTTCATAGATATAACAGGTAGGAACAGTAAAATTAAATAGAAAAAAATAATTAACTGAAGAAAAATGGTCAGGTCTGTAAACATAATAGTTACAAACATAGACATAATGCAATCATAAAATGTGAATAAAATATTTCTCACGATGTGGGAAAATACTGGCATGATGTTAAATAAGGTCAAAGAATACCCCCCCCCCCCCACACACACACACACACCAATTAGGGGGCGTTGCACACACACATAAATGAAAAAATATAAATAAATAAATAATCCTTGCACCTTGTCCCTTCCGTAAAATTCAGCGGTAAAAATATACTCTTCTCCGAGAGTGATCCACAATGTAACTTTTTAAAAAAAGTATTCACTAAATCTAAAACATTCATTAATAAAATATTTGGAAGATATCAATGAGAAGCTATTTAATATGGAAATGGGGAGACTGCAATGGATTTACTAAGTCACAAAAAGATATACATATTTGAAAGGCATTAAAATCCCATTTTAAATCTAACGTTTAAATGAATTTCCAATTAAATATTCTCTAACTTTTGATGTCTAACACTGAACCTGCCTGTTTTTTTTTTTTTTTTTTTTTTTTTTTTTTTTTTTTTTTTTTTTTAGCCCAACGTTTATTACGTTTGATCCTACTACTTCACTCACGCGAAAACACTCGCTCGCTAAAAGTAACCCTATGGGAGATATATATATATATATATATAACATATATATCGTTTGCATTTCAATATTTTTTTAATTAAATATTAGGATACCTTCACTTTCGGAACCAGTTTCGAAAGTGAAAGTATCAAAAAAAAAAAAAAAAAAAAAAAAAAAAAAAAAAAAAAACCCTGCAGTGCAAAGCATTTATCTTTCACTTACAGGATCACACAAAAGAATTTGTTTACATAATGATCTGAGGGGAAGAACTGTTTGCAGCATATTTTAATTACCTTACAGTATTTCAAACATAATGAATCTTATATACATTACTGAGGTATACAAGAGGCTTGAAGTAAGACATGATGTGCATATCATTTATTGTTCATTTATAGGGACACACAAGAAATTTCGGATAGGTTACTATATTCAAAGCTCTATTTATTACTAATGGTAATTTCCGGAAGTGCGTTTTAAGTTGTGGTATGCGCTTTTATGTTACGTAAATTTTTGCATACTACGTGATTTTTATAAATTTTATAGATGACCTATAAAATGTGATCTGAGATCACATACAGGGTTACACAAAAGAATTAGTAACCATTACTGACAAGGGAACCACTTTTGGTGCTACTCGCACCTAGCATCGAGACCTGGTGCATTTTGTAGCTCTATACATAACAGTTAGAGAACCCATAAAATTTCTCAGTTAAAATCATATTTTATATACTTTTTTATACTTTTAATTTTTCATTATTATATTTCACGCCAAAAGTGAGTTAAGTCACCAAATAAGGCGCTACAATTTTTCCGCCCGCTTTATCCAGGGAGTGAATGTGTTAGAATTATATCAGATTACGATTTGTTTGATATTAATTGATAGCATAAGAAACAAGAATTTAGTTTTTTCTTTTTTTCTCTATGCAGACGATAAATATATAAATAGTAAATATATTTCTATAAAAGCTTTCAAGATCATTGAAAACTATTATTTTTCAATGAAATACAAAATAAGCAAACTATTTTCTTTTGAAATCAAATGGAATAAAGTTTCGAATGTTTAAAATGAAATCTTGCTATATTAAATGGTCCTTTGGTAAAAGTAATCATAAAGTAAATTAATATTTTTACACAATTTAGAAAAATTACTGTAACTGTGGCTTATTAGGTCGGAAATTGCAATTTCTAGTGAAGTTCCTCTCGGCACACAAGACAAACAGCTATGACGACATCTACTAGGTTAGGGTTGCCGTTTGAAAAAAAAAAAAGCGCCACCTTTTCCCCGCCAAAAATGTGAATATAATGTTGCAATTTTTCAAAATAAAATTCGTGAGTTTTTGAAGGAATTTTTATACTTTTTTCAATATTTTATACTTTCTATTAACCAACTTTTATTTTTTAATGCTTTTCTTTAAAAAACTTCAATGTTAAGTCCGATAAGTGGTCTCGAAAATTGCATTTTCAGAAAGTTATACTGCTGTAAAATCAAGAAATATTATTTTAACAGAAAAATTTTATCGATTCTCAAACTTCGTAATATAGGGCTTTAAAATGCACCAAGTTTCAATACTAGGTGCGAGCAGCACCAAAGGTGGTTCCTTTGTGAGTATGAAAGTAAATTGCTTAAAGGTGGTTTTTAATTGAGATATACATTTTGAAGCTGTACTATAATTAGTATGCTAAGATATATTTGTACAACATAAATTAATGTACAGAGACACGCGATTTTAACGGGATACACTGCCGTCGATGGTTATGTTAATTTCTGGAAGTGTGATTTTATTTCTTGCTTGATTTAAATTATAAGCTGAATATGTGACGTGCATAACAATCTGTAAGTAATATGCAAGGCTGTACATAAGAATTCGAGTAGATTTCCATCTCTTGGTAGAAATTGCTGGAGGTGAGTTTTCAACTGTGTTAGTTATACGTTTCACTTACTAAACTAAATTTTAGCATACTAAGTAGAGTAACATAGAAATCTATAGATCATTTACGGCACTGCACAAAAGAATTCGAGTTACATTTCCCACTATGGGCATTTATTGCTGAAATATGGTATTGAAACGTGTTATATGTTTTCTAAACTGCTCAACAAGCGCAAAACGTTTTGACACATTTACAAATTCATTTTTTTAACGGAAAGATATAAAATTGGAAAGCCTCACCATGGAAGTTATTTGGAATCAAACTGTGTTTTCCATTTTTTGATCAATAAATTACCTATCGAGTTATAAGCGATTTTGATCACGTGGCACGGCTTTTTTCTCCATTTTCTGATTGGATTTTCTTCTTTCGTTCGGAAGTTCGGTTCAAAATGCCAACTTTGACAGTATTTTCTTAAAGATCTATAGTGTTTACAAGAAAACGGAAAAAATAGTTCGATGACATAGTTTCTGAATAACAACACCTTCTAGTTTCATGCGCCTCCGAACAAAAATGAATTAAAACTTATGCCAGAAAGTTGATCCTTTGGATTTGAGAACAGCCTTAAATATATTATTTACCCTTGCTATAAAATAGCCCCACCAGTGGCTGAGAGGTTCTGCTCTCGAAGCTGGTAGACGGGAGGTGCTGGGTTCGATCCCAATCGCGCCCGTCGGCCTAATCGTTCGGAGTTTTCGTGGTTTTCTTCGAACCTTGGATTTCCAAGCGTTAATACGGGTTAGGTTCCCTTAGAAAGACCCCCACGAAGGGCACTCCCCCCCTGGGCCTATATCCCTCGTGCAGATAATTGGCCGTCATAAATACAACCAACCAACCTTGCTATAACCCTCCAGCCTCGGGCGACCTTTTCATTTTCTTGGATAAATCCGCGGCATATTTTTAAGTGTTGAAAGTGGGTTGCTTTTTTTAAATTCAGATTGTTTGATTGCTACCACTTTTTTGAAGTAGAAATAGTCACTTTATTTAATTATAGATTAAATAATGCGAGAATAAGCTGAAATATGCGCTTAAAAAAAAAAAAAAAAAATGGCTGGAATCAAGAAATCTGAATTAAAAAAAAAAAAAATGTAGCCCACTGGCAACACTGGAACGTGAAAATGCCGTGCCACGCGGAATTGTATAGAATATGTGACATGTGATTAATGTATTCTGGAAGTGCTGGAAGGTGTTTCACAATTAGTGCTGGACACGTGATTTTTTTTCCTTTCTTGTTGATTTCAACATTTAAATGCTTTAAGAAGTACAAAGTATAATAAATCAACCTTAATGGAATTTTCCAGTTTTATGTGCAATTTTAACCAGCAACATGCGAGTAAACAAAGTTATCTCCATAAACGGCACCAAAAAGGAAATTTAAATCACTAGCAAGCACTACAATTTCGCTTTAATGAGCCATAGAGACTGTCGTGCATTTCAAGGTACACGACCTTGAATGAAAAAGACTTGATTATGATATGAATAATGCTAGGAATTCGTTTCCATGACGACATAACTTTCAGCTAAATAACACTTATTTTTTAACATTGCAACAGTTAATATTGTATCATGAAACCTAAAATAAACTCATTAAACGATACGCGTTCATAATTCTATCACAAGAGGTCACATTTGTAAATGTAACAGTTTTTTCTCTATCACTAATTAAATAGCTATCGTCCTAAAATGTATTAATACTGAATATAAATAATTAATTAACGCTTGATATAAATAATTAATTATCTTACATCAATGTAACATAATTTTCATTTGAAAAGAAAAATATTTCATTTGTAATCTATTAAACAATGAAACAATACAATCCGCATATACAATATACTATCCTCTACTTTCTTTTCACATTATTATTCTGTCTGCAGAACAGGAGTCAGTTTGACATGAACAGCACGCAAAATGGAATAGGTGTAATCAGAAAGCTATTATTATTTCATAAAAATTGAATCTCTCTCTATACATGAAATTGGAGTTTGTCTTGAATTTTTTGGAAAACACCCATTTCTAAGATCATTCGACTATTCAACCGACGTACAGTGAAAAAAAAAAATTTTTTTTTTTCGTCTATCTGTCTAGAATCGCATCACAAACGGTTGCAGAGGCAGAGAATGTTTCTGGAGTTTTCTGCAGTTCGTCTAATACAATATTTAGAATAGTTTTGGATAAAACAGGGAAAATCTGAGAGAAACAAACAATCTTTCAGTACTCAAAAACACGAGAACTAATTCATCAATTTTAAGAAATCTCACGGTGCGGCGATTGAAAAGTAGAATTAAGATTTATATATGATAATTAAGGGGTCTGAGGACTCTTAATGCTACAAAATTTTCGAAATTTTAAAGTTTTTAGATGCTAAATTACTACCTTTTCTGAACATTTTGATATAATTGTTACCTTGAAATTCCCATTAGAACAGAAGTTATGGCTTTTAGACTTATACTTGCTCAATAGCTGAAGCGGCGTTTCCTAAACTCTTTTCTCCAAACTACGTTTTTGGGCATAACGCGCACGATGTCTCAAAAACTTCTGAATACTTTTTCATGAAATTGTCAAAACATATGTTTCATGTTAGTCTGTATAACTTTAAGCTAAAATCTCCTTTTTATTGTTCAAACAAATATTTTTTTATGTGATTATACTGTTGAAATTTTCAAAATTTTGCATCAGCTAAATGCAACTATGTATTAAAAATGCTTTAAATTCCAATTTATTTAGGATCGGGATAATTACTACAATCTGAAGTGTAAGTAGGCACCAAAGTTTTCATTCTAGTTGCAATATTTATTTCGTAATCCTGCGCGTAAGCTGTTATACCAATTTTCTGCTCGTCAAATGTTTGACAATTTGGAGCCCCCTATAAATGCTAATTCTGCATCTTGCAATTTTTTTAAATACATGAAATGAAAGAACATACTTATATCTTTAACTCCAATAAAATTTTGTTTTAAAATCATATACATTAAGATATTAAATGTTGAAAATAGTCTCCTTTTTTTTTTTTTTTTTTCGTTTTTTCTTATTTTAAGAGTCCTGAAACCCCTTAAAGCTACAATCTGTGGTTTGTCGCTTTCAGATATCTAAAATAGTTTGAGAAAACAGAGAAAATTTGAAAGAAACAACCAAAGATTTTAACACTCAAAAACACAAGAACTAATTGACCAATGTTCAGAAATCTTCCGGTCATTGAAAGGTTTATTTAAGATTTATAAATGATAATCCCGGCTACAATCTACGGTTAGTCGCTTTCCGATATCTAAAATAGCTTGAGAAAACAGAATCAATCAATCAATCATCCAATCTTTCAATACTCAAAAACACGAGAACTAACTGATGAAGGAATTTTACGGCGATTGAAAGGTCTAAATAAAATTAATAATGCAAATACCAGGGGGTCGATACAGATTTTTATTCTTGGGGCCCATTTTGTGAAAAGTAGAGGTTGTTTTTGTGAATTGTATTGTATTTTTGTGAAAAATAACATTTTGTAAAGAAAGTTGAAAGCCAGTTACTCAAATTCGAACCAAGAATTTTACAAAAACATTCTTTAAATCCCCTTGCTAAAGTTTTTGTTTTTCGTGACCTAGTTTTATTTACAAATTACACATTCTAAAACAGTTTTTGTGAAAAATAATGCTACGTAGGGGGCCTATTTTATTAAAAGGAATTTTGTGAAGAGGCCTGTTTTATTAAGTTCATTTTTGTGAAGGGGCTCACTTTATTAAATTATTTTTGTGAAGGGGCCTATTTTATTAAATAGATTTTTGTGAAAGGGCCCTAAATAGGCCCCAAATTTTATCTGGATCGTCCCCCATACATATTTTTCAAATGTAGAAAACAATTAGATTTCTTTCTCTCCAAAAGACTCTAAAAATCTCATAAAATACAAATGCAACACAAGGGATTGCAATGCAGATAGTTTTAAAATAAATAAAAGTCATAAAAGGCACCCCTTTTTTTTTTTGGTAATTCTATACTTATCTATTTTATGCCATACTAATTCTATACATCCTTTCAAAATTAATTCTTGTAATTAAGCATAGTTTAAAAGCGTAAACGTGAAATTTGGTGTAATAACCGAATAAAAGCGAATAAACAATAATCAGTAATTTTATATGTTTTGGGCATCTCTGAAGTTTTCACTGAAGAATTGCAAGAAAAAATAAGACGACGACGTAACAACGCTACGCACTTTTCTACTACCGTTTTCGACACAATAATTCTTGCACAAATCTAAACTAAAGTAAAATATTCAAACCAAAAAATTCTATTTCTTTAAATAAACGAAATGAAACACCTCTTTTTAACTGGCTTTAACGCAAAAATGTGTGTGTATTCCTATTATTTATTTATGCATTATTTGCAATTCTTGAACGAATGATTATTTCGCTCCTACCCTTTCAGTTCAAATTCTGATTAACCCGTTATTGTCCAAGTTGCTTTAAAGTTCGAACTTATTTTTGTTTTATAATACCAATAAACGACAATTCTTAAATACACCATAAAAAAGAAACTTACGTAACTCGTTTCGAAAGAAATAATCTTTATTCATCAGGCACAAAAGGACGTTCTAACTTCAATCTACTCTTATAGTGATAGGACTTACTTATTAGTCAATTTTATCATTTTATATTAGATATTAACAATCAACTTCACAGACAGAAAAAATCGCTTTCATGTTTCAGCAGTAGTGAAAAAGCTAGATTAAATTGTTAAAAATCTGCAATTTTTGCTGCATAGTCACTCCACCGCTTTTATCGAATAACTCTATTCTGACGAATGAGAACGCTTCATAATATCGTCAAGTAATCGTTTTCTATAAAAGCGGTGGAGTGACGGTGCAGCAAAAGCCACAGATTTTTAACAGTGCATATCGATTCCCAGTGGAATGGAAGAATGAGTAGAAATGCTTATTTATCATACAATAATACAAACAAACTTACAATACGTACACAGTTAAATTCGTTAATGATATATATAGGCCGGTAAAAATAGGATTTTTCTAACCGAAAATTTGCGGAAAGCTGGAAATTGTTTTAATCACTTTGTTTTACATCCAAATGAAGGGATTTGAAGTTTGTCCCATTTTTCCTGTTGAGCTTTAGACGTGGCACCACAAAAATTTCGAACTTTTTTAAGTATTTCGCAAATAACTCAAAAACCGTTTACTCTACAGAAACAGTTCTACTTTATAAATTGTAGACCATAAAATTTTGCGTCGATTGAGTAGCACAGACTAAAACTTCCCCCCAAAATAAGCCAGATATGATAGATCAAAAAAGTACTTTTTTTCCATTTTTTTCTAAAAAATCTCATAAAATTGGTTTCTTGAAGTTCTCATGTATACAATGTTACAGAACAATATAATAATAACAGAAAATCTACAAAATTAATTTATTTAAAAAAATTAGTATATAAGCAATGGTGATAAAATAAACTCAAGTTACTTGAGGGAAATTGAGCTTGGAGCGTTTTTTTGCTGGACTTTGATCTGCCCGTTCTTCTTCCTCCTGCACATGGAAGGCATCCTTGTCCATATCTACTTTTTCGTCGTATCCGGTTTGTGAGTCTTCTTCTTCTGCGGTATTTGTGCACGACGCACCTTTACAGTGGTAACATATAATTGAGCATTTAACACCGTTCTTCGATGCACATTTACTGATAGAGTGTTTAGAAGCTCTGGTGTTGCAGCTATATCGTACGTGGTGATTGGAAGTATACCATGTTTGAATGACACCTAACCCCAATCAGTGTGTTTGATCACCCTTCCATTCTAGATGTTGATCTGAAGAAAAATTCTGTATGAATGTTATTTGGCTGCATCTTCAGTTGGCGGCAGAGAAGAGAGGTTAAATTAGGTCTTCATAAGACGTTTTGCAAACGTGTTGTATCGCAATTTGTGCAGTGTTGTGGATTCGTCATATTGGGGATTGTATATGTATAAGGTGGCAATAAATTTCTTCCCCGCATCACTTACTTCTTCAGGCGTAGCTTATTTGTTATTAAAGACAGTTGGAACATCCTGTAGGCGAGCATGATTTTCCAAAAGCTTGACAAATTTCAGTTTTTACCCTGCCTGAAGAAGGCCGATGTAGAATCACAGCCACTAAAAGCATGTAGGAATAGGGACCTTTTTCTTCACAATCGGCGAGTACTTGAAACTTAATGGTGAATATAAAACATTGCCCGACTCTCCTTTCCCAGGTTTCAAGAAGTATATCGTAGATGAGTTGGGAATAAATGTAGTCAAAAGCACAAGCAGATAAGTATCTTCCCCAACTATGATGACACGTTCTGACTGCTGATGAAGTTGGATGGCTTCCATCACGATGCTAGTATCTGCATCCTCGACAGCTTGTTTTACAGTTAAATAGTGTTGCTCCAATTTTCCAATGAGCATTTTTATTAAACGGCGCTTATTTCCTTCATTTGAAAGGAAGTGCTCTTTTTGCATTGTGAGCGTCGTATTGTTGTTAAAGTCAACACTTGCTGCAATGTATTTATTTTTTCGACGGAAGCGCTCAGCAGACTTGGTACCATGTTCTAACGATTCTTCTGGGTAACCACCAAAAACAATTGTTGCAGTTTTACCATAGTTGTTTTTCAAATATCCAATGTACTTGGAAATAATTGAAGAGAACTTTTCTCTTAGCTCCCAACTCATTCGATGAAAGAGGAAGCCACCATCAATCACATGGACAGTTTTTATGGTTTGTTCTAAATTATTAAGGGGGGTGAACAAATCGTAAAATATCGACTTTCGCGTTTTTCTCATCCCAGAGTTATCAAACAGAGAAGTCGGAAATGAAGCCAATTCATACTCAAAGAACTTTCTCTGTAATTTCCTGTGGAAAGAAATTCGGCGAAAAATAGTGTCTGGATCGACGGATACCTCCTCATCATGGATTTTAACAGCACACGTGAAGGTTTCCATTGGAGTTACTCGATTGGATCTCATGAATTTCATATGGCCAAAATCGCCACCAATGACAATTTTTATACTTTTAACTCCAATCTCTTTGGCTAGATGACAATTTATTTTAACGCCACCAATCACTCCTGTACTCAGACACTATTAGTGTTTGCTTAATGTAACACTAGGATTGGGTTAAGGTTTCAAAATTGTAATCATAAGCGCAAATATACGTGTGAGTACATTTCGTTTGGTTACTTATGAGCACTTAGTTACGAGCACTTCAAAAAACCAATTTTCTGAGATTTTTTTAAAAAAAATATTAAAACGCATTTTTTTGATCTATCATATCTCCCTTATTTTTGATGGAATTTTTAGTCTCCGGTACTCAATCGACGCAGAATTTTATGGTCTACAATTTATAGACTAGGACTGTTTCTGTAGAGTGAACGGTTTTTGAGTTATTTGCAAAATACTGAAAAAAGTCCGAATTTTTTTAGGTTTTTGTGGTGCCACGTCTGATGCTCACTAGGAAAAATGGGACAAACTTCAAATCCCTTCATTTCGATGAAAACAAAGTGATTAAAACGATTTCCAGCTTTCCGCGAATTTTTGCATAAAACGGCCCTTTTTTGAGTAATTTTACTGGACTAATATGAGAAAACATAATTATGGTGCCCTCTTTATAGGACGCTGGACGTAAACAGATTAAATACAAATAAATATATATTTTAAAAGTTAATGGAAGTCGACTTTATACATATTTTAGTTAATTACAGTCGAACCCGGTTAAGACGCTCACGGTTAATACGCGATCCCGCTTAATACGCGATAAATTTTCAGTCCATTTAGGAAAAAATCACGTTTAACACACGAATCCATTGATTAAGAATTAAGATGCGAATTTCTTCTCTATTCAAGAGTGCTGTCGATTTAGCGGATTATTTTTATTCACATGAAAACACTGTTTCCGAATAGTATCATTTACTTTATTTATAATAACAGATTAATTAAGGCGCAAATTAGTAATCGGAAATAGTGACAGATATATGAATAAAACAAAAAACCCCGCTAAATTAGCAATACTGCAATTCTTCTTTGATCACGCCTCCTAACATTCTTTGCCTCTCCCTTCGTGTATGTTTTTACTGTAATAGAGAGACATAGACGAATCCAGGTTACTCAGATACGTCATAAAAATTATTATGATTAGAAACGATCATACCTGGGTTATTCTCTACAATACTTGCAAATTTGGCCAGCAGTCTGACTTGAATGATGCATATGTAAATTTTCATAAAAATTAGATAAATGGTAAGAAATCAGTCAATTATTGAAGATTTTAATAGCAACAGAAATTGTTTTAAAAATTTGACTTAACAAAAAAAATAAAATAAAAATTTGTGGAAAAAATAAAATAAAAAATGTGAGGGAATGACAAGTGAGGGAATGATGAAATAAGACATTTTTACTAGTTGTAGGGGAAAAATGCAAAATTATGAAGAAATCCAAACTGTTTCCTTTAAGAGAAACACTTAATATATAATGTATGATAAAATTAAAATTTTTGATATTTACAAAAAAATTAATATTCTGTGTGAGGGAATGACTGCTAATAAAAACGCTTCCGGATATACTGACTAAAAAAAATTCTGTAAAATTAACAAAATCTTACACCACCAATTTATGTTGCTGGACTGACAAGTGCTCAAAATAGCTTCTTCTCTGTGAAGGATGCTAGACTGCTACTGCTCATTAGTGGTAGATATTTGAGATAATAGCAATGTGTGAGGGAATGATGGTCTAACATGGGGAAACATATAATTGATTGAGTAGACTATATAATAATAGTAAAAATTAATATTTTTATTATTTTTTGTAATGTATCAAATAAGAACTTTATTTTGCTTAGGGTATTTTTAATTATTTTTATTTCTGGATGGAAAGAAATAGGCAATAAAATAGGGTAGTACAGGTGGGGGAAAGGTGAGGGAATGATGTTTGCATGATATATATTATATTTTTAAATACTAAATTTATTTATTTTTAAATTTTACTTTCTGCCCCTAATAAACTATGTTTAGATCTTCTAATAAAAATAAAAATGAATAAAAATGTAATAAAATTAAGAGCATTTATATGGCTGGGAAGCACTTTTTGCACTATTGCAGAGAATAACCCACCTGTTGTTAGTAAAGGTTTCAAATGTACGTGATACACGAAATGTACACTATGATGTTTTATCATGTATATTATAGACAACAGAAAATTAAACTCGTAAAGATGTAACAAATAAGACTGCGGTTGGATAATTCTTCTACGTTTTCTTTACTTTTTGCTATGTTAGCAATATTTTTTACACAAAGATTAATAAGGATAGTTTTTTCTTATATTGAAAAGAAGGACAGATTATAATGGTACTCATTATTACAAGTATCAAATGTGATTTTAAAAATGGGTTGGGTTTCAAAGATTTAATTTTTTTTTTTACTTCTGTTTTTAAAAAAATTGACTAGTAGGAAAATTATTTTTATTGTTTTATTTTTGGTTGCAAGGTCTTAATCGACAATAAAGCCATGCTGGAATTCATATTTATTTCCTCATGGTTCGTACGCGTCCTTGAATTTTGCAGACCAGAAATTTTTTTCAGCACCACTATTATCTTATAGAAAATCTCTTATTAAAAGAAGGTGAAAATTTGCGTGTTTAACCTAGATTCCCTTTTCTATAAAGATATACTGGTAGTTTTCATGGAGAAATAACGGTATCCGTACGAACCATGTTCCTGTTATTATTCCAGTCGGTCCTATAAAAAGAAACAACGAGTTAAAGTGGAATACAATTAAATTTTAATCTAAATATACGTTAAAGACACAATTTTCGACCGTAAACAGATAACAAAAGCTCTAAAGTTCATTTAGACGATTAAATGTGTAAGTAAGCTCAGCTGCTGCAACATTATACAAATCACGTTTAATGCGATCCCGCTTAATACGCGACTTTTGTCTACTCCCTTGAAACGCGTCTTAGCCGGGTTCGACTGTATTTGTGTATAAGTACATTATGCAATTGTGGCTTAGAAAATTTTTACGAGTTTTCTCAACTTATTATTATAACTGCACAGATATACATGCGCACAAAGAAAAGAGATTCCGTTAACCCACAATCATTGTTCATTTTTCGTTTTATTTATAGTATGAGACGAAAAACAATGAATCGATGTCCCGCTGCAATGAGATTCGTGATAAAAAGATGGTATCCGCTCCTTTTTATGACTTCTAAGTAAACGAAAGTGGAATGTAAAGTACAAAAGAAAGGTGGCACGATTCTCACTTTATACCTTACTCACAAAAAAAAAAAAAAAAAAAGATAGTTTGTACGAGGTCGCAAATATACTATAAGACGAAACATCAGTTCACACTTAAAAGAAAAAAAAATTGCGCATAGGATTTAACCTGTAACAAATTGTCTTTCTTATTTAGACTGCCATTTTCGAGAAAAAAAAAATATTTTATACACTTTGCACTCTTTTATTTAATTTGTTTCATGTACACAATAATGGAATTTTTTAATAGATTTTTCACTCACTTCCTGATAAGCTAGAATTACAAAAATTATGTACACAGGTCTGTTTCAGAAGACAATACAACATTTTAATATTTTTATAACTCAATTGTCTATAATAATAATAATAATAATAAAAAGACGTTTGTGCGTGTGTCTATGTCCGCAGTGGCTAGGAAAATATACCTCACGTAGAGGTTTGGAAAAATGGATGAAGATAGACGAAGGCAGAACTGATGGCTCAGATTTTCCTTTCTTTCTTTCTTTTTTTAAAAATAATTAACCGAGATATTAATTTAAAAACATAATGGAGCGCTGTGGCCATTGTACCCAAAAGGCATTTTTTTTATATATTAATATTTACCTTCTCAAAAATAAATATGTGTGCGTGGATGTAAATGCCGTTTTCGCGTTTTTAGAGTAATTTTTAAAAATCTGTATCCTCTTTTCAAATCAAAATACAAAAAATAAAATAAAATACCCAATAATTTCTGATACTTTTCCGGTCCCACGAATGTCTTGGGCTTAAAAAATATTAATATTCATTATTATATATATAAAAAAAGAAGGAATCTGGAAGTTCTTTCATGTATTCTCCACTCTAGTTTCGTTTGATAGATTTTCATTTTAAAATGCAAAATCATACAAATTCGAGAATGTACGCTGCTGAAAGCAGTGACGCCCGAACATTAAGTTCGTTTGAAAGATTTTCGATAAAAAATGTAAAATCATTCAACACTGATTTTAGGTATGTATAAGATTATGATTACAGGCTCAGCAAGTAAACTAATAAATTGATTTTAAGGCATGTTTCACAATTAGCCAGGCACAGATAAATCGCCAAACATTCTTAGTGGTTACAACAACGAACTTAATTAGGCGCCAAACCACGTTTGGTATAAAATATGAAAACTGGCTGTGAAATTGTAACAATGAAATACTTAATAAACACTAAAAAGTAGATAATTATTATAGACTCTAGGCCAATTTATCATGACGCAGCATCCGGCGGCCTTTTTTCATTATTTTATGCGCCCGGTGGCCCTTACCGCCGTTTTTGACGCGCCCTTTCGAATAATTTCTTTTTCTGGTTTGGTTGCCAGAGAAAAATACTCGCAAAATACATCCATTGATAACGAAAAAAAAAATCGTAAATGCCATCATTTGGTTGCGGGAGGGGGGGGGGGGGAGATCGCGAAATTTGTCAATCGGGCGTGCAAAAAAACGAAAAATTTGTCAGTTAGTTATGAAAGAAAAATCCCGAAATTCTTGAGTTAGTCGCGGGGAAAAAACCGCGAAATTCATCCATCGATTGTACGAAAAAACTCACGAGTTTCGCCAGTAAGTCGTGGAAAAAAAAACATGAAAATCGTCGATCGATCGCAGCAAAAATCCGCGAAATTCGCCCATCAACCGTATGAAGAGAAGAAACAGTTTCGCCAATCGGTTGCAAGGGAAAAAATCCAAAATTCACAAATCGGTTGAAGTAAAATATGGTAAACTTCGCCAATCGGTTACAGAAAATAAAGGAGTGAAAATCATCATTCAGTCGTCGAAAAAACTCATGAAATTCGCCAGTTGATCGTCGGGAAAAAAAATCGAGAAATGCATCAGTTGGCCGCTTTAAAATATTACGAAATTCGTCAGACAAACCTGAGAAAAAAATCACGAAATTTTTCAGTCAGTTGTAGAAAAACGTGTGAAATGCGTGGATCGCGCGCGGAAAAAATAACGCGAAATTCGAAAGTCGATCTTCGGGGTAGAGGAATCATGAAATTGAATCGGCCGAAAAAAAAAATAGCAAAATTCTACTGATAAAGTGGACTATAAACAAACGAAATATATATATATATATATATATATATATATTAAAGGTACAAGAGTGCTTTTTTTTAATTTCAATAATGTGCTCTTTAAAAAAAAATCCGCCTGACGTCCTTTTTCAGGTAGTTTCGTAAGAAATACTACCTATTGCAGTCGTTACCATGGTGCGACTTTTGAAAAATTCCTTCATAACTTTTCATTATATGACCCTAGGAAAATTTTGAATACCGTCTTAACAAGATTCTGATAAAACCATCTCTTATACAACAATGACAGGAAAAAATAAATATATTTCGTTATAGCAGTTGCCAACAATTTAAAAAAAAAACAATAAAATTTTCACCACAACAATTGCTTTTCTATTGCAAGAATTTCACGTGAAAAAATAAATTAAATAAATAGTTTGACGAATTGAAAACAAATTGAATATTACGTCCTAAGTTTTCTAGAGCAAGATTTCAGTATGGAAACTCAAAATGAAATAAATAGTTTGACGAATTAAAAATATATATATATTGCGTCATATTAGAAATATAATGGACCTCAGCAGGTGAATATGTAACGTCATGTGAGTTTGAAGAAACGTATTAAAACATGATAAAAACCCGACTATGGAAATATTAACATATTTTAACACTTTGAGGTTCTCTGGATTTGTTTTAGCCATTTTTAAACCTATCCCATATACATGCGTGTGTGTATTCGTGTATATTAGAATTTTCACAAAATGTTTAACTCCTAGAGTTCATTCTTAGTGAAGGAACTGGGTTTATCTCTAATCTTGATTTAAGTTTTGTTGGTGAATTTAGTACTTAACATCGAAATCTACCTCCGCCTGTAGCCCAGAGCCGGCAGGGATTTTTTTCTAGAGTCAACACTAGATAATACACTATAAATAAAAAATAAAGAGTGTAATAATACAAAAAATACACTTTTATTAATTAACTAGGGGATCGTACCCGGGCTTCCCGGGTTAAAGGATATAGGTGAAAACATTTTTTTTTTCAATTGAAAACTAATAATTTTTTTTATATGCAATACATTTTTTAGATTGCCCACTTACATTAAAAAAGCATTTTTCATATGAAAAATACGAATTATACAATCAAATAAATTTTTGAAATTTATCAAAAGCGACATTTTCTTATTAGCTGTATGCTAGGAGTTATTTGACCAAGATTTTGCTATTTACGGCGTCATTTTATATTCTGATAATTTCACAGCTTATACATGACTGTTAAATTTGTGTTTTATTTATGTTATTTTATTTATTTATTCATAGGGAAGATTTTTAATTGATATTAGCCATAAGAAAATGATGAACTCTTTATTTTGTTTTCAGGGCAAACGGATTAATCTTTCGTAATCGAGCTCCGCGCGATATAGATAAATTAAAAAATATTTCATGCTTTAAAATTGTTTTTAAAAATATATGTAATCAGTAAACTGAGGTGAACTATGCAAACAAATTCCATTTGAAAAAAAAATCGTATTTCGTGATCTAAAAATTTAAATTTTACGATTACAAATATGTTAGATTTGTGTTTTTTCAATATTATTTTATTTGTTTATAAAAGAAGTATTAATTTCGTTAATTTGTCTTTTACAAATATGTTAGATTGGTGGGTTTTTTTTAATATTAATCTTTTATTTGTTTATAAAGGAGGTATTAATTTCATTATGCAAAAATAGTCAGAAACAAATGCTGAACAATGTTTGTTGCTTTATGTGCAAAATGTTTATTATTATTATGTATTGAAACCGGCACGTGATAAGATAAACTTTAAAAAATCATGCTTAAAAATTACTTTAGAAAATATAATACATCAGTCAATTAAGGTACAGTTTTGAAAAAAATTGCATTTGAAAGTAAATTTTTTCCCTATGCGACGAAAATTGAAAATGTACGATGGTCAGAAGGTTAAAAAATTGCAGTAGCGAAAATTTCAAGGCCGAAATTTGATCGTAAAATGTTGCCATTCGCAAAATGACGTCAGCGTTACGCACACATACGTTTGTTCTTTATAATATAGATACTTAATCTGTAAAATATAATAAAGATAAGTTATTATGATGTGGTTATCAATTGAGGCTCTTATGCTTGGTATACCGGAATGAAAAATAGCAATTTTCACTTTCTCAAAATTTGCATACGCACTTCTCATATCAATATTCATCATTTGTAAAAAATTTGTATTTTGTTTGATCATTTAAAAATCATTTTAACTCAAAACTTGAAGTCACGATTGTTAGAAATACCTTTTATGTGAACAGACGCACTATTTACTTGAGATTCTAATCTCAATTCCGGAGAGTAAAAATTTCCGCAATTTATGTGTTTTAGATGCATTTGTGTTAAAATGTTTAGTTTTATCTAAGAAAATGACCCTTTTCTTTCCAATATGAGTTCATTTTCACTTAAATAAGCATTTCGCCTAGTGTCTGAAACTTAGTATCAGTGCACATGCAGAAGGGGAAACAATATAGAAACTGTAAGAGGAAAAATGCGTGTTTTCAAAAGCAGTATGTCATTTTCCGTTATTATGCCCCTAATATAATATTATACTCCTAATGGGATTTTGCGCCACTAAACTCTATACAACAATTTTTATCAACAACTTTGAATTTTTATCAGAAAATAGCATGAATAAAGATAAAGATACCTCATTATTTCTCTCTTGTCTGCAATAATGAAAGCTATCCTATTTTCACCATTTTGAAGAAATTTCATAAAATGCTTTTAAAATTAAAATATAAAAGTGGGGATATTAAAAAAAAAAAACAGTGCGATCACATCTACAAATGAACAGTTTTCAGTTTAAAAAAAATATTAGTAAAATTGGTTCAGCAGAAAGATCAGTGCAGATGACTAAAAAACATACTTGCGTTTTGAATATATAGATTATATAAAATTAGGAAAAATTAAATTAAGCAAATTACGTTATTTTGATAAAATTATAGTAGAGTGTCTTAAATAATAGCATGAAAATTTTATTATTCGAGAGAATTTTGGACAAAAATTTCAGGAACATGATATTATTTTAAACCTCGAATTATTTGTTTGCTTGTCTAACTCGGCGAAGCAAATCCATCCAGGCGAAAATCATCAATTTCTGTAATATAAATCGCTATTATTTGCATGTCACCTCTCTTTTATAAAGACACTCTAGGTTTTTGTAAAACATTGCGTTTTATCAGTGTGTGATTTCGATTACATTTTTTTCAAAAGTGAAGCATTTTCCCCTGTGAAGAATTTCAAAGCAGCTGGGCTGTGAAAATGACGCACTTCTGCAAAACATAATTCAGGTTTAAGAATTAAAATACATGCTTTTTTATAAAGTGGCGTCATTTACATCCGCTAAAGCAATGACGTCATTATCACGGACTAACAGACAATATTTTTATTTACAAACAATAATGTTTGCTTCAAATTAAAAATTTATTTACACGTGACTATTATAAACAGAAAATATAAAAAGCAGGAACTCATTGAAAATTACGTCATAAAAACTATATTTACACGTGAATTTTAAAAGAGAAAGAATATGTAAAATAATAAATTCATTAACATGCGTTATAAGTCTTAAATAGGAGAAATTACGTCACATTTACGTCACATTACACTTATTACGTAAAATGAAAAAAAAAATAATATTGCAAAACAGTTTAAAATTGCGCGAGACACTTATTTGATATTTCAAGATGATCTTTTCAACTATTTTTATTAGGACAGCGCAAATAATATGTCATTTCTAACAAAAGTAATTTCACGTGAATATTAAAAAGAGAAAGAAAAGTTTGGTGAAAATTACATCAGATTAAAAACGATACATTTAAAGTGTCATATTTAAAAAAACTTTCTTTTCGCTTTGCTAAAAAATACCGGGAGACAAAGATTCTGTTTACTTAATTTATTTTACATTGCTTATTTTGAAATGTTTAACTGATTTTATTTAATCAAAGACGGAAACAGCCATTGTACTTTTTAACAGCAGCTGATTTGGCCTTAAAATTCCCCAATCAAAGAGAAATGAATAGAAACCCGTTTATAGGGAGATCGCCACTGTTTTTTAGCTTATAATTCAATCTTCCGAAATCTTTTTAAAGCCGACAAATTAGTGTGCTTTTAGAGTTTGCGGTGTCTGAACGGGGGTTAGAAAGCGTAGCTCGTATGGGGCAGCGCCCCCTAGTGAAATAAAATATTTGTAGCTTACTTGAAAAATTCTTAACATACAATGATCGTAGAATGCAGATATTTTAGAATTAAAACTCCAAGATTTTCCAATGTGTGTTTTTATTTAGTTTCTGGAAGAACTATTCCCATCTTGAACAATAATATTAAGTACTATTTCTTTAAATTTTGAATGTATTTTATATGCATGTCCATTCTTTTTCCTTAAAAAAATTCTAAAATTTGGAATAAAATGAGGAATATATTAAAATCCCGTAGTTCTTATTTATTCTTTTGTCGATTTTCTTTTACAAAAGCGTTTTGAACATGAAATTTTAATGGCACAAGATTTACATTCACACGCTGTGCATCCCCATAGGGAACATGAAAAAGAAAACAGACTGCAATACTAATAATGGTCACGTTTCAGTTTAAATATGTAACAGGAAGACAGGGGCGAGGTAAAACTGTTTAAGAGAAAAGCATAAAAACCATCACCTCATTCCCAAGCTGAGAAGAGTAAAAAAGAATTACAACTCTTAAAATAAATAAATAATGATGGTGGCACAGGGTGAATCTCAAGTGTATAAAAAGAAGTCTGGGATTTGCATAAGCTACGTTAAAAACATGTTAAATAAATGAGTAAAATCAGTTTTGAACGTGCAAAAAAAAAACAGTTTTGGGGCACATTTAATGAATTAAGTAACGAATAAATGACGAAAAAGTTTTACAAAGAAACTAAAGGCAACGTGTAAAGAGAATTTATAAAGTTAAGTAAATTATTTTAAAATGGTAAAGTTCCAAGGAAATAGTAAATAAAATAGGGGGGGGGGGGGAATCCCCGCCGGCTCCACTTACAGGCGGCAACAAAAACTAAATCAACATTAGAGATAAAACCAGTCTACAATTTTATCTGGCCGTTTTTGGCGAGTTTTTAATTTCATTTTTCTGCGAGAGCTGATTTTATCAAAATCATGTTAAGATTCTTCAACCCCTATTTTTGTTTTAATTTGTTTTTTGCTGTAAGAGTTGGTTCTATCAAAAATTTGTCAATTTAAAAGTTGTAGATAATATTAAGAAGATTTATAATAAATTTAAGCAGATTTGATAGGTTGTAAATTTACGAAGTTATGCATTTTTTCTTCTTCAACCCCCACACCCCTCTTTTTTTTTCTTTATTTATTTATTTGCGGTAAGAGTTGGTCCTATCAAAAACTTGTCAATATAAAAGTTGTAGATAGTATTTAGAAGATTTATAATAATTTTAAGTGAATGTTATATCTTGAGGGTTGACGAAGTTATGAATTTTTTTCTTTCTAAAACTGTATTTTTTCGCACCTTGAGCCCATTTCTAATTTTATCAACAATCTGAGACACATAAATTTTTGGCCCTTTTCCCAGAAATAATAATAACTCTAAACTGATTTGATATGCATCATAATTAAGAAGTTGCGGTGTTTTTTCGGTTTTCACAAAACCCCTCCTTATTTCCACACCCTTGGTTCGATTTTGCTCATTAACGAACTTTACCTAGATTTTCTGAACCTTTATTTTATGTAGCAATTTGGAAGAGATTTGTGCAGAATTACGGAAGTTATCGTGTCCATAAAAAAGTGATATACATACATAGATAAATAGATATAAAGTTTTGAACTGGTGGTGGTCTTGGGTTCTAGAAGGGTTGCCGGTTTTTAGCCAGGTCAAAAAAAGCCGGCCGGCTTTTTTTGGTTTTAACCACTTTAAAAAAGCCGGCTTTTATTGAAAAAAGAAGGTTTTTATTTTAAATAGTTGTTTTACAGCTAACTCGTTTTAAATTTGAATCAATTTTTAATGCACTTAAATATTTTCTAATAAAAAAATTATTGATTTCTATTAAATTTTGTCAAATAAATAAATTTTTATAACTTCTAGAAGGCAACTGTTGTTATGTCAGTTATGTAATTATGTCAGTCAGTTATGTATTGTTGTTATGTAAGGCAGTTATGTCAGAAAAAAAAAATTATAAATATTGAAAAGAATATAAGTTATAGACTCCAAACTGGTGTTTTGAAATTAGATATTACATAGCTCCACATTTACTACACATTTTAAAGATTATATTTAGTTAAACAATGACAAAATGTAGCACATCAAAATGGAAACATTCTTATGTGTCCATATGGAGAGATTAAGTTATAAATGTTAACACAGAAATTAGAAAGGATATAACATTTGAGGAGAGTTTGGTATATAAGTGTATAAAAAATACAGCATTTAAACAAGAAAAAAAATTATCTAAATAAAATCTTGAAAAGCTTCTTGCTAATCATATTCATACTTATGCTATTAATAATGTTTTTAATAGTGAGAAATGGTGCTTTTATTACATGACTATGTATAATTTTAAATGTTTACTACAAATAAAATAAGACTTGTATATTAATAGCTCTTAAAAATTAATTAAGTATTAAAATATTTAACTAAGTAACCATTGTCCTCTTTAATTTTATAAAGCAGTAAAAATGAAAACATTGTGTGTGTGTGGGAGGGGGGGGAGAGGTTAAAGGTGAGTGTAAACCAGATAAAGAAGTTGGTATGGCCATTTTAAAATTTAACGGACATATTTGCAATTCGGACTACAAATCACAAGCAAAACCATCTAAGTTTTATTCCAGTATTAATGTCTTCATTATTGAGAAATTGGGTTACTTATTAAACTCTAAATCAATTAAATGTCATTAAAACTAATTAAAAACCCTTTAAAGTATGTAGTTCATAATTACAATGCTTCATTATATAAAAGCCAATTATGGCCAAAAAAAGCCAATTTTGCCCCCCCCCCCCAAAAAAAGCCGTTTAAAACCAATAAAAGCCACCGGCGTGGCTTTTTTTTAATTTTAGCCGGCTTTTTTGCAACCCTGGTTCTAGGAGTCACGATTGACGTAGATCTGCAAAAAATTTTCCGAAATTCCAACATAGGGGAGATTGTAATAGATAGTATTTCTTGCGAAATCTACCTAAAAGAATCCTTTCGTTAAATTATATAATATCGCATAAAATTTTTAAAAGCAATTTTAATAGTTTACATGATCTCTTAAGATTTTTTTTTTTTTTTTTTTACTTAAATTTGCATTATATTCAATGCTGCATCAACAGACAACATTTTTTTTTTTTTTCGTTTAAAAAAATATTTATTTCACACCTATAACTAAAAAAATAAAGTGCCGGTAAAGCAGAAACATTTCTTTTAAAATTAGAAAATACAAATCAAATTAGTGCATAACAAAAGGTTTTTTTTTTTCACAGATTTTGTTTTTCAAATAAAGGTGGATTTGTCGAAAATCCCTTAATCATTCAGCTGTTTTTAGAGAGCAATTGAAAACCAGCTCACTCTATCGCCGATATCTTTCTGAATTTTCACGATATTTGACTGGATTTTTTTTTATGAGTTCTCCATAGAGTTGATTATTAAATTATGTAAAATAAATCTTTGCTATCGTTCGCGCATGCGCAGTTAAAAGTTAATTCATACAACTGCTCATATTTTACAAAATATTTAATATATTTATATTCCAATTGCACTATATTGTTTCTACTACATCATGGGTGCAAGAAATCTACCTAAGTCAAGACTGAAAACATTCCTGTGTATTATGTATAACTAAAGAAGACAGGCTAGAAGATTGTCAATGACTTGGATTATAGCTAAAAATTGATCTTTTACAAGAAAAGAAAGTCATTAAAAGTTTTTGCTTGTAAAATTACTATTACTTAATTATATAAAATATAATTTATTATTAATCAATAAATTTCTTCAAGACTGAAATCAGTCCTGAGACTGAAGACTTGCACCCATGTACTACACATTGCTAATTTTTCTGAAACTGGCGTTAAATTTGGTTGAGAACCCTGCATGAAATAAGCTAAAAACACTCAAGAATTTTTTTAACTTAAAAAAAAAATCGCTATATCTCCATGGACATACATGCTATTCTTACACAAATCAGTAAACATGTTGCACAGTATCCACAAATTAGTACTCTACAGCGATAGATCATTTCGTGCATTTTTAATTGACAGGGTGATCCCAAATATTATTTTTCTTTGATTTTTTGTTGACCCCCTAATTGTCATCTTTATCAAATCGACGTTGATAAATATGAGGTCAAGCATATTCTTTATAATCCTGAAGTTTCAGAAGAATCCGACAAGTATAGTTTTAAATATTCGACAAAAAGTCTAAAATATTAAAGTGCCCGGTAATTAATGGCAATATAGTGTACAATATTCTTTATAATGCTATCTACTTTGCAATAAGCTTTAATGTCATAAAATTGCATTTCATCGATTTTTATTTTAATGCTCGGATACTCTTTAAATGAGTATGCAGGAAAATAATGAAAATGGTCACACATTAAGGCCCCTGTCCCTGCCGGACTCATAAGCTAATATACTAATCCTATGGGGGGGGGGGGGGATTTTTCTAATATCTCGTTTGCATTTCGACATTTATAAATAATTTTTTTGCACAGGATAGCCGAGATCTGTCTCTATATCGCACCTTTTTTACTTTTTCTATTTTAGTTGCAGATATTTTTTTAAATGACACTTTCATTTTCAGAACTGGTTTTGAAAGTGAAAGTAAGTTTATAAAAAATATCTGCGACTAAAACCGAAAAAGTAAAAAAAGATGCGATGCACAGATGGACCACGGCTATCCAATGCCAAAAAAAATAAATAAATAAATAAATAAAAATAAAATAAAATAAAATAAAAAATGTCGAAATGCAAACGAGATATTAGCTAAATCCCTCCCCATAGGATTAGCATTAGCTCGTGAGTGTCTTCGCTGGCAGGAACTTAAGAAAATTAATATTTTCAATGAATAATTATTCTTCCAGTAAGAAAAGTTACAATATAAAATGTATTACAATTAATGTTTTAAGCAGTGATAGGCTGCGATCAAGATAAAAATCTCAATGAACAAATCTTACAAATTTCATTTATTTATTATATTTATTCATTTTGTTTGTATTGGCAATTTACTAAAGAAAAGGTGATACACGCTTTTCATATGTTTTCCCCTCATCACAATTTTAGTGTAGCACGGAAATTTAACCATAGGGATGTATGCCGTGGGATAAATAAAAAGAGGTTTAAAAAAACTCATTATTTACACTAAAATTATTTTTTCCCATGCAAATTTGTAATTCCGGAAAATGGTTTACTAATTTTAAAAGAAGCATTTAACATAATTCGAGCAGCAAAACAATAATTACTAATGTTAAGCGCGTGTTACAATACACTCTAGAAAGATTAACCTTTTAGATCACCAGAAAACTCGATCTTTTTTCGCGGTATCAATTGTACCTCGAAGACAAGGGTAGTTAAAAAAGCGTAAAAAAAAGTAAGTCAGATCTCGTGTTTACTTCTCAAGATGCCGCAGCATGCAGAAGAAAATCTTTACCGATATTTCTCAGCCTTAAAATTCTGCCAAGCGGATACTGACCCAGTAAAATTTAAGTAAAGGTTAATAGTGGATGAATATTTAAAGATACAGCTTCAAGCTAAGAACGAAGCAAATAAGTTTCTTCCTCCTTTTTTTTCTTTCTAGATAAATTACAGAGTTTACATTTACCGTGCAGTTCACATGCAATTTTAACTGAAATAAATAACCACGTTTAATTAATTAATTAAAATAAATTAAAGATATAACGAATGATTTATATATAGCCAATCATTTTCACTTATAACTTTATTTTTCTAATTGGCAAATAAATTATACACCCACAGGCACAGCTTTCGCTCGTGAATTTAAGAGTTCTAAATGGAAGAAATTCGAAGAATTATAAGATGTTAGTTTCAAATTATAGTACATTGCCCACAGAAATCAAATTTAATAAAATAAGATAAATGAACTTATAATTATCCGAGTAGATGGTATTTCAACTCCAAATTATTAGCAAGAAAATATGTTTCAGAGGACGGTGGACGTTAATTTTCTTTTTAATTTTCATCATAGTGGTATGAAATTTTGTGCAAATATACATTTCACCATAAATATATACAACGCCGTAAAATAAATTTCCAATCCTAAAATAAATTTAGGATTTTTGTACAAAATTTCAAATTTTAAAACGAAATTTTAAAATACTCCAATGCGTCCGTGCGATATGCCTTCGATTTTACATTTTAATCACTTAAAACTCTATTACAAACAAATCTGTGTATCGATTTTTAAATCTTCTGAGCAGTTAATTTTTTAGAGATTTTTTTCTGAATTCCATATCCATTTTCATCGAAATTTTGCCTTTTAATAAGTTAAAAATCAAATTTAATTATCTTAATGAAGTCTAATTTAAAAATGCATACGCAGTTTCTTTGTAAGCAATATCAGTATTATTCCTTATCAATTTCATGAATTTTGATCAAAAATTAAGATACATGGCGCATTTCAAAAATCTAAAAACGCTGAAAAATCAGTTTTGAGAAAAAAAGATTTAAAGTATATTAAAGATTAAAGGGCCAAAAAATAGTATATGTGAACAAAATTAAAACACTTGTAACTTTGCGAAAAATCTTTGAATTTGTATGCGGTTTTTCACAAATGATTCAGTACAAATTGGAGTATAATAATACACATAGAAAGACATTTCCATTTTTGGGTCGAATTTAGCTTAAATAAAAGTCCACGGTAAAAAAAATGAGGTTCGTACAAATTACAAATAAAAACATTCCGGAAGAAATTAAAATTTGTTCTTTTCATAAATATCCTAATTTCGAGAAATGTCTCATACAGGGTTGGCAAGTTTTTGACGCATGACAGTTTTTACCGGATTTTACTATGGTTTTTACCGTCATGTCAAAAACCTCTTTGTCAAAAATGTCAAAAAACCATTTTTTAGCAGTAGTTTGTTTTTACATTTTTTTTTTCATTCTATCTTTAGTATTAAGTTGTTTTATATGAAATATTCAATATAAAAAAACTAAGCTATTTGGCGTATTCTATAAAAGTGATATTTTTTTAAGAAATTTTATAACCCATAAGTATACGATTAAAAAATGCGTATAATTTCGGCAGAATGTAGTACACTGTTTAAAAATAAATAGCTTTCTCAGAAATTTCTTCAGAATTAAGTTTTCTTAAAGTGTTAAATCCAAATTGTTCATTGATTATTTTTATTTCTAAATAGCAATAAATGAAATAAAATATATTTTAATGGTTGATAATTACATCTTTTGGGAGAAAGGAATAAGACTTGTTCTTCAAAGTTAAATCCTGTAGAGATTAAAATTTGAAAATCAATATTAAACTTTAAACCTTGTGAAAACTCAATTTTTAACTATATTTTTGTTAAGTAATTATTTTTAAGCAGAAATGTAGATCCCTAAAGATCCATTAATTAAAAAGTTAACTACATTAAGAAATAAATAAAACATTTAAGTATCTTTCTAAATTTAATAAGAATTTTAAAGGTAAAAGATTTTTACTTATACAGTCATATGTATGTAATAAAAATATGCAATGCGTTATTTCTTTCACTTCACTTTAAATAATGCCTAACTAATTTTAAATGTATACAGGACATAAATAGTTTGTCTTTATGGTAGCTTAAATAAATTTCTATTTAATTCCCTTCGCGACGAGTGTCTTTTACAGAATTTTTAATCGTTTATTACCAGTATTTTAAAATAGAAATTTTTGACTAGATGAATTGAGAACATGTCTTGATTAAATAAGACAAAATTTACAATAAAAAATAACTGGTAGGAATAATCAATGCGGAATAATCACGAGCGTATACGTGACGCTCGTTCCCAAGGGGTTAAAAATATTTCTTTACTATTCAGGTATAAATTTATATCTTAAAATATAGGTGCTAGAATGATCTGTCTATAAGGTTCATATATATTTTCACTAAAGTTAACAACAACAACAACAAAAAACTATAGTATATATATATATATAATTATTATTCTATTCCATTTTTTCTTAAATATTGTTTTGTTATGTGTTAAATTTTAAGTCTAAAAGCTTTCATCTTTTAAATAAAGAAAGAAATTTTTAAAGAGCTTTTAAATAAACTTAACAAAGTAATTGTGAATAATAATAATAATAACAAGAACAACAAGGAAAAATCATCTACAAATGTATTGTATGCTACACTTACACTATAAATTGGAGAAAAATCGAAAAAGATAGGTTTTTGACGGAATAAACCGGTACAAACACGGTTTTTACCACTGTCATGTCAAAAACCAGTTTTTGACGTCAAAAACCCAACCCTGGTCTCATATGAAACTATTTCTTTTTCTTTCGTTGGCAATTAGCGGAAAGAAAAAAAATCTCAGCCAATTTTGACTCATTTCGCCCATTTAATCTATAACGAACATGATAAATGTTGATCAGGGAAAAATATTTGGTACTTTTCGGTTAGCCGGGCGCCAGTGTTATATATACATATATATGTATGCATAAATGTATGTATATATACATATATATTTACATATATATATGTATGAATATATACAATATGTGTATATGTATATATATGTATATTTACATACATGTATGTATATAAATATGTATATATAACACTGGCGCCCGGCTAACCAAAAAGTACCAAATATTTTAACTAATTTGCTAATCTCAATCGTAACACACAATGACGCAATTTAGGTTTTCTTTGAAATCAGTGTCTATAAAAATATCTATTTACAAAATAATGACCTTTTCAAATGATTTTAATTCTACAATATTTATGTGATATAACAGGCTCAGTCATAATTAACTTTAAAATCTTATTTTATTTATTTCGTTTTCACCAAAATGTAACCTGCAAACCAATATCTTAAACATAACATATAGCAAAAAATAAACAGATTATTTACAAAGTTCACAAGAGTACTTGCACACAAACATTTAAACATACATATTCTTACATCCAAATATACACATGTATATTTGCGCATAAACGTACGGACACACTATGTTGACAAATATACACACATAAACTAACACAACCATATAGTTACATTATACATACAAATAACACACACGCACATGGGTCATTTTCAAATTCTGTCCTTGTTTTGGAATAGTAAAATCAAATTTTTAGAAATAATCAGAAAGTTTTAAAATTTTTAGAAATAATCAGAAAGTTTTAATCTTTTGCAAATAATTACCTTACCTCAAAAACATTACAGCCATCAGCAGAGACCAAAAATTACTAATTTAACATTTTTAAAGTAACTTTTAAATGTTAATTAACTTGGTAATGAGATAAGTGAGCACGGTAATGACATCTACGGTAATGACAAATTAAGCAAAATACTTTTATTTTTCCCCAAGCATAAATGGTAGCCATTATATCTTCTAGCCCATACAATGATTTTCTATTTCTTACATAATAAAAGCAGATTAATAAATAAAAGTTCATTTGATTATCAATTAGAAGTGGGTACGGTAATGACGTAGAAAAAAATACTCACCAAAACCTGCAGTCTTTGCTTGTTTTATTGAAATTATAAAACTATTTACTCTATTCACCTAAACCTGATAACAAGTTGACTTTTAAGGAGTATTTTTGCCTTGATAAAAAGGCATGAGCTGCCTTCTAAAAAAATTCCAGATGAACTTTTTGTCAGAAGCATGGCTCTTGGTACACGGTAATTTTTTTTAATTAGTAGCATCTTAATAAATAAAAATCTATTAAAAAATTATAACCATCTGTTTTAAATAGAACTTAGTCAAATCTTTACCTAATAAATTGCTTGTTGGGACAACTTATGGCAATGACATTTTGACTACAAAAGAATATATTTCTTATTTTAAATTTTTTAATAAATAATAATATATGTGCAAATTACTATTAAAAAACATGATAGTTGAAATGCAATAATTAAAATTATGATATTTAACTATTTTTCTGTGCAAATGTGAAAGGAGAGTAAAACACGACACTTTTTGAAAATCACCCACTCATGCGGGTACATCTTTCGTATCAGATATTCTAAATTAGACTCAAAATAATACAAGTAGGGTTTTTTTCCCAATCCAATTTCGGGGAGCAAAAATAACTTTTAGATTGTTATAAGCTAGCAATTTAATCAAAGCTGTATAAATTAAACTCAAATATTAAAAATTGACCCTTACTTCGGAACTTGAAAATTTAATGTATATGAAGGTCGAAATAATTATATTAGTATGAAATAATAAATTACATCGAAAATATTTATATATACATAATTAAAACATAGTTATCGAAAAATTATATTAGAAAAAAAAAATTGTCAAGCCTCCTTTGGCAAGTGAGGACAACGGAAGAGATTTCAGAACAGCCTTAATGATACAAATTCTCAAAAGTGATATGTTGGGTGCCAAACAAAGCATTTTTAAAAGCTTTGAAATAAATGTTAATCAACTAAAACAATATGTATTTTAAACGAATTAGGAAAAATTAACATTTAAGAGACGCACAGAACTAAAGCTTGGTGCGACAACGAAAAGACTACACGAAAAGGATTCGCTTTCAGAAAATGCTAGAAAGAATCCTTTTTTCACCAAGGAAGAGTAGAAAAAAAAAAAAAAAAAAAAAAAAAGTTCCACGGATTAGAATTTTAAGAGTTTAGGTTTAAGAAATGGCAAAGTATTTTTAAAATCTCAATTTTTAATAAACAGCAATAATATAATATTGTCAGGGTTTGTAAATATCATGGTATTTTCGAAAATATCAAAAGTATCCGATATTTTGATATATTTCTGATATTTTCAAAATAGCCAACTTACTGCTGATGCTGATAATATTTTCAAGTATAATATAAATTAGAAACTAACACTCTAACAAGAAAAATTAAACAATATTCTAAAAATGCATTTTTCTTTTTCTTTTCATTTAAAACAAAATTGAAGATCAAGTAATTGAAAACAGAAACAATTTGCTTTATACACAAAACTATAGGATTCAGTATCAAGTACCAAAAAAATTTTCTTTATAAAGCAAAATTTTAAATACAAAATAGGTAAAAAATAATAATTGAAAATTTTTAACATAAATGTAAGCTTATCTTATTTTTTATTCCCTAACATGTTGTACAGTTTAAGCTCAAATAAACCAAAACCTGAAAAGATACTTTTGTAATGAAATTGTAAATATCTGATTATCTCACTTAGACAGTTTATTTGTCAATGGTTCCTCTGAATTAATTATGTCCTACGTAATTATTAGTTCTACATTTTAAAATAAAAACTTAAAACATAAAGCTTTGAAAGGGTATTTCTTTTCTTTGGCTAAAAAAGTCACTTCCAGAGATAAAAGTTCTTTATCTACAGAACGGCACAGTCAATAACAGTTGATAATTTCATTTACATTTGTTTTGATTGAGAATATCAAAAATGCCTTGCACAGGGAGATTTTGAAAAGAATTATCAAATAGAGAAAAATATAGAAAATGTCCAACATCTTGATATTTTACAAATAAAAATCAAATATATGAAAATATCGAAAATTTCAAATATTTCATACTTTGAAAATAAATATCGGATATATATCATGATATATACTCAACGAACCTTGAATATCGTCATATTGAAATTTGGTATCACTCAAAAATAAGGCTGCCAAAATAAGAAGGTAATTTTCAGACAGAAAAAGCTGGGAGTATTTAACAGACAGCCGTAATACTCGCACAGTAATTGGAATCTGGCCAAAACAGTTTATTTTTTAATTAAATTGACCATTTTTCAATTTCAATTGGCATTTTTTTTTTAAGTAACAAATAGACTGACTTGTACAAAATTAATTTCCTAAATGCTATAAAAAAATTACTGTTTATCTTTTTGCTTCACTGATTTCAAATTTCAATTTCACCACTAGCACAAATGCTACTTCTTGTTTGGATACTAGGGTATGTTATCGTTCTGAACACAAAGAAGTAACATTATATTGGATGTCCATCTGGCAGAAAATAGAATTTTTAAAAAAGTATAGCTTTTCAGAAACACCGAGGTAATTATCAGACAGCCTTCGGGGTAACTTTTAGACGCTAGTATGTGTTACAAAATGTCTTTTGAGTGGTCCGGAATGGTAAATTGGGTCGTTTGCCAGTGACTTAAGGAGGAGTCCACACTATAACTTCCAAACGTCATCTATAAGTTAAAATGAAAATACTAAGTGGAGTTTAGACTAAAATGTTATTGATATCTGTTTTCAAAATCTTATAATTGAAATTAAGTATGAATAAGATTTTATCTGAAATCCATTTCATAATCAAATATACAGGGTGTCCCAAAAAGGACTGACTGATTTTAAAATTCAATAACTTGCAAACGGTGACAGATATTAAAAAAATTCTTGCAGGAGGGTTATGCATAAGGTCAAAAGTTTTATTACAGTGATTTTCGATTTTAGTTCGATTTACAAACAATAGATGGCGCTGTAAGCAATAGTCGCTAAATACAGGCTCGATTTCTGGTCCTTTCTCTTGTTCCATGCTGAAAAAGGAGATGGAAATGTATTATCCGGGCCACGAAGTACCAAAAATCAAGCCTGAATTGAGCGTCTGTTGATCGCAGCGCCATCTATTGTTTGTAATTCGAACTAAAATCGAAAATCACTGTAATAAAACTTTTGACCTTATGCATAACCCTCCTGCAAGAATTTTTTAAATATCTGTCATCGTTTGCAAGTTATTGAATTTTAAAATCAGTCAGTCCTTTTTGGGACACCCGGTATATGCCCTATGTTATAGCCAAACATTCTATTTGGGACAGGTTAGAAAGTTATTTCACAAATATAATCATGAGAAAAATCTATTGGAAGTTAAAATGGAATTTTTAAACAGACTTGAAGATGATGGATGCTGGTGGCCAAACAAAGATCAAATTCAATTTTTATCAAGTCCTTTTAGTTTTTTTGACCTATTGAGACCCGATCTGTTTATCTTTACCATGTTAAAGCTATTGAAGATGTGAAATAATTGCATATTAGAGTGAAAAAATTTTTACAAAGATATCTTTACTATCAAAGAAAACTTAAACGGTTAGGCCTTTCGAAATTAATGCTATGTAAAAATTTTAGTGTATTGATAAAAAGCAGGTTAGGCGACCCCCCCCCCCTTTTTATGAAATTAGTGTTGGCTTTATGTTCTTATTTAATGGCTTACTTTTTCCAGCTTTCAGAACTGTTTAAAACGCCTTAAATTCTTCACTGATTTACATAGATTTATGTAAAATTGATACAGCTACTGTAGATAAAATATTTGGGTGAAAACGTACCATAAAACATACTTTTATTAGTGGAAATATAAATGGATTTCGGGTGTACAGTTACAACTGGGTTTTCATGTCTTTTATTGTATTCATAATGGTCTAATAAATACCCCATTTTTTGTCATAACATTTTACGATGGTGTCTTTTAATTACCGTAGTTGGTATTCAGATCGGCTCCTTAAATACCCCCACAAATAGCTGTCTGAAAATTACCTCAAAGCAGGGGTAATTTTCAGACAGGATTTCATTAATTTTTTTTGTTGTTGTTTTGTTATTAATGACTAACTAAAGCACCCGGCGTTTCCCGGAAGTTTAAGAATGTTTGTTTTGAAAAATCCATTTCAAAATTAAGCATACAGTATAAAACAAACAATAAAACAAGCAGACAAAGTGTTATACACACGAATCAAATTAAAACCCAATATAAAAATGCATAAATTTGTATAAATCTCAATGTATAAACTCATATGACGTTATATATATTCACCTGCTGACGGCCATTATATTTCCAATATGACGTTATATTCACTGTTTTTAAAAATTCGTCAAACTACTTATTTCATTTCATATTTCACGTGGAAAACTTCAATAGAAAAGTTATGACGAAATATTCACCTTTTTGTAAAAAATTCGTTAAACTATTTATTTCTTTTTCATTTTTCCCGTGGAAATCTTGCAATAGAAAAGTAATTCTTGTGATATAAAATTTTACTGTGGATTTTTAGCGTGTTTTTTGGCAATTACTATAACAAAAAATGTTTAAATTTGATGGGAAATTGCTGTTAAATTGATGGGTTTTTTTATTAATTAAAAATTAACTATAAATTATATCGATTCTGGATTACTTTAGTTGCCTCGGCCGTGTTTTAATAGATACGTAACATATCAGATGAATATCATCGTAACATATCAGAAGTAAAGAATATATGGTGGACATAAAATATAATGGAGGTAATACTGCTTTATCCCGGCTGAATCAAACAGAGAGCATTAACATACATTTTAACGAGAGTAGATTAATCTACAGGTCTAATTTTGATTTACAATTATTTATAAGAGAGATCATCGAAATTTATTTAAGAGGTTCAGGCGTTTGTAACGATAGGGTATCTTTTCGCATCCCGAATATATGGATTGAATGGCTGGACAACTTGCGGAGTCGCAACATAGAGGGAACTTGCGCGATCGCGAAAATGTAGGGCGCATTACATGTTTACTTGTTTGCATTCGATGATTTTTTTTTTCATTTTTCATATGCGTTGTATTTGTAATTTCTGTTATTTATACATTCTGATGACGACTCAGTGAAGGAGTTGAAACATGTCAATATAGGTTCATTTACTTTTAATGTGTTTTTAGTAACGTCTTTTAAGCAAATAAATATTTTAATAGTATATGTTTTGACTTTTCTGTTTGGAATATATATTGTGATATAGATATGTACGTAATACTTTACAATTCTAGCTTCCAAACTATGGATTTGTATAGAATTACAGAAAGACAAATTTTCATTTTTATATATTAGAAAATTATTTTAAAATGAAGAAGAGCCATCGGGCATGTGATGATTTTACAAGCTAAAAAAAAAAGGCCATCAATTCCTGAGTAATTGTAAAAGTTTTGTTTCTGTCTGAAAATTACTACGAAAAGGATTTGTGTGAAAACCTGCTAAAAAGAATAATAATATTACATAGAAAGATCACTAAGAAAGAAGAAATGTAAAAGGCGAATGGACAAATTTCTGAATCTTATCTATGATGCACTTCATTTGGGATCAGATATTCCACCGCAATGCCTGTTAATATAAGAACTACTGTTGTCAAACAGATTATAGTGTTCCGCACAGTTAAACGAACTTCTGAAGATGACTACACCCTCAACATCACATAGTTGTTTCCTTAATTCCAAAGAAAATGGGAGCATCGTGAGAAGAATGAGGATTAGAGGCAGTTCCGTTCGAGTTTAGTTGCCACACACCCCGAAGGAATCGGAAAAATAATGCTTTTATGAGTTGAAAAAGATCAGAAAGAAGAAAAGAAAATTATGAGCCTCGGGGTAGCTTCCTACAACATGCAGCAGTCAATATTACAGGGGGAAATAAGTGCATAATTAGTTCTACTATTAGCAAAGTTTTGAATTACACTTTTTTACAAAATTTGAAAAAGAAAAGAAATTAAAAATGGTGTTTTAAAATATCGATTTAGAAACTATGCAGACTTAGATGTCATTTACTTTTTACGAGCAGAAACTGACATAACAGCTCAATTCGGAATACTTGTAATAAAAAGAAATGTTTACTTTAAAACATTATATTTCGGACATGTATCAGTTAAAAATATTTCAGTGTTTCGTTCACTATTTTTAGTTGATTCTTAATAAAGGAAGTTGGAGGGGAAATCACTCTTTCATTGCTTGAGATTCGTCCCAATAATAGTATTATAATTTCAACGTAATTGATCAGTCACATACTCTTTTTATTTGGTATGCATCAAATGGAGTTTAATTTTTATAATAAATGCATTCCGTATCCATTTGTATCTATTCATATTTCACCTTCTAATACAATAGAACATATTGCACCACAAGACTGGTCAAATATTGCAACGCAAGACTGATGTGAACAAATTTTAGAATAACTATATCAATGATTATAGCTATGTATGCTCTTTTAAATAATAATAGTAAATAGTGCATTTATGGGATAACTATATTAAAAATTTCTGGTCGCCAATGCAGATTTTTTAACCGCCATGGCACGCGCTGTGACGAAGTGGCCTTTTTATTTTATTTTATTTTATTTTTTTTTTTTTTTTTTTTAGACATTGACCGCATATGATGTGCGCAAGCCCAAACATGTTTGAACTTTCAATATGCTTTGTAATTGAATTTTTCACGTAGAATTGATTAGTGCCATTCTCAAAAGGGGAAAAATTTCGATTTTTGTCCAAATAAAAAAGGTAAATGATGAGGTTGGCGCAGAAGCATGTCTTTTCAGGTGGTTTTACGCTCAATCAAACATTGCTAATTACCAAAGTCGCACCTGGGCACAGGTAATCCCAAAGTTTCTCACTCGTCAAATGCTTACAGAAGAGGAATGAACTAACGACTTTGCGAGATCTTGACTTTCAAGACGCAAATGTTAAAAATTAAAAAAACACATATAAGTATCCAAACCATTTAATAAACAAAAGGCTCAGAATATTGTTCACAAATAAACAAATAAATAGATAAAATAAAAATAAAACCAGCAATATGAAAAATTGCGTTAAAAAATTTTATCAGTCATTTGTTTTTGGTTTTCGCCTATTTTTCCTACTTTTCAGAAACATTCCACCAAAAAAAAAAAAAAAAACGGGGCAAGACAGTATGCGAGGAGAAAAACATATATACCGGGTGTCCCAAAAAGGACTGACTGATTTTAAAATTCAATAACTTGCAAACGGTGACAGATATTTAAAAAATTCTTGCAGGAGGGTTATGCATAAGGTCAAAAGTTTTTTTACAGTGATTTTCAATTTTAGTTCGAATTACAAACAATAGATGGCGCTGCGATCCATAGACGCTGAATTCAGGCTCGATTTTTGGTACTTCGTGGCCCGGATAATACATTTCCATCTCCTTTTTCAGCATGGAACAAGAGAAAGGACCAGAAATCGAGCCTGTATTTAGCGACTATTGCTTACAGCGCCATCTATTGTTTGTAATTCGAACTAAAATCGAAAATCACTGTAATAAAACTTTTGACCTTATGCATAACCCTCCTGCAAGAATTTTTTAAATATCTGTCACCGTTTGCAAGTTATTGAATTTTAAAATCAGTCAGTCCTTTTTGGGACACCCGGTAGTTTCTCATGCTGTGGGATTTATAGAACAATTCTACATAGCTGAAACCTGGGGGAAAATACATTCACCTATGTCGTGGGAATTCGTCGTTTTGGTAAACTGTGTGGCGACTTGGAGAATGGAATTTGAGGTATAATAATTTTCATTGAAAACAGATGGAATATATATCTATGAAAAAGATATAAAAGATACCGAGCCCCATTAAATATGGTAACAAAAGCGGTCACCCATGCCTCGAGATAGAACGGAAACATCTTAGCATCCTGCTGCTTGCTACGAATCGCTAGCTATATCCTTCCCTTAATGATAATCTAGTCCCCTTTCAGCACTCAATAGAGCATAATAAAGAAATGCACTCAGTATACCGGTAACAGCCGATATAAAGATAATGGGGTAATCGGCTGTTCAGCTAATGAATAAGATTATGACTTTAAATGCGTTCGAAACACGGATATTTTACCCCCACTAGTCTGGGAAAAACACACAGAAGATTACTTTGAACATGAATGGGGTTGTTATAACTCACTCAAAGCATTTAACCGAATCTAAATCCTTTAACCAGCAGGAGACGATCAACATATTAAAAAATATACTGTTCCCATGAAAGATGAGGGCGCTTAAGTCAACATGCTTAATCACCAATTTCATTCAGCAAGCATCAAAGTTCATAATACTAATCTGACTGTAAAAACACAGTTTTTGAGCCTCTAATCCAAAAAAGAGGGGGAAAGGGAGGTGAAAAACAATTACTATAAAATATAATGCACCAAATGAAAGATTCCTCTTATGGTAGGTTATTCAACTAAAATGCTAGGATATACATCTTATTGTTGGTTTCCGGAAGAAAAAAATTATAAATTATTTCCCCAGGACATATCTTTAAATAAAAAAAAATCTAGTGTGTAAGACAGTACCAACTGGAAAATTAAAAAGTAAATATTTACATTTATCAGAATTTAATTTTAAACTACTTGAGTGGCAATAGTAATAAATTTTCCTTTCCTATTTGCCC
The DNA here is from genome assembly GCA_963932465.1 of Maratus speciosus. Lineage (NCBI taxonomy): Eukaryota > Metazoa > Arthropoda > Arachnida > Araneae > Salticidae > Maratus > Maratus speciosus. The sequence continues at coordinate 129,605,394 of OZ010789.1, read as the reverse complement.
CAAAAAAGTTTTTCTCTGCGAAATTTACTGTTATCCCAATGGTTCCAACAATAAAACAGTCTTTTTCTCCCTAAATATTTATATAAATATTAATTAATTACAATTCTGGACATTGAACATTAAAAAATTAACATGGCTAGAATACGATTTTAATATAGTTTTAAATAATAATAATAAACATTTTTATCTTTTTCCTTGTTTGATAAAATGTATTTAAGACTATTTTGCTGTATTCTAAATCGTCATTATGTAGATTTAATGACATATAACAGTAGCAAATGAACAATTTTGTAAAATATCAATTAAATCAGCAAATATTTAAGATAGCATTGAACATCCAAAAAATAACATGGCTAGAATGCGATTTTAATATAGTTTTAAATAATAATAATAAACATTTTTTGTCTTTTTCCTTGTTTGATAAATATTTAAGACTATTTTGCTGTATTCTAAATCCTCATTATATTGATTCAATGATACATAATAGCAGCAAATGAACAATTTTGTAAAATATAAATTAAATCAGCAAATATTTAAGATAGTTTAAATAATAAGAGCTATTTTTCTATAATGCCGATTTTTTTGTTTTTGCTGTTATTACTTTTGAATTTAATAAGAAAATTTTGATTTAAAAAATTACCAGAGTTGCCAAGTTCTAGACGGCAAAAATCAGGAGACTCTTCAATGAATTTTTTTTTTTTTTCATTTTTAAATGTGAACATAAAATAAAAAAATAATTTATTTGAAATAATATTGCAGCTATACTAGCTACTTAATAAACTAAAAATACTTTTAATTAAGAGCCTCAAAATTCTTTTAATGAAATGACATAAAAAGTTTTAAAACAATTTAAAATTCATTATAAATACAGGAATGAATTTTGACTTCTCATACAAATCCTGTCTCTCTGAGCAATTATAAAAGTTGCGAGTGATAATTCTTAATAAAGAAATTAATAATTTAAAAAAAAAATGGTATATGATGATTCCATAAGAAAACAGACGACGTTACAGTTTGCAACATAAAGCTACAATTTATTCATTATACAGACTTGCCAAGTTCTCAAAGCCAAAAATCAGGAGATTTTATTTCAGAAATCAGGAGATATTTTTCAGTGCAAACTTATTCAATTTTAAAAGTAAACATGTTTAGTACAAGTTTAATTTTAAACAAGACTTGGTTACTATTGGAGATTAAAAAGAAATAGGAAAAATATATGTATTTCTTAGATGAAGAATGCACGATGTTTTCAACATACTTTTAAATTAACTACATATTACAGGAAGAAATATTACAGGAAGAAATTTTGTTTCTTCATAAACACATAAAAAACTGTAGTAAAGGTCCCAAGACAAATTATTGATAATCAAAACATGTCCATAGTAGCTGTCAAAAAGCCTTAAAGAGTCATCATTTACAATGAATCTAGATCACATAAACTACTACTGATCAGTCGTACTAAAGAACAATTGACGTTTTTATTCCTGAACTGCAGTACATTTAGGGGTAAAATAATGAAATATAAAAAAAATGTGAAAAATCAGGAGAAATATGTCAAAATTCAGGAGTATTGTAAAACATGTGAAAATCAGGAGTCTCCTGCCAAAATCTGGAGACTTGGCAAGTATGATTATAGAAAATAAAATTAATGTTACCAGATTTTTACATTTAAGAATGAAAATTGAAAATTTGCCCGTAGTAAGAGTCAAAGTTTTAAAGAGGCATCCTATATATATTTTATCTGAACGTCTACTGCAACAAACAGCACTAAAGAAACATGGAGAAGAAATAAACATCCAAGATTTTTCTAGCATATTTAAATAGAAAAGAATGAGAAAAAATGCGTTAAAAAATCAGGAGAAATATGTCAAAAATCAGGAGCATGGAAAAACAAGCAAAAATCAAGAGTCTCCTGCTGAAATCATGAGACTTGGCAAGTCTGAATTAACTATTGAAATGGTTAATTGGAAGACATTTATATATCCCCGATAGAAATATTAGAAGGTTTCCAGCAATATTACGAGAAGAAAAAAGGGTGTTTACTTACTTTAAATTTTATTTCATCTTAAAGATGTTCTACATTCTACACAGTTGAAAAAAAAATCTAAAATTTATTTCAATGGTATTATTTAAATCTTGTGGATTTAAATGAATCCATGAATTTCACGAGAATTAGAATGAAATAAATGCAGATGAATCTGGGTTTATTGTTTTCCTGCAATGATCTTTGAAGATTTAAAGTTCCTGAACAGATCAGATTTACAAAATGTAAATTAAATATGGCTCGGATCGTTTCACAAAAATCTTTTTCTCGGCTTTAGCACGTAACAAAATTACTCGATATGTAGTCACAAATTATAATTTTAAAAGTAATCTCATTTTAAAATAAGTCATTTATAGTATTTTTTCCCCTATAGAAAGAGAAAGCAAAAATGTGAATTAAATAAAAAATCATTAAAGAAAAATGTTTAAAAAACCTTGGCATACAACAGACTGAATTGTATTCCTGGAACCCATTTGCTTAAGAGCCTACGTCAGTCGCGCAAAGAAACGCTCAAACTAATGTTAATCGCATGGGAGCATTGCTTACAGATTTCTTTCTCGAATCTTAAATATTTTAAGCTTTTTTTTTTTCTTTTTTGCATGCATTACAGTTTTTTGTCTGAGTATAATTTCACTTTCCGTTCCGGTTCCAAAAGTAAAAGTGCCCACATATTTTTAAAAAAACTAATCAAAATCGAAAAAGTATACACGCACAGTAAAAGTTATCCACCTCAAGCACCCGATGCAAAAATGTGTAAAAATATTAAAATGCGAGCGAGAAATCTGTAAACAATGCTCCCATAGGATTAACATTAGCTTGAGCATTTCTTCCCGTGATTAGTGCGGGCTCTTAGCGAATATGGAAATGAAACAAACAGATATAATTAACGAAAACTGATATAAATAGACAAGATAAATCAGTTATAATCAATATTCGCGCAAAACTGAGAGGTTTTTTAATTAAAAAAAGCTACCAAAAATCAGACTTTGGCTTAAATTTTATAAATTCTCCATATTCACTTCAACTCAATCCCGTTCAAATTTTTAATTAGTTTCATGCGGATTTAAATTTTCACCAGTCATGAATTATTAAAGCGCCTCCATGCGCAATATATATATATATATATATATATATATATATATATATATATATATATATATATATATATATATATATATATATATATATATATATATATATTCAATTAAAGAAAATTAATAAAAAGTTATTTCGGCAGGGAATAGGTTAATCTACTTTTTATTGTTTCAAAAAATGAACAGAGAAAATGCAAATGATGCTAAATAAATATAACAAGAAAAAAAAACATGAATCCAGCATAAATTATGAAACACTTTCCAACACATTCAGAATACTGTAACAAAACTTCACAGTTTATTAAGGAGAAAGATCATGTTGAAATAAACAATTTGAAAAACGCATAACACACTTGAAAGCCCAATTTCTGCTATTAGTATTACGGAAAAATATCCGATTATTTTTATGCAGTCCTGTATATGAACAGTATGCTAAAAGTTCAATTAAATATGAACGTAAATGCTTTACACTTCATTTTCAACACCGAACCTGCCATAGTGATACTGAATAACATCTCACGAATTTCATAGCTATCGGATTATATTTACGCGGGTTAGAGCACGGACAAATAGACAGACAAACCGAATTCATAAACACTTTTGTACTTTGCTGGAAAGTACAGCGAAGTACATTCCAGACCATTACAAGCTGACCATAGTTTCAAGACGAAAACACGGCGAAAAACTTCTGTTACACACATCTAATTCGTTTCACAATGGGGCGCGTTTCTTTCACAGTGAAATTCTATTCTATCAGGCTGATGTGCAAAAAAAAGAAAAAAAAAGTCAGCACGTTTACTGAAGTTTCCTTCCTTGTACGATGAAATATTCTGTGTTGCCCAACTAAAAAAATTTAAAACATATTTTTTTCTAAATCATAGAAGAATTCCCCCCACCCCTCTCCTTCCGCTTTCTAATCTTTTCCTAAAGTGAGTTACATAGTTTCTCGGATTTTTAAATTATTTCCATAAAAAATTACACAGGGTTAGGAAATTATTAAGAAATTATACAAAAAATGGTAAATGAAATTTTTAACAAAGCTATTTCAATCATATCGGCAAATTCTAAGCTTAAATATTTAAGATGTAACGATGTATGAAAATTAGAATTAATTTAGTTGTAGGCTACGTGCGATGGGTGTCGCAGAATAAATACAGAAAGAGCCAAAATTTTGGAATAGATGTGTCTGTAGTCCGCTGCCAAGGCAGTTTTGGTTTTTAAATAAAGAATATAAACATGGAATAAACTTTAAAAAATAATAATACCGAAATGTAACAAATAAGACATTAAAAATCAAAAAAAAAAAAAAAAAAAAAAAAAAAGCTTCTATCTACTTTTTCTCACAAGAAGTTTAATTTTCAAAGAATTGAAGTAGTCTATTTTTTCCCCCCTTGATGTGCTCCACATTATTCTCTTAATCCATTCAAATTTTAAATTAGGCTCATGCGGTTTTAAATTTTCGCCTGTTATTAAAGTGCCATTATGCGCAATATATATTTTTTTTTCCAATTAAAAAAAATAATAAAAAATATTGCGGCAGGGATTAGGTTAACCTATTTTATATTGTTAAAAAAGAAACCAGAGAAAATGCAACTGATGCCAAATAAATATAAAAAGAACGAAAAATCATGCATCCAGCTTAGACTATGAAGCACTTTCTAACACATTCAGAATACCGTAAACAAAACTTCACAGTTTATTAAGGTTAAAGATTATGTGTAAATAAACAATTTGAAAAACGAGTAACGCATTTGGAGATTTTTTTTTTTTTTACAGACAAGGTCGTAAAAACAAATGGAACTAAAAAATGACTTCCACAGAGAAGAATAAATATTGTTTCAAAAATTAGGGGGGGGGGGGGGTCTAGTTCATTAAGTTTGAAAATACGGGAAGGAGCAATTAATTACCCTCCTCTGCACTCCTCTCTCTTCCTTTCTTACAAGCTCATTCATTTTTAAAGTGAAATATTATTTAAAAAATACATCCTTCGCAAACGATGATGTGACGCCGCAAAAAATGAAATTTTCTTCATAATATGGTATTAGTTTCACGAAAATGCATAACAGAGTGAAAAAGCGAAAGCAAGTTTTCCAAATTTACACTTTGTATACCAATAGACTGAGACCATTTCGGACAATTTACAAAACTACAATTCATCATAAACACAGCAATATTCTGTCGAAGTCTATAGCAAGTCTTCGCAGATGTCTATCTTAGAGTGCAATGGCGCGCAAAAATAGGGGTGCAATGTCCTTTTTTTCTGCATTAAACGTTCTGTATGCGCACTCATCTAAGACACCCGCTGGATCGTATCGAGAAGCTCTTGAAATAAATATGCGGCAGACAACAGAGAGGCGACTCCATGACATTCGTAACCCACGAACTCATGGAACATAGTTTCCATGACAGAAGGAAAATGAGAAGTGGATCGCACTCCAGATCCAGTGAAAACATTTTAGAGCGTCACATTCATTGCACTCTTTTGTTTAGTTCAACTTTGTTTTTGTATGTAAAAATGGATTTTCGTAACCGATTTTTCACTCGCTTTATGATAGGCTAAAATTATAAACAAGAAAGAAAAAAATCATGCGTCAAGCATAGATTATGAAACACTTCCCAACTCATTCGGAATAATGTAACATAACTTGATAGTTTAATAAGTTAAAATAATATTATGTCTAATTCAACCCTATGGAAGCGCATAACACATTTGAAAACCCAATTTCAGCTGTTCCCATCTACAATCGGAATACAATTATCCGAATACTTTGAGCAGCACTGTATGGGATTAAAACAGTTAAATTTAAAAGCGCAAGCCGGAATTGAAAACGCACTTTAGCAATTATGACTCAAAGACAGTATTGTAACCGATTTCTTTTGTGTGTCCCTGTAAATGAACACAAATGCTATGGATACCCTATTCTGTCGTAATCATCTTGTAGTGAAATTCAGTGATTTATATCAGTTTCAATACATTTGAAACAGCGTAATGTCATTAAAATACTCAGCAAACGATTTTTCCCATACATTACAGACGTGTGAAAATTATTAGAAAAATTGTGAAATGTACACTAAAATCTTGTTATATTAAAGAAATAGCACATTTAAAAAATATTGATACATTTAATATTTAGTGTACATCCTCTTGTTTTTTATTAAAGATTCGATATGTCTTGGCATATGCTCGGATTTTCATGCAATTGATAATCCATATTTAGGGTCACCTAACTATGTTTGGTATTGCATATGAAGTATGTCGGATTAATATTTCATTTACAGGGCTATCTAAAAGAATTCCATTACAATATGGTATATACAGACGCGTGAAAATTATTAGAATAATTGTGAAATGTACATTAAAAACTTGTTATATTAAAGAATTATTTAAAAAATATTGATACATTTAATGTATTAATTTAATTAAAGAAAACACTTCTATGGCCTGGAAGCAGTCCAGATATGAACCCCATAGAGAATCTTTGGGCCATTGTAAAGAAAAAATTAAAGAAATGCAACATCACAAACAAGACTGGTCTTATAGAAAGACTCATCCAAATTTGGCAACATGACAACGAAATACAAATTAATTGCCAAAAACTCATACAAAGTATGCCAAGACAAGTATACCATCCTTTCTTTAATAAAAAACAAGGGGATGCACACTATACATTAAATGTATCAATATTTTTTAAATAATTCTTTAATATAACAAGTTTTTAATGTACATTTCACAATTATTCTAATAATTTTCACACGTCTGTATATACCATATTGTAATGGAATTCTTTTAGATAGCCCTGTAAATGAAATATTAATCCGACATACTTCATATGCAATACCAAACATAGTTAGGTGACCCTAAATATGGATTATCAATTGCATGAAAATCCGAGCATATTTACGGGAGTTAGAGCGTGGGCAGACGGCCAGACAAACCGAATGCATAAACACTTTTCAACTTTGTTGGAAAGTGTTAAAAAAAATACAGTACACTCCTTCAAATTCGCATAGCTTGGGGGACCAGAGTGTGCAGATTTTAGAATTTTGAGGATTTCTGGTCACTGTTTCGTTTACATTTTTTAAAGAGTGACTTGAATGTAATAATGTACTCGAAATTATACTAATGAATGCTTGTAATAAAATAAAAATATGAAAAAAAAAGTAAAATAATAAAAATTAAGTGAGTGAGTGTGTGTTTATGACGGCCAATTATCAACACGAGGGATATAGGCCCTAAGGGGGGGGAGGGGGGGGTGCCCTCCGTGGGGGTCTTTCTAAGGGAACCTAACCCGTATTAACGCTTGGAAATCCAAGGTTCGAAGAAAAATACGAAAACTCCGAACGATTAGGCCAACGGGCGCGATTGGGTAATAAAAATTAAAAAAATTTGAAAAATGATTATAATATTAAAAGTAAAGGTCAAGTAAATAATTTATAATGCATAAGTAAATATACATAGTAATGATGAGTTAATTTCAATTATTTAATGAAACTAGCCTTATAAAAGTACAATAATAATTTACATAAAAATCATAAAACAATAAAGTTTTATGTCATATTAAACCAGACTTAATAACCAAAAAATCTTGATTAAATAAATGGTAAAATATCGCTTTCGCCGCTCTCATGAATTTTTTCGGAAATAAATTTATACTTCTTTCATGAGAAAGCATGAGTTCAGTCATATTAGAATGTGTATGGAATGATATATAAATAATTTATATAGGGGAGAGGGGGGCACATGTGAACAATTTTTACATTTTTGACTATTTCTTAAAATTGTTATGAGCTATTGAACCAAAAATTGACTTATATTAATATTTAGAATTTGTTTGTTCTTTTGGTGAAACTTTTGGATGCATTTATCAAGAATTTCTAACTTGTATCACAATTCTAAAAATTGTCTAAATTTGTTCACATGTGCCCCGGTGGAGGGGTAGTTGTGAACATAGCTGGGGCAGATGTGAACACATGCATAAATAAGACAAAAATATTTTTTTGTGAATAAAAACTGTGATAAAAACTAACTGGATGCCCTCTTTCTAGTTGTATGAATAAATCAATAAATGTTTCAACATAGATACAAGAAATTATTCGTAAAATTGCACACTAATATGCCTACTCCTTTTGAGTCACTTTTAATTGTTATCTAACTTCCAGTAAATTAAAACTGTGAAGCAATCCTAAAAACATTGAATATATAGCTCAATGTTTGACAACGATAATTAAATTTTAAACTTAAAAAATACACCTGTGAACTGTTCACATCTGCCCCCATATGTTTTGTTCAAGAGTGCCCCATCTACCAACTTCAGCCTAACTTATAAAAAAAAAGATATTTTTAATTGAAATAAGGAAACAAAACTTTTTTGTAGACTTGCCTAATCAATGCCACTATAGAATGCACTGCTGATATTCTTCTTTAAAAAACGTCTCGAATGAATTTTTACTTCAATAACTTAGAAGACTTTTTTACTTCACACCTTCTAAAACAAACAAATTACAACTACCAAAAATCAAAATGGCCTAATTTTCTGAAAATTTAGACAAAAGATGGTACTAGTACTACCATCAATTGGTAATTTTTTGATTTTTTTTAATTTCAAAATAACTGAGTGAAATATGTACTGTTCACATGTACTCCATGTTCACATGTGCCCCTCTCTCCCCTATATATATATATTGAATATTTCACCTACATCTTAACAATAAATTCCATTGTTTACATTTGCAAATATGTGTGGACTTTAGGTGTTTGCAGATTTTAGAGAATCTACTGTACATACAAAGGGGTTTCCGATCACAAATACACAATTTTTATATTTTTAGAATCTAACTATAAATTAAGAATTTAGTTATAAGGTAATTTTCCGTTAGCCCGCCATAGATGATAAATTGCCAAATATCCATTATGGTCACAATTGCAACAGAATTTAAAACAACAGTAGATTTAATTACTAATTAAAAATTTCATCCTTAACATGTGACCGGTATTTAGTGCTTCTTCTAGTTTATTTTTATTTATTTATTTATTATTATTTGCAGAAATTTTTTCTTTAATCTCCAACTAGATGTGTACGTACACCGTTCTCCACAAGGATTAAAAATAAAATGCACATTATAAGTTACTTTAATTCAAATGTATGAACAAAATTTTACAATATATGCAACGCATACTGGCAAAAGCAAGTGTTAGGGGAGGGGGGGGGGGACGCTAGATCATCTCATTATAATATCAATATTAAACTAAGAACTTTTCTTCTTATTTTTTTAATAAGTAATTTCTAATTATTCCAACTTTAATTATGAACGGATGTTGAGCATGGAATTGCCAACTTTATATTGTAATAAAAAGTAAAAACATGCACTTTTCAAACACTATAATACTTTTTATAGTGAATATGAGGTACATGGACGAAACACTAGAAGGTAAATTTAATCGATAAATACTGTGGAATTCAGATATAATATTATTTACACACAATTTATTTAGCATACACTTTGAATCGTTTTAGTAAGCACGATTATTTCTACATAGAGCCAAATAAGAGAAACATTGAGGAGTCCATTAAAATGCCATAAAAAAAAGCAACGAACTCGGTTATTACTGACCAAATATAAAAAGATTTAAAAAATAATGCTTGCCATTAGATAAATAAACCATTGAGGCGATGAAAACAGACTGAGATAATGCAAAACGATTTATAATGGTTTTGGGAGCAATTAAAGTATAGATACCCGAAAAAATGAACAACGCCAAATAAAATATCTATAAATGCATTGTTTCAGTTAAACTCATAATTTAAAAAAATAAATAAATACCAAAGGCGCACGCAGTAAATACATAAAAAGGTGATCTAATTCTGGAAACAACAGGTCAGGCGTATAAACCCATTTTTGCCCTCATTTTTGGCGGTTGTTTCGTAGAAGGTGAAAGTTAACAATCAACAAAACAGCACTCAAAATTCTAAACAGTACTTGGGAAATATTTTATCTTGAACGAAAAACGCTAACAGCAAAATATATCGTTCAACAGTATAAACGCAAATAAATTATAAGTAAAAAAAGGTTTTAAGACAAGCTTTTATTATAATGTAGCGAAAAAGATTAAAAAAAAAAAAATGTTGAAGGACAATTGATTGAAGTAAATACCTTTTTTAAAAGAAATAAATTTACTAAAAAACACTAAACATCACATAAAAAAAAAAATGACTAAGCTTCCAAAAATGGAAGTGGACAAAATTTACAGTGGGTAAAAATATTGCAACCTGAATTCTATCATGGACGTCAAAAAATCGGTGCGAAACGCGAAAAAACGTTAAAAATCGCGGAGACAAATGCACAAAGTTAGGCTGATAAATATTTTAAATACAGTTAATTTTACGAATGTCATAAATTCACCGAGGAAGGCAAAAAAATGCTAAAAATCGCACTGAAAATTTCAAAAACATTACAAATCACAGAGGACAAAATCTACTATATTAGGCTAAAAGTTTGAGACCTAATTCCTTTTACGAATGTCAAAAAATCGCAGAGGGACGCGAAAAAACGATAAGAATCGCATTAAAAATCGAGGAGGACAAAATTGGGTATATTATGCTAAAAGTTTAAAACCACAAACCGAATTCCGTTGACGAATGTCAAAAAATCGTTACGGCACGCGAAAAAATTCTAAAATTAACTGCATTGTAACCGAAATTTTTTCACAAATGTAAAAAAAAAAAATCACCGCGGAATGCAAAAAGAAAACGCGACAAATCGTAATAAAAATCATTATAAATTCAAAAATCGCGGCGGAAAAATTGACTAATTTAGGCTAAAAGTTTGATACCTAATTCCTTTTACGAATGCGAAAAAATCGCCGGCGGAACGTCAAAAAAAGTTAAAGATCACTAAAAATTAAAAAATCGCAGTGGACAAAATTTAAAACACTGTAACAGGAATTATTCATGAATATAAAAAAAAAAACGCCGTGTAAACGCAAAAAAATCAATAAAAATCGCCAGAAATCACAATAAAAATCGATAAAAATACAAAAATTGAGGAGGGCAAAATAGTTACTATATTAGGCTAAAAGTTTGAAACCGAATTTCTTTTACTAAGTGGAAAAATTGCTACAAAATTCTAAAAATTCTGAAAATCGCATAAAAAATTCAAAAACTGCTGTACGAATTCGAATAAGCTTTATTAAAAAGATGATAAAGTTTACTATAGTGCACTAAAACATTGTATCCGGAATTCTTTCACAAATGTTAAAAAAAATTGTTGCGGAACGCGAAAAAACGCTAAAAAATCAAAAATCGCGGAAGACAAAATTTACTATGTTAGGCTAAAATTTTGAAAACTAATTCCTTTCACAAGAGTCAAAAAATCGCCTCGGAATTTGAAAAACGCTAAAAATCGCGTTTAAAATGCCTTACAAATCGCTAAAAATTCGATAATCGCAGAGGATAAAATTTAGTGAGGCTAAAAGGTTGAAACCTAATTCCACTTACGGATCTCAAAAAATCGCCGCGAAACACGAAAAAAATCGCTAAAAATAACAATAAAAATCGCTAAAAATTCAAAAATCGTGGAGGACAAAATTTACTACATTAAGCTAAAAGTTTTAAACTGAATTCCTTTTACTAATGTGGAAAAATCACCGCGAAAATTTCTTTAAATCGAATAGCGAAAAATTCAAAAATCGCTGCACGAATTCCGAATTAACTTTATTGTAAAGAGGACAAAATTTACTATAGTGGACTAGAACATTGTAACCGGAATTCTTGCACAAATGTCAAAAAATCACTACGACATATAAAAAAAGGGTTAAAAATAGCAAAAAAAATCTAATAAAAAATCCAAAATCGGGCTTCTAGGTACATAACTATAGATATAGAGGTGAGTGTTGCCACATCTGACGGTTTTTTATTCAGAAATTCCAAACTCTACCCAGAAAATTTTAATAGTTATTTTTGGTTAATATAATAATAGATATATGGTGAATAAAAAAAAATAAAAAAATTACTGTTAAAAAAATGTCTGGTGTGAGAACACGAAATCTCTGAATAAAAAACCCACCATATTTAGTAACACTGATTCAGGTACCTTCTTGCCAAATCTTGTAGCTCTGCGTACAACTATCACTTTAGAACACAGCACACACACACAAACGTTTTCCTTATTATTATAAGATAAAGGAAATTAAATTATCTACACACTATGCCTAAAAAACTTACAAATTACCATTTTTTTTCTAGTTATAACAAAATTAGAGACAATTTTTATGGCTTTTGAATTTTTTATTGTAATTTTTTTAATTTTTGAATTTTTTTCCCTTATTTCAAGTATAATCGAGAATAAGCAGTGTAAAGAAGAAATGATGACTCAAATATAGGGATGGACTTCAAAATCGTGGCAAAACTACTTTTACAAGATTACTATGATGCCTAAAAAACTAACAAATAAACCATTTTTCTTTTCAAGTTATAACAAAATTAGAGTCAATTTTTATGGCTTTTGAATTTTTTTTTCTTATATCAAAAATAATCGAGAGACAAGTAATAAGCAGTGTAAAGAAGAAATGACGACTCAAAAATGGGGATGGACTTCAAAATCGCGGCAAAACTACTATTACAAGATTACTATGCCTAAAAAACTAACTAATAAACCATTTTTCTTTCCAAGTTATAACAAAACTAGAGTAAATTTTTATGGCTTTTGAATTTTTGTATTGTAATTTTTAAAATTTTGTATTTTTTTTTCTTATTTCAAGTAAAATCGAGAGACAAGTAATAAGCAGTGTAAAGAAGAAATGACGTCTTAAAAATAGGGATGGACTTCAAAATCGTGGCAAAACTACTTTTACAAGATTACTTTTATAAAACTATATATGAAAATCACCCGAAACATCAAATTAACTTAATATTTGCAAAAAAAATCATAAAAATACATTTAAAAGGCAAATAAGATCGACATGTTTCATTGCTCTGACAGGTTAATTTGAAAAATCGTAGAATAATTTATCCATCAAGATTTTATTTGCCGCCCATTATCCGAGAATCAATAGAGACCTCAGTGAAGAATATAGACAATGATGATTCAGCTTCCATGGGAGCTTCCTAAAATTTGGAAAGAGATGCTCTGCACAATAATGAAACAACAGTATAAATTAATTAACGTTCACTAATATCCATTTTTAATATTGCAGTTAATTTCATTATGTATGAGTTTTCAGGATTTTTGTTTACCAGTTTTCAATTTAAAATTTCTTGAGAAAATACCTGTATCATTATAGATCTTGTGAAAGTTGTCGTCACAGCAATTAAACATGTCGATCTGAATAAATAAAGGTATTTATTTGCATTTTAAATTTATTTCTATCACTTTATGTAATATTAAGTTAGTTTGAAGATTACTTTTGCCGTACAATATTAGAACTTTTGTCATGCCGTACAAATATCAGAACTTTTATCATCGTAAAAAAAAAAAAAATAATAATAATAATAATAACAAACATTTCTTATTTCTCTAAAATATAAATAAACAAATGCAAAAAGTAGTAATAGTCTAACTTAATTACAGGCTGCCAAATGTACGATCAAACTTCAGTCAAATTTCTACATTTCAAACCTCTGTGGTCTCTTTAATTGAAAGCAAAATACACTAAAATTAATAATGCTAAATTCTGACGTAAGTGGATTTTATTGGCTTTTTTCAGTCAAAAATTATATATGTATAAAAAATACACAAGAAAATAATTTTAATATTTCACTTCCACTTTATTTGCATTTCTCACAGTAATAATGAAACACTGCTTACACAGATCAATATCTGCTGGTAGTTAAGATGTGAATAGCATTTCAAATCCTGATAAGATAGAGAATCTAACTTTATTAAAGAGACTTTTAGAGATTGAATAGATAGTTTATATAGATGAATTCGGATGATATAGATGAATATAAAATTGTTAATTGTTTTCGTTACTTGCAAGCACTTATCGATTTAATCATCAGACTATCATCCTTTATTACTAGTACTTTTAAAACTATTTTCATTTTGACAATAGTCACCTTTATCAGTCATTATTTTATTTTGTTAATTTTTATAATTCATAACAGGAAGTTTACTTTACAAACATTATTTCCGTGAACATTAGGGTATCGACGAATTAATCAAATGATTTAAATCAGTGATTAAATCGTGATTTTGATCAACTGGTTTTTAAAAAAAAATAATTGATTAAAATCATAAATTTTCTAAATGTTTAAAATTACTTAACGAAGTATTAAAATCTAAGATGAACATAACTTGGAAAGTTTCTACAGGTATTTTACCATATGGATAAACAAAAAGCTTTAAATAATTGTTTCTAAGCTGAGACTATATCTTAGATAGGTAAAAAACATGTAAAGTATTTAGACTTGCAAAGTACAGTAAGTTTCTTAAAAGCAAGTTTTTATTTATCATAAAAAGCTGAAATTGATGACCTTCAGTTAAAAAAAGAAAAATAAATAAATCTAAAAAAATTTAGACTATTTATTGAATAGAAGAATTATAGAACTTTATCAGAAAATATTTAGAATAAATAACATAAGTAGAAACGTATGAATAAATAATTTATAATTGTTTTCTCTATCTAAATATTGTTTTAACACATGTGACATAGGCCACCACAGATTGCGACGAATGGCGTTTTTGGCAGACATTGACAAAGAGGTTTCTTTAGTATTTATCGAGTCGATTCACTAATCCCATCGCGGCCATTTTTGTTAATTTAATACCAAGTGTTAATTTTATATAATTTTAATTCAAAAATATCGAATTTTAATTATTTTCACAAGTTGAAAGCCAAACTGAAATCACTAAACATGCCTGAGGGCCCACGGAGTTCTTTTCTTTCTTTTTTTAATACATAAGAACATAAGTAAAAATGTATGAATAAATGTGTATATATATATATTATTTTATTTTATTTTGCTAAATATTATTTTAACACATTGACAGCCACAGATTGCAACAAAGAGGCTTTTATAGCAGACATTTACAGAGCGGTGTCCGGTGTTTATCGAGCCGTCGGTCGTCGGTCCAATATTCCCCATGGCGCTGCGGCAATGTTTGTTAATTTTATACAAAGTGATCATTCTATACATTTTTAATTCAAAAATGTAAAACTTTAGTTATTTTTACACGTAGAACGCTAAAATGAAATCACGAAACATGGCTAGGAGGCCACAGGGTTTTTTTCTTTTTTTACATGGTAGTAAATTATCAATAGTCCCGTTTCATGGCAATAAACTGTCTTGAGACAATATTGATGGCACGCGCATTCGTCTGATATGGAGTCCAGGGAAATATTTCTGACACACACAAGTGTCAATGTGTTAAATAAAGCTAGAACTTGACGGAACGGTGAAATTTGCAAAAAGCAAATTGCCGCAATGAATTTCAGTTTTTGTGTTAAAATAAATTGTTCAAAAAATATCAATACATTGCCATATACTTGGTAGTATGGTAGTATATACCAATTCATATATCTTATAAAGATAAGTAATAATATCATAATCATAGTGTATTTAAAAAGCATTTTTCTCAAAACAAATTTTCAGAGGTCTACATCTTTAAAATGCTTCATGTGTTTTCATTTTTGCTCAGAATTTTAAATATTAGTAAGAGACAATCTTTGAAACAAGAAATCCGAGCATTCGTTTTGCAATGATGATTTATTAATGTCCTCAAGTTCGCAATATAGTCCATTAACATTTGAATTTGTAATAAAAATTCTGTTTCGTGATAGTTTTTTTTTCTTTTTTTGGAGGGGGGGGGGGGCTTTTTATTTTAAAATAATTGTCTGTTGGATTAAAAAACAGATGCGCAGATTTGTTCTAGTAAATATCGATATTATCTGTTAGCAATATTGGAAACTTTGAAGTAAATTGAAACGCATCAAGCATTTTAAAGATGTGCAAGACTGCAAATGGTTGGAGGATTATGCTCGTTATACCATCATCTTTTGACTCAAGGGATGAACAGACCGTGACCTCCTTTTACGAAGGAATCTAACCTACTACAAACATTCATGTCTTAACTGGAGTTCGAACATGGCACCTCTTGTTCAGAAGCTAGCACCTTAACCACTTATAGACAGCGGGAAATTTGTTTTCAAAAAATTTATTAGTAATACATTATGATGTCTTAATTTTATTATTTACCTTTATAAGAGTTGGTTGGTTGATTTGTGACGGCCGATTATCTACACTAGGGATATAGGCCCGAGGAGGAGTGCCCTTCGTGGGGGTCTTTCTAAGGGAACCTAACCCGTATTAACGCATGGAAATCCATGGCTCGAAGAAAACCACGAAAACTCCGAACGATTAGGCCGACGGGCGCGATTGGGATCGAACCCAGCACTTCCCGTCTACCAGTTTCGAGAGCAGAACCTCTCAGCCACCCTTTATAAGAGGTACGGAAATACTTCTGTCGAGTATACGGCGATCCATTACTATATATAAAAATTATTTTAACGCTAAATTTTAACACAAAAACAAAGTATTTTTACTCTTTTTAATGTCCACCGTCTTCTTAAATAGTAATATAGGATTTAAATTAAAATAAATGTCATTGAAAATCTAAAAAGCTTTTTTTTTTTTCCTTATTCTTTCTCTTTTTTCTTCTTTGTTAAATAAAAGACGAAAGTGAAGAGGATGCGCTGAACTGAATATATACATGAGGGCATCCTTCTGTGAAACGGCGAATTCCAGCGGAATTCCCCAGTGATATCACGTCGGTCCTCACATTGTTTTATATTGAATTATATCTTCCGTTTCCGTGCTTAACTCACAAAACTTGGCGTTGCCATAGAGACGTTCACTAAATCTTTTCCTCCAAACGTTCAAGATATCGTAAAGATGAGTATAACTCTGGATGATATATACCTATAATTTTTAAACAACAGCGCTAGTGGAAAGAAATCTAAGGAGGGGCAAGATTTTGAAACAGGTGTGCTTGCATTCCGAAACCCAGGGTGCGTTTTTCCAATTGGAGAATATAAACATGAAATAAACTAAAGAGAGATTTTTTTTAATCAGAACTCCTTGTGCAAGACAATTTTTTTTTTTAATTTTACATAACATAAAAAGCAATACAGAACAATTAAAAAATGTTAAATAATAAAAAATAAATTCCTACTAGCATTTTTCAAACTGGAAATTAAAACTGTTCATTATTTTTTCGTCGCGGGTAGAGGGAGTTACTCTACTCCCCTGAATCCGTCGTTTAGGATAAATTTGATCAGTGGAGTAGTTTTCAAGCAAACCATGCGGCAAGGTAAAAAATACTGAGAAAAATGCGGTTAAAGTTTAATTTAGCAGCAATAAGTTACAGCGGATACATTTTGTTCGATGCAACTTCTGTAATAATTTAAATTTAAAAAAAAAAATCGGCTACATTCTGGTATCCTAGACAATATCTATTATATTAAAATCTGCCTACCTGTTTGTATTTCTCACTACTCCTTCTACAATATCGAACGTTGGGCGATGAAATTAGTACCCGGCTATCAGCACGGACCCAAGAATCTCATGCAAGGTCTCAGAATTTTTAAATTTCATTTAGATTTCGAGATATTTTTTTGTAATTTTTTTAATATATTTTTGTAATGGTGGCAATGAAATTACTTCATATTTGAGTATAAAAGAGAGAAAAGGGAAAAGAATAAGAATTATTAGATTTTATTTTATTTTAAGAAATAAAAACTTATTTTCACATATCCAAACTTCGGGAATCAGTTTATTTTAGGAAGCAAAAAAATTCGTCTGTCGATTGGAACATTTACGACATAATAAAAATCGTTCCACGGTATAGATGGTAACAACCAAATATCCTCGGACTAACAGCGTACAAAAATTACAATAATGCATACAACCGCAGTTATAATTTATTAGTTTTTATTCGAAATTCTCTTTAAATATTTCTAAATTTTTACTTATCTAAATCTAAAAATACCAGTTTACAAATCAATTTCTAACTTTATCACATTCAGCTCGATTTTACTTTATTTGAACTAATTTCGTTTTCCCTGTCGGGTTCACTGGATCCGTCTGGTAGGCCTCCGCCTATCCTCTGTCTACCGTAGGCGAAGGGTTAAACTTCAACGCCAAACTTTATTCCAAATTAATTAAATTTGCACTAATATATATTTCTACATTAAAACAATAACAAAAAAATTTTTTTGCATCGAAAACAAGACTGATTTATCAAAGAAAATCTGATTTTCTTTCTTTAGAACTTGGAAATTTTGCATTGTTATATTACTTTTTTTTCCTACATATTATATAATTAATATGGTTCATTGGGAGCTGAACGTATGTCGACAGAAAAAAATGATAGTAAAAACGTTTTATACCACAATTTTCAAACAACAATCTTTGCGGTCTATTTCTGCAACATTTGCAATAGAAATCTACCACAAATCATATTGTTTGAAAATATAGTGGTACTTAAATTTTTGGTAACATTTTTTTCCGCGATAAACATTCAACCGTATGGATAATATTAATTTTGATACAAAGCTTTTTTTCTCTTACTAATTACTTTTTTTTTTTTTTTTTACATTATTATACAAGTGTGCTGCGACCCGCCTAAGGTCGCAAACCTTTTTACGGCCCGCAAAAAAAGGTTGAGTGTGGCTAGGACGCAAAGGAAATATAAGTATACTTTCCACCACAATGACTTTTTGATTGTCATTCTCAAAGCTACATTTAGTTTTGAAGCTCAGGCCAACAGCTCATGACGTAATGACCGCTAGTTAAATATAGCGTGCTTACTTATATCCACCCGTAATTACCACTGCCAAGCACAATTGAAAATAAAAACTCATATCAATGAAAGGTAAAAACTGGTGATGCAAGAAAGGCTGGTAACTAGATTTTCATCAGTTTATATTCGTACAGGTACGTGAAAGTTTTTCTTTTGTTAATAGAAGCAAGAAAAAATAATAACTCGTTCTTTCCTTATAATCAGGCATCAAAGTGATCCAAAGAAAAAAAAAGTGAGAAACTTTTAATGCTATACAATGATAAATTCTTACAATTTAGTAACACTTTAAAAAATAATGATTAAAAAATAGGGAGGGGGGGGGGGGGATGGAAACAACATAAGATTATTTTAGATTAAAAATAAAAATCAGATTTAAACTAACAATGAATGAAAATCATTGAATCGAAACATAATGGAAGACAGTTTGTTAAAGGTTAAGTCCAAATATAGACGATGAATAAAATCATAAGACGAAAAGCAATATTCCACCTTGATCCAATCATAAACTAAATAATATCAACTTTAAAAAGTTCACCATTTTACTCAAAAGGTGACAAATAATAATAATACAGATGCAACAAGTTTAAAAATATATACCTACATTTTATTTAAATTTCCGAGTACTTTTGGTCGACAATCCCGCAGCCATCGTCAGGGAATATTTTCATTAATTGCCGTTCCATTCATTCAAATACGTCCTCTGAGACTGTCCGATTTCAAAAGATGGTGACGTATTTGGATGACTAGAACGGCAACTAACCCTCGGTGTAATTTTAATTCCAAAACTGACAAACGGCGCCAACGACATTTTAATAAATTTTTGCCTCTATAATGAAAGCATAGAAAAGCAGATTTTTATTTTCTGAAAAATTCGTTTGTTAATTCTGGTGCCTGTTGATTATTTTTTTCATTTTACGAAAATAATTTTTCTACCCCTGAAAGGGTTAATGAAAATATTCCCTGGCGATGGCTGCAGGATTGCAGACCGAACGTACTCGGAAATTTAAATAAAATGTATATTTTTAAACGTATAATATCTGTATTATTATTAGTTGTCACTTTTTAAGTACACGAGCAGAATTTTCCGTGTCCATCTGCAGCAAATCAAAATTTATCTGCAACCCAACAATGCTGAACCAAGCTACTATCATAAATAGTACTTACAGTAACCCATAAAATAAGCAAAAATTTCAATTTTACAAAGAAAATTTAAAAAGAAACACAATAACTCTTAAAACAAAGTAATTTTTTTGTGATTTTTTTAAGCCCAGTATTTATTTTTAAGCTGGAAGATTAATCTGCAAGGTCTAAAATAATCTGCAGCGCTGCTGCCGTACTGCACAGTTTCTGCTATGGGGTACACCGCGAACTTTTTAAGTTCATATTACGTAGTTTATGATAGTCAATGAGTTTATGTAAAATAGAGTAATAAATCTTCCATGCCAAATATTATTCTGGATTTTTTTTTTCTTCCAGTTTAGAAAAAATTAAAGCTTTCTTAACTACACTAAGTCATTTCATGTCAATTTTGTCTTTATCAAATCAATACATCTTCACTACACTGAAATTATCTCAAAGTATTTAGATGATATAGATGGGCCAAAATTTTATGTTTCGAATATACGAACAACATTTCTTTTAAAGTTAGACATTTCAAACACGTTCACTCATACGATGAGTAAATAAATTTTTCAGACTTCTCGCCACGCCTACCCTAATATGCACCAAATATTTTCTTTCCTTTTTTACGTCCAAGGAATATCCAAAATTGCTTTCAAAAAGGTAGTCTTTCAGGCCAGTATAATAAACTTTATATGCAGTAAAACTTTTAAAAATACATATTGAAATATATATTGTAAAGGAAGACTCGCTGAATGCGTTCGACTAATTAGGTCGATTTTTATTTACTTATTTTGAGAATGCAAGGCATAATCAACTGCTTTACACAATCACGATTTTGAAAAGTAAGCCTGATCACGGATAAGAAGTCGCCTTCAATAGCCAAATCCATTTTTATAGAATAATTTCCCGTATAAGTAGTAAGAGACAACATCCCTTAGACATATAACTTGATATTTTAAAGATTATTAACTTTTTAATACCATTTTAGTGCCTCACTAATCTTTTAAAGATTATTATTATTAATGTTATTTGTATATACCTATATGAAAATAATACACTAATGTAATTTAATTTAAAGAACTCGTTTGACGCATTAATTTTTAATGGACGGCGATTCTGGGCTGTGAAAAAAAAAAGGCTTTTTATATTTAAACAGGGTTTATTTGGTTTAAATGAAATTTTAGAAGGTGACGTACTTAAGTAAAAATAACGAAGATACCCCCCCCCCCCGCACATACACACACACACACACAACAGCGATGAATAAGGTATATTTCGAAAGGATCTGCAAGCGGCTTTCGACACAGTATATTTATATATCGTTAAAACACGTTGCTTGATAAACAGAATTGCAGTTAATCAAAAATCAAATAAAGATTGTAGTAAGAAAACCTCTCACGGATCTTTTTTTTTTTTTTTTTTTTTTTTTGATAATTCTAATAGATTTTTTACATATATTTAGAATACCCACTAATAATACTAAAAATCATATTTATATGAAATATAGCAAGAAGGTGTTCAAATAAAGTTTTGAAACGTATTAAAAGCGATATTTTCATATTGGCCTCACGTCAGGATTCAACAGCCTAACAAATCTCCAGAAGTCGCTATTTAAATCAGCCTTTTTGATTCTGTTCATTTCAGTGGATTAAGCGCGAAATTCGATTACATGTCTTAAATTTGTGTTTTATTTACATTTTATTGTTTTAAGAATTGACTGATGATTTTTTTAATTTAGTTACGTAATATAAGCTGAAATCAAATGATCAGCTATTTATGTTAATTTAAATGCAAACGGATTTATCTTCCGTAATTGTCTGCACGTGATAGTGATAGATTTGAAAAAAAATTCATGCTTGAAAATTAATTTAAAAACAATAAAAGTTGAGTCAATTGCGACACAGTTTCCAAATAAATTGCGATATAGTTTTCAAACAAATTGCATTTGAAAGTGCATCTCCCCCCCTCTATTTGACGGTATAAAAATTGAAAATGTGCGATATTTCGAGATTTAAAAAATTTCAATAAAAGTTAAATTTAATCGTCTGCTGTTGCTACCGTCAAAATGACGTAGTCAACGTTAAGAAAGGACTCGTTTGTCCTTTATAATATAGATAAGTCTTTCATTAGTCTCTTTCTGAAAACACAAATTGCCATTTAAAAAATAAAATGTTTTCTGGAAAATTTAATCCCAACCAGAATTCAAACACATATTGAAAATCGGTGTGAAGAAAATTATGCGAAGAAACCAATCGATCATACATAATGCATTATTACATAAATATTTCGTTTGACGAATTACGTAAATGAGAAACAGAAAAAAAAAACAGCTTTTCTCGGTAACAAGGACAGCATAGAAAAGGTCACCGTGGATTATCGATTGTTTTTCCTTTTAAAAAAAGAAAAGAAACAAACAGAAATGGCATATCTTGTTACATTAATTTTTAAGCAAACAAGATTTTTTAAATTTTCTGTTCCATCATTGTATTCTTGAATTATTAACTAAATAGAATCAAAGTATTGCATTTACTTAAAAGCGTTGGAACGAGTTAATGCCATTTAAGTCTTTTATTCAATAAAGAAAATGGCTTTTTCGTTTTTCTGCATTAATACTCAACTTTAAAAAAGGTGTGGATTTTTTTTAAAAGTTATTTTATATCTTGGCTAAATAAAATTAAGTATATATTTAAAAATGAAATGACTTTTGAAAGGGACTGCTATTAAAAGTGATAAGTAATGAAAGATAGTAGGGGAGAGTGGGGTGGAATGGGACAGTAGGTTTTTCTCTTTATGTATCATTCTAATCATTTCATCAATCTAACATTAGATGAAGCAATGGTACCCCAAGCTTCAACTGAAAAAAGTAGCTGATCTGCATAAGCTTTCGATTGTATAAAGAAAAAGATTATTTCAAGAATCAAAAGTAAATTTGCTTCATATACTTTTTATGTTTTTTTGTATATTAATGACTTATTTATACGCAGATGTAATAGTTTCCTCAGTTATGGAACCTTATACGGTATATTATCCCTAATATAAACTATGCTTAAAAGCAGCATTTTTGTTTATACAAGAAGTTTAACATAAAATAAGGTAGAGGGAGGAATGGGACATGCCAGCAAAGGGAGCAATGGGACATGCCAGCAAAGGGAGCAATGGGACATGCCAGCAAAGGGATTGAATGGGACATGTCTAATTCCTTCTTTTTATTAAGATGAATGTAAACTGCTAATATGCAAATAGTTTTCGAGGATAATATATAAATTATAACATTATAAATATATGCATTTACTTCAAAATGTAAATAAATTAAACTGATGACTTTTTAATGTCATCTCTGAATGACAATCCTGAATTTTCCTTCCAGTGATAAACGTAATGGAATTTGATATTGTAGAACAGACATTATGAACCTACATTAGACTGTATATATAGCCAACACTAGACAATTTGTGCCTTATCATACACTGTTTTATAGCTGTCCCATACCTCCCTGTTAGTAGGGAGGTATGAGACACATTTTGAAATTTACAATTTCTTTATTTATGAAATTGTTTCTGCAAATTATGTTTCTATATTGTTCAAGGACATTAGAAAGTGTTTCATTTTGTATTCTATGTATCGAAATTTTTGTTTTTGTGTCAAACAAAGTTGATTTTCTTATTTTTGTAAAAAGTGCCACATTCCTCCCCACTCTCCCCTACTGCATTTCCCCTGAACAGCAGTTTGAGAAAAGAGCTTTGTAAAAATATTATAAAATGGTAATGGCTATCAAAAAGATAATAACTAGAGATAGGCCGAATATTCGGTTCCGGCCCAAAATCTGATTTTCGACGAAAATGCTGCCGAAAATTCGGCCGAACCGAAACTCGACCGAAACTATCCGTATTAAAATCTCGTTTCTTTCTTCGGAAATTTTCAACATCACTCATTGATTTGAGCTGTATCGGTCCAAATGAGACACTCTTATTTATTGCTATGAATTTCGCTGCTTATAATTATCAGTCATGACTGACTCAAGACGCGAGTGCAAATTATAAAGCAAGAAATGCATATATGATTAAACTTCGAAGACACTTTTCGCGTTCTCATTAAAAACGGCAGACTGAACAGTAATAAAAAATTTTTAGTTTCAAACCGCAAAAGTGCTTCGAATACTATTTGAGAAAGTTGTAGTATAACAGGCGATCATTTACAAAAATAAAGGTAAATCGAGGTATGTATACCTAAAAAATTTAATTAGAGGAAATTTGTATAATTAGAAAACCATTTTGTTTCATTGATTAATTAATTACATTTTATTTTATATGAAAATAAAAAGTTTTGGTTAGAGGCACAGAGAGCCAACATGGACAACGCGTATAATTACACATATGATTAATTAATAATCATGTATATATAGTAATTACTTTAAAAAATTTGGACGTTTCCGTTTTCGGCCGAAAACAGGAAGATTACCGAAATTCGGTTTCTGTTTCGGTCTTAAAAACCTGTTTCGGTCGCTCCTTAGTAATAATTAGTTTTCATTCTCAACATATAAGCAATTTGATTAACAAAATGATTGTGCGACCCTAACAAATATATCTAAAACAGGCTAATTCCTAATTATAATTACTATGTGGCTACTGAATTTTATATCCCCGTAAAATATTTACATAAAAAGAATAGAGAAAAGATGTCAAACACTGCTCAAGTGTTAATTAAAAAATAACCATCTATATATAAAATAATAATTTTTAAAAAAAAGAAATGCGATTTAATAATGAATTCAAACTCTTAAGTTTGATTATAAATTAACTCGCTTACGGTAAATATTTTCAAATAATAACTTAATGTTCTAAGAATATTTGTGAAAGTAAAATCAATTAAATTTATATAGATATCAAAATAATATAATAATTTAAAAAGGAAAAAAAAAACTTAGTTAAACCAAAATTACACATGAATGTATTTACAAATAAAACATGCACATGGATTAAATCGAGATGTTCTTAAAAAGAAAAAAAAAAGACAGTTTAAAATAAAACGTATGAATTTTTGTTTCCGTATTTAAAAAACCATATTACTAAATAGCAGCCTCTTCAAATGTCAGTTTAAATTAATAATTTCAGTTCGAAAGGCAAAGACACCTAGACGAAAACAAAAATGGCAATATTTTCAAAATGAACGTTTTATGACGTTTAAAATATATTTTATAAAGTAATGACAGCTCTAAAACTGAAGCTATTTTTCATCACTTTCTGCACCTCCGCCCCCCCCCCCCCTTTTCTACATTCCATTTCAAAACCAAGCTCACCATTAAGGCGAAAATATATACGGCTGGAACAGAAAATTGTACTACCAATAAATAAAACAGCGACGTTATCGCGCGATAATAGGAAAGTTTCCCTTAGCCTGTAAATCAAGTTTCACTTCATGGACACAATTGCCGCGGTAAAATTAATGCCAAGACTCGAAGGGAAACATTTTAAGAGGTTTCATCAGTTTTACAGTACCTTTAATTGCAAGATTTTTTTTACCTTTATTTGATGTATTACAGTTTTCTTCAGATCTATTTGATTTAAACCGAATTTTCAGAAATAATTATTTTCAATTTGATTATTATGTTCCATGATCCATTTTAATGTCAATGAATAATAACTTTTAAAAATGACAGGAAAGATATACACCATTAAATAATAATATTAATAATAGAATCGTTGCGGGTAACAATACAGGCACAAAAACTAAGTTTTAGTTTCAATTTCGAAGTTTAGCTTTGTTTATAGAAACTTGTAGGAAATTAGTGATATTTATCATAATAATGTCTGTAACAGTTAATGTTCATAAACGAAAGCCAATGAATGTAGAACTCAAGAAGTTGGTAATTATAAACAAGGGACAAAAAATGACGGAAAATTCTTTTGTTTTGTTTTTAAGTATTCAACTGCTTTTGTTTATTGAGAAAAATATAATGGCAATGTTTTGAAGAAATAAAAATTTGGAGCGGCTGCTCAAGACTTTTTGAACGCTATGTGTCCCAGAAATAAGGGGGGGGGGGGGATTTCATAAATATCTGACACAATGGAATCGGCTGCATTCGAAAACTGAACATCCCATTTAGGAACTAGAGATGTTAGCTCCGCGCTACTAATGCTCGCTGCAATGTTTATCACTTATACGCTGTCACACTTTCTTGGTAATTTATACTACAGATTCGGTCACAAAATGGTTTGAAAACAGTTTTAAAATAGATTAAATTAAATATGTAAACCGTCGGTCGGTCGATTTTTTGTGTCCCTCACACACACAAATCATGGTAACAATACTGTATCATTCTCAGATAAAAGGAAATTTTTGATTTGAAAAAAATGTTCACATGCTATTATTTTAACTCCTCATTTCTATCTCAAATTACGCCATATTAAAAAAAAAAAAAAAAAAAAAAAAAAAAAAATGCAATTTAACAAATTACAACGACCATTTGGAAAATGATAAACAGTTTTAAAATAGATTAAATTAAATATGTAAACCGTCGGTCGGTCGATTTTTTGTGCCCCTCACACACACAAATCATGGTAACAATACTGTATCATTCTCAGATAAAAGGAAATTTTTGATTTGAAAAAAATTTTCACATGCTATTATTTTAACTCCTCATTTCTATCTCAAATTACGCCATATTTAAAAAAAAAAAAAAAAAATGCAATTTAACAAATTACAACGACCATTTGGAAAATGATAAACAGTTTTAAAATAGATTAAATTAAATATGTAAACCGTCGGTCGGTCGATTTTTTGTGTCCCTCACACACACAAATCAAGGTAACAATACTGTATCATTCTCAGATAAAAGGAAATTTTTGATTTGAAAAAAATGTTCACATGCTATTATTTTAACTCCTCATTTCTATCTCAAATTACGCCATATTAAAAAAAAAAAAAAAAAAAAAAAAAAAAAAAAGCAATTTAACAAATTACAACGACCATTTGGAAAATGATAAACAGTTTTAAAATAGATTAAATTAAATATGTAAACCGTCGGTCGGTCGATTTTTTGTGTCCCTCACACACACAAATCATGGTAACAATACTGTATCATTCTCAGATAAAAGGAAATTTTTGATTTGAAAAAAATGTTCACATGCTATTATTTTAACTCCTCATTTCTATCTCAAATTACGCCATATTTAAAAAAAAAAAAAAAAAAAAAAAAAAATGCAATTTAACAAATTACAACGACCATTTGGAAAATGATAAACAGTTTTAAAATAGATTAAATTAAATATGTAAACCGTCGGTCGGTCGATTTTTTGTGTCCCTCACACACACAAATCATGGTAACAATACTGTATCATTCTCAGATAAAAGGAAATTTTTGATTTGAAAAAAAATTTCACATGCTATTATTTTAACTCCTCATTTCTATCTCAAATTACGCCATATTTAAAAAAAAAAAAAAAATGCAATTTAACAAATTACAACGACCATTTGGAAAATGATAAACAGTTTTAAAATAGATTAAATTAAATATGTAAACCGTCGGTCGGTCGATTTTTTGTGTCCCTCACACACACAAATCATGGTAACAATACTGTATCATTCTCAGATAAAAGGAAATTTTTGATTTGAAAAAAATGTTCACATGCTATTATTTTAACTCCTCATTTCTATCTCAAATTACGCCATATTAAAAAAAAAAAAAAAAAAAAAAAAAAAAAATGCAATTTAACAAATTACAACGACCATTTGGAAAATGATAAACAGTTTTAAAATAGATTAAATTAAATATGTAAACCGTCGCACAGTGGGGGTATTTTACAAATCTGGGCGGCCAAAAGTCGATTTCATAAAGTACAACACAGGATCGAATGGATGGATATAAGTTGAAACTGAATCATTGGGGAATCACGTGATGCGATTTTTATCTCCTTTAAGTGAACGATGACCTCCTGTTATCAGTTGAAACTGGAGTGTTGCGTTAAGTGCATGAGTGTCAAATCGTTCTTCATTGTGACTTTCTATTTTTGAATTTGAATAACTTTAGTTTTGGAAGTATTTAAAATCTAATCGTTATGGATAGTGACGAGGCAGGTATGTATCATTATTTTTTTTAACTTTGAATTGAGAAAGAAACAGTTTTAGTATTTACAATATTAATTTAAAATAACGCATATTTTTCTATTATTTTTTCCCTTGTTTCCCAATTCACGAAGGGTTTAGTTATATTTCCAAACATTTCCAAGCAAAGTTACTTGTTGTACCAATAAATATACACCCTTCTATTTGTGTTTTCGTTTAAAGTAGTTCCACCTTTGTCCCCTTTTTAAAATGAAGGCGATATAAATATGCTCTTCCAAAATTCTGAGTAAGCATACAAAATTACCACATATTGATTTTTAACTGATATTTATCATATAAATTTTAATATGAAAAAATTTTTTATGATTCAATGGAAAGTGATCAGATTTGTTTATTTTTCAGTTATTCTGATTGAAATTAAATTTATATAATTAAAAAAAATTGCTTTAAAGTAATGTATTCATTCCCTTTTATCTCTTTTTAAGCTCTTTTCAGATAATTCAAATAATTTATTGCTCGTTATTAACATTTATTTATCTAAAAAATAAGTCGAGGCAATTTTCATATGTTTTTGTTATAAGTTAGCGAAAGATTGTGAGATTTTTTTAAAAATAAGGGATAAAATGATGCTATCTATCTAAATTGCATATAATTATTATGCATTCTTTTTTGTTCATATTTTGTATTTATTTTTATTTAGGGCCTTCGAATGTCAGAGTAATGACTCGAAAAGAATTTTTAAACATTATGCAACAGCAGAATTTGCCAAACATTAATCATAGATTAAATTTCCTTGAAAATTACCTTCTTAATGGCGATAATTTTGATGATGATGAAATTGAAAACCTCAATCACAATTTCTCCCAATTTAAATCTCAGTTCAAGAGCAAATGGATCGAAGCACATTATATGTTAGATAAATTTGTGAAAAATAATAAAGAATGGCTTGAAGGTACAGTAGAAATTTCAAGAAAAATAAATCGACCAGGAAGGCCAGCAAAAGCTTTCACCGAATCAAGTGACAGGTCAAAGCGGAGAAATTCTGAAAGTTTGAGGAGCTCGACTGATGTGGAAGTACTTACACATACTTTACACAGAATATTCTTTACTGACCCATCTCTAGAAGCGGAAATTACCGGCATTGATGAAAATTTAATATATCGATTTAAAGTTATTCTTGAAACCATATCCAGTGGCCACAAAATTCACCTTGATAAATTTAAGAATATACAGAAAAAACAGCAGAGCTCTACGTCCAGTTATATAAATGGTATCCAATGTCACCCACAATGCATAAAATATTAATCCATGGACGCATTGTGATAGAGTAAGCTTTACCAGTAGGCCAATTGTCTGAAGAAGTAGCCGAAGCACGGAACAAACATTTTCGATTATTTCGCCAAAATCTATCGCGTAAATTTTCAAGAATTTCTTGTAACCGTGATGTTTTCAACAGATTGCTTTTGAGTTCAGATCCAGTTTTAACTGGAATAAGACGCACGATAAAAAAAAAAAAAAAATCAAAATTGTTCCGTAAAGAAACTCTAGAAATGTTACTGCCTATGGAATCTTCTGAAGCTCGTGATCCAGAAGATCCTGATTATGAAGAAACAGATTACGATTCTGAATTATCATCTGATTAAAAGATCCCACCTTGGTGATTTACAAACTAATTGTTCTTATCATTAATAATCTGTTTTTAGATTTTATTAAATTATTCAATATATTATTCCATTTTTTTATCATGATTATCATTTATTTTATAATACTATTTATCATGATCATCATTTATTTTATAATACTATTTATCATAATTATCATTTATTTTATAATACTATTTATGATAATTATAATTTATTTTATGATACTATTTATCATATTATCATTTATTTTATAATACTGCTTATCATAAATATCATTTATTTTATAATACCAATTTTGATCAATAAATATCAATACGAAGTTGCAAAACATCCATGATTTTCAAGTTATTAAACAATATTTATTTCAAAAAGTGCATTTATTTATTGCTTTAAACGTTTAAATTAGTTTAAAAGAAAAAAATAATTTTGGCCGCCCAGATTTGTAAAATACCCCACTGTGCGTCGGTCGGTCGATTTTTTGTGTCCCTCACACACACAAATCATGGTAACAATACTGTATCATTCTCAGATAAAAGGAAATTTTTGATTTGAAAAAAATGTTCACATGCTATTATTTTAACTCCTCATTTCTATCTCAAATTACGCCATATTAAAAAAAAAAAAAAAAAAAAAAATGCAATTTAACAAATTACAACGACCATTTGGAAAATGATAAACAGTTTTAAAATAGATTAAATTAAATATGTAAACCGTCGGTCGGTCGATTTTTTGTGTCCCTCACACACACAAATCATGGTAACAATACTGTATCATTCTCAGATAAAAGGAAATTTTTGATTTGAAAAAAATGTTCACATGCTATTATTTTAACTCCTCATTTCTATCTCAAATTACGCCATATTAAAAAAAAAAAAAATGCAATTTAACAAATTACAACGACCATTTGGAAAATGATTTTTTCAAAGACTAAAATTTAAGACATAAAAAATCGCACGGAGTTGATCATACATTACGTACGCCATGGATTACATTTTTCAGTACTGTAAACTTTTAAACTTCTACGGAGCTGGTCATACATTACGTACGGAATGGATTAAACATTAATATTCCTGGACCCATTTTAAATGAAATTTCATTTTTAAACTTCTAAACATCCCACAATATTACTTTTTACACCATCGTATAGAGGAAAAAAATGTACTTTTAAATGCAATTTGTTTGAAAGCTGTATCTCAATTTGTTTCTGAGTTATTAATTTCTTTTTTGTAGTTTTTATTACTTTTTTGTCATAGTGGCAACAGAAGTACCCATCTCTGTTGAAAGTAAAGGGAAAATACAGATTACTGTATAGATAGACCAATCAGAAAACAAATAAAATTCGGGATTCAACTAAGAAAACGCTTCAGATAGGTTTTTGATTTCCTACACTGACCGAGGAAAATAGCCATTTTTCCAAATGGTTAAAAAAAAAAATGGGGGGAGGGGGAATTTTCGCGAAGGAACAGCAATGAAATCTTTAAAATATCTAAAATTGTCATTAGTATGCCCTTGAAACTGTAAATCCAATACGCCTTGGTGACCACAGTAGTGACAATTTTAACGTCAAGCCTAGAGATGTAAATTTTCCGGAAAAGTTGAAGTTTCGGAAAAAAACGGTTTTTTTTAGTTTTTTTCTGGAAAAGTTGGAAACATTGGAAAAATTGATTTCTCATAAATGTTTCTTAAAAATAAGTTATATTTTCTTAAAATATATACAATAATAAACTTTTTAATATTTATGCACACTAAAAAAAGTTATTTTAACTTTATATGAATATATTATAACCCTTTAAGACCTGACCTACAGAACTGTGTAGGTGATCCCAAAGAAAAAGAAAAACAATTTCCTCTTTTTATGTTACTTAAAGCCGAGCCTGTACCCGCACAATTGTGTGGACCCTTTCTTGATGTAACCTGACATCGGAAATTTTTTTAAATATATTTTTTTTTTTTCCAATCTAATATGATTCTTTTAATTAGGGTTAAACACCAAGACTTTTCATTTCTACCAAAAGTCTCCCGATCTTAAAGGGATACAAAAAAAAAGAGAGAGAGAAAAAGGCAGCTTTTAAAAGTTTATCCTTTCAGTCTCAGAATTGTGACAGTATCTTGCTTAATTTAACACCAGTGTTTGTAATATATCCTGTGTCTATTGAAATGGTTTTTCACAGTAGCATTTGTTTAATTATATCAGTAGAGCTAATTTAAAAAATAACAACAAAAAAAATCTTAAATTTCAACCAATATCACTGCAGTTTGAAAGCAATTTTAAACTGTATTGTACATTCCATCTACATAGTACTGGTTTTTAAAGACATAAGTAATGGCAGTTTAAAGGAGACAAATTATAGTAGTTCTGGTTTTATTATAAATATTACCATTTTAAAATTGTTTAAAAATCGGTATTATTTTACAATATATTACATCCCCCCACCCCCTTACAGTTATAATTTTCATTTCCTGTATATTTAGTTTTGGTACAGCTTTCCAGTCTAAACCCAAACTATGTTTTAGTAAGTTTTAGATACTTAATATTGAAAGTGGTATTTTTTTTTTTTTTTAGATGAAACTTTTAAAACAGGTGGATTTTTCCATATGTTTAAAAAATGTTTTCAGCTAGATTTTTCACAGAGATTTGCTGACATTTTCTTTGCAAAGTTTGTTTGTATGGATTTATATATATATTTTTTTAAATACATTTAGACAACTGTAAAGAATCTATATTTAAAAAAAAAAAGAAAAATAATAATAAATAATTTCAACTGCATGTTGTTATCAAAAGAAATTTTTCTAACAATAGTGAAAAATTACAGCTATGTAAATAAAAATAAATGCATGTTTCAAATTTTACATTAAATTTTCCACATGAATTATTTTTAACAAGAGAAGTTGCATTTAATTATCTTATCAGAGATTTGCTTGGATTTTTTTTACACAATCATGTTTTTTGCGAAATGGTGAACTTTTATTAAAAAAAAAAAAAAAAAAATCCTTGTAATACTTGTAAAAAATGTGAATGAAATGTAAAAACTTGTGAATTTGTAAAAAATGTAATCGGAATTTTTTAAATTAGAAATTATCACATTTAAGTTCTTATTTAGACATTATTGAGATGGTCCTTTGTATATATATACAGCTTGATAATAGATTCATTGGTGAGTGATTGCAGCTATTATACAACAGGTTTTTATAAATTCTAAAATCATGACATTTGTGAAGGATTTAATTTGGAGACTGGAAAAAATTTCTGAAATGTCTACTTTTAAGAGAAAGAATTTTGTTAAAGGTCATATGTTTTAAGGTGAAAAAATTGTGAAGGATCTTTTAAGGGACTCAAGTTCTTTCTAAAGAGACCCCTGCTTACAGATAAGATTTTCCATGTTAAAGTTTTCATGAGGGACAGAAAAAAATATAAATAAAAGTATCAGAATGTAGCATTATAAAATTTTGACATTATTTTATAAATGAAATTTCAATTTTTCCAATTTGGAAAAATTGAAAAATAGCCCTTCAAAAAAAACTGAAAAAAAAAAAAAAAAACGGTTTTTTTCCCAACTTTTCCGGGTTTTTTTTAGCATTCCCATCTCTAGTCTAGCCTATTTTAGAGTTAAACTATAACAATTGAAATCTATGGGATATTTATTCTAAAAGCAGTCCCAAACCTTCTTTAGGATTGACTTTGGAAAGTTAAATTATTGAATAAGTATTTCAGCAATAAGGGACTTTGTATTGACACATATTAAATTATACCGACTGTAATTTTGGAACAAAAAGCAAAAATTGAAGTAGTTCTTGCATAGTTAAACCTCGGAGTACAAAAAATTACAATAATGCATCCAACAGCAGTTAAAATTCATTAGTTTTTATTCGATATATTTTTTAAATGTTTCTAGATTTTTTTACGAATTTAAATCTAAAAAAAAACGAGTTTACAAACCAATTTCTTAATTTTATCACATTCAGCTGGATTTTACTGTATTTGAACTAATTCCGTCTTTCCTCTCGAGTTCATTGGATCAGTTTGGTAACAGGAGGGTTAATTAAAAATAGGCATTACTGCTCGTAAGCACGTGTGGAACTGTACAATCCAAGAAAGTTTCCGTATAAAAGTTCTGTAATAAAATGTTAAATTATAATTTGCTAAAAATTAAACAGTACATAAACAAAAACTGTAAAATTATTAATTAGATATTTTATTTCCAATTATTTATTTCAACTGACTAAGACTTTTTAAATGCAATTTATTGTTATTATTATTATCATTTTAATAAAATAAAATTGTGTGACTTGTGTTTGGTTGCGGTTTTATCAGAAATGGGAAAATTTACATTTACCTGTCAGAGAAGGAAGAAGAAAGGTTACCTAGTACTGGCCCTGCGGGCCACTAAATTTTTCGAATTAGTGGTCCGATTGAATTTTTGATGGTCACGGACCAGCGGACCACCAAGGATTTCGAACGCTGCTAAGTGTCAAATGTATAAAAATTAGAGATATATCCATATAAACATTACATTCGTTTTAAAACTTTCCAAACCTTAAAAATAAGGGTTTCAATTAAGAAAAAATTGAAGTTTCGGACAAGCTACAGTAATGACGTTTACAATTTTACAATTTTTTTATTTATTGAAATTACTTTTGCTTTCATATTTAAACTAGCGCACAGAGTAGAATTTGAACAGAAATATTCACAAAATGTGCAAACCCTCACAGTTGACTTGATTAATTCACATTTAGTAACTAAGGACATGGAATTTCCCTTTATCTGAAAAGAAATGACCGTATTTTCCTTACACGAAGCGTTCATCAGAAAGTAAAAATAATAGTCATCGAAAGTCAAACTTATTTTTCTGTTGAAAAAAGGATGATAGCTGCAGGTATCATCATGTCCTCATTTCGTTTAACTTAAAGCTGTATAGTAATAGTAAAAACTATTAGAGCAAATCTCAGTCGTTAAAAAAGATTAAAATACTTCTAAATAACTTTATAATACAATCTACTAAAAAACAACTTTTCAAAAGTAAAAAAAAAAAAAGCCAAGCAAAAAAAAAAAGAAAAGAAAAAAGGGGAAAGTTGTGGCTAAAAAATAATGTGATATCAAATTTCCAAGCTAATATTATGGTACTTATTTAACATTTTTTATTAAAAATTTACCATATGTAAGTCGAGTACCTAAGTATGCGTTGATAGAAAGCCTTTTCTCCTTTACTAAATACATCATAACGTGTTTCTGAAAATTAATTTTTTTTAATTATGCATGATGGGCTTGGCGGCCATCTTTCCATATTTTACACAATTTTCTAAGCACACAAGTACATTGTTAAGATCGGAAATTCGAAATTGTTGCTAAAGCAAACATTTTATGCTTTTAATTTATGGAAATGAGTGCCTAGAAATTTGTGTCTTAAAATAAAGTTGAAGTAACTTCAGGTTTCATCTTATGATTCTCTTTTTTCGGAGGGGGTTAATTAATTAGTTAAAGCAGTAAAAATCAATTTGTTTTTTTTTTCTTCAAAATAAAAGACTTTCTTAATTTATCTGTCTGTAGCCAAAACTAGAAGTTCAAAATTCTTAATAATGCAAACATATTACGAGCTTGTCTGCTTAGAAATTTGTGTAAAATATGGAAAGATGGCCGCCAAGCCCATCATGCATAATTAAAAAAAATTAATTTTCAGAAACACGTTATGATGTATTTAGTAAAGGAGAAAAGGCTTTCTATCAACGCATACTTAGGTACTCGACTTACATATGGTAAATTTTTAATAAAAAATGTTAAATAAGTACCATAATATTAGCTTGGAAATTTGATATCACATTATTTTTTAGCCACAACTTTCCCCTTTTTTCTTTTCTTTTTTTTTTTGCTTGGCTTTTTTTTTTTTTACTTTTGAAAAGTTGTTTTTTAGTAGATATCAGTTCTTTTTTTTAAACAGATTATATATAATTGAAATAATTCTACTCGCTAAAATTAGTCCTTGTATAGCCTTTATAAGCAGGGAAAAAACACAATAGTATACACTTTGTTTACCTATCATTCATTTTTTAGAGTAATTAATAATTTAAAAGTAACGAAAATTAATTTCTTCTTTCAAAGTATCAGTCTTTCTCAATTTATATCGCCTTAAAATTTTCTATGAAGGACGAAAATTTAGTAAAAATCAAATAGAGTCAAAATAAAATATATATTTACAGTTAGTCTGTCAGTTAATTGTTTGTTCTAACTTTTTTTGCTGACGGTTTTGCAAAATAAATTTATCTTTACAAATACCTACGGAAAATCCGAGAATGAAGCCCCGCAGGCATCTAAAGAATCGAAGATCTGTCTAAAGAAGTAAATCTAGCAATTCTAGACATGATGATGAAACATTTTTCATAAAAAAAATCTAAAAAATTAAAGATATAAACTGTACATATAACTTCATCTTCATTTAGATCGTGTTATAGAGAAGAAAGAATAAATATGTAATTTGACTCAAGTCTGTTTATCCATACCTATTTGCATAAATCTGAGAATATAATTTCGTATAAAAATTCCCGTAAATTGATTATATTTAATAGTCTATTATTAAAGCCGCATAAACATTAGAATAAAATTTTTTTGCAGTTAAAAATTGCCTGAAATCTATAGTCTTATCGTTCGTCAAATTTGTTATATGTTTTTTTTAATACCCAGACACCTTTTCTAAACTCTGACAAAAGATCACAGAAATACTGAAATTATCCAAATACTTATACCTTTCTATCTTATATCTTTTTTTGAGTGGGGTGAGGGGTGAGGAAGGGCGCTTAAGAACTCCGTTTTGTTCTTAGAATTCTGAATTAATCATTGAAAAGATCTACCTACATAAGTCTTGTTGCAGAATTTTCATTAGGTAAGAGTTGCATCAACTTATACATTATGTGAATATATTAAATTACTTTTGTAAAATACTAGATGGGAGCCATTGATATTTTCAGAGCATTTGCCTACATTTTAAACTTAAATCATTTACAACTATTCATTAATTTTCTATACGAATTAAAGAAGTCGTTGTTTCCATGGCAACTGTATCTTTCACTATTGCTTGTTTGTTTTATTGAACACATATATATCAGATCACGTGGGGATCACGGCAGGATTCGAACCCGCCCCCACCTACGTTCTCAAGCGATTAGCGGCGTGGTGTCTTATCCACTCAGCCACGGTGGGCCACTATTGCTTTATCTAATACCCAGATACTCATATTTAACCAGCTGCGCTTAGAATCATGCTCATAACAGACTACATTTATATGTAAGAGTGGTGACACATATGCACAAGTCGTGTACTCATATTCAAGTTTTTGTCCAAAGTACAGTAACTCAGTTTTCATTAATAGAGGTGGAAGATTTCGATTAAACTAACCAAAAAAGTTTAAAAACATTGGCTTTCTGATTTGATTTTATTCAAAATCGTCTTAACCAACCAAAGTTAATGTCCGGGATCCAGAGTGTTTACTGCAAACATAAAAAAGTTTTCAAAAATGCAGGCTTCTGATTGATCAATCTCATCGCGCTAATAGCGTAAAATCTATCTTGATCCCGGCCTATTCAACATCCTTTAAATATTCGAGAAAGCCTTGACAAGTCAGGAAAATATCACACAAAGCAGGCAAAACAAAGAAGAAAAATCATTCATTGGCTCGTTCATATCCACGAGCCAATGAATGATTTTGTTCCTTTGCTTTGCCTGCTTTGTGTGATATTTTTGTGACGCGTGTCAAGACTTTCTCAAATATTTAGGGGGCGTTTGTTTATTCCACCACCATGAAGCTATGAAAGGAGAGGAGCAAACATGTCAATCTTCCCGTGTGAAAAACTACATAAAAAAAACGACTTATTTCCCCCCTCTTCTGCCCTTTTCTCTCTTGATTTTGACCGATAGCAGCCCATTTAGCAGTCTCCAGTGCAAGATGCAGCTATATATGGCGGACGCAAGGGGGAGGGTGTTAGCGTGACCAATGACATAATAGGCCAGTTCATGACGTTTAAAAGTCACACGGAGTTGGATCATCTTTACACGATGATTAGTACAAAGCGGTGCGCCGATTTTTTTTTGTGTCCATTGCCGTGTACAGATAATCAACTCCGTGTGACGTGATGAGCTGGCCACACTTAGGAACAGCTTCAAATAACGTCATCTACTTCGAGGTAAACGAAAAAGGACAGGCTACCGCGGCGCTACAGCGTCTAGAATATACAGTGTGGAAATCCAATCAGTCGATCACAGCGATATCTGCAGGATATTTCCCAAAACCTCAAGACAATTTGGTCTATACGCTGTAACATTTTTTTTTTAAAACGTTTTATTAACTTACATTTGACCTGTGTGCTTGGCGTCAAACCCGCTGTAATAATACGATGTTTACTTTGAAATTTGAAAATATATAGCAGATGTCGCTGCGATAATCTCCCTGGATTTCAGCGTCAGTGCACATTTAAGGGATACATTTTTTAGCGGTTCTTGGATAGCAAATTTCCACATTATGTATTCTAGACGCTGTAGCGGTGCATTACACATGTCTCTTTCTTCTTTAAAAAATATCCTGCAGATGTCGATGCAAATGACTGTTTGGAATTCGACATCGTTGTACATTTAAGGGATTCAATACTTCCGCGCTTTTTTAATTATTGCTGGGATAGTCGATTTCTACAACATATAATCTAGACGCTATAACGGAGCTATAGTTTCTAGAAGATATAGTTTAAAAATCGGCTTATTAAAAAAGTGCTAAAAATTGTATCCAATAAATGTTGAACGAGGCTGAACGACGAATGTCGATTATAGCGACATATGGTAATTCCAACATAACTATTTCAAAAGAAAACGTTTCGCTCAGAGAAGATCTAGAAAATGTTGCTGCTATCGACATTTGTCATTCAGTATTTTTCAATATTTATGGGATTCAATTTTTAGCACTTTTTAAAGAATTACTGGAATAGCCGGTTTCCACACTATGACCGTGATCTAGGTAGATTTTTCTGTGTTATCGTAACGAGATTGACCAATCAGAAGGCAGAATTTTTGCTAACTTTTCACTGTTTGCAAAATTGTACCTGGATCCCGACCTATATTTCTAGACGCTATAACTGAGCTCAGGAATAGTACAGAAAGCAAACTCCGTATTTTGATACATTAAGGCCGGGATCTAATTCGGAACAAGTGTGTCTCTATAACGAAGTAGCGACATACGGCCAATAAATGTTTATTGGTAAAAGTGATAAAAACAAATCGTTAAAGTTCTTTGCGAGCATGCCATTATTGTCAGGTTAATGCATGCTGAATTATTTCCCTAGTCTAATAGAGATCGTTCATGAGCGTATCTTCTAATGGAGGATATTCCAAATATGGGTTCGAGGCTGAAAAAGTCACGTGGTACCGATAATTTACCCAAAGAATTTCTAACTGATAAGAAGGGAAACAGGAAACTACACTGTTAAAAATATCGTGAAAAATTACCTCGGTTCTTACAGGTTCTCTATTTTCTGACCAATGAGAACGCTACATAAACGCCTATGAAGCGTTCTCATTGGTCAGAATACAGATAGCCTTTAAAAACAGAGGTAATTTTTCACGATATTTTTAACAGTGTAGTACTGCTTTCTCCCATGAACTGTTTCATTGGCTAGCGGGGATTTACATTACGTAGACGGAGCCTTCCCTTCTTTACGCTAGACGTTCTTGCCTTGACCATGTGATCATAACGTAGATTGAATATCCTCCTATTCAAGAAAGCGGGT
This sequence comes from Maratus speciosus, assembly GCA_963932465.1. Classification (NCBI taxonomy): domain Eukaryota; kingdom Metazoa; phylum Arthropoda; class Arachnida; order Araneae; family Salticidae; genus Maratus; species Maratus speciosus. The sequence continues at coordinate 129,565,873 of OZ010789.1, read as the reverse complement.
TGCCGTACTTTCGACAAAAGCTTGAAATGAGCATGCCTCCTGTGCATATATCAGCACTCTTATGTATAAAGGCTCTCTGTTATGGTGTTGTTTCTGATACAGCGCCTAGAATACCTAGTGTGGAAATATGCTATCCAAACAGTTCTAAAAATTTGTATCCCTTAAATGTGCGATGATACTGCTAAAATTTCAAGTGTCGATCGCAGCAATATCTGTGGGATTTTCGTATTACTATTACTACTTCGTATAGACTAGCAATTTCTTGCAGTTGTAGAAAATATTCTGCAGATGTCGCTGCGATCTGCATATTACAGCAGTATCATTGCACATTTAAGGAATACAATATTTTAGCGCTTTTTTATGTATTACAGGGTTAGCCGATTTCAAAACTGTATATTCTAGGCGCTATAGTTTCTGAGCGCTTTTGGTTAAATTTCGATATTCGTGTTTTAGAGTGAGCAATAGAGAAAAGTACTAAAACTATTGAAACAACAACTTCTTTAATATTGAAATGTATAGCAAAGGAGTTCAGAATCAATGCCTTAAATAGTTGCGAATACGCACTGTTGTTATGACATCAATACCCTTCCTGGATTTGGAAATGCAAAATTGTGTTCAACATAATTGGCCGCAATCTAGATAGATTTTTCGCTGTTAGCGAAACGAGATTCATTAATCAGAAGCTTGCACTTTTGCGAACTTTTCGCTGTTTGCAGCAATGCAGGCTATTGATTGGTGAATCTCATTTCGCTAACAGCGAAAAATCCATCTGGATCCCAGCCTAAATTTCTGTAAACATTGCACTTCATCCATGGCGCTAAGAAAATGACTCAAAACTTTTATGACATAGGCCGGGATCCAGAAGCAGCAAAAATTCTCAAACATTCTGGCTTCTGATTGGTCAAACTCATTTCGCTAACAGCGAAAAATCTATCTGGATCTCGGTCATAGTTTTCTTCGATGAAATCAATGCAAAAGGATAATATAAAAAAATTTAAAAGACTTCTAAAATGATTTGGCGGGTTTATCGCCGTTTGGCATAATTTATAAACTTTAGAATTAATTAACAATTTTTCGCTAATTAAGAATAGAAAATTTGTGTTTTTAACGCTGAATTTTACAAAAGCACGTAGATTGAGTAAATATCTGTCCAAAAATGCAATCCTTACTTTTTTATGTCCATTATTTAAGTCTCTACCTTGATTGAACCATAGATTGTGACGAAGAAAATAAATCGGTCATTTTCAGTATCTCGACGTTATTTTAAAAAATCTATATCTCTGTTTATAATTAATTTATGAGGATGCATTTGGTCTCAAATTGAAGATCTTTTTCATTAGGTCCTTCTGGTTTTGGTTTTATTTTTCTGCGATGATTGGTTCTTTTGATATGGGAAATTTTACGCTGGCATGTTTGGTTGATTTAACATGGAGAAGTTGTCATCAGTATAATAAGCAGTTACGGTGTCCCGCGTTTTATTCTTGGCGTTTGTTTGTTTGGCGAGGTTAGCATTTTTTTTCAGCTTGGCTTGGCAGAACGACCGTCCTGCTTGATTTGCACTTTAAAAATATGTTAAAAATAAAATTATCTTCAAAATTCTAGGTAAATCTCTAATTAATCTCCTTATTTAAGCATCCTTTTTCATCTTTTTTCCTTAATAACCCCCTACGAGCTACGCTCGCCAACCACCGCTCAGACACCGCAAACTCTAAAAGCACTCTAATTTGATAGGCTTTAAAAATTTTTTGCAAGAATGAATTATAATTAAAATAACAGTGGCGATGTCCCTGCTAACGGGTTGTTTTTGTCTTTGATTAAATCAGATCAGTGAAACATGTAAAAATAAGCTAATAACTATAAAATGAATTAAGTAAACAGAGTCTTTGTCTCTGGATAATTTTATAAGTTTTTTTTTAATAAGACATTTTAAATATATCACTTTAAATCTGACGAAATTTTCACCAAAGTTATTTTTCTCGTTTTAATAATCACGTGAAAATACTTTTGTTGTTACAAAGGAAATATTATTTGCGTTATCTTAGAGTTTAAAAAGATTATCTCAAAATATCAAATAAATGTCTCGCGCAAGTATATTTTTAAATTTAAACTGTTTGGCAATATTATGAATTGACAATTTAAAATATGACGTAATTACCTCCATGTACACTTTTAACGCATATTAATGGATTTATTATTTTACAATTTTCTTCCTCTTTCAAAATTTACGTGCAAATATTGTTTTTATGACGTAATTATAAATATCTTCCTGCTTTTAACACGTAATCATTTAATTCTCATTTGAAAGTTTTATTCTGTTTATAATAGTCACGTGTAAACAATTTTTAATTTGAAGGAAATATTATTCATTGCGCTGTTTTAACATTTGGCAACAATTTAAAATAATACCCTTTTCTAAAAGTTGTAAAAAATGCCTCTGAAAATGCTGAAAAATTGAATTTAAAATAGAAATAAAACTCAAAAAATGAATCAAATAAAAAAAAATTAATGCAGTCTGCACACCGGGCACTTTTAATGTATAAAATGATCTAAAATGATTAAATTCCCATGTATAGTTTTTTTCTCCTATAAAACTTTTTTAATGGTCAAATAATTTTGACCAACTTTAACATTCAATCTCTTAAAATAATTCTTCGATTTGAAAACTGTTTGCATCAGCGTGTTTATCAAACATTTCTCTAACACCACCGATTTTCATATTTTTGTATGCAATATTTTTCTTAATATTAACGAAGAAAGACCTCCGGTCACAAAAAATTCAAAACCGGCGGCGGCGGCAGCGTTAAGTTACCTTTTTTTAGAATAGAGAGATAAATTTTGATATGCAATAAGTTTTGAGACAGGATTTAAATAGCTTTAATGAAATGCGAAAGAAAGTTTTGGAATTATAAAAAAATTGATGAAAAACAATCAGGAAAGGAAAAAGAACACTTCATACATTTTAATCACCATATTTTCCCAGAAAGAAAAACGGAAATAGTCATTCGACTGAAAATTGCGTCTTCTTACAAAGCACGTAAAAAAAAAAACTTCGGGGATCATCTTTATACTGAAATTGTAACAAATTCTGAAATTTTCGGTACGAACGCCTAATTTTGACATCATGTTTGGATTGTTTGGTAAATATTATCTTAGGGTACCAAACGGGAAGACATTCGGTGAATACATTTAGGAATTGTGCACCTTTTAAATTTGAAGCTCTTAAGGGGCGGTCCATAAATGATGTCACACTTTTTTTTTAATATTTTTGGCCTCCTAACCCCCTTTGTCACAAAGTTTCACACATCACCATACCCCCCCCCCCCCCCTTGTCATATGTCACGCTATATTACATAAACATATACTTGCAGTTCAGAAACAAAGCACTACGTTATAGATAATGTTTCAAATTTTATTTTTAAACTTTAACTATGTGCTTTATCGACATTTGTGAGCATAACAATAAAAATGATTATGTACTTATTTTATATGAAATAGGATTAAGGTTTATAACAAAAACATAATTAATATACAATAGTAATAAAATATTAATACGAAAGAGCAGTTGAAAACAGTCGTATTTTGGAATTTGAAATGGAATTTAATATATTTGGCTTTAAATCTACTTTACAAACACAAAATACTTTAATTTTAAAATTTAATCTGTTGATTTTTAATGCTTTTATTTTAACCAAAATATGTGGTCACATTTCTTCTTACCCCCTCCCACCCCCTTGTCACAAACTGTCACAATTTCAGGAACCCCCCTCCCACCCTCCAAGCGTGACATCATTTGTGGAAGGCCCCTAAGAGTGTATTCGAAAAAATATTTTTTCCACCCTCAACAGCTCGAAATTTTCTGAGACATTTTCAGACTCATTTTTAAAAGTAAAAACATGAAACTTGTTGAGGTGATTTTTGAAGAGATGCATAAGAGGCCGTGTGATTTCATTTTTCGCTCAATTCTTTAGAATTTGATTTTTAAACAATTATTTTCTCAGGTTAACCATTTTTTTCATTCCCAGATCTCCCGCTTCGGAAAATTCGGTTCAAAACGCCAACTTTCACAGCATTTTTTGCAATATTTTCTGCATTTATTAAAAAATTGACAAGCACGGCACATTATGTAGTTTCTAAATAAAATAATTTACCAGTTTGATGCGTGTGAGAGCAAAAATGAATTTAAAAAATAAATCAGAAAATAAGCAGTTTGGATTGGAATACACCCTTAATGTTAATTCATTAAGCTCAAAAAAACAGTCGGCGGAATGAGGTGATATTCATTTAAATTCTCATATTATTATTTATATATAAAATTATGAGATTAATATTAGAAAAAAAAAATATGTCTTTTATGCTTATAAAAATATTAAGCCTATAAAAATTATACCCATAAAAATTTTAACAGAAATTTCTGGTTATGCTTTAAAACTTCACGCATTGAAATTTGTTTTGCAACTACGAGTATTAATAATGAGTTCAAAATTTTAAATGTGCATAATTCTCAAACTTCTTCACTGAGTGACTTTCTGTTTTGCAGCCTAAGATAAAATTTCCCAAAGAATCCAACTATGGTGTCAATATTAGGTGTTCGTACTGAATATTTCAGAATTTGTTACAATTTCAGTGTGGAGATATTATTTTTTGTTTTACACATAAATTGAAAGAAGATTTTCACTCAAATGAACATTTTTTTCTTTCCTGGCACAATTTCTTCTCTTTTTTTTTTCTTTTGCCATCTGTACCGTGCCTATTTTAGTGAAAAATGCGGCGAAAAATTAATTTCCACACGTCACCTATTACATCTATATTATTCTATCAACAAAGAATGCATTAACCGCACGAACTATGCAACAAGGGAAAATATGCATTCCTCTCAAAGCAGTTCATTGTCGTGCCTTGAAGCCCCTATAACCCATTATAACCAAATTTATGTAAATCTGCGAGGAATGCCACTTAATTAAGTGCCCTAAAGATATTTCCGAACACAACTTTCTCTAACAATAGAGCGTTAAAAGAATATATAAGCGAAATTAGCTAACAATGAAACGATATTTAAAATACCAGAGAAAGTTGGTTAATTTCGAATGCAACATCCTCTAACAAAAGCATTAAAAAAAGGGGAGGGGGGAGAAGACACGGTGAAAATCATCTAACAATGAAGCAATAGTTTAATCATCAGAGAAAACAAAAGTTTAATTTCGTCAGTTTTTTTCACAATGGGAAGGAACCTTTAAAAAAGTATGTAACGAAATTTTGCGAAGATGTTTAGTCTACTCTTACCTTTAATTTAATGCTATTACTTAATAAAAACAGAGTTTCCCCAAACAGCTTCAGGAGGGTGCTGCACACCCACCTGCCCTTTGACTTACCAAATAGATCCCATCTTGCCCCTTATTAAAAAAAATTAGCACCACTCTTGCCCCTCATAAAAAAATAGCACCCTTCTCTTGTCCCTCATCCAAAAAATTAGCACCCTTCTTGCATCTCAGTAAAAAAAAGCGCCTTTTCTCCTTTTTGCATTAAAAATTTGCTTGCATAATGAAAACTGACACAATGTTGTCTTGAAAGGCTTTAAAAATTGAAAGAATGAATTTAAAAATTTAAAAAAAGTGCCCTTAAGAATCCGAAAAGTGCTCTTAAAAATCTGAAAAATACCTTAAAGAATCCGAAAAGTGCCCTAAGGAATCCAAAACATGCTCGCTAGAATTAAAAAAGTGCCCTTTCTCACCGGCAGCACCCTGCCTTTTTTTAAACTTAGGGGAAACTCTGGTTTAAAAAACCTCTTTTTGACAGGTTTTAACAACACAGTCAAAAACCTAAAATTGAGTCCAAACACTGTTTAAAATTATTTTTACAACAACATTACATTTACGATTTTTCATAATGACAGAGTTTCGCGTGCATCTCGATTTATGGAAAATTAACCCTTTTGCACTTAAAACAATATAAATAGTTCAGCATTTGTTTACGGCTAATATTCCACAACTAAATTAAAACTTCATAAATAAATAAAATAAAATAAAACAAAACACAGATTTAACAGACATGCCGAACTCAACGCTTAAACCCTAAAATAATCAGAATCAAAAAGACTGCTGTAAATAGCGAAATCTTTGGCCATTACTTCGGCTGTTAACCACTGGCATGAGGTAATACGGAACTACCGATTTTAAGAAATTGATACTGAATCAATTTATTAAATATATTAATTAATTATTATATACAGTATTTTCTGTAAGCCGGAAAGGCAGGGTTGGAACTTCCTGACATTATTAATTATCAATAAAAAAAAAAAAAAAAAAAGAATGGTTTGTGATAATATAAAATAAATAAAACAAAGATTTAGCAGAAATGTACATTAAAATAATCAGAATTAGTATAATTAAATAAACAGGATTAAGTCAGAATAATTAATAATCAGATTAAATAATCAGATAACAATGCAGACATTTAAAAAAACATATCGACATAAATTACATTTTTATTTTAATCGTTTTAAATACAGAAAGGAAATTTACTTTTAAACGTACTATAAAAACTATTGGAAACAGTAAAAAATGACACATTGAGTTATAACAGGACCACAATAAACTGAACAAATAATTGCTAAATTTATAGTAATCCATTCGTCGATAGGTTACTTATAAAGCAGAGAAATGTCATTCACCTCCACATTTATTGCTTTCCACGCAAGTTTATTCATTTTAAGCTCTTTTTTTTTTTCCGTCGAGATAGCTATATTTTTTTTTACTTCTAAAAATAGTTAATTTTAAACATCTTCATCGCGTTTTTCAGGAAACGAGATGCACAGAATAAAAATTAATCGATACTCTCATTTCATTTAATTCAGCTTAGATAAAACTAATTTGCAAGAGTTGTACAGTAGATGCCCCTTAATATTTAATACGAGAGAGTGGCTTACATTGGGACACTCTTTTTCTTTCTTTTTTCATTTTATTTTTACATTGATCAATTGTCAAAATTTTACCCGTTATTCAATCTTTTAACCTTTGCCTATATTATTAAATAGCTTTTGAACTTATATCCATTATAGAAAAATTGTAAAAAAAAAAATATTTATTAAACTTGTGCTTTGTCCCAAGGTGTACCACATGGTGGGGCACCTTGGGACAGTTAAAAACAGATCTGAAAAGTTCAATAATTGAATTACAATATACATGGAATTGTTTGTTCAGGAAAATAAAATTTATTTAAACTGAAAAGGCATTTCAGCTGATAAAATTTTTGCAGCAGTTTTCTGAATATTGTCAGCCTGAATTGCTGCTTTTTTTTTTCTAAATTTCTAATCTTTACCATTGATAAGCCTAATGACTTCTTAAAAGAAGAAATAATAGCTATTAATAAATACATGTTATGTAGATTAAATAAAAAATATTGTAAACACAATATCTTTTTGTTAAAATATTTCGAATAAAAGTTAGCTAGCCATATATTGTGTCCCGAGGTGGTGGTGCACCACCTCCACCTGTCCCATGGTGCACCCTATACCCACTATGAAATTTTAGAATGTTATGCTGTTAAGCTTAGCACCACAACTGTTATAATACATCAGTTGTATAGAGAAAGCTTTAAATTTCATTATATTACCTTTTATTTCAAGATATTTTTAATCAAATTCCACTTTGCAACTTATCAAACTTTTACATGAAAGTTACTAGACATGTTTGCAGAATAAAAATCTTAATAAATTCTTGCCTGCATCATCAATGCAATCAAAACATGTGTGAAAGTTAGATTATGCCGCTGTCTATCTGTATCTGCAAAAGGTTAATTTAAAATCTAAATCTAGGACAAAAAATAAAGCTGTCCCGAGGTGTATCATGTCCCAAGGTGAGCTATTCTCCCCATGTAATCATCTCAAGACCACGAGTTCTATATAACAATATACCAAATAGATAACAATAAGAGACATAGGAAAATACTCAACAGTAACAACTAATATAGTGTTGCCAGATCCAGTGTCACAAAAAGCGAGACAGGGAGACGAAAAAACGGTACAGCGGATTCTAACAGGGAATTAAATTTTCCGGAACAGGGAGTTAAAAAAAAAAAAAAAAAAAAAAAAAGGCGGGACAGTGGCTACTAAATTGGGACATACAAATACAGTAAGCCGCCAGGAAATCGAAACCTGCCTATGACGGAATCATGTCTTAAACGTGAAAATTCCAAGCTCCGATAGGAATACCATAGAGTTAAATTTGCTAAGACGAAAGCCTGTTTTAAATGGAATTTTTCTCCTGTCTCGTTCGATTCCGTCTTAGCGGATTTTACTATACTAACTAAACACAACAATCTTATGCAATAAAACTTGTAAAAGTGGAATCATCAGGGGCTCACACAAAATAGCAATTTAGCAGGTATAATAAATAATTGTATAGTATTCCTATCGTAGGAGAAAAAAAAAATTACTTTTAAAACAGAATTCCGTCATAAACAAGTTTCGTTTTCACAGGGTTTACTAAACAAAATACAAAAAACTTGTAAAATTAGAAACCCTAGAAACCGAAAACTATTCCGTTTTAGATAGTTTTCTCTCTAAGCAGTTGGATTTGTAAGATATTCCCTTAGAAGGGACTATACATTTTTTCGTTATAGACAGGTTCTCTCTTCACAGGTTTTCCAGTTTTAAGTTCTACTCTATGCAGACTAATGAATAGCATGGTACGAAAAGAAATTTAAAATAATTTTGGCATCGTTAAAGATCAGGACTTTTGACGTTTCGCACAGTAGTTACGTGGGATAGATCGTGAAGCCCCTTAAAATCGGAACATCCAGCGTAAATCGGGACACCTGAAATCACTAATCTAGTATTACTATGAAAATGATAATTTTTCTTTAAAACCCATTTACGCTTAGCGTCCCATATTTAGACTGCTTCGAATTTTAATAAATTTGTGCAATTTTTTTTTTTCTAATTTTTTTTTCTTCTTTCTTTTTTGTAACATGAAAACTGCATGAAATAATTATCTATAAATGGTCTTTACCAGTTCTCGAGAGATGACAGCCCATTATGGATATTTATTTACTTAAATGAATGTTATTTTTTTATACGTTCATAGATATTTTAATACTTAAGATGGTGAAATGTAAAAAGTAAGTTCTGGTGTCATTCAGTCATTTCTGCATTTTACGAATAGAAGTACTTTGCCCTGGAAAAGTTAAGGAAAAGTTATTTATGTAAAGTCCTTTTCAAGATGATTATGAAATAAATTGATTTTAAGCCTCAATGCGATTATTCTTAGTTTATTATTAATAACTATTATAATGTTATTAGTTTCTGTAAAGAAATAAAAATATGTTTTTTTTTAGAAGAAAATAAAAATACGATATTTCAAATGAAAATCAAATTTCAAATTAATTGCTTAAAAGGTGCAAGGGTTAACCTAGTGAAAAATATTCCATGCCGGGACTTGAATCCGAGCTATTAGCATAGCGCACTGACATTCTACGGACTAAACACATGGAACGATACCCAGCCTGGAACTTCTCACTATTAAAGGTTGGCAAGGCTACAAAAGCAGCAAAAGATGGAATATTTTTATCACTAGGTTGACCCTTGCGCCTTTTAAGCAATTAATTTGAAATTTGATTTTCATTTGAAATATTATATGTAAGGCGAATGTTTCTCTCTGGAAAAATTTCCATGTATTAATATAAAAAAAAACTCATTATAGTATATAACATACAATTTAAAAGCCTATTTTACACAAATCTAGACAAAAGATATAATTATGCGTTTTATACTATTATAAATTTTATACATATTCCATATTTAGAATGTTTATATTTTATCGAATGAATACAAAAAAACTTTTATCGTAATTTTTTGTTAGTATTTTTCTAGTTCATTTTACAACATTTTAACACCTTGAAAGGCGGTGATGTATTTGTGCACCACTTAATTTTAATGCCTAAATGTTACATTGACACCAAAATTTTGGAATGAAAATTTTAAGTACGTGAATAAAAACTTTTACTTATTTCCAAATAAATTCATTTAGAAATCCTGGTGTCGTTTGATCATTTCAGTATTTTACTGTACACGAACAGAAATATTTTGGCCCCTGAAAGATCTAAAGTGATTCTACCGGTAAATTTGAGAAAACAAAAAGTCAGGCATAAATGGGTTAATGAAATGCTGACTTTTATCGAGGGCGGGGAGAAAAAAAGAGGTTTACTGTAAAAATTCGATGATTTTTGTTTGTTTACAATTCTGCACTAATGCACTGTTCATCACGTATGATTTCTGAAAATACTCCGAACGATTTTGTACAGTTCGCTTAAAATTTTTAACGCTTTTCACATTTTCTTATATGTATTTTAATACGGATTTTAGTATAAAATTGAATATAGGAGATAGGTCCCGGCTGATTTCAATAACATTAAGCATTTGATAACAATATCAGTGATCAAAGCGGCATCCACATTACTTTTTAACCATTTGACGACTATGCAGCGCTATCGCGCTTGCAGATTTCAAGTCCAAAAATGCTAAGCGGCGCTATCCCGCTGTCATTTCAGTACGAGTCTGTATCTCTGCGCGTGAGCAAATATTTTGCCGCTCTTGCGTTTTCGTAACGAAACTGTCTTTTAAAGCATAAATAGCGTTTTTAATTAGTTTTCATTCAAAAAAAAAAAAAAAAAAAAAAAAATATATATATATATATATATATATATATAAAATTATCAGTAAAAACTTTTTTTTTTTTTTTAACATCCAAATTATCTATAGCACTTTTGGAATGTATGAGGATTTTGATGAATAGCTGTCTAACGGTTAAAAAGCTGTCGTTCATCTATAAATCTCTTTCAGAAAATTTTATTTATTTTTTTTTTTTTTTTCTTTCCCCCCTCACATTTTTTCTTTCTTCTTTTCTTTAAAAAAAAAATTCTTTGTATCCACACTCATACCAAATTTAATTTAAGCTGCTTTTCATGGCAAATCGGAACAAAATTTATCGCAAATACATTATTATAAGTATATAATAATTGTTATTGAGAATCGTATTCCTGAAACATTCAGAACCGTATTCTTGCAAAGTTAAACATGAGCAATAAAGCCTGATCAGCGGTTCCTAAACTTTTTTTCTCTACGCACCCTTTGATTAAGTTTTCATTTATTGAGCACGCCTCCTCTCATAAACGCGCGCTCTATTTTTCGTAAAATTTTTCGTCACAAAATTCGAAAACGTCCATGGGGTAATTTTATAAACACCATATTAATAATAGGAAAATTTGATGTCCCAGTGAAGTTTCTGTTTCATTATACTCATTATCTAAGTACACGCATCATCCAATGAAACTATTATATTGAATTAAGATACTTAGCTAACACTAGTTTTAAATTGTATTCTTCAAGCACTAAGAATGAAACTCGAACAATAATACATTTTTTTTTTTTTTTTTTACTTATGATTACGATAACTTAATTATTTTTTCAATCAGTTCTTTACCCGCATGTAATATGGTACGCCAAAAATATCTATAATTGCAATCGTCAAATTTAGAACAAGAGAAACCATCTTTGTTAAAGACATATAATACATGCATAAAAAATAGCCATCTAACAACGCGACTAAACATAATGTAATTGGTAAGAAAAACGTATGTTCTCTGCTTTAGTAATTATCGAATAGATGTCTACTTTTCTATGCTGCAGGAGAGAGATTACAGAGCAAAAAATATACAGGTAACATTATAAGTGGTCTTTCATAAAGTTGTTTCAAAATAACATGTCCAGATAATGATCAACGATACCGGTATGTACGAAACAGTTTACAAACAAATTCAACGTCGTCGTCCATTACATTCGAAACAAACGGCGAGGAAATCATTTAATAAGTACGCACCGCACGCAATGAGGAACACTTTCCCATTGTAAGCAATCGTCTAAAAATAAATCTTTGTTTTCAATATTTCTTTTCATTGTCGGCAAACACCATAATTCTTCGTTCTCGCCATTATACCATTTTCAAGCGGGAAAAGAAATGAAGCCTTGCTATAAATGAGGCGATTTCTAAACTTCCTTTTCTAATAATATGAGAATTACAATTGTTATCATGAGAATTACAATTGTTATCTCTGATATAAATTGTACAGGGTACATAACAAAAACATTTTTTAAGCAAATTAGAGTGAAAAACTAGGAATTTCTCATTATTGTGTAACTTTTTCTTCTTTTAATTCAATAACAAGTGACATAAAAAATGTATTTATAAAAGAGGAAAAGAAAAATAATAAGGAAAACAGCTTGCCTCATTAGACTTCTTTTTTTAAGTATAGTTTTTATTCTCCTTTGCAAGACTTGTACGAATTTTCATTCATAAATGATTTGCAATGAAATTTAGTATTTAATAAACTTCATGTTACAACATTGAAAACAAACACCGCAATTTTTTCGTTCGCGCCATTATACCATTTTCAAGGGGGGGGGGGGGGGGGGGATATGAGGATTTACTATAAATGAGACGAGTTCTGAACTTCCTTTTCTAATAACATAAGAATTACAATTATTTTCTTTCAGAGCGTTAGAATTAAAAAGTCAATAGTCTCAAAGACCAGTGACCATGAGAATTTACTGGTCCGCAGGCATTATCACTGGCCCACGACATAAAATTCTATCAAGCCATTGCAGCCCTTTGGGTGAGCAACCCCCCCCCCCCCACACACACACACACACACACAAAAATACATACCTAGAATATAAACCAAACTTACTTTGTCGTTATCCAAAATTTTACTCATAATAAAAACTAAAGTTGTAATTTGCTAAAAAATTAAACAACAGTACATAAAATTATTAATTAGATATTTTATTTCCAATTATTTATTTCAAGTGACTGTAAGGTTTAGTGCAAATATATTTTTTATTATTATTATTTATTTAATTTTATGTTTTAAAATAAAATAAAATTGTGTGATTTGTGTTTGGTTGCGGTTTTCTTAGGGACGGGAAAATTTATTTTTGCCTGTCGGAGAGGGAAAAAGAGTTACTGGTCCTGCGGACCACTAAGTTTTTCAAATTAGTGGTCCAATTGAATTTTTGGTGGTCTCGGACCAGCGTACCACCAAGGATTTCGAACGCTGTCTCGTATAAACTATTGTTATATACAGGGTAGATAAAAAAAAAAAAAGCAAATTCGAGTGAAAAACTAGGGATTTACATTTCTGTCTTTTAATTCAATAACAAGTGACATAGAAAATGTATTAATAAAAAAAAGAGGAAAAGAAAAATAATAACGAAAACAGCTTGTCTCATTAGACTTCTTTTTTTTAAGTATAGTTTTTTTTTCTGATTGCAAGACTTATGCGAATTTTAATTCATAAATGATTTGAATGAAATTTAGTATTTAATAAAACTGACGTTATAAGTTTTTAAATGTACAATAATATTATATTTCTTTTTCCCTCAAGAAATCAAAAGATCCCCCATCCAATGTAAATGCAACACATCGGGTTGCCACGCAGCTAGTATTAAATAGTGTGAAAGAGATTGAAAAAGAAAATTATTTTCAGACCTGCGTTGATGTCCTTGAAATGCAAATTTACCAGTTTATAACATAGTTGTACGAACCGTAATAAAAACTTAAAATGCATTCAATCTTTTCATATATAATCTCTTTTAAGCCAGTTAAAAATAGGGTAGAACATCATTTTTTGCTTGAAAATCGCTTGCCACATGAATTTCCAAATTGTAATCTTTGTCTAGTTAATTCGCAAAGCTTCTGTTATTAAATAAGGTAAATTAATCTTTAAAAAATAGTTGTATCTTGTTGGCCCGTAAGGCCTGTGCACTGTGCACACCCTAATCTAAAAGTAAAGTTATGTATACCATTAATACAATTGGAGTTATTCGAGAATTAAAATATCTCTCGAAATGCTGAAAATTTGAATTTAAAATAGAAATAAAACCTCAAAAAAAATGAGCCAAATTAAAAAAATAAATGCAGTCTGCACACCAGGAAATTCTAACGTATAAAACGATCGAAAAATGAATTAATTCCCATGTATAGTTTTTGCTACTATAAAACTTTTTTAATGGAACGATTTTGTCCAACTTTAGCATTAAATATCTCTTAAAATAATTCTCCTATTTCAAAACTGTCTGCATCAGCGTATTTATCAAACATTTATCTATAATATCGCCGATTTTAATATTTTTAATGCAATATTTTTCTTAATATTAACGGAGAAAGACCTCCGGTCACAAAAAAGTCAAAACCGGCGGCGGCGGCGGCAGCGTTAAGTTACCTTTTTTTTTTTTAGAATATAGAGAAACAATTTTTTGTGAAGAGGGCCTGATTTAATAGATGGAATTTTGTGAAGTCGCCTGTTTTAATTAATGAATTTTGTTAATAGGCCTGTTTTATTAAAAGGAAATTTGTCAAGGGGATTCGTTAATTAAAGAAAATTTTGTGAAAGGGTCGTTAAATAGGCCTTAATTTTTATGTGGATCGACCCCTGAATACAGATTTTCATTTTATGTTGAACATGCAATTAATATATTAAGTTAAATTTGTTAAAAGATGCGGTTCACTAGAATATACTCAGAATTGTATTTTGTGGGTTTTTTTAATTATTATTTAATGTCTTATTTTTTAATTAATTAATTATTTTATTTTATATTGTTTTACTTTATTTATTTATTTGTATTTCAATTTATTTAAACAGATAAAATCATTTTCAAAATTTGATTTTCAAGATAGATATATAATTTTTAAGGATATTTTTAGCTTTAAAAACTTGAGATCCGGGGGTTGGCGATAATACGACTTTGAATATTCATTCGATATCTCTGCCCGAGTGTAATTATTTCCATTACGAACCTAAAATTAAAGCATATTGTTCAAGCATCATTAAAATATTACTTTTCGAGATGAGCTATTTTAAGTCACGACAACAGTAATAAGAATAAGTTAAGCGTGAAATCAATGTTCCAATGAAAATCAGTTCATCAGAAAAACTGCTTCGACAGAAAAACTTTTCTATATATCTTTCGTGTACTTGAGTGCCATTTACGAGTTAGCGACTGAAGCGAATAGCACAGCAAGTGGTTGTTAAAGCTCAACATTGCTAAGTAATCCGTGCATCCGTTTTGCATCAATCATACGATTCAATAAGCAAGATTTAGAGAAATATCAAAATGAGCTACTCAAAAACAAGTAGCTTTTTGTAGTTCAATGGATATAAAACTTGTTTTTTATTCACTGCTTTCAAATAAGCTGTAAATACAAATATTTTACAGGGATCTATTTGCGCCCTACTTAGGGCTTCTTCACAAAAATCCATTTAATAAAACAGGTCCCTTCACAAAAATCCTCTTAATAAAATAGGCCTCTTGCCGAAATTCCATTGGAAAAATTATACTCTCCCAGGGTGTCTACAGAAATTCTAAAAAAAAGTTCCCTGATTTTTCCATGATTTCCCTGACTATTTTTATCAGACTTCCCTGATTTCCATTATTAACAATACAAATACGGTATTTTTTCGTGTATGCCGATTCCTCGTATAATACACTTATCCAGCTTGCTAATATCTCATTTGGGAGAAAAAACAAGAAAAAAACATAAAAATTGCCTAATATTCAATAAGTATTGGTTGACAGTTTTATAAATCCGAACTCAACTAACTTCATAACGTCCAACTTCATATAGAAACCAATGGATATAAGGTGACCAGAAAGATTCCTCATTTTCTGAAAAATATTCAATTCTAAGACTTATCTAAATCTGACGGGATAACTAATTGGATTAAGCTGGCCACCTGATCAGGTTATGCTAATGTATCATTTAAAAATTTTTTAAATGTGTAAATTGCCTTCAATATAAGTGCTATGTACAGAAAATCAGGACATCTGATCACCTTAATTTACGTTAAATATCAAAAACTCACACCAAGTGGGTCTTTTAAAAAAGATTGGGAAAGATTAATCAGCATGTGAAAAAATATGGTACATAAAATAAACAAATCAGTCTCATTAGCAAGGTGAAAATGCAAATATTTTCGCAACATAGACAAATTTCCCTGATTTTCCAGTATTTTTACAAAGTTCCCTGACATTTCCCTGATTTTTCCAGAGTGATAAACCTCCCTGATTTTTCCATGATTCCCTGATTTCCAGATTCTGTAGACACCCTGTCTCCATTAATTATTTTTATTTTGTTAGGTTTTAAAATGTGTAGTACTTCACAAATAAAACAAGTTCACGTGAAAAGAAAACTTTAGCAGAAGGACTTAAAGAAGTTATTATTAATACATGCTTGGTTCGAATTTGAGTAATTGGATTTCATCTTCCATTACAAAATGTTATTTCTCACAAAAATATATAACAAATTAAAATTTTCTCTGTTTTTTTTCTGCTTAAAATGATGTTTCTATCTTGATTGGAATAGGAAATACGTATTAATTTTTTCGTTTTGGTTTGTTTTCAAAATCCACCTCTCAAGCAATGATTGTCCTGAAAACGATTTCTTGTGAAAATGCGTTTTTCTTCATGATGCCCCCCCCCCCCTCGTATTTCTCGTATTAAAATTGTTATAAGTCAAGAACCGTTTAAGATAAATGGTTCAAACTTGGAACATGACTTTTTCAATTGTTTTACTTTAATTTTGATTCAGCAAATTAAAAAATATATATATTTACTTTTGAAAATATGATTTTTCTTAAAGTTACATTTTTTTTTATTTAAATTAATATTTTTTAAATGCTGAATCAAAATTAAAACTTATATATTTCTGTTTATTTAAATGCAAAAAAATTGAAATTCTACAAATAATATTTCGAGTTATGATTTTAAATTACCCCACTTTTTTTAATAAATATTAGATTTTATTTATTTATTTTTTTTAATTATGAGAAGTTTTATCATATAATTTTGTTTAGAAATGATATGGTTAATCATCACAAAAAAATTAAAAATTTTAAGTCAATAAATAAAAATTATTTTAAAATGTGTCCCGGACCCCCTTAAGTTGATCCAGAATGCCAAACTGAAGTCAAATAATTTTTTTGAGCAAAATGCATATCAAATACGAACACATGCATGGGAGTAGTTCTACATTTTTCGACCTTTTTTAACGACAAATGGCCATTCTCAATCTCCAGATCTGCGCATACGTGAATGAAGTCGTACCTCATAGGATAACAAGGGCGTTCAATGCAAAAACGTATCCTATTCAGAATTACGGTTATTCTATTATCTGGTCACAAAAGCGCGAATAAAGAAAAAGAAGGGACATGATTTTAATCGGCCAAACGACAAGAGCGGAAAGCGCGTGCCGAAAATCCCGAGGAGTCCGGCAGACAAGCTTCCACCCCGGGCGAGTCGCACTGGCCATGACCCAAATAACGGGAGAATCCATCCCGACGGAATGCTAAATGGGTGATGGGAACGAATACAGCGCAATCCGTCACTCACGCACGGCGTACATGAGTTCGGGCTCTTTTTTCGAGCTCGAGCTCGAAAATTTGTGCGATCCCAGACAGGTACCGAAAGTATTCAGCAGAAAAATGTGAACAGTACTTTTAAATTGTTTCAAGATTTTTTTTTTTTTTTTTTTTTTTTTTTTTTTACCGAAGACTAAAAATATTTTCTTACATCGAAATGAGTATGAAAACCTTCTTGGTCGAATTTTTTTTTTTTTTCGAATTACCAATCTAAAAAAAAGCATTTTTTAAACTTATTATTGTTGAAAATTAATGTATGTGCTATCTTACTTTCGAAAATGCATGCAACGTAGTTTTGTCAGTAAGTAATTTTTTGCTTCGTACATGTAATAAATATATCATTCATTGATCTCCAGTTTTTTTCTGCAACGCACCATAGTAAAAAACTACTCTGATATTATATTTATCAAATGTCATCTCTAAATAAATCAGAACTGTCAACTTCTGACTGAAGGATACTGAATTCACTACCTTGGACTCACTTTTTGAATCCATTACATTAGGGGTGCACTAATCTTTTTAAGAGAAGGGCCATTTAGAAAAATATCTGGGTTTGCGAGGATATCAGTATAACACGGAGAAAATTCTATTTCGAGGGCATGATCTGTGACATATAATAAGATAAAAAATATGGTTTCAGATTGGAGGGGGGGAGAAATTACCCTCTAGGTTCCTCTACCCAGTTAACATATCCAATTCAGTTGGTAAGGATATATCAACAGTGTTTACGATTGTATATATAACACATACATATAACAAGGATTATTTTCAAGAAGCGATAATAATCCTTAACTTTATTCGTGAGAGTAAATTTTGTTTTCTTAAAAGTGCTAAAAAACGAACAAAGGCATGAAAGTGGCTAGTGCCGAAAGAAAATGTGAAATTTATGAACGAAGGGGGGGGGGGGGGGGGGAGGAGCCGATCAACGAAATTTGCGATTTTTCTGCTCCTGATCGACAAAATTTGCAACTTTTCCGCAGGCGATCAACAAAATTCACGATTTTTCTATGCCTGGTCGACAAAATTCGCAATTTTTCCGCGTCCGACCAACAATGCAATTTTTCCGTGCCCGAACGACGAAATTTGCGATTTTCCGCGCCCGATCGACGAAATTTGCGATTTTCCGCGCCTGATCGACGAAATTCTCGATTTTTTCTCCGGATAAACAGACGAAACAGGCGATTTTTCCGCAACCGATCAAATAAATTTGTAATTTTTCCGCGCGTCATCAACAAAACTGACGATTTTTCCGTACCCGATCAATGAAATTTGCGATTTTTCCAATCCTGATCGACAAAACTCGCGATCTTTTTCGTGCCCGATCATCGATAATTTCGATTTTTTCGCACCTCATCGGCAAAATTCGCTATTTTTTCGCACCTGATTAACGAAATCCCAGATTTTTCCGTGCCCCGATCAACGAAATTCGCGATTCTTAACTGACTGACGAAATTTTCAACTTTCTGGCGGCAAATTGACGAAATTCACGATTTTTTTCTGCGAAAAATTGCAATTTTTCCAGCTATAAATTGGCGAAATTCGCGGGCCCCACGTTGACCCATCGCGCGCCACTTTTGGCCCGCGGGCCACAGGTTGTGCATCCCTACATTATATGATTCATTTTGACATGCAACAATAATTAACGAAAGCCGACAATACAGAAAAAATAATAATAATAGTAATAAAAAATAGTAGGACTTAAAAATAAAATTGTGAGACTATAGTTGCACCATTTCGTAGCAGTATTCAGAAATAGAAAACAATACAGAAAACAATCGCGGAAAATAACGCGAACTCATTCTCAATTTTTCTGTTCGTCACATGGCATGCGACGCCGACCAAGAAGGAGTTCATCCCATGTATTCCCCAATGTCGATGTTTAGAGATTTTCATGTCCCTGAAAATCTGTTTAAAATAGGAAATTTATTATTTATATTCAACCACTGGCAGAAGTCTGTAAAGTTCAAAACTCTTATTATTTTAAAATAACAATTCAATTCCCTTTCAACTGTCTTGATATATGGAATTATACTTGATAGAAAATAAATAGTAAATACTAGGTTGAGCAAAAAGTTCTGGGAAATTTGTGAAAGTTGCGATGTTATGCGCAAATTAACAACAAAAGCAACAAGCACTATTCTCAAAGTAGAGACCATCATAGTCCACGACTTTATGCCATCGTTCTGCTAGATTCCGAGTTTTCTGGAAGTACCATGGCGGCTCCTTCGAATCAAAAAACTCTTGACATGCTTCTTCAACTTCATTAAAGGATTCAAATCAGCGCCTCTTGAAAGAGTGTTGCATTGATCGAAAGAGGTCATAATCGAATTCCTGAACTCCTATTATAGATATACCACCAGTGCTCATACATACGATACAAATTCTGGTAACTATTAGATTAAAAATTTCCCAGAACTTTTTGCTCAACCTAATAAATAATGCACTAAACTAAGATCTTCAACCCGTGTTTCGCGGGCGGCCCGAAGAGCCCGGATATCAGAATATGGCCACCAAAAGTTTTTGGCAAGATCGAAACAGATTTTCGAGACGCCTAAGGCCCCATTAAGGAAAATTCCTTCGGCCGACTGTTTTAGTATTTAATCCATTTTTAATTCATTTTTAAAACATTTTACGACCCGCTTTTGCTAAAATCACCAAGGAAATGCGATAGAGTATAAGTGATAAATATTGCGGTGAAGTAATCAAGCATTAGTTGCGCAGAAGTTACGTCTCCAGTCTCATAACAGGAAGCCCGGGTTTCGAATCCAGCTGCTGGGTGGGAAATTTTCAGAAAAATTCACCAGCCAAGCATTTATTTCATCAGCCAGCTAAGCAATGTCCAGCCGTGGGAAGAAAAAAAGGAAACACCCCCCTTACTAACTATGCAACAAATTATTGTAGAAGAAAGTTACCGGTACCAAACGATTGGGAAAAAAAGTCTACTTTTAAATGACGCATATAAAATTTGCTTAGGGGGTCATATACATATCAAAATGAACACAAAGTTTTTTTCAATAACAATACCCAAATTTGACACCATAAATAAATTCTACACCCTTTAATCAGCCTAAAAACAAATTTTAACGAAATTCGTACGATTAGTTTCAAAGAAATTATTATTATTATTTTTTTTTAAATGAGCCTATTTTAGGGGCTATCAGTCCAAATTGAAGTTCAGTATTCGATTGTTGAAATGCTAGAAAATGACTATGTCCCTTCTATTAATGTATTATTTCTTGCCAACAGGGCCATTTCACTCGCTTAATGGGTTTCGACTATTGACAGCCTAGATGTTTCAATAAAATGAGTAATATATATATTTTTTCAAATTATGCTTTTTTACACATCATAGATGGCATCTTAAACCATCACTTTGACGTCTTTTAATCATAATTCGAAAACTGCCTGGAAGAAATATTTTAAATTGAGAATTCGCATCGAGCAGGACATAATGCATATAAATCTATCAAAGAAACTTGTAGGTTGCAATTCATATGTTTTTCTAATATTAATTTCATAATTCATAATTTATATTATTATAAAAAATTTTAAATTACAAATTCAATGTATTTTTGTTTGGATTTTTAAATATTATTACAACACACAAAAATTATCACATTATGATTATAATTTGAGGAGATATTAATAAAAATATGAATAAGTAATTTAACATTAGAATCTATAAATTTTGAATGTTTATAATTCAAAAACTTATCATCCAAATGACTTGAAGTTTCGTTTCTGACATAGTTTGAACCGAAAAGTTAAAATATATCGTGAAAATTGGATGATTAATCAAAATAAAAATAATAATAATAATATTTGGTTTGGTTTGGTTTGGTTTGATATGTAGATGGCCTCCAAGCAAATTTTATAACGACAGTACAGTTGAAAAATTGTTATGACAGAACTTACGCAACTGCAAAAATTATTGATTGATTGCTATATATATATATATATATATTTTAATTAAGATATATATCTTTTTTTTTTTTTTTTTTTTTTTTTTTTAATTAAGATATATATATAACCGAGGAAAGTTCAGTACAGGGTAGAACTTAATTACAGGGCTCAAAATGTACCGGAACAATATTCTGCTTCGTGAAATTATGACAAATATTGTCCAGGTCCGTGAAATTATGGTAAATATCGTAGACGAAAGTTACTGGTACCGAACGATTGGAAATAAAGTCTACTTTTAAATGATGTATATATAAAATTTGCTTGGGGGGAAGGAGGGGAGGGCGCCTGCATATTAAAACGAACACAAACTTCATTTTTTTTTCAATGGCAATACCCATTTTTAACAATATATTTCAAAGCTTCGGTTCAAACTATGCTTAGACACCAAATTTCAAGTCATTTGAATGATAAGTGTTTGAATTATAAACATTCAAAATTTAGTGCTTCTAATGTTAAATTACATTTTCATATTTTCATTAGTATATCCTGAAATTATACTCCTAATGAGCCAATTTTTTTGTGTAGCAATAATAGAATTATACCCAAACATAAATACGTTGAATTTGCAATTTTTATAATTTTATGATATGAATTATGAAATTAATATTCGAAAAAATTATGAAATGCAACCTACAATTTTTTTGATGGATTTAGATTTATTAAGTCCTGCTTTATGAAAATCCAAAATTTCACATTTTTCTTCCAAGTAGTTTTCAAATTATGCTTAAAAAAACGGCAAAATGGTGGTTTAAGCTTGCTTACAAGATAATATTAATCCTTCTATGATAGAAGGACTAGATATTTTGAAATATATTTTGCTATCCTGTAATCTAGCAGTCTTCAATGAGTGCTTGAGTGGCGGTTAAGATGCCTTGATCAAGAAGGGGGCTCTCTCGGTTGACAATCGAGCACGGAACTTCAATTTGGATACAGCCCTTAAAATACGCTCGTTTTAAAATAATTAATTTCTCGGACACTTATCGTACGAATTGCATAAAAATTTGTTTTTAGTCTAATTGAAGGGTATGAAGTTTATTTAGGCTGTCAGAATTGTGCACTGCTATTAAAAAAACAAAGTTATGGTTCGTTTTAATATGTAGATTCCCCCCCCCCCTCCACCCCTAAGCAAATTTTATATACATCATTTAAAAGTAGACTTTATTTCCAATCGTTCGGTAGTAGTAACTTTCTTCTACGGTAATTTTTTGCAGAATTAGTAAGGGGTGTTTACTTTTTTTTTTCCCCACGACTGTACATTAGTGTTCGGAAAGCAGAGTATAGACGTATAGAGTCTTAACAGATTTTTTACTATTTCAAGTTGTTAAAAAAAACATATATATATATATATTTAAATAAAAATAAATAAAGAATAAAACAACTGTCTTATTACAGCAAATTTATTTTATTCATGCGCCAGAGTAGTTAAGTTTATTAAATATTTTTAAGTTTTAAATCATCTCCATGCTGAATACACCAATACTTAAAACATTATCTCCATATTCACATAAAAGAAATAAACAGGTGATCTATAACTTTTCAAGATATTTCAAGAACAGAACCGCCGATAAATCTTGAAAATTCTCCATGGTGAATTCACAAATGCAGTTCTTAATGTTTACGGCTTTCACACGAATAATTTTAAGCACGCAGTTTACCAATGTTTGCTATTTTGCGAAGAGAAAAATAAGAAACTACCCTTTACCCCATTCCCTGAGCTTTTATCGATTGTTTTAAAATTCTCAAAGAAAACTTGAAAAGAAAGAGCACGGGGTAGGATTTGTTTTCACAAGCAAGCTTAATGGAAATTTCGCGTGATAAGAGTAAATGTGGTTGGTCATTGCTTTACAAATGCAGTTTTAAAACGCTACAGCATTTTAAATCTAAGCCAGGAAGAATATATATACTAGCCATTAAAAAAACTGCACTGAGAAATACGATATAAAGTGACATATTTAGAAACTTAAAATAAGGACAATTTCAATTTGACTTATCTTTAAGGCTATTCTCAAACCCAAGATGGCAACTCTTTATAATATAAGTTTTAATTTATTTTTGTTCGGAAATGCATAAAACTACTAGCAGGTACTGTTGTTCAGAAACTATGCAATCGAGCTGTTTTTTCGTTTTTTTGCAAACGCAATAGATCTTTCAAAAATACAGTAAACTCTGTCTAAGGCGGAATCGATCGGGACCAAGAAAATTTTTCGCAGCAGACAATATTCCGCTTTAGACAAATTACTCTATGTCTATGGATTCGCAGGGACTTGAAAATCTTTCCGAGTTAGACAGATTTCCGTCTTAGACAGAGTCCGCCTTACAGAGAGTTTACTGTAATTTCAAAGTGGGCGTTTTGAAGCGAATTTCCGCGCGAAAGTAGAATAACCACTCAAGAAAGGGCGAAAAACGTGTTTGTCAGGTGATAAAAATCGCTTATAACTCAATAGGTAATTTATTTATTAAAAAATGGAAAACACAGTTCGATTCCAAATCGCTTCCATGGTCAGGCTTTCCAATTTTATATCTTTCCGTTAAATATGAACTTGTAAATAACTCAAAACGTTTTTCACTTGTTGAGCAGAGCAGTTCAGAACAGCCTTAAGAGAGATTAAAGAGCATTGGAATAACTAACATAGTATATTTTTCAAAGCATGCAACTAACTACATTTAATTTAATAAAACCTTTTTTTTAAACCTGCAATAAGTGACTAACATCAGAAGCTGACATTCCAGTTAAGTAATTCCAGGGGCCTGTCCAGACTTTTTCTTCCCAGTGTCCTGTTTTTGTGAAATTGTAAACAGCTTTTTAGATTTGTGAAAAGTCTAGTCATAATTTTGTGATGTGAAATTATCTTTATATTCAGGTTTTTTTTATACATTTTTAAGATATGTATGTATGTAAAAAAACATATATTTTCTTTATACGTGTAAAAGTGACAGGTCAGATTTTACTTTTAAATGATTAAATCTGTGAAAGGTTAAGTTTAGAGATAGAAAAATTTTATGAAAGGTCCTTTAAAAGACCTAATTTCTTCTTAAACATATCCCTGAATTCTCATAACTATTTAAAGCAACAATTCAAAAAGAAATGTGCTATAAAATAATAGATCTAAATTTTAACGTTGTAGAAAAAAGATTTTATTACTATTATTTATTCATTTGCTATTTTATTATCGAGAAAAAGAAGATTCATGGAGTAAAGTAAAGAGGTCCAAAGATGCTCCAGAATTCCTTTTTAACCTCTTGAAGGGCGCTAAGATATATATTTTATACTACTTAAGTTTAATCAAGATTCTAGCAAGCCAAGCACCAGAAATTTTGAATAAAATTTTCAAAAGTTTATTCAAATCCATTTTTCAGTAGCCATTTATATATATATATATATATATATAGGGGGGGGGGCTGTAAAATTGCATTTTCTTATTTTCAAATAAAACATTTTAAAATTCTGGTGTAAATTCAAAATTACAGAAATACAATTACTTGCCCCTGAAAGGTATCTTTACAACATAGTTGAAATGTTTTTATGACTTATGTTCGTCTGTCTATCCGCTCTCAAGATTTCGTAAATATACTTCTATGGCCATGCCAGTTGATATATATTATTAAGGTTTATTAAAAGATGCTTCCCCATCAAAAAGGGAGTGCGTAGCACTTTCAGTTCGTTCACAAGGTCACACTAAAGATTTCCGTTACATTATAGCCTATGGAGAAAAATTGTATTTTAATGATGTCACACCACTTCAGACATAATGAAATTGATATGCATTTTGGAGATGCACTACATAATACTTACAAAAGATTTCGGATATTTTTTCAACTAAAGATGTTAATGGATCAAATTGTGTTTTAAAATGTGTTATGTGTTTTCCAAATTGTTTACTAAGACATTAATCTTTCACCTTGTTAAACGGTTAAGTTTTGTTACATTATTTCTAAATGTGTGGAAAAGTATTACATAATGCATGCTTGATTTTTTCTTTGTTTATTATTTTCAGTGGCGAAAGACAAAAAAAAAAAAAAAAAACTATAAACATAAAGCAGAAATAGAATGAAAAACAAAATCATTATTGCTTTCAAACTATTACTTTTGATAGCTTGAAAAGGGGAAAGGAAGTGCTAGAAAAGCAGAAAGCCGTTTATTATCACCCACTTAATGAACTCTTTTAACGCGTTGATGGTATTCAATTAGGATATTTCCAATTAAGATTAGAGTTATCACGTTTCCACAGATTCATCAATTAGATAGCTTTCTTTACCACTGAAGCGAGATCGGTTCGAGATACTCAAAGGCCGCCTATTAGCTTTGCCTCAGAAAGATAGTATACATAAATTTTACTTTCAACTGAAATGTATTATATTGTGACTTCGTATTTCATTTTAACTACTTCTAGAGTTTAGATCGTTGGACGATATAATTAATAAAAGGGCAATTCCATTATAACAGACTAACAGTCATAGATGAAAAAATGGCCTTTCCTTGTTTTAAAGATAATAATTATGTAATTCAAAGATGGCTACAATTAATATGTTGTATTAGGAGATAAATTAATATAGTTATTATAAACAAGTTGTTTAATGCAAATAATAATGATTAAATGAATGGCATTGTAACAGACAAACCAGAATTACCATGCTTTTTTGGACACCTTAATGTTTACCTATATTATTTATCAAATTACATACAATTTATTATAACAAAAATGTATTTTCATTCAGAGGCAGTTCAGAAACATTTGACTCCCCCAAAATTTGACTGCTGCCACAATATTGTTATAAAAAATATGTAATCTTACATGCAACAGACTAATATCCAATATGTAACAGACAAACAAATAAGCACATAAAAAGAAGCTGTTACGGCGTAAATGCCCTCAAATTTATTTGTTTATAATTTAGCTCTGTTTATCTTTCATATTGCGAAATATAATTATAAAACTGATTTCTTTTGACAGAAAAAATCTAATCTGTTTATCTAAATTGTTTATAACCCTGAATCAATATTTATGAGTAACATTATGATTTCAAGGTCATGTAATATAGATTTATTTACTTTATAATAATTTTGAATTGATGGTGATTTATTAGTTTTATAATTACTTGGATGTCATTTAAATGAATATTATAGCTATTTAGAAGATTTATAACTGCATATTGTAATTTTTATTTTGATGTTTATTTTATATAATATGTATCATTTTTAAAATGGTCAGTCTTGACTCTGTAACCAAGCAGAGAACATGTAACATGTCCTGACTCTGTAATCAGAGATGCCAATTGTTAAATCATGGCTCTGTTTAATACAGAGTGTATAGTGGAAGTCCTGACTCTGCAACCAAGCAGAGAACACATTTTTTTTTGTATTGGCTCTGTTAAATACGGAGAATTACTATTATGGAACAATTATTAACTTCTAATGATGAATAGAATTTACATACTATTTCAGTTTTATTTAATAAACTATTTAACCTAATTGCTCTCCCATCTCACTTGGATTTGAAAATTTATTTGTCAGATGAATTTCGGCGCCAACATTTATTTTTGGTGCCGAGTAACCCGCGAAACATTTTTTGGAAATAATAGTGAGCTATTGTGAAAGAGATTTGTGATTAACAACTGTGATTTATTTTTCAACATGTGATTAGTGTGTGATTTATATTTCAACCTGTGATTAGTGTGGAATTATTATTGTGCCATTTGGATTACGACATGCCATCTACATTACCTGGAATTAACAGGTAAGAAAATATTTTTTTCATTTTCTATGAATGGTTAATGTTTTAAAATAAGAATTATTCTTTATTTAAAATGGAAAATCTTGAAAAGCTGAAAGCAAAACGTTCTGTTGAACGAACGAGTTTCACGAAATTAATTACAAAATTAGAAACATTATTAAATGATGACATTGATAATACGAAAACCGATGAATTATTAGAGCTTCAAGAAATATTCCTCTTAAAAGAAACGGCTTTCCAAAGTTTGAATCGTGATATTGAAGCTCAAATATCCGACTTAAAAGAATATGAAAAGGACATTGCTAATAGTGAAAAGTACACTGACCAATTGATCAGTGCTAAATTTAAAATTAAAAATAGATTAAGAAAATGTAAAAAGGATAATGTTTCTATGATAGCAACTAGTCGTGTAAATTCATTGAATGGTTCTGCTAGTGGAACAGAAACGAGTTCTGCCATGAAATTGCCTAAATTAAATGTTCCAAAATTTTCTGGTGAAATCGAAGAATGGGTCGAATTTTTTAACTGTTTTGAAACATCGATACACCAGAATAAATCACTATCTAAGATAGAAAAATTCGCTTATCTAAAATCCTTGTTATGTAATCGGGCCTATAATGTGGTAGAAGGGTTTCCTTTGACAGAACAAAATTATGATACTTGTATTGATTTATTAAAGGACCGTTTTGGTAAGGTTGATGTTATTATTAATAAACACATGACTAATTTATTAAATATGGAACCAGTTAAAAATTGTTCAAATTTAAATGCATTAAGAAGATTGCATGACATGTGCGAAGTTAATATTAGAAGTTTAAGAAATTTGGGGGTAACATCCAGTTCTTATGGACAATTGCTAAATCCTATTTTGCTAAAGCTATTGCCCCATGAATTAGTGATTGAATATCATAGAAAACGTGATACTAGCAAAGAGTCAGATGTAACCGATCTAATTGCCTTTCTGAAATGTGAAATAGAATGTAGAGAAAAGGCTTTGTCAATGACAAGTTCTAAAAATGATGCATCCTCTTCTTTTGTACATAAAAATAAAACTGAATTTCGTGAAAAGAAAACATCAAATAAATATCAACATGCTAATACCTTAAATGCCACTATTAAAGTTTTTTGTGTATTTTGCAAAGGTAATGATCATTTATCTTCCGAGTGTAAAAATTTAGCTGATGATAAGAAAAGATTAATGTTACGTAAGGAGGGTAGATGTTACAAATGCTTTTTGAAATCGCATTTATCTTCGCAATGCCGCATAAAATTAAAGCCATGTCTAAATTGTAAAAGCACTGAACATAACAAATTATTTTGCTTTAAGAAAAATTTGAAACCAGAAATTAATGAAAATCAAAATCAAACAGTTGTATCTAATTCTCATTGTAATTTTAGAAATTCTAAGCATGCTGTTTTATTGCAAACATGTTGTGTAACTGCTCAAGGTAATTCTAAATCAAAGGTAGTTCGATTATTACTTGATTCTGCAAGCGAAAAAAGCTTCATAACAAAAGCATTAGCTCGTGAATTAAATCTGCCTGTTTTAAGAAAAGAACATTTAACTGTATTCGCTTTTGGCATGGATCAAGGTCGCGAAGAAGAATATGATGTTTTTAAAATTAAATTGCGAAGTAAAATGAATTATCATCGTTTTATAGATGTTGAGGTGCTAGCTACCGATTTGATAAGTGCAACAACATTGAAGGTTCCCAATTCTGACCCTCTAGTTATAAAATACATTGAAAGTAAAAGATGGAGGTTAGCCGACCCTACGCCCGAGGAATCCGAAGTACAAATTTTACTTGGAGCTGATTATTTCTGGAATGTTCAGAGAGGTGTCGTTGAAGAAATTAATGACCATTTATATGTAGCTAATACACTTTTTGGGTACACAATAGTGGGAAAAATAAACTCTAAAGGTAACGAAACAGTTAATGCTCATCTTGTATCTGTTAATGAAATAGAAAATTTTGATTTGCAAAAGTTTTGGAAACTAGAGTCTTTGGGTATTTGTGATAGTAAAAATGAATTATTTTCGCAAAAGGATTTAGATGCTCTTGATTTATTTAATGATAATTTAAATTTTGTAAATGGAAGATATGAAACTAAACTTTTGTGGAAAGTAAATAAAAATGAATTGGAATCCAATTTTGATGTAGCTAAACATAGACTTTGGGGATTAAAATCAAAATTGTGCAAAAATGAATGGTTACTTAAGGAATATGAGAAAATATTAAATGAACAATGTGGTTTGGGTATAATTGAAGAATGTGAGTTTAATAAAGATGAAATAAACACGTATTACATGCCTCACAGACCAGTAATAAGGGAAGATAAATCGACAACTAAAGTAAGAATTGTTTTTGATGCGTCATCCAAAGATAAGGGGGCAAAATCGTTAAACGAGTGCTTATTTCCTGGGCCCAATCTAAATCCTAACATATTGGACATTATTTTAAAATTCCGTCTCCACAAAATTGCTTTCTTGGCCGATATAGAAAAGGCATTCTTGCAAATCCAGATACAACAAGAAGATAGAAATTTTTTGAGGTTCCTGTGGTTTGACAATATCACTAGTAACAATCCCATTTTGAAGGTTTTTCGCATGACCCGTGTAACTTTTGGTGTAACAACTTCACCCTTTTTCCTTTCTGCAACCATCAAACATCACATTGAGGGGTATAAAGATTTGTTTGGAAAAATAGTTAATATGCTGGATACTTCCTTATACGTTGATGACCTGTTTCATGGAGCTGATTCAGTAAATGAAGCTTTTGTTTTATCAAACGGTGCAGAGAAGATATTGAGTGAGGCCAATATGAAACTCAGAAAATTTAAAACCAATTCTTCCGATTTAAAATTTTTATGGAAGGAACATGGAATAAACTTTGAGGAAGACACTCTTGAACAAAATCTTTCGAAGGTATTGGGAATTATATGGATAACAGAAAGTGACACCTTGAAAATAGACATACAACCACTTTTAGTAGAATTTGACCATAAAATTATTACCAAACGTATTGTTTTACAAACTGTGGCAAAAATTTATGATCCTATTGGACTCATTTCCCCTTTCGTGATAAGAATTAAATTTTTAATGCAAGAACTCTGGGAACATGGAATTGACTGGGATTCTACATTACCAGATTCTTTAAGTAGAAAATTCAGAAAATGGCATAATGAAATAAAAGACTTGGTAAATTTTGAAATTCTTAGAAAATATTTTGTAACTATCCCAAAATTAAATCCTGAAACCGCTCAACTTTTCATATTTTCTGATGCTAGTTTAAAGGGGTATGGGTCAGTGGCTTATTTACGTGATTCTTCTTCTTGTGAAACTTCATTTGTAATAGCAAAGTCGAGAGTAGCGCCTCTCAAGAAAATTACATTGCCGCGCATCGAACTTCTTGGAGCACTTACGGCTGCAAGATTAGCGAATTATTTAAAGGAAATATTTAAAATTGTGAATGAAAATATATTTTGTCTAAGTGACTCCCAAATTACCTTGCACTGGATTAAAGGAAGTGCTAACAACTGGAAGCCCTTTGTGGCAAACCGCGTACGCGAAATTCAGGAACTTGTTGCTCCTGTACAATGGAAATTTTGTAAAGGAAAGGAAAATCCTGCAGATGTTCTCTCTCGTGGTTGCTCTGCATCTGAATTGATTAATAACGAGGTATGGTTACATGGTCCTAGCTGGCTGAAGGAAGAATCGTTACCAGTATTTCCCCCTGAAACTCAACCTAATCTACCTGATGAAGAGGTCTTGCAAGAACAACGTAAAACGCTTGTTTGCTCCATATCCCAAAATATTCCAGAATTTGAGCTTTTATTTAAATTTTCATCCTGGTCTAAATTAAAACGAATTACGGCTTGGTGCCTCAGATTCATCAAAAATAGTACATGCCCATCTGAACGAGTCTATGGTTTTTTGACTGTTCCAGAACTTGAAAGGGCAACAAATGCTATTGTGAAATTAATTCAAAACCATGAATTCGGAGACGAACTGAAAATTCTAAAATCCAGAAAGATCCTAAATTCTAAAAGCAAACTCCTTCCTTTACATCCATTTCTTGACGAAAATGATATTCTTCGTGTTGGAGGTAGGCTAAAAAATGCAAACTTGTCTGAATATCAAAAACATCAAATCATTCTCCCTAAAAGGCATCATGTTACAGACTTGATAATAAAGTATTTTCATGAGAAACATCTTCATAGCGGGACTCAATTGACAATTTCAGCAATTCGACAAAAATTTTGGATAATTAATGCTAAAGAAGCTGTGAAAAGAGAAATAAGGAAATGTATGAAATGTTTCCGAAATTCATCACACCTTTCATCTCAGTTGATGGGAAATCTGCCATCAGCACGCGTGACACAAGCTCGAGTATTTTCAAGAGTAGGAGTCGACTTAGCCGGCCCCTTTTTGATCAAACCTCGTAAGGGACGTGGTGTGAAACCCTTTAAACATTATGTTTGTCTGTATGTTTGTTTCGTAACAAAAGCTATCCATCTTGAGTTAGTCACTGATCTTACAACTGAAACCTTTCTAGCCTCATTGAAAAGATTCGTGGCTCGACGTGGAAAACCTCTAGAAATATTTTCCGACAGAGGTACAAATTTTGTAGGGGCAGACCGCGAAATAAAGAGAATGATGTCTCTAATTGCTTCTGATGAAAAATTGCACAAGTATCTTACTGACGAAATGATAGTATGGAAATTCAACCCACCTTCCGCCCCTCACTTTGGAGGCCTTTGGGAAGCGGGAATAAAACAAATGAAAAATCATTTGAAGAGAACAATTGGTGATCAGATTTTAACTTATGAAGAATTTTTGACCTTAATTGCACAAATTGAGTCATGCTTAAATTCAAGACCGCTTGTCGCTGAGTCTTCTGATCCAAATGACTCTACGGCTCTGACGCCAGGACATTTTATTATAGGAGCACCCTTGACCTCCTTACCTGAGCCTGATATCTCCTCTACCTATGTAACTCCTTTGGAACGTTGGAAATTGCTACAAAAGATTTTCCAAAGTTTTTGGAAAAGGTGGTCGTCAGACTATCTCTCACAATTGCAGCAACGTACAAAGTGGTTTAGAAGCAACCCGAACTTAAAAATCAATGACTTGGTGTTGATAAAGGAAGAAAACCAGCCCCCATTAAGGTGGAAATTGGGCAGAATAATTGAACTATTTCCTGGGGATGATAATATTGTTCGTGTTGTCAAATTAAAGACTTCTACTGGTGAACTGAAACGCCCTATCACAAAATTGTCTCCTCTACCGATGGACATTTAATATAATAGAATTTTACTTTATTTTAACTAACTTTATTATTATTTTTTTTTCTATGTCTAATTTTTGTAACTTTCTGAACTATTTTGTATATTAATGTCTTTTTCTATTTTTAGTTGTTCCAGAAACTGTTTTTTATAGAAGTAGTAGGATTTAATTGCATTTCATTTTAGTTATACTTAACATTTAAGGTAATATTTTAAATTTGTATTTAATATTTGATTATTTAGTATGTGATAGTGGAAATTTGGTAAGTTATAATTGTTCGATGAACTCCGTTCATGGAGGCGGAGGATGTTACGGCGTAAATGCCCTCAAATTTATTTGTTTATAATTTAGCTCTGTTTATCTTTCATATTGCGAAATATAATTATAAAACTGATTTCTTTTGACAGAAAAAATCTAATCTGTTTATCTAAATTGTTTATAACCCTGAATCAATATTTATGAGTAACATTATGATTTCAAGGTCATGTAATATAGATTTATTTACTTTATAATAATTTTGAATTGATGGTGATTTATTAGTTTTATAATTACTTGGATGTCATTTAAATGAATATTATAGCTATTTAGAAGATTTATAACTGCATATTGTAATTTTTATTTTGATGTTTATTTTATATAATATGTATCATTTTTAAAATGGTCAGTCTTGACTCTGTAACCAAGCAGAGAACATGTAACATGTCCTGACTCTGTAATCAGAGATGCCAATTGTTAAATCATGGCTCTGTTTAATACAGAGTGTATAGTGGAAGTCCTGACTCTGCAACCAAGCAGAGAACACATTTTTTTTTGTATTGGCTCTGTTAAATACGGAGAATTACTATTATGGAACAATTATTAACTTCTAATGATGAATAGAATTTACATACTATTTCAGTTTTATTTAATAAACTATTTAACCTAATTGCTCTCCCATCTCACTTGGATTTGAAAATTTATTTGTCAGATGAATTTCGGCGCCAACAGAAGCCATGCTGATTATAATGGATTTTATTGATTTTGACTATTCAAACTTTTATAAAATACATTACAAATATAAAAAATATAGGTTTAACAGTGGTTTAGTCGTTAAAATAAAAAACAGAGGGTACACGTTCTAAGCAAAGGGTATACACTCAAGGCAGAGGGTATACCCTAGTGTATATATACTATAGCTTTCTTGAGAAACAGAGGGTATACGGTGTTCCTTTAAAAAAAATCCAGAGGGTATACGGCGTATACCCTCCACTACATCCCTGAGGTTTAATACTATCAGAAAATATGTGTATTGCCTATTCGATGTAAAAAATAAAATACTAAAAATGGTAACATTGGCATGGAATCGCCCTACAGCAAAAATGTATTTTCATTCAGAAGAAGTTCAGAAATATACATATTTCACAAAATTTGACTGTTGTCTCAATATAGTTATGAAAAACATGTAATCTTACACGTAACAGACCAACATCCAATATAAACAGACAAACAAACAAACACATAAAAAGAAGCTATGCTGATTATAATGGATTTTATTGATTTTGACTACTCAAAATTTCATAAAATGCATTGCAAATATAAAAAAATATAGGTTTAATTTTATCAGAAAAAAATATATATTACCTATTTGATGTAAAAAATAAAATATTAAAAAGGGTAACATTGGTTTGGAATTGCCCAAAAGTTATTCGCATGGATGCGAGGATGTCGGGATAACTCTCAGAATTCTAAATTTTGAATTAGTTTCCGAGACATTAATTTTTTTGTTCTTTTTAATGGCCATTTTCTATTGCTAGCAACCAAATTACTCCATTTTTATGTAAAAATGAAAAGAAAAAATATAAATAAATAATGGAATATCGTATGCTATTGGAAGGGGAAAAAAAATACTTTTTTTGGTAAAAATCGATTTAATATTTTTTTACTTGTATACTATTTTTTTAAATGTTATATGACGACTATTCTTATCACTTACTTTCAAATTTACTAAAATTACTACCAATTAACTGAAATTTTTTAATATTATTGATACTTCAAGCTTCAGAGAATTGAGTGCTTTTTCATAATACGGTGACTCAATTTGTTTCAGATGACCGGAGAAAAACTGCCATCTGATTGCGATTCAGAGCTGCCACAAGCGACTATTTTTATATTCTATTAGAACCGTTGTTTTCAGAAAATAAATTTTGTAGTATATATTTTTCTTGCAGATGTTATCAAAGTGTATGTGAAAATTTTCTGTTTAAAAAAAAAAAATGGTGCGAGATAGAATTAAAAAAGGCTCGCCTGTGGCAACCCAGCGATTGGAAGTCCATGGCGCGAATCTGCAATTGCACAAGACATAATATTTCTTTTTTATTTTAGACCAAAAAAAAATAATATATATATATATATAATTAAAATGTCAATAAATATGTATAATGGAAAAAGCCCGAAGGTGATA
Organism: Maratus speciosus; assembly: GCA_963932465.1. Taxonomy (NCBI): domain Eukaryota; kingdom Metazoa; phylum Arthropoda; class Arachnida; order Araneae; family Salticidae; genus Maratus; species Maratus speciosus. The sequence goes on along the minus strand of OZ010789.1, from coordinate 129,530,985 downwards.
TCTCTTTTCTTTGTAACTGAAAGAAAAAATCGTAAAAATGACGTACATTTTAGGCGAAAGAAGTAGAGCCTCCCCTTAAAAACGTATGGGGTGTTTTTTTTTTCTTTTGTTGTTGCTGTTTAGGCTGCTGTTGTTTTTGGTCGACTGTACATGCTTAATTTATCCGCACACCGCACAGCAAAGCATGAAAATTTCAACACCAATTTCCCATCCAAAAATTCTATTAGCATCTGACCAGAAGGGTACATACCCGCTTTCTGTTAAATTACTACGCAAGTCAATAAGTGCAATTCGAATTAAGGGAGGAAGACCTAATAAAATTGAAAGTTAGAAAACAAGGAAGCCTCTTCAGTATAAGAATTCCCCTTTTCCTGTTGCCTCCAGACAAATTTCCTAAAGCAAGTAAACACGGAGAAAAGAATTTCCCTTTGGAGAGACGAACCGAACCCCCAGTATGGAGTAGAGAGAGAACATCAGAGGTTGAAGCATTATCGATTGATGCAGGATTCCGGAGGAAACGGTCCACAAAGGATGCAGAAGATACACTTTCTACCCCCAACGCAAAGATGTGGCTGTAAAGTTAAGATACCAGTACTTGGTGCAGTACTGTATAGTGATCCTTTACCGCCAGCATCTATTAACTGCCATACACATCAAAATCATTCAAAAGCCTTTTATTTTCACAGTATATCGAAACCGGCGGGTAACTTGGAGGTTTGTTGAACGTAAGAGGTTGAAGTTTATTCAATGTCATATAATATTTAACGGCTACGGTGTTTAAGGCTGTTCTCAACTGCTCTGCTCAACAAGCGCAAAACGTTTTGACACATTTACAAATTCATTTTTTAACGGAAAGATATAAAATTGGAAAGTCTGACCATGGAAGCGATTTGGAATCGAACTGTTTTTTCCATTTTTTAATCAATAAATTAGCTATTGAATTATAAGCGATTTTGATCACGGGATATGGCATTTTTCACCCCTTATTGACTGTATTTTCTTCTTTCGTTCGGAAGGTCGGTTCAAAATGCCAACTTTGACAGTATTTTCTGAAAGATCTATTGCGATTACAAGAAAACGGAAAAAACAGTTCGATGACATGGTTTCTGAATAACAACACATTCTAGTTTTAGGCGTTTCTGAACAAAAATGAATTAAAACATATCAGAAAGTTGACCCTTTGGATTTGAGAACAGCCTTAACATATTAAACGCATAAGGGATCCGTTTAGAAAAAAATTGGGTCCTTTAAAGGACCTTTCACAAATCTTTGACCCTCCACAAATTTGTTTATCTTAAAACAGGCCCCTTCACAAAACATTTTCATATCCAAACTCAATAATTCACAAATTTCATAATTTTAAAACAAAAGCCTGGCCTGTCATACAATAGCTGAAGTCACCAAACAACCTATTACCTAGCAATTTTATGCATAAAAGTTCTTGTTAAAAATAGACAAAAAGGAATCTGGATATAATCATAATTTCGAATGCACAAAATTATGACTAGAGTTTTCACAAACATACGAATTTTTTCACTAAAACAGGACCCTATGAGAAAAGTCTGGACAGACTCCTGATTAATGGATATGAAAGGAGTTGAATATTTCTATCACATACCATTCTGCTGTTTATATTATTTTAGGAACATACCAGAACATTTGAATGAACAAAATAGAATAAGTAATGCTTTGATGAAGAACATATTAGATATAGAATTAGCAAACAAATTAAATCTATTATAAAAGAAAATTGGTTGAAACTGGTGTGAATTAATACGAACTAAAAGATCTTAAAACACAATCAAAAACTTAAATGCGCTAGGGCCTCGAAAGATCTATGAAGCAAGACCCGTGTTGCTGCTGTTTACATAGTAGAAGCACGTCTTCTTTGCGCCTGACGAAGAAAGACTCAGATCTTTCGAAAGGCCTAGCGAATTTAAGTTTTTGATGGTGTTTTAAGAAGATCTGCTAGTTGGTAAATCTATTATAACCTGGTCTCAAATTTAAAAAAAATATTTCACAGAAAGCAGGGGCGCACTTATCACCACATAAATATTTTTTAAATACATGATTTGGCGAAAACTATACACATTTACTGTAAAATCTGCTTAAACAAAATGGGTAAGAAAAGGGAGAGCAAATAAATTGTGTTGTAGACGTGTTCCTATCCTAAGGCTGCTAAGTCACTCAGCTTTCGAATTCCCCTCACTAATGTTAAGTCCAGGGTTCGTAAATATCATGATATTTTCGAAAATATCAAAAATATCCGATATTTTGATATATATCCGACATTTTCGATATATATCCGATATTTTCGATATATATCCGATATTTTCAAAAATAGTCAACTTACTGCTGATAATAAATATTTTCAAGCATAATATAAATTAGAAACTAAAACATATTGCACTTAACATGAAAACTTAAAAACAAAATAATAGAAGAGCATTTTTCTTTTCCTTTTTTTTTTACTTGGAACAAAATTGAAGATAATTAATTTAAAACAGAAACAATTTGCTTTTATACACTTACATTAAAAAAAAAAAAAAAAAAAAAAAAAAAAAAAAAAAGCTATAGGATACAGTATCAATTATCAAGAAATGAGAAATTTATAAAACAAAATTTGAAATACAAAATATCGTTTTAATTGAAAATTTTTAACATAAATGTAAGTTTATCTTATTTTTTTATTCTCTATTATGCTGTACAGTTTAACCTGAACTAAATCAATACCAGAACAGATTCTTTTCTAATGAAGCTGTATATATAACTGAGTATCTAAATTAGACAGTATATCTTTCAGTGTCAGTTCTGAATTAATTATGTCCCTCATAATCTACAGTTAAAAGTAAAAAATTCAAACGTAAAGCTTGGAAAAGATATTTGTTTTCTTCTTCAGCTAAAAAAGTCACTATCAGAGACAAAAAATCTTTATTTACAGAAAAATATAGTCAACAACAGTTGGAAATTTCATTTGCACTTGTTTTGACTAAAAATATGAAAAATATCTTGCACAGTGATATTTTGAAAATAAATATTAAATATAGAAAAATATTGAAAATATCACACGCGTCTTGACATTTTACAAATAAATATCAAGTAATATGAAAATATCGAATATATCAAAAATCTTGATATTTTGAAAATAAATATCGGATATATATCATGATATATATCAAGATGTATATCGATTGATATATATCAACGAGCCCTGGTTAAAACTATGGGTGTTTGATGCATTCGTATACTTAAAATATCTCCTCGGGAAATTAATATTTTTAACTCCTTTTTCCTGTGTACTCTTCTTAAAGGATGTCTCTTTTTTTTTTAGTTTTCGAAAATATAGGCTTAATTTTATAGGAAGTGTTAAAATCTTACTCACAATTCGTCCGCTTTTAACACATAAAATATTAAATTCAGCGTAGATTTTAGAAATATTTTGAAAACTAAGAAAAAAGCCAGACATCCTTTAAGAATAGTACACAGAAAAAAGGAGTTAAAAATATTAATTTCCCGAGGAAATATTTCAAATATACGAATGCGGGTTGTTCTTTACAATTCTGGCAAATTTGGCCAAGCAGTCTGACTTGAATGATCATGTGTAAATTTTCATAAAAATTAAATAAATGGTAAGAAATTAGTCAATTATTGAAGATTTTAATAGCAGCAGAAATCGTTTTAAAAATTTGACTTAAAAAAATAAAATAAAAATTTGTGGAAAAAATAAAATAAAAAATGTGAGGGAATGATGAAATAAGACATTTTAACTAGTTGTAGGGAAAAAATGCAAAACTATGAAGAAATCCAAACTGTTTCCTTTAAGAGCAACACTTAATATATAATGTATGATAAAATTAAAATTTTTGATATTTGTAAAAAAATGAGTATTCTGTCTGCTAATAAAAACGCTTCCAGATATATTGACTGAAAATATTTTGAAAAATTAACAAAATCTTACACCACCAATTTATGTTGCTGGACTGACAAGTGCTCAAAATGGCTTCTTGTCTGTGAAGGATGCTAGGCTGCTACTGCTCTTTAGTGGTAGATATTTGAGATAATAGCAATGAGTGGGGGAATGATGGTCTAACATGGGGAAACATATAATTGATTGAGATGACTATACAATAATAATAAATAATATTTTTATTATTTTTTGTAATGTACCAAATAAGAACTTTATTTTGCTTATGATATTTTTAATTATTTTTATTTCTGGATGGAAAGAAATAGGCAATAAAGTATGGTAGTACACGTGGGGGAAAGGTGAGGGAATGATGTTTGCATGATATATATTACATTTTTAAATACTAAATTTATTTATTTTTAAATTTTATTTTCTGTCCCTAATAAACTATGTTTAGATCTTCTAATAAAAATAAAAATAAATAAAAATGTAATGAAATTAAGAGCATTTTATGACTGGGAAACACTTTTTGCACTATTGTAGAGAATAACCCATGCATTCTAAGCCATAGACTTGGCATTAACAACAGCGAGGGAAATTCAGAAGCTGAGTGACTAGCACCATATATTGTAAAGGCACTGCATTCTTTTTGTTTGGATAATGAATTTTTTTCCATTTAAGGCAGGATTCCATTAGAGATAAGTTGTGCTTTCATATATTTTACAGTATACAGTAAAAAAATATATATATATATATAGAACTTGCAGAAATCACTGTATGAAAGAAGAAATCCTATTTATTAAAATATACGGATCTTTGAAAATTATTTTAGTTCTTTAAAAAATAGCTTTACAAATAAACAGCCAATTTCTTTGTTCTAATAAAAGAATGTGTTTGGTTAAAAGCAATATTCTACAATTATCATTAGCAAAAACTTTCCTGAACGAAACATCATTATTCAACAATGGATATCTGAGCACAATCCTCCCCGTATATAAATTATCCTTATCATTAGATAGGCTCATAATGTCTGACCAAGAAGACAGATGCGAATACCAAAATCGTTTCCCAGTAATTGGCTTTTAAAGCTGGGGCTAATTTGGACTGAAGTCAATAGAAAAGCGATATTTAATTTGTTGCGAATCAGAAGGTGAAATGAAGAATTCGTCGGATGGTTAACAAGCGCACACAATTATCATATGAACTAGATCTGACGCTAACCGAGTTCTTGCGTGCAGGTATGTCATCCGAACGCAGCATGCTCATTAGCGCTTTTCCTTTTCTATTCCTAATTGAAAAGCAATCGTTTGTTTTCTAACAAACATCCATGGAAGAAGAGAAAATTAAAAATGGCACAAAATCCGGAGCACTAGTCATAGTTACAATTGAAATGCTGCTGGGTGTTTTTTGTTGTTATTACAGGGCTGCTACTCAAATCTGCAGAAAAAAAAAATGCCCTGTGTTCGCCATTTGAATTGCATACGCATCTAGAAAATGTACACATTAAGAAGAAACGTTACAACTACAAGCATTTTCTCTTTACGAGGGTTAAAGAGAGGCATTTCCTCAATCTGAAAAACTAAGAAATTTAAAATTCCTTGTATTTTCCAAGTTAAAAAAACTTTCAAAATTCCATGTGTTTTCTCTCTTTTTTAGAAGATTTTTTAAATTTTGCATAAATGTTTTCCAGGTGGCTTAGCCACACTGTTTTATTTATCCGCTTTACCTGTAAATTGTTTGAAAGCCTGTGTACGGAGTTGCCTGAAGATTATTGGGCTAGAGCTAAGAAATACCATAATCGGATCAGCACGGGCTACATCACGATTTAGAATCAATTTTGCCCCCCCCCCCCCACACACACAAACTCTCTCTGCCAAAGGGATATTTAGCTAACAGTAAATTACACCGAATTCCATGAAATTTAAATATATTGTAGAAGTGTTAAATACATAATTGGTAACTTTTATAATTTTCATTGAGAAATAATGATAGTATTTAAAAACAAATAAATAAAACATATTAAAAGCACTATCACCATATTTTTTTTGGTCAAATATTCCTCATATGTGCGAGGTTCACACATATGGGGATGTGAGTTCCAAAATTCGCCTTATATCCAGAAAGTCAAATTTTGAGAAATCGGCGAAAAACCTCTAACCCCCGTCCACTGTTTTTCATTATAAACCAAGATTTTACAATGTCAGAAATACAGGGTAAAACTTTTTTATTTATTTATTTATTTTTTCAGACTGTAGTATTTTTTCGGTGCAGATTTACCAATACAATAGATTGGTAGAGAAAACACGATTCTTTAAATTTTGGATAAAACGAGTTTGAAACTCACGTCCTCATATATATACAGAGTGCCCGGGTTATAAGTATCCCAAAGTTATGGCTTATTATTACGGAACTACCCATTAGAATATAATAGACTTTACCTCCGTGGATTGGAAACACCTCCGAGATTTTAAAACATTGAACAAAACAAAAGACTGTGGATGAGTGAAAAAAGCGTATCACAGAAGCAATTTGTCTAGAAACTCCTGATATGTTACGAAACATTTGGGGAGAACTGGATTACCGTTTAGACGTTTGTCGTGCTACCAAAGGCGCACACATCGAAGTCTATTGATATTAAATCTTTGTGAGATGCTATTTTTATTTAAATAATTTTATAAAAATTCTAATGGGTTAGTTCCGTAAAAATAAGCCATAACTTTTGGGTGCTTTTAGCCCGGACACCCTGTATTTACTAGTATATATGTAAAAATGCATAAAAAGTAAAAAAAAAAAAATAATAATAATCCTGGTTTAGGGTGGAAGTACTCAGCTAAGCCATTTCAAGCGAGTACGAATAGATCCGCCCAAAACCTGACTTTTCGGCATATTTTATATACAGTCGGACCTCGTTATCACGACACCCGGTTTTCACGTCACTCTGTTTATAACATCAGTTTTTCAAAATCCCGATTTTCTGTATATGATTTTTACTTAAATAAACTCCGGATTTTACGTCGTTGAATAATTTTCAACTCCGGATATCCCGACGGTTTCGGAAAATTGTCCATAATTCATCTTATAAGCACAGAAAGTAAGCGGTAAGAAATGTCTTAGACAAACTTTTCAAAAAAGTGTCTAATATACCCATTGAGATAAATGAGAAATTTTACTTCAATCCTTTATCTGAATAAATAAACGCAAACGCTATGAATGACCCACTTAAGCTCCTGATAGACGTATTAGCCTACTCGAGGTTTTTTAGTTCTGGTCAGGCAGCGCTTTCTTGTAGTTACAAGGCGTTTTTCATCCGACTAAAACTGAAGCATTGCATTGCATTAAAACGATCAGAAATTATTTAACATCCATTTCTAAAACAACGAATATTGATTATAATTCATTGTATAATATTGAAAAAAGAATTGTAGGAAGCACATCTAGGGATAAGCAACCCTTAATTCGGCAATATTTCATGAAACAATAAAAAAACAAGTCATCATAAATCTGATTTTTATTCTTTTCAATTTTGTTTTGGGATTTATTTTGTTTAATAATAATGTTTTATTGTTTAAAACTGCAAGAACCGTTATGAATTTAAAATTGTCTTAAATTAATTAAAAATACGGTTTTTTATAAACCTTTTTTCCAACTCCGCTTACCGCGACACTTTTTTCTGGTCATTAGAGTGTCGGGATAACGCGGTTCGACTGTACTTTTAAACATACATTTGTAAATATTTCGGTGCGATGGACATCGCACAATTTTGAAATAGATATCCTGTTATATTATATTGGGAATATTTCGCGAAAAAAATTATGATTACCCTCTAAACAAGATATTAGTTTTAAAATTAAAAAAATATATCGTTATTTGCTATATTTTTTAATGAAAGAAAATACGAAAAATTACTATCTACTTTATAATTCCTTTCAATTTCATGGAATTCAATGCAACGGTTTTTGATAAAAGTGGTTTTATAAAAAATACATTTTTTTTTTCGATTAATATTAATAAATATAAGCTTGCATTTAAAAATATGTAGTGCCAGCTAAACAAGCATTTTTGAGAGAAAAAAATCGGTTCAAAATTGATTCAAAAGGCATGTGGACATGGACAATGCTAATCTAGCTACGCCTTTTTGCAGAAAGATACTTCGAAACATTAAATTTAAACACTTCGAAGACAGATTTTTAAATTTTTAATAAGAATTGGTTTTATTTATTTATAGTTTTATAAATATTGTTGCTCTGATATATCATCCAATCACGAAATCTACGGGAATTAAAGATAAATTTTTCTGGCTAATGGACAACATTTTTAAAGGCCTACTTTCGAAGATAAAACAATTTGTAGAATATAAAGAAAAGAAAACTTTGTTAACATAACTGTTTATGGAATTTCTATTTTCCGAATTTGGAAAACTACATTTAGTTTAGACATAGAAATTTTTATTAAACAACAAAAGGCAAGATTAATTTTTTTCACAACAGCCCACAATTTTTTGTACCAGGGTCATTCCACGATAACTTACGTTACATTTAGAACAATTTATTTCAATAATTTTAGTAATATAACACCAAAAATAGAATTCAAAATATAAAGTTGACATAATTTATTAATTAATCCTATTCAAAGCTCAATTTAGATGAAATTTATCTAATTTTTGTTTTATTTATTGAACTCTGGCAGTTATACTTATTATGTGACTGATATTACTGAAAAAGGAACGTAAGTTACCATAAAAAATATAATTTTTATTTTCATTTTCTAGGTAATTTTCATTCAAATTGAGCTTTGAATAGGTTTAATTAACACATCATGTCAACTTTACATTTTAATATCTTTTGGTGCTATATTACTAAAATTACTGCAGTAAATTGCTCTAAATGTAACGTAAATTACCACAGAATGACCCACCAGCAAGCTTAAAAACAAATCGATTTGATATTTGTTAGCGAAAGTTATGAGAGATCTGTAATGATGTACAAATGAAAATAATAATTCTGGAAAGAATCTAAATGAGCTGTCTTTTCCTTTGAAGATCGGTAGGATATACAGGGATATGTTTAGGAAAATTTTAAATCCTTTAAAGGACCCTTCACAAAAAAATTTATCTTAAAACAGGACCCTTCACAATTTTTTTTATCCCAAAACCGGACCCTTCACAAAACTTTTTATCCCAAAACAGGACCCTTCACAAAATTATTTGTCTCTTAAATAGATCTTTCACATAATTTTTCTACCTTGAAATTGAGCTTTGTACAAATTTAATCATTTAAAAATAAAATCTGACCTGTAACAAAACAGCTGAACTCATCAAAGAACATATTGCTTAGCTTTTTTATATATGTAGGATAGAATCTGAATATATCGATAATTTCAAATTCAAAAAGTATGATTAGAATTTTCACAAATATGAGAAAAACTTCACAATTTCAGAAAAATAGGACCCTGTGAGAAAAGTCTGGACAGACCCCTGATATAGTATGATGAAGTAGTACTTGTTGCTCCCGGAATCGAAACGGATCCTTTATCTAAAGCCCTTCTGTAGTAATAAGTTACTTTTCATTTGTTTTTTTTTTTTTTTATATTAGCGAACATTTAGTAATTACACGGATATGACATGCCCTCAAAGAGCTAACATCCCAAATCATCACAGGATAGCCCCCCAAAGTGCACGCTGAGTGAACAACCTGAAGATCCAGCACCCAAACATCAAACTCAATCAAGAGTTTCTAAACACCACCTCCACCATCTTCTTTATTGTTCTGTTTATTTTTTATTTTCTTTTATGATCGGATGAATAGGTTAATCGCCAGCAGGAAACAGCTTGGCCGAGGGGAAGTGTACGGGTAATGCCATGGATGGGTAAATCAAGTCGCTTCCTGCCCTGATTGAGGGAGTAGAACGATTCATAAAATGCAACAAGTGCCTCTGAGGGGGAATTTTCATGGATGAGTGAGGGAAATATTAAAAAATTCATGACAGGTAATGGAATAATTAGAAAACAATTAAAATATTGTTCAGTATAAAAGTATTAACTTAGCGCTTCTTTTAACACGCACAATTACACCCCATTTTGGGTTCTATACTCATTATAAGGGTATATAGGTATCGATTATAGAGTTTAAAGGAGCAGATTTGATGTGAAGAAAAGGTAACCGAAACTAAAGTGCAGCATCGAGGTCAGCTAACCTAGTTTTTTACCCAAAACCGACCCGCAGTTCAGGTCGGGTTGAGTTGACTAATTGTTTCGAATTTGATTACGCGTCTCTTACACGTCGATATCGTGTTAACCCGATTTTCCAAATTTCAAGAGAAAAAAATAATGTATTTAAATATGAATGAATATATATATATATTCATCTTTCTACCTAAAAGGTCAAATTTTTTTTGCTAATAATTATAGGCTACTTTTTCGTAATTGCATTAAAATATGGATTAATTAAGAGGTCAACGAAAATTATTTTGTCGGGTTTCGGATAAATGAAATTCCTTTTGTGGGGTTCGGGGCGAATATAACCCGATATGTGTTGGACTCTAACCAAGATTGATATACATTGTTGAATTCTTGAATTTTTCTCCAGGAGGAATTTTTATAGTTCAAAGGATGGAGCATTAGGCTAATGCCAGACGGACGTCTTTTTGCACGCTTTTTTACTGCCGGCATTATGTAGGGATAATACGTAAGTAAAAAAGCGTGCAAAAAGACGTCCGTCTGACATCAGCCTTAAGAGATTACTTCACTCACGCGAAAAAACAGGCTTTTTAATGTTAATCCTATGGGAGAATATTTTAATATCTCGTTTGCATTTCAATATTTTTAAACGATTTTTTTTTCTTCATTTTATAGCTGAGAGTCATCTCTACAAAAGGCGATTTTTTACTTTTCCGATTTTGTTTAGGTTTTTTATTTTATTTATTTATTATTAGGGTACTTTCACTTTCGGAAACGGTTTCAAATATGAGATATATTTATGGCATATTTTAAAAAGAAAAGCGCATTTGCCATAGGTTTAACCTTATCAAGGGGTATTTGAGATCTCAAAACCTCCAAACAACAATTGATCAAACCCCTTAAATGCAGTGCCATAAACAAAATAGGGGCAGAGTAGGCTGAGACAATTCTAGCAAATTCTGGAGCCCCCTGTAGACTTCAAAATTTGTTAATAATAAATAGCATTCATATTACATTTTTTTTTTTTTAAATTAAAGTTGTAATCCAACGTTTTTATGGCAGGTGGGCTCCTCAACTTATGTATATTTTTTTAATCATTAAAAAGGAAGAAAAAAGATCATGCGCGAGTTACCCCCACCAAAAGATTTTAAAGCCATTTTCTTTGCCGGCTAGTCGGCCACATCAGTAATCTAATGTAGACTTTCCAGACAGTCACCAACTGCTCAGTAAAGGGTAGAACTGGAAAAATGTATTCATAACCAAAGCCCAGTAGTAGTACTATTTCATTAGTAGCCGCTTTTTTAAACTAATATTAATATTAATATAAAATTAAGTAAATTACAGTCTATTAAAAAATTGAGATGTTAAATAAATAAAACTGTGCTTATTCGCAGCTTTTATAATGTATTGACTGCAATCAACACAAACCAAACTTTGTTCGCTGCCAGAATTTTTATCATTCAGGTGCCATAAAAGAAAATATAATTTATTTTATTTTATTTTGATCGTTATATTTGTTTATATTACTAGGGGGCTCGGCCCCCTACGAGCTACGCTCGCCAACCCCCGTCCAGACACCGCAGACTCTAAATGCACGCTAATTTGATCTGTTTTAAAGATATATCGAAAGATTGAATTATAATTTAAAAAACAGTGGCGATCTCCCTATAAACGAATTTCTATTCATTTCTCTTTGATTGGGGAATTTTAACGCCAAATCCGCTGCGGTACTACTTGATTATCCTGTCGACCAATTTCGCCAAATTTATAAATCGCCAAACCACTCGCCAAATTATACAAATTGATATAATTTTTATTTTAAATAACGAAAGAACAAATAAATTCGTACAACATTAATAAAAACACAAATAAAACGTCGAAATAAAAATAACTTGATGACGTATACACCTGTAACAACATTTCAAAATAAGCTAATATAAAAGGAATTAAGTAAAGAGAGTCTTTGTCTCCTGGTATTTTTTAACAAAGCGAAAAGAAAGTTCTTTTAAATGAGACATTTTAAATTAATTTTCAAAATATCAAATAAATGTCTAGCGCAATTTCTAAATTTAAACTTTTTTGCAATATTATTTTGTGTTCATTTTATGTAATAACTATAATGTGACGTAAATATGACGTAATTTCTCCTAAGACTTCTAACGCATGTTAATGAATTTATTATTTTACAATATCCTTTCTCCTATAAAATTCACGTGTATACTTTTTATGACGTAATTTTTAATAAGTTCCTGCTTTTTATACGTAATTATTTAATACTAATTTGAAAGTTTTTTTACTGTTTATAATAGTCACGTGTAAATAAATTTTTAATTTGAAGCAAACATTATTGCTTGCGCTTTTTATACAGATGGCAACATTTTAAATTAGTACAATTTTCTGAAATCTGTAAAAAATATCTCTAGAAATGCTGAAAATTTGAATTTAAAATAGAAATAAAACCTGAAAAAATGAGTCAAAATAAAAAAATTAATGCAATCTGCACTCCGGCAAATTCTAACGCATAAAATGATCTAAAAATGATTACACTGCCCTGTATAGCTTTTGCTGCTATAAAACTTTTTTAGTGGAACGATTTTGTCCAACTTTAGCATTAAATAACTCTTAAAATAATTCTTCGATTTGAAAACTGTCTGCATCAGCGTGTTTATCAAACATTTCTGTATAAAACCACCGATTTTCATGTTTTTGTATGCATTATTTTTGTTAATATTAACGAAGAAAGGCCTCCGGTCACAAAAAAATCAAAACCGGCGGCGGCGGCGGCGGCGGCGGTGACAGCGGGAGTTACTTTTTTTTAGAATAGAGAGATTTAAAAATGATAAATAAAACAAAAAAACTAGGTCATCTCAAAAAAGGAAATTTTTTTTAAAAGTTGAGATGAAAACGGTTTTAAATACTTATAAAGTGATAATTATAAATTAATGCTGAAGCTGTGACAACAGGTGCTGATGTTTTGATATATATATATATATATATATTTTTTTTTTTTTTTTTTTGGGGGGGGGGGGGGGCAGATAAATAATTATTTTTTATAAAATTTCAAAATAAGCTATAAAAAAGCGTAAAATTGCAACTCTTATGTTAATTTAAATTTCTTTTTAATTTTGAATGAACTATAAATAAATATGTTAATCTTTTGTGACAAAGAGTGGACTTATCAATGATGGCATGCAGAAAAATTTTATTCTATCCTATAGTAATAGGAAGTGGCAGGGTGAAGGTAGGCTTTGGAGTGTTCTGGAGACAGGAGGGAAAATTCACTGCAGATTTTCTGTATAAACAATATGATGAGGAACTGAAAAGCATATGTTTTGGAAAATTTGGAATACTTTTTTCAAGGAAATTTCAAATAGGAAAAGTGGCGATTGGCTGATAATATTTTTAATAGGGGAGAGTGGCTCACCTTGAGACAGCTTTATTTTTTGCCCTATATTTTAAATTAACACTTAAGTCTTGCAGATAGATAGGAGCACAATCTAACTTCCAGACTTGTTTTGATTCCATTGATGAAGAAGGCAAGAATTTATTGAAATTTTTATTTTGCAAACATGTCTAGTAAATTTCATGCAAATGTTTGATAAGTTGCAAAGTGGAATTTGATTTAAAATACAATATAACCTCTTTTATCCGAAACTCTTTTAACCGAAACTCTCGGTTAACCGAAATCCATTTTTAAAGCTTTTTTTTTTTTTTACTATCAGATTCCTTGTGTGCAAAATCCATTTTGAAAGCTGTTCTTTTTTTTTTTTACTTTGACATTCCTTGTGTGCAAGCGGTCCTTTCCGAACTACGAGTGCATATAAATATTTTCGACCCCCTTATTTAGAGTTCCTTTGAATTTAACTTGAGCTCCCATAAGCTGCGCAGTGGAACGAAGAAAACGAACAAATTAGCAATTCTGAAGCTAAGCTTTTGAATGTTTTGCAAAAGGTTTGGCATGGCTGGAGCAGCAGAAAGACTGTGATACTGGTGAACTAATAATATTTAAAAACTTCGTGATAGAGCTTCAAAGCAAAGGCAATCGAAACTGCGACAAACAAAACCTTTTTTCGAAACCTCATGATAAACGTAAAAGGCACTTAATTTCAAAATTAAAATTCAGGGAATTTATTCTTGTGTCTATTTTGCTATTGCTTTATTTTTATTAAGCACTTGTTACTATAATAAGAAATATTGCATACATTTCTAATTAATCTGAAAATTGAAGCATTCTCGATTATCCGAAAATTTCGATTTTCCGAAAAGGGGTCGGTCCCAATTACTTCGGATAATCGAGGTTCTACTGTATTTTGAAATAAAAGGCAATATAATGAAATTTAAAGCTTTCTCTATGAAACTGATGTATTATAACAGTTGCAGTGCTAAGCTTAAGAGCATGACATTCTAAAATTTCATAGCAGGTATATGGTGAACCTTGGGACACAAGATATGCCTGCTAACTTTTATTCGAAATATTTTAACAAAAAGATACTGTGTTTAAAACATTTTTTACTTTCTTCTATCTTCAATAGAAGAAAGTATTGTAATCGAAATTTTTTTCGACTTCCGGTTTTCGACGGATTTGCATGTTTTAGGGGTCAGAGATTCCAAAAAACATGTTTATAGAAAATGTCTGTCTGTCTGTGTGTCCGTCTGTCCGTCCGTCCGTCTGTCTGTCGCCATTGTACCATCTAAAAGTGTATGAAGTTATGTATAGAATTAAACTAAAATTTTATTATAAGTTTTTGGCTGTGGCAAGCAGGTCCTCCCGGAATTTGGAAAAAATTCGCCGGTAGGGGGCGCTGATATAACAATTTTTGTGCGATTTTGAATATTGTACCATCCAAAAGTGTATGGAGTTATGCATAGAATTGAACCAAATTTTTATTTTAAGTTTTTGGATAAGACAAGCAGGTCCTCCCTGAATTTGGAAGAAATTCGCCGGTAGGGGGCGCTGTAATAGCGATTTTTGCGCGATTTTGAAAATTGCACCATCGAAAAGTGTATGAAGTTATGCATAGAATTGAACCCCAAAAAAATTTTCAGTTCTTGGCTATGGCAAGGAGGTCCTCCCTTAATTTGTAAAAAAAATCGCTCGTAGAGGGCGCTGTAATAGCGATTTTTGTACAATTTTTGAATATTGTACCGCCGAAAAGTGTATGAAGTTATGCATAGAATTGAACCAAATTATATGCATTTATTTTTGGTCATGTCACGAAGGTCCTCCCTGAATTTGGAAAAATTCTGCTGGAAGGGGGCACTATAATTGCGATGTCTGTACCATTTTCATTATTGTACCATCGAAAAGTGTATGAAGTTATCCATATAATTGAACCAAATTTTTTGTGCATGTTTCTGGCTATGGCAAACAAGTCCTCCCTGAACTTGAAAAAATTCCGAAAGAAGGGGGCGCTATAATTCCGATCTCTGTGCCAATTTCATTATTGTACCATCGAACAGCGTATAAAATTATGCATACAATTGAACCAAAATGTTTGTGCTTGCTTTTGGCTTTGGCCAACAGGTTCTCCTCGAATTTGGAAATATTGCGCGGTAAAGGGGCTCCGTGCTAGCGATTTTTGTATACTTTTCTTGATTTTTCGTAGTTCTATTGTGCATCGGCGGCTCATGCAGCGGCGGGAACTCGCTTCCTGCTATGCCGGCTATTCGCAAACAGCTGATAACGACAGAATAAGGAGAAATTAATAATTTTAACAAATATCATGATATAGATTAACTCGTTTTTAGTCCGTTTAATTGACTTGAGCAGAAATTTAAGATGAAAATCAAAGTTGGTATAGTATTGAACTAATAGTATTGAAGTATTAGCATGTGTAACTAGGTTTTGAAATATTAAGATGTATAAGATAGAAGAAAGTTTTGGGATTGGCACATCCAACTAGTTTTAGAATAGAGAGATAATTCAGTCTTTCGAAATCTTTTTAAAGCTGATCAAATTAGCGTGCATTTAGAGTCTGCGGTTTCTGGACGGGGGTTGGCGAGCGTAGCTCGTAGGCGGCCGAGCCCCTAGTTATAATAAATATTATAAATAAATATTTTTATAAATCCCGAAGAAAAATTAAAACCTCTTCTGTACTCAAAAATGTATAAAATATCATGCGTGAAGCACAGATTATGAATTACTTTTCAAAACATGCAGAATGACGTGTCAAAACTTCACAGTTTAATTACGCGAAAGATGTCTATATAAAAAATTCGGAAAATACATAAAACATTTGAAAACCCAATTTCATCAATTAACATTTGTAATCTTTTGTACAGACCTCTATACAGGGTGTTTCATAAAAGATCGGAAAAACTTTAATTTAAGAGGGGATAATACACATCCAAACAAACAACTTTCATCAAAGAATGCGTGGTCGGAAATAAAACGCAATGGTGCTGGCGCATTTAGAATCTTGGTCCACGCAAACGGTAAAGCTACATTAGTAAATGAGTAAAACAAGTGTTCATAAATAAAAGAAAAAAAATCGGTGTCTCGAATATTTCAAACTCTAAATTCCTGCGATACGAAATCTACGTGATTTCATTTTTCCATAAATAAAATATCTATTTTCAAAAGCCAACATGAGAAAAATCATTCAATTTGACTCACCATCCCCCCCCTCCCCTGTTAAATAAATTTTCTAAAACCTAATACAGTAGATTTCCTTAAATCCGCAACCCGAAAATCGCAAACTCCTAAAATCCGCATATTATTACAGATGTAAACAATTAAACTTTCAGTTCAGATGTCGAGGCAAAATTACAATTTATTTTTGTTTTATTTCATTCCATATATGTATATTAATATGTAACTCTCAATAATATGACTGAACTCGTGGCTTTTCATAAAGGAAGTATAAATTTATTTGTGAAAAAAGTCAGTATATTGTGGATACCACTACCGGTAATCGCAATCTTTTTACAAAATATATTTATGTATAAATGAAGCTTTTTTGGTTATTAAGTCTGGCTAAACCTGAAATAACTACATCTTCCTTAGCTTATGAATTTGATGTAAATCAATAGGTTACCCTTATGAGGACAGTTTCATTTAATAGTTCAAGAAAATGTATCCCGTCTTTATTATGCATATTTAATTATACATTACTAATTATTTACTTGATCTTTACTTTTAATAATTTTTTTTTTTTTTTTAAATATCTTATGTTTTATCGTTTTAGTTTATTACTTTACTCAATCATTTTAATGTTTTATTATATTGCAACCATTCATTTTTACTTTCTTCTATCTTCAATAGACGAAAGTATTGTAATCGAAATTTTTTTCGACTTCCGGTTTTCGACGGATTTGCATGTTTTAGGGGTCAGAGGTTCCAAAAAGATTGTTTATAGAAAATGTCTGTCTGTCTGTGTGTCCGTCTGTCCGTCCGTCCGTCTGTCTGTCGCCATTGTAATATCAAAAAGTGTATGAAGTTATGTATAGAATTAAACCAAAATTTTATTATAAGTTTTTGGCTATGGCAAGCAGGTCCTCCCGGAATTTGGAAAAAATTCGCCGGTAGGGGGGGCTGATATAACAATTTTTGTGCGATTTTGAATATTGTACCATCCAAAAGTGTATGGAGTTATGCATAGAATTGAACCAAATTTTTAGTTTAAGTTTTTGGATATGACAAGCAGGTCCTCCCTGAATTTGGAAAAAATTCGCCGGTAGGGGGCGCTGTAAATGCGTTTTTTTGTGCGATTTTGAATATTGTACCATCGAAAAGTGTATGAAGTTATGCATAGAATTGAACCAAATTTTTATTTTAAGTTTTTGGCTATGGCAAGCAGGTCCTCCCTGAATTTGGAAAAAATTCGCCGGTAGAGGGCACTGTAATAGCGATTTCTGTGCGATTTTGAATATTGCACCATCGAAAAGTGTATGAAGTTATGCATAGAATTGAACCAAAAAAAAAAATTAAGTTCTTGGCTATGGCAAGGAGGTCCTCCCTTAATTTGTAAAAAAATCGCTCGTAGAGGGCGCTGTAATAGCGATTTTTGTACATTTTTTGTGCCATTTTGAATATTGTACCGCCGAAAAGTGTATGAAGTTATGCATAGAATTGAACCAAATTTTATGTGTTTATTTTTGGTCTTGTCACGAAGGTCCTCCCTGAATTTGGAAAAATTCTGCCGGAAGGAGGCACTATAATTGCGATGTCTGTACCATTTTCATTATTGTACCATCGAAAAGTGTATGAAGTTATCCATATAATTGAACCAAATTTTTTGTGCATGTTTCTAGCTATGGCAAACAAGTCCTCCCTGAACTTGAAAAAATTCCGAAAGAAGGGGGCGCTATAATTCCGATCTCTGTGCCATTTTCATTATTGTACCATCGAACAGCGTATAAAATTATGCATACAATTGAACCAAAATGTTTGTGCTTGTTTTTGGCTTTGGCCAACAGGTTCTCCTTGAATTTGGAAATATTGCGCGGTAAAGGGGCTCCGTGCTAGCGATTTTTATATACTTTTCTTGATTTTTCGTAGTTCTATTGTGCATCGGCGGCTCATGCAGCGGCGGGAACTCGCTTCCTGCTAAGCCGGCTATTCGCAAACAGCTGATAACGACAGAATAAGGAAAAATTAATAATTTTAACAAATATCATGATATAGATTAACTCGTTTTTAGTCCGTTTAATTGACTTGAGCAGAAATTTAAGATGAAAATCAAAGTTGGTATAGTATTGAACTAATAATATTGAAGTATTAACATGTGTAACTAGGTTTTGAAATATTAAGATGTATAAGATAGAAGAAAGTTTTGGGATTGGCACATCCAACTAGTTATTTAATCTACATAACATGTACTTATTAATAGTTATTATTTCTTCTTTTAAGAAGTCATAGGCTTATCAATGGCAAAGATTAGAAATTTAGAATACAAAAAAAAAAAAAAAAAAAAAAAAAAAAAACAGCAATTCATGCTGACAATATTCAAAAAGCTGCTGCAAAAATTTTAATCAGCTGAAGTTGTCTTCAGTTTAAATTAGTGTTGACTATAAGCCGCTTTAGCAGGCGCAGCGCCCCTTTTTATTTCTTTTTTGCGACCAGCGGAACTTTTAAACCCTTCCAATGCGCCCGGCTGCCCTTTTTAACACTTCCTATGTGCCCTGTGCCAATTCAATTGATCCCCAGAAAATATCGCAAATTCTTGGGATGCTAATAAGCCAGTTCAAAATATTTTTTATGAACAAGGTACAAGTGTCCCCTTTTTGAAAAAAAAAAAAAAAAAAATGTGCCCTTTTTTTAGAATAGTGTTCCCTTTTTGAAAAAATGTACCCTTTTTTAGAATAGTGTTCCCTTTTTGAAAAAAATCCCGCCCGGCGACCCTTTTTTTCTAGAGTCAACACTATTAAATAAATTTCTTTTCTTGAACAAACAATTCCATGTATTGTAATTCAATTATTGAACTTTTCAGATCTGTTTTTAACCGTCCCAAGGTGCCCCATTAGGTGGTACACCTTGAGATAAAGCACAAGTTTTATAAATATTTTTTTACAATTTTCTATAATAATGGATATAAGATCAAAAGCTATTTAATAATGTAGGCAAAGGTTAAAAGAATGAATACCAGGTAAAATTTTGACAATTGATCAATGTAAAAAAAAAAAAATTTAAACTCTCCTCTACACATTTCTTTCATTTAGTCGCCCTACGTGCAATAGAATATCGCTAATTTTACCTTTAATTGTTCTGGTGACTTATTAAATAAAAGTAAGTTAACACTACGGCAGAACCAGGGCCTGATTACCCCACAGGCTAACTAGGAATAGGTCCTGGGCTCACCGTGGCTGGCGTTCCGACGAAAAAGTAAAATGACTTTGAAAAAATTCTTTAAAAACCTGTTTTCTGCAACGACTTTCTAAAAAAAAAAAAAAAAAGATTTTGGTTAACTGGTAACCGAACCATAATACCTAATGATAAAAATCATGGGTATATAACCTGAATTATAAAGGTATAATCTGAACCTGCCTAACATATAATCTGAATTTCGTGAGCACTTTTATAAAATTAAAGAAAACCTCCAAATTAGGGTGTAAAAAAATCATGAATTTTTTAAAAATATATAAAAAATCGGATTTTTATTTAAATCAGATTTTTTTTATTTAAATCAGATTTTTATGATTTTTTTCACAGCGTTCAAATATTGAATAACTACCAAGAGTTTTAGGTTTCCATTATGTTTTTACACTTTAATTAATAAAATTATAATTATTAATTTGTAATTGCAGAAATTATAAAAACTGCAAATTAGTAGTTTCATTAGCATCATACACTCAGGGCTTAATTTGCGCCGGAGCCCACCGGATCCCGGCTCCGGTCCTTCTCTGTTTTTAGTAAATATTAAAATATTGGTCGGAATTCACCGGAGCTCATAAATACAGGGCTCCGGAGCCCAGTTCAATAGCACTTCCGAAAAACCGAAGTCTAAATTACTTTTTCCTTTCCTCCCCATCTCCAAGCTTTTGCATTCTTTTTTACCCAAATAATTATACATGACGTAATGTGTCGCACGCGAGGAGATATGCGATGGAGATAAACAGACTCAATTTTTATATCAGTTTTTGGGCTTGGACTGACTCGAGCTCAATCTGTATTACAAGTAAAATTTTATTTATTCATGTATAGAAAAAAAAACTTTTCCTCCTTTAAAAATACGTATTATGTTTTATTTCAAATCATTTTAATGCTATTTTGATCAAAATGAAGGGGAAACAGAAACGTGTATTTTTATATCAAATTTATGTCGGTGACGACAATTTTATATAAAAGCATCGATTCTTTCCGATAACGGTGTCAAATTTTTGATTTAATCTGATTTTCAGGGACTCACCACAAAAGATTGTTATGTGAAAGGAATCGATTATAGTTTAAGATATGCACCTTTTATGAGAAATTGTAAAACATTGTTCCATTCTTCAGCATATAAATATTAATTTCTGTAAATTTCATTCATTTTTTCTTAAAAATGCATAGCTGAAAACTATCATTTTTTTTGTGTTAACACTATTTCCTAATCAGAATCTTTACCATATTTAATCGCAGAATTCTGCAATGAATTAACTTTAAAATTACGCAAAGATTTACTATTCAGAAGGAGTGATAACAAAAAAGTGGAATAGTTGACAGCTAAGCATATGGCGATAGATAGATATATTTAAAATTTTTATTTTGCTAAAGAAAAAAAAATGCTTTAATTTTTTCAAATAATGTACGGAATATAAATATGCAGATTGGAGTGACGGGAGGGGGGGGGGGACGGTACTACTGTTGTCCCGGTACCGCAGAATATTAGGGCTCCGGTACTTTTTTTGATAGAAATTAAGCCCTGCATACACTAATGTTATACGTATACATTAATGCTGTAATAATTATGTAAAACTTTATTAAATACTAGTGATATTTAACATTAAAATTATTAATAACTGCATTTAACATTAAATAGTTAACAAGTTAACACTACTTCAAATTAATAATTATTAAACAATTAACTCTCTAATTAGGAACATATACATTTTTAAGCTTTAATTATTCAAATTCATTTTAGAAAGAAAAAAGCCAGGATGCTAGTTCCAAAAAAGGGCACTATTTCATGAGGAAATATATTAGTAGTTTATTAATGATCCTAATAAATAAAGTGTCTGTAATTTTTAATAATTTTATGAATCACAAATTGAAAAATACCATTAAATAACATGTTTTAATAATATCTGTTTTTTCTAAAGAAAAGTTCTATTATTTTTGCAAGATCTTGGGCACATGAATTTAGAAATACTGTTGAAAGGGAAGTTTTTTACAGGGAATCTCTTAACTACAGGTGAATTTAACTATTAAGTTAGGGTACATTTTGCCAATTTCTAAATGGGCAGGATGGGGCACTCTTAAAAAAATGGCCTAGAAGAAACAGTAAATAATTTCAGAATTCATAAAAACTGCAAATAAGTAATTTTATTAGTTAGTAGCACAAACAACAAATATTATTTGCACCTCGTTTTGCCAAAATCTAAACTTACACACATGTGTATGTATGCTAACCAAGAAAATTATGAAAATGAGTTAAACCCATTCAAACACACATACAGAACAAATATAAAGATAGCCAGTTATATGTGAAATCTTCAAAAATATTTATATCACACCATTATTACCTCTCAGTGGGGAGGATTATTAGCTTTCAATGGTTAATTTTTTTTTTCTTTTTAAGAAAAGTTTTGCTGCCTTTTCAATCCCTATTTTTTTTTTTTTTTTTTTTTTTTTTTTTTTTTTTTTTTTTTTTTTAGTATATATGATTTACAAAGTTAAAAACATTTATTCAACCTATGTCAAAGAAGCTCTTGCTGTGCTTAACATTTTTACATCAATTAGTTCTTTTTCTCTTATGCATTCATTTACAATTTAGCTGTTGAGCAGATGTCAGTCTTTCATTCTTCTTTCACTCGAGATTGCTATTAATTTATTATTACAAATGTAGAACGAGAAACTAAGACACTGACCATTATTTTATTTGCAGAAATTTAATACACTTGCTATGATTATATTACATAAAATAAACTAATGCATAAATTGAATACCCAAAGGAAGTTATGACATTGCAAATTATATAGATTTAAATATCATTTTTAAATGAAACTGAATTACATTGGATAAAAACAATGATTTTTTATAAATTAATTTCTCTTTATTTCATAAATTAATTCTCTTCTTAATTTTTTTACAATACTCAGGAATTAAGCTTAGAAACAATTATTTAAAGCTCTTTTTTTATTTATCCATAAGTCAAAATACCTGTAGAAACTTTCAAATTATGTTCATCTTAGATTTTAATAATTTTTTTTAACATTTTAAACATTTAAAAAATTTTTGATTTTAATCAATGATTTTTTTTTAAATCGGTTGATTTAAATCACGATTTAATCGCTGATTTAAATCGTTGACACCCTACTCCAAATCAGGGTTGCAAAAAAGCCGGCTAAAATTAAAAAAAGCCAGGCCGGTGGCTTTTATTGGTTTTAACCGGCTTTTTTTGGCCAAAATTGGTCTTTTTTGGCCATAATTGGCTTTTATACAATGAAGCATTGTAATTATAAACTACAAATTTTAAAGTGTATTTAATTAGTTTTAATGACATTTAATTGATTTAGAGTTTAATAAGTAACCCAAATTCTCAATAATGAGGACATTAATACTGGAATAAAACTTGGATAATTTTGCTAGTAATTTGTAGTCAGAATTACAAATATGTCGGCTAAATTTTAAAAGGGCCATACCAACTGCCAATTTTTTCATTTTTACTGCTTTATAAAATTAAAGAGGGCAATGGTTACTTAGTTACATGTTTTATTAATTAATTTTAAAAGCTATTAATATACAAGTCTTATTTTATTTCTAGTAAACATTTAAAATTATATATAGTCATCAACTTTCCACGCACATAAATATTAGGTCAAAAATTTTCCGCAAATTAATGTTTAATAAAATTACGTGTTATATTATTTTGATGATATGAACTAAAAATCATAGTTTAAAATAATTGTTATTTAAATTAAAAATAATTAATATTAATTAAAGAATAATTATTTTAATTTAAAAATAATAAAGCAAAAGTCTATGATAGGGAGGTGAATTCTTTTCAATTATTTTAAATGGCTGAATTATAGCACTTTGAATTTCTACCGTGGCTGACATTTTGAAACGTCCTGATTTTTGTCACGCAATAACAGGCGTATTCATGAACCGATATGGATGTACCTCAATGTGTAGAAAGTACATACCAATGTCTCGACCGAGTTCGTTGGCCAGCTTCATCCGCCATCTTGTTTCAAAATGGCAGCCATTTAAATAAATTTAAAAACTTTAAATTTTAAAATGAGGTATCAAAAAATTGGAAAATGAAAAAGATTTTTTTCTTATGTGTTTGGCCGTTTGGCCTTAATATAAAGATTCCGGAACAGTTTTTGTTTCTTCTATAAAAAAAAAAAAAAAAAAAAAAAAAAAAAAAAAAAAAAAAAAATGGCTGAGTTATAGCATTTTGAATTTCTATTGTGGCTGACATTTTGATGCCAGTCACTCTTATAACACTACGAAATTATTCGACTTAACAGTCGTTGCCAGGCTAAATTGTCACTGCAGCCGCCGACGGAAAGCCGATCGGCGACAAGTTTTAGTCTATGTAAAATAGAAATAAAAGGATCTGTGATGTCACAACAATGTTTTGAGTTTTAAACTTTGAATTGTGGACAAACAATATATAAATCGCATATAAAATTGGGGAATATTTAAAATTTTTGGTATTAAAAAAAGTTAAAAAACAAAAGATACCTTTTTCTTTTCGTAACTTTTTTCCGCAAAGTCCCGAATTTTTCGAGAAATTTTCCGCGCACGGCTTTCGCGTGTGCGTCTATATTATACAGCTCTGATAGTCATATTAATAAAAACACCATTTCTCACTATTAAAAACGTTATGAATAGCATATGCATGGATATGCTTAGCAACAAACTTTTCAAAATTTTATTTAGAGATCTTTTTTTTTTCTTGTTAAATGCTCTATTTTTTATACACTTATGTACCACTCTCCTCAAATATTACATCCTTTCTAATTTCTCTTTTAACATGTTATAACTTAATCTCTCCATATGGACACATAAGAATATTTCCATTTTGATGTGCTACATTTTGTCATTATTAAATATAATCAAAATCTTTAAAACGTGTAGTATATGTGGAGCTATGTAATATAGAATTTCAAAACACCAGTTTGGAACCTAACTTATATTCCCTTCAATGTTTATATATATATATATTTTTTTTTTTTCAGACATAATGCCTTCACAGTTGCCTTCTAGAAGTTATTTATTTGACAAAATTTGATAGAAATCCAAAACTTCTTTTAGTAGAAAATATTTATAAGTGTATTAAAAATTAATTCATCCAAATTTAAAACAAATTAACTGTAAACCAACTTCAAAAAATAAAAACCGGCTTTCTTTAATAAAAGCCGGCTTTTTTTAAGTGGTTAAAACCAAAAAAAGCCGGCCGGCTTTTTTTGGCCTGGCTAAAAGCCAGCAACCCTGCTCCAAATACTCACAAAATCTGTTTCTATCTCAATATTCCATTTTGAAGGGCAAAATGATACGGTGCTGGGCCTCAGACCTTTAAATCGGGGTCCGAACAGGACTATAAAAACTTGACACATGGCTGACATAATATTAACTTTAATGAGAAGAAAAACATATTAGGTACTAATTGGATTGGATATTTCTTAAATAATTCTTCTGTTATTCCGTAAAAGTGATGTACTTGAATCAACATAACAATGCAGATGCGGTCAATGGAGCAAACAGAGATTTATTTTTATACATGTTATTTAACACATCTATTGCTTTCAATGGAGCAAATAGATTTATTTTTATACATGTTATTTAACAAATCTGATGCTTTCAAATGAGTAAATATGATGAAGGGCAAAATAAGCATCTAAGATAAGAAAAAGAATGTATGGGTATGTATGCTTTTGAAAAACTAAAATCTTTAGTAATTGGCATATATCAAAAATCACTTGAGATTCAAAGATTTTAAAAACTTATTTATCAAAACACTGAGAATCAAAACGATCGAAACCCATTTATTTACACATAAAATATGAGTGTGGGGTGAATGCTATATGTCTAAATAATGACGAGCAAGGGGACAAGGTACTTTGGTTAAATTACATTACTATGTAACTTATAATATACTGGGTCCTTGGTATTTGATGTTGCTTTGCTTATCTGTTCATCTAGTTCGTGGGCTTTAACATAGGCATAAACCTTGGCTTTGACTTTGATAATAAAATAACCAGAAGCAAGACAAACTAATGTTACACTCAACCCTGTTCATCACAGTTATTTATCAGATACAATATTATATATATATATATATATTACGGTTTTTGATGGTGGTAGGTTATGTTTATTGGTTATATATATATATATATATATATATATATACTAAAATTTTATTTGTTTTTGTCTATCAAATTTAGACCAGTTGAATGATGTTTCCACTGAAAAAAGCAAATAATATAAACTAGCAGGGGTGGCTTTCAGCCACATTGTCCTGGGCAAGATTTTATTTCAGGATCTCTATGAATTATCTTTTTAATGAAAATTATAACCAAGTAATTTCAAAGTTGCAACTCAAATCTTGAAAAAAAAAAATATATATATATATATATCCTGTATGTGTTTAGAAAATGCACAAGTTAAAAAAAATGGTATTTACATATTAACTGTGTCAGATAGATACACCGTGCCAATACTAATTAAAAGTAACTCTTTTCTTTTACATTAAATATTATGTACAAATATTAAGAGCAATTTCTGAAGCATTACATATAAATGTATAATATAGATATATGTAGTATATTATATTCATAGATATAGTATGTGTATAGGATTATGTTAAACATATATTATTCATTCTGGTGGCGGTGGGCATAACATTCAGTCAAAAATAATTGGCAATCTGATCTTCCTGGCACAGATAATATGCAAGTATCGAGTTTCTACTCATGATTATGGCTATTTTTTGCTTGTGAGAGTTAGAGACCAGCCTTTCTTTGATGAAAAAACAAAAAACAAGAAATTTAAAATTCCCTGAATTTTCCAACTTTTTAAATAAAATTATGAAATTCGCAGTATTTTCTAGGATTGTAACAAATATATATGGCTACTACTTGGTATTCAGCCAAGTACTAAACAGCAGTTGGTTGAATATTGTTGGATACTTAGTGATACATTCAGGATCAATCAAATACTTTCATCTTGTTTCTTTCGTTCTTTTTTTTTATGCAATGCCTTTCACAAATGGGTATTTTCTGACATATTCATAAAGCCGATGTTATTTGTAAATGCATGAAATTTTCTGCTATTCTGATTCAGAAGCTAAAAAATTAAATACAATTTTCTATTAAAGGCTACAGATCAAGTAAATTGTGTGCTGTTTTAAAACAATTTTACAGACACAAATGTCAGGGAACGGTTTTCATTGAGGAATGATCAATTATAACTCAAGATACAATACATTTATACAAAAATATATTTTCTATTCTAAAGTCCTTAGATATTACAGGGATGAGAATTGCAAAAAAGCAAAAAGACTGAAACCACGCGCAAACAAAAAATTGTACCACATTTTATCCGTGAAAGATACTTTAAGAAATAAAACCAGGGTCTGATTTCCGGGAAAATGGAGACAAGCGCACAAGCCTGTATACTACATTACAGGAGTGAAAATAGCCAAATTACACACAGTTCTTAAAACATTGAGCGTAGGTCATATGAAATGCTCGACTTATCAGAATCATGGCCACTCCTGAAAATGAAATAATTAAGAATAGAGTTTTTGTGTGTAAATTTTTTTAGCAAAAAATATGAAAAACTTAGTGAAAATCACAATGGTTAATTATTTTTGGTCACACGGGCTAATTGGAACAGGACATACAGTCAGCTTAAAGTAAATTCTGAATCAGGAGCGATTCTGAGTAAAAAAAAAAAAAAAAAAAAAAAAATGAAATTCACATCAAATTTTCTGAAAGGTTACAAAAGAGGGGGGAAGGAGAGGATACACTAAAGGCACTAAATACATGTATTTTTCGCGCCATTTTGACGCAATTTGTCGCTTTTTCGCGATCTTTTGGCGAAATTTGCAGCTTTTTCGCGATCTTTTGACGAAATGTACCGCTTTTTCGCAATCTATTGACGAAATTTGCCGTTTTTTCGTGAACTTTGGACGAAATTTGCCGTTTATTCGCGATCTTCTGATGATATTTGTAGTTTTTTCGCTATCTTTTGACAAAATTTGCTGCTTTTTCGCGATCTTTTGACAAAATTTTCTGCTTTTTTGCGATCTTTTGACGAAATGTACCGCTTTTTCGCGATCTATCGACGAAATTTACCGTTTTTTCGCGATCTTTTGACGAAATGTACCGCTTTTTCGCGATCTATCGACGAAATTTACCGTTTTTTCGCGAACTTTGGACGAAATTTGCCGTTTATTCGCGATCTTCTGATGATATTTGTAGTTTTTCGCGATCTTTTGACAAAATTTTCTGCTTTTTCGCGATCTTTTGACGAAATTTGCCGTTTTTTCGCGGTCTTTTGACGAAATTTGCTATTTTTATCGCGATCTTTGGACGAAATTTGCCGTTTATTCGCGATCTTCTGACGATATTTGTAGTTTTTTTGCGATCTTTTGGTGACATTTACCGCTTTTTCGCGATCTTTTGACAAAATTTGCCGCATTTCCCGATCTTTTGACGAAATTTCCCATTTGTTCAAGATCTTCTGACGAAATTTATAGTTTTTTCGCGATCTTTTAACGAAATTTGCCGTTTTTTTATCACCTTTGAATGTTCTTTCGAAATCGGAAGAAAAGCGGAATCGATAGGAAAGTGAAAATTTCGGAAAATAACAAAATTTTGCAGGAGAAAAAATACGGAATCCTCGGAAAAGGCGGAATTTCGAGGGGAAAAAACGGAAATTCCTTGAAATAACAAAAAAGCGGAAATCAGCCAAAAGACGGAAAATTCTCATCCCTGATATTAATGTCTGTAAATTTCACATGCATATAAAGATGACATTGTGATTATGTAAAAAAAAAAAATAATAATAATAAAATCTCATCGTTCAACAGTAATTTGAAGAAAAGCCTTAAATATATCTAACACAAAATACAGCAGAAAATTCAAGATTATACATACCGTTGATCCTTGGTGTCAGTTTCTGAGTATACTTTCAATATGTTGTAAAATTTTGTGTTGTGTATATGCTGATTGTTAAAAGTTTTGTTAAATATGTATTTTCTACTTTATACTAATTTGTTGACCATTTTAACAATACAAAAACCTCACAAAATATTTATTTGATTAAAAGCAAGGGCTATTTCAGAAAGTATTTAATTGGGAGTCTTGGGGAGAGTAAGCATCAGGGCCGAAACTAAGGGGGGCAGAGGGGGAATGTGCCCCGGGCACCAAAACGAAGGGGTGCCAAATGAAGATTTTGTTTGTCACCTTTTCCATGGTATCATTAAATCCGTTCTATCTGGGATATGCCAAAGCATAGAAGAATCTAAGGATGATATGGCATAAGGATCTTGTAAAAAGGGAATTTTTTTCGATTCCATTTTTAAGACTTCAATCAATCAATATTTGACAAAGCAGATTACGTAGTTCAGTATTACATATTTTATTATTACATATTTTAAATTTTACAAGTCGACTATTAGAAAATTAGTAACATTTGCTTTGTAAATATATTTTGCAGAGGAGGGGAGGTGCTAAAATCCATGTTTGCCCCAGGTGCAAAGAAGGTTAGTTTCGGCCCTGGTAAGCATTGCGAGGGACTCAGTAATTTGGAATGAACAAGCATAAAAGTAAAAATAGTTTTTAAAAAACACTTTTATAATTATTCAATGTTCATCCTGAAAATCACACCTAACTTTTCGACTGCAATTCATGTTTTTTTCCTAAAAATGTCTGTTACAATACATTATTTTGATGCGGACACCTAACTCGATTATGAAAAATTACCTGTTTTTTTATGCTTGGTAGAAAGCACAAGCGAGTGAATTTATTACAACATTTTACAATTGGTGTTCTGTTTCTTTTTTAAGATAGAGAAACAGGGAACAACAAATTAAACATTGTTTTAACAATCTTTACAGGATTTCTATACCTATTGATTTTGCAACGTATAACTGTAACTTAATTAATATTAAACTATTAGTTGATAAAAACACATTTTTTAAAAATATCACTCTCTTATTATTTTTTTTTTCTTTTACGTTTTAGCCGTTGAAACTTTTTATTGTTGCAGTTTATAGCAGCCATTTGGCATACTCTGGCAATCATTTATAGTTGCTTCAACTCATATAAAATTGTATGCATTACAGAGATTTGATGATGGCAGCGGTCACATGGGAAAACTCCTAAAATCAATGTATTAATTTATAATTAAGTTTAAAAAATAATCAAATGTTGTATTGTCATTGGAAACACACCTAATGTAGTTTTTAGAATTCTAGCCTAGGGGCTATACATAAATAATGTTATCAACATTTGCTAATTTAGGATTCCCCCCCCCCCCCCCCTGACGATATCATTATCAATTTTTTTTTTTTTTTTTTACATCCTTTTTATACGTTTGCAGTGATATTCACATATGATTATACATTTATTAGTCGCATAGTTTAAGGATTCAAAAAGTCAAAATATCATTACATGAAACAAATTTATATCAAATAACATCTAAAATAGGGATGCACCGAATAGTGATTTTGGTCGAATACCAAATATTCGGCCTACAGGCAAACTGAATACCGAACATGCGGCCTGCCGAATAGTAACTATTCGGCTGAATACCGAATATTCAGCTTGTCGAATACTTTTATATTTCAAAGTTTAAAGGCATTAAAATGTTAAATTTTAAAACAATTTTACATAATATTTAAAACAGAAACTTTTATTCTAATAAACAAGAGCTTTTTGCAAATAAACTTTAACCTAAAAAATTCTGCTTTGAGTTATTTAAGAAGAGGATAGTTATAAAAATTTTTTAATTAATAAAATTTTAAATTTCATGGCTTCTTCGGTGAATTAAAATGAATAAAATTTTCTTAAATTCTAAAACAAACATTTTAAAATCAAAGAGAAATTGTGAAAAAAAACGGAAAAATAATTGTACAGGATCATATATTATTTGTTTGTCAGGAAGAGACTAAAGTAAAAGAAAATAAATAATACAATCTATTCAAATTTTATATGGTGGCAACAATAACTGTTCTATTCCCTTTGATTAAGCAAGGAAGTTTTTAAATGCATTCTAGATCGGTGTCTGGAGTGGGCAATCATTTTCAGAGATTGTAAACGTTGTTCTTAAAATCGTAGCACGAAACAGATTTTATTCCATATGGACAATGTTCAGGAACTTGCATTTGTACATAATTAATTCCTATGAAAATCCTTGTGATTGGTTAATTTTCTTAAATAATACTTAACAAACAGCAAATAAATAATGTAAAAACATTCTCTTTTATTTAAATATGATTCTGTTTCCAATTATTCTGAATATCTTTATAAGTTGACTGTTAAACGTAGAAGTTGTATAAGGTTTTTAAAAATGTTTTAAAAACCTTATACAACAAAAATTTAAAAGTTTTTTTTAAGTATTCAGTTTGCTGAATATTTTGATATTCGACCAAACCGAATATTCGGCAGACTGAATACTTTGCTATTTGGCATAACGAATAGTTTGATATTCGGCCTAACCGAATATTCGGTAGAATGGCCGAATACCGAATATTCGGTGCATCCATAATCTAAAAGAGTTACTATTTAAAATTATTTAATAATAGCTTATTGTTACATAATGCATTCAACAGTAATATTGTCTCCTTGCACTGCCCCCTGCATCCAGGAAGAGTAAAAGCAGAACGTATCAACAAAACAGCGGATAACATTATTTCTCTTTCTTTACTAGTATAAACATATCATTTCCAACATATTATGCCCCTGGTTTCTCAAACAGAGAATGATATGCGCACATGGCAGAAGAACAGGAATGCCAAACGTTGGGGTATTGCAAATTTTGGAATAAAATGATTTTAGAAACCTTTAATGGCTTTAATAACAGCTTTGTATTTTCATAAAAACATACAAAAAAAATAAATAAATAAAAGATCACAGACTATTTGGATGTAAAGAAAAAGTTAGTACTCAAAGAAGCAATGTTTGATTGGATCAAAAATAATAAAGATATCAAAAAAAGTAGGACCATGAGAAAGGGGAGGGGGGGGGGGTGAAAAGGGTGGTTGCTCTGCATGAAAATGTTTGTAATACATAACAAAAACACATCAAGCTGTAAAATTTTTAAACATGCAAATAACAAAATAATCTACTTTAATTTGAGCTTAATTGTATTTTGATTTTTTAATTAATATGTAATGCAATTACTATATTTTAAATTTATATGTGCATAATTAACACATATATAATCAAAATGCATATTTTGTTTCAGATGTTATTACTTACTACACCATTGAATATTTGTCTTTTAATTTGGCTAAATATTCAGTCAAATCACAAACTGTTGTATCCATTAATATTTTCTTTTAATTTCTTATTCTTTAGACGATTTTATTATTATTATTATTATTCCTGCATCTTTCAAGTGACACGATTTTGTTTATTTTCTGCTCTTTAGGTTTTATTACTCTTGGCAGCTGTTTAACTTCACTCTCCAGTAAACTAGAGCAGTTTAGTATGATAAAAGAAAAAAAAAATTACAGAATGGATTATATCACAAAAGAGCTATATGCATAAGTATTTGTCAAAAAATTTCTTGAAAAAATTGGCTTAATCACACATACTATCAAAAGAAATTACAACTAATGTTTGATGTTGATAATTCCCTTCCCATCTATAAGTTTGTCAACTAATTGAAAATTGGCAAAATTCTCAATAATCCAGCCTTTCAAAGCAAAGTGTTCCATAAATTATTTCACAAAAATATCGATTTTAATTTCGTATTATACTTCCTGAACCACCAGTATAAGTGAAAATATGAAATAAATAGATTTTTTTACTTACAAGGAAATCACTTTTGGTGCGGGTCACACCTAGCATTGAAACCTGTGCATTTTAAAGCGCTATATTACGAAGTTTGAGAATTGATAAAATTTTTCTGTTAAAATCATATTTTTTTATTTTACAGCGGCATAACTTACTAAAATAACTTACTGAAAATGAAATTTTTGAAACCACTTATCGGACTATTAACATTTTTTTTTTTACAGCATTTAAAAATGCAAATTAGTTAATAATAAATATAAAATAATAAAAATTCCTTCAAGAACCTACAAATTTGATTTTGAAAAATTACAACATTATATTCACATTTTTATTTTTGGTTGGGGAAAAGTTGGCATTTTTTTCCAAAAGTAGAGTTTTTCGGCAACCCTAGCTGAATGTTATAGCTGGTTCTCATTCTTCACTAGAAATTGTAATGTCCGACCTAATTAGGCACAGTAAATTTTATTTAAATTGTATAAAAATATTAATTTACTTTAAAATTACTTTTACCAAAAGACAACATTTATTTTAAACATTCGAAACGTTATTCCATCCGACTTAAAAAGAAAATAGTTTACTTACATTGTATTTCTCTAAAAGGATAGTTTTTAATGATCATGAAAGCTTTTAACAGGAATATATTTACTATTTATACATTTATCGTCTGCATAGTAAAAAAACCTAACTAAATAATAAATCATTTCAACCGATGTAACAGACATTCACCAACCACGAGGGATAATTAAGAAAAATAACGAAAATAAAGATCTTAGGGTTTTTTTTTTCTGTTTTCATTAAGATATTGTAAAATTTATCGTTTATAGTTATTGATAGAAGACACTTTAGTAAGCGAGGCTTTTCCAAATTTATATATGTATAATATATATACAGTCAAGGATCCATAATCCGCAATTTTCTATAATTCGTATTGCTTAATGAATGTAAACAATTAAACAAATTTACAAATTCTTGATCCAAAAATGATTTTTTAAAAGAAATATCTGAAAATTTTAAATATAAAAGTGAATATAATCAATTTTTTAATACAAGAATTTGATAAATTCATTTTTTGAGATAGCATATTAAATTAATTATTATATTTCATATTTTTCTTTTCATGTTATACTGAATATGGAATTAAAATAGTGTCAGAAATAAGAAAATGACATATAATCTATAATACTCCATAATCTGCACAACCTTTGGTCCCGACTTGTGCAGATTAAAGAACTTTACCTGTATATATATTAAGATTCCAATGGCGACATTCTTCCATTTTTTTATTTGGCAGCTGAGACTGGCAAATATTTTGGACATATTTTTTCCCTTTTTTTTATGGAAGATGGTTGATGGGATAATGGAGAAGTAGCATACATACATTGACATTTTTTAATATAAATATGAGGATGTTAGTTTGAAAACTCAGCTTATTCAGAAAATCCAATTTTGGAAATTCGCCAAAAACCTCTGACTACCTCCATTGGTTTTCATTGTAATTGTACATCAAGATGGCAGAAATACAGGATAAAACTAGTTTTTTTGCAGATTGTTGTGTTTTTTCGGTGCAGGTTTACCAATAGAATAGATTGGTAGAAGAAACACGATTTTTTAAATTTTGCATAAAGGCAAGTTTTGAAACCCATGTCCTCATATAAATGTTTTGATTTACTTACTGATCTGTTTCAAATTTTAAAAGAAAAGTACAGTCAAGGATCCATAATCCGCAATTTTCTATAATTTGCATTGCTTTATGAATGTAAACAAACAGATTTACAAATTCCTGATCCAAAAATGATTTTTTAAAAGAAATTGAATACAGTAAAAGATCTTTATAATGCAATTCTCCATATAACGCACAACTTCTCATATGTAAGCAATGAATTTTGCAGTTAAAAAGTACCTGCATTTTCACATCGTAAAACATTGCTACTCTCTATAGGACTAAATTTGATACATTAGTTTAACTTTATCTTCTAATTTAAGACCTTTTTACTGAAAAAAATTATATTATTACTATAAACATTTTTGAAAATGTCTGATATAAGGGATGATTTGGTAAGTTATATTTGGATCATGTTTATAAAGTAAATTTCACATTATATATGCAAAAATTTATAATTTGGATAAATCTTTGTAACAAAGAATGCAGATATTCTAATGTATTTTGATATGTTTCAGACTTATTTGACCATCTTTACAAGGTAAATTTAATGATATGATCCATATAACGCACAACCTTGCATTTTTAAGTTTGTGTTATAAAGATCTTCTACTGTATAATCAATTTTTTAATACAAGAATTAGAAAAATGCATTTTTTGAGATAGCATATTTAATTATTATATTTCATATTATACTGAATAATATGTAATTAAAATAGTGTCCAGAAATAAGAAAATGAATTATAATCCATAATAGTCCATAATCCGCAATATTCCATAATCTGCACAACCTTAGGTCCCAAATTGTGATTAAAGAACTTTGCCTATATTTTAATACATGAAAAAATTTTGATATTTTTCTGAGAAAATTCATTCTGCCACTTTACAAATACGCATGTAACATCAATATATGTCACTTATAATCTTCTAGATTCGCAAATTAGATAATGTTTTTTATAAAAAATTTGCATTCATTAAAAAAAATAGTTCAATTACTAGAAAGTTTATTTAAGTCTTCAAAAAAAAAAAAAAAAAAAAAAAAAAAAAAAAATGAAATTAAAAAATAAATATACCACCAAAAAAACATGGCCATATTTAATTTTTGATATTTTTTTTTCTATTTTCTTATATACTATATACCTTTGAATTTTAATAAAGATATATAAACACAAACAAAAGACTGTTTTTTACAAGATATTTTACAGTAGTCGTCATTTGACGCCTACCTTTTATTTTCCCTATTTCGCAATTGGATTCTTTCCATTGTTGCAGCGAAATGAGAAATAATGAGGTTTATTTATTTTTATTGTTTATATCCTTATTGATGCCATTTTCTCATTACAAATAAAAGTAACTTTTAAAAATTTTTGAACAGAAAATGACATCAGCCTTTTAAAAAAAACATGCATTCTCACTCATAAATCTGTTACATTTCAACATTTTTCCATTATGCTGATACTGAGTTTGAGACTCTAGGCGAAATGATTCAGTGAGGGAAAAAGATGCCATATTTAAAACAAGATGATACTTTTCTTTGATAAACCTAAATATTTGGCCACAAATGCGCCTAAAAGACAAATTTCTGATATTTTTTATTCGTGGGTACTGAGATTAGAGCTGTATGTCAAGAGTGCAAGCGTTCACATGAAAAGTTGTATCAGACAAACATGACTTTAAGTTTCGAAATATATTCATAAATAATCTATTGTGTGTTAAACTACTTTTAAATAGTGAATACAGATTTCAATGTTGCGTATTTAAATTTTGAGAATGTGAAAATTATGTAAGACTTAGATGTTATAAGGGAAAAATTCTATGATGTGACAAAGCGAAATTATTTTTGCTGATTTTTCATTTTGTAATACCAAACATAAGAGCCTCAATTGATAACTTCATCACATTTACTCATCTTGATTACATATTTTAATATACTTTAATTTTCAATAATTTAAGCAGTTGAAGTTTGTGGAAATAGTATTTTGGTACCTTTAGGTTAAAAATATTATTAGTTTTAAGAGCTAGACATTCAATGCAAGATGAATTTTTTATTGTAAATTACTTTTATTAATTATGTTTATTATAAATTCGATCTAACAATTCTTTTCTAAACATTTTAGTTCGTCGAAATTTAACGGATTTCAAATCGTAATCACTTAAACATTTGTGATAATTTCAGGCAAGAAAATCGAACAATTACTCTAACAATTGGCCTTGAAATATTCAGTTAACTTTCAGATGTATTCTATTCATTTGAAACATCTAAAACCCATAATGTTGCATATGTTTTATTCAGAAATACCTGTTAAATTTTGTAAGATCCAATATTTTAACTCTAGTACAATTCACATTCAGAGATTTTCATAAAACATTTTCTAATTTTAAAAATAATTAAAAAGAGATGAGTGCTTTAAAAATTGATTGCGCTTAATTTAGTAATTTTAGAATCAGATAATGAAAATCATACAAAAATATCAAAATAATCATCCCGATTTGCACTACATTTCACATAAACAATCGAAACTCTTCATTCATAAAAGTAAATAGCCATAATAAGTTACCTTATACATAACATGAAAAGTTTACTTTTAATATTTACTGTCACATCTCATAAAAATATAATAATTATAATATAAATGCATAGAAGTTTTTTTTTTTTTACTTACGGAAAATCCATTTTGCAGTTAATCCTAAGAGTTTGATAGCACAGAGTTAAACTCTGGTATCCTTAAATCAACTTGTTACTCTTAATCAAGCATGTTAATTTTTGGAGACAAAACTGAAAAAATGTATCTTTAAATGAGATAGTGTTAATTCCAAAAATGTAAGCCACTAGAAAAGTTATCTTTTAAAATATATCACAAATTAGCAACATGCCATCGTCAATAAAACTTTTCCTCATAGCGTTTTAAAATGAATAATCCAAGAAGTGCACTGTCTGCCATAAAGATTTAGGATAAAGTAAACCATAACAAAATTATTTGCAATGTTGGCCTTTTTCTAGAAATATAAATTTATGTTTACTAAAACACAACAGTAAATTTTGCAGCCACAAGCCATGGTTTACATCAATAACAACACCAACACTACGCTCTTGTTGTGCTCCATTGACAATTTTACGCTAGGAGAAAGCATTTGGAGATTGAAATTCTCCGCCAAGAAGGCCAACTTATCGCCAAACCAAACTGTCTCTTTAAAGCTTTGAGTTGAGATGTATGTGGGCTGCTTTAAAGAAAGAAAATGAAGCCCATGGAGAAAAATATTTAGAAGAGCGTGTCGAAATAATTTTCGTAAAATATATGGAAACTAGAAAGGAAATAATTTTAATTAAAAATGTGTTTTAAAATGCAGAAGAAAAAGTATTTAAAAAGGGTTTTATCTTTTCTTTTGTTTGTTTTTTTGTAAATATTTTAACAAAATATGTAAATGTTCATTTAAAAAAATGTATCCTTATGTATACCAGATAATTCAAGATACAGGTTATAGCGATTATCTCGTAAATCGCTGATGACAGAAGCATGCTTTCAAAGGCCTGTATACATATTAAACACCGAAATTTATTTTATTTTTATTTATTTATTTATTATTATTATTATTTTTTATTATTTATGCGGCCCGGGATCCTATAAGTTAGACTTAGAAAAATTTTCCCCTTGCCCTGACCACTAAATCAATAAAAATTCAATTCTTCTACGACCAAAACTTAACGCTATAATACTTTAAATTAAATTTTATGAAATTTCGGAGCTTTAGGCACTGAAAAATCGTTTGTCCGTAGTGTCGGAAAACTCCGAAATTTCATAAAATTCAAAATATCATAATTTGCTAAATTTTGGTCCTTGAAGAGTAGAGTTTTTGCTGTTTTCCTTGTCCAAGTACGGGAAATATGTTTCTAAATATAAATTATAGAACACAGGGGCTGTATCAAATTTTTTATTTCGCACTTTATATGTATACAGACAGCCTCTTGTACATCAAATTCCATATCTAAAGCTATGTTTCATATATTTTTAAAACTTTCCAACATAGATGAAAAGTGTTTATGAATTCGGTTTGTCTGTCAGTCTGTCCATGGTCTAACTTGTGTAAATATAATCGGATTGCCCTGAAATTTTTGTATGTTGCTCACGTTTACCATAGCACGATCGCTGTTGAAAATGAAGTAAATAGCATGTATAGTTTACAGGGACATTTTTACATTTACAGGGGCAGTCAAAAGTATTCCGTTACACTGCGGCCAATGGTATAAAACCGTTTCAAAATCATTTTCTAATGTTACACAATTACAAACATAATGAAATTATGAAGAGAACTAAAACATGTTTTCTGTAGAGTATGGAGTGCAAGGCATTTATTCTTCATTTACAGCGTCACACAAAAGAATTCTGTTACATGAAGGTCTACTAGGGAAAATCATTTGAGATATATTTTAATTTTGTTACAAAATTTCAAACATAATTAAATTTATGTGCATCACTAAAGTGCACTATAAGTTTCGTACTGAAAAGTATGGTGTTCTGTTGATCATATACAGGACTATACAAAAGAACTGAATTCGTAAGTATCACTGACTAAGGAAGTGAATGGCTTACGGGGTAGTTTTTAATTGTGTCATGTATTTTCCTGCTGCAACTATGTTTCATATTGTGGAATATAAATAGTACATTATTTTACAGTGCTACGAAAATGAATTATTAAATTGTCGTTTATGGTTCGTAATTGCTGGAAATGCGATTTAAGTTGTATTATACATTTTCAACCTGAATTAAATTTCAACTTAATATGTGTTGTGTGCGAAAGTCTTTAGATAATATACAGGGCTGTACAAAAGAATTTGAGTGCATTTCTATCTATTGTCGAAAATTGTTAAAAGAGAATTTTCTAAATGAACTAAATTTTAGCATGCCATGTAGTATGTATGTAAATCTCTAGATCGTAAACAGGGGTGCAAAAAATAATTAGACTACCTTTTTGTTAAGGGCTATCAAAACTCTCAAAACTTCAAAATTTTCGATTATTTTTATGATATCTTATACTTCTATCTTTTCTGAACATTTTAATATAATTGTTTCCTTGAAATTCTCATTAGAATAGAAGCTATGGCTTTTAGAGTTATACCCACACAGTAGCTGAAGCAGCGTTTCCGAAACTTAGAAGTCATTTTTCTCCAAATGACGTTTTTGGACACAAAAATTTCTGAATATTTTTTTCGTAAAATTTCCAAAACATACGTTTCGTGTTAATCTGTATAAACTGAACCTAACATTTTCTTTTTATTGTTGAAAAAAATATTTATTTAGGTGATTATGTTGTTGAAATTTTCAAAATTTTGTATTAGCTAAATGCAACTTTGTATTAAAAATATAAAGATGCTTTAAATGCAAATTTATTTAGGTCCAGGGCAATTATTACAATCTGAAGTATAAGTAGGCACCAAAATTTTTATTCTAGTTGCAATAGTTATTTTTTAATCGTGAGCGTAAGCTGCCAATTTTCTGCTCGTCAAATATCTGACATTTTGGAGCCCCCTGTAGCTGCTAGTTCTGCATATTGAAATGTTTTAAATACATAAAATGAAAGAACATATATCTTTCATCTGAATAAAAATTGTTTTTTAAAATCATCTACATTTTAAGATATTAAATGTTGAAAATGGTCTCTTTTTTTTCTTTTTTTCTAATTTTAAGAGTCCTGAGACCCCTTAATGGAATATAATTGCTAAAACTGGATTTTAAAAAGTGTTACATGTTTTCTAAACTTTTTACTCACATATCTTCATGCATTTTATTTTACGGTGAAGCTTCGTTACAGTTTTACAGATGTGTTCGAAAGTGTTTCATAATCTATAAACATATAGCATGATTTTTCGTTGTTGTTTTAATTGTAAGTATGTTCCTATCATCAGTGGTTTAAAAGATAATCACCATAACTTTTTTTTAATTACTTTGTATGTAAGTGTATGTTTCTATGTTGTTTTGGCGATTTTTCTTCTTCTTTTTATATATTATTTTTATTAATATTATTATTTAATAAATATTTTTAGCCCGTTTTTGCATGTAAGAATGTGTAACATAAATATCGAAACATAATTTTTTATATCCTGTGCTATTTTAATGCTCTTATTTAGTTATATTTAATATTTATTGTGATAGGAAGACTATCTGAATTCTTTATTTCTGAGATTAAAATTTTTTTGAAATTTCATGAACAGAAAGTATAGAAGTTAGGTAATTTAAGCTTTAAAAAATCAAGACAGGAAAGAAAGTTTTATATAATAAAGTGGTATATAATAAAATAGAAAATAAGTAAAAATTTGATCATATTTGAAAATTTTTATTGAAAAATGATAATATTAAAATTTGTTTATTGAATCAATTTTGATGTTTAAGTTAATGAGTTCGAAGTAAAATTTGCTTTTATTTTAGAGTTCGGCTACATAGCTGAGAATTTTTACGCTTTTTTTTTTCTTATGATTAAAATTTAATAGTAAATTTTGACTTATTTAATCGCCGAAATCTGCTATTAAATATAACAAATTTGCTTAATTAAATTTTAGTGATAACAAGAAAGCGTAAAAGTTCGCATCTATGCAGCTAAAGCGTCTAGAAGGGTATGTCCGTAGCGACTATAGTATAGTTACATGGAGGTTTGATTTGCCTAAAATAAGAGTCTCAATATGCAATCAGGTTGCATTTGGTGTAAATTTTTTGGTGTAAATTGCCCAACAGATGGCACTGCTATGCAGAACTTTTCACTATTTCCGCAATAGCTCTATCTCAGAAACTAATGCACGGATTTTCATCAAACTTCAAATTCAATTAGAAGTTCACGTAAGTTGTTGCTGATTAGATTTTAGTGTAAATCGCCTAACCGGTGGCGCTGCTGTGCTGCATTTATCAAGAAGTATTAACATGTATGAGATAGAAGACAGTTTTGTGATTCCCATATCCGACTAGTTCGAATTTCTCCTCGGAAAATTAACTTTTTTTTTTCCTTCTGTTTTCTGTATGCTCTTCTTGAAGAATGTTTCTTTCTTTTTAATTTTCCAAAATGTTTCTAAAATATATATTTAATCTTATATTTTAAGTGTTAAAATCTAAGGGAAGCAAGCGAGTTGTAAAGTAAGTTTTTAACACTTTAAATAAAACTAACAATATATTTTTAAAATATTTTGTCTAATAAAAAAGGAAAAAAAAGAGCATACAGAAAATAGAAGAAAATTTGTTTAATTTTCCGAGGAGAAATCGAAAAGTACGGATGCATTCCAAGCCCATAGGTTTAGCATTAGAGAGGGGAATTTCCAGCCTTACTGATGAGAAGCTTTAAGCGGTGTGTGGGGGGGGGGGAGGGCATATTTCGATAAGCTAAATAAAATCTCGCGCTTCTTAAGGGTGTTCTCAAATCCAAAAGGGCAACTTTCTGACATAAGTTTTAATTTATTTTTGTTAGAAAATGCATGAAACTAGCTGGTGTTGTTGTTCAGAAACTATGTCATCGAGCTGTTTTTTCCATTTTTTTTACATCTTTCAGAAAAGAGTGTCAAAGGGGACGTTTTGAACTGAGTTTCCGCGCGAATGGAGAAAAAGCACTCAAGAGCGGACGAAAAACGGGGTTGTCACGTGATCCAAAATGCTTATAACTCAACAGGTAATTGATGGATCAAAAAATGGAAAAAACAATTCAATTCCAAATCGCATCCATGGCCAGGGATTCCAATTTTATACCTTTCCGTTCAAAATTGAATTTGTAAATATGTCAAAACGTTTTGCGCTTATTGAGCAGATTAGTTAAGAACAGTCTTAAGAAACTCGCACAAATTACACCCGGGGCCGAAACTAAGGGGGGGGGGGGGGCACGTGCTCCGGGCGACAGAACGAAGGGGCGCCAAATGGAGGATTATACCTTTGGAATGGATCATTTTCTTCTGATGGACTGATGGATACTATTATTATGAAACAGCCATTATAAATGAAGTGTTAGGTGAAGTTGAAAGAGCAGTCGTAAAAAGTTAGAACTCTGATTTTCTGGTCAGAATAGGAAGAAAAAAAATGGCCATAATTTTTTTTGTCAAAAGAAAATGTTCAGAGGGGTGTTCAGAGCGGAGTCATGACCCCCGTGACCTCCCTCTTGGATCCGCCATTGTACATTACGTAGTTCAGTATTACATACTTTAAGATTACATATTTTAAATTTTAAAATAAGTCGTCTATTAGAAAATCAGTAAAATTCTCTTTGTAAATATACTTTGCGGAAGAGGGGGGGGGGGGGCGGCAAAACCGATGCTTACCCCGGGTGCAAAAAAGGCTAGTTTCGGCCCTGATTACACTACAGCAAATCCTTAAAATAGCAGCACAAGGAGTTTTATATATTGCGCAACAGTATTAGTTACTCAAGAGTTTTGGTGATAGAGTATTCACTATCATTAGCAATATAATAATCAGCATTATTCTAAATAGGAAGATTTGTTTTCACTATCACTCCCATAAATAAAATAAACATATATTCTTAAAAAGTAAGCTTTTTGAGAATAAATTTTTATTTTCATTTTATCCTTAGTGGAGAAGAATAAGATACACTATTAAAACCACTTAATTATTGATTATACCAACTAAATGCTAAGATTTAAAGTTTACTTACATCCACCAGAGGAGATATACACATAGTTTCGTCAAACGTTCCTCTTCTCCCAACACTGAGAGAACGCTTGCCAAAGCTGTAAGATAAGAATAAATAATTAAATTAAAACAATATTATTCATTCTTTTTCATAATACATTACAAAACATTTTGTGTTTATGTCATAAGTGCAATTGCCCATTTCATCATCACGTGTTTAACATTTTATCCTTCTTACTTTTATCTATTAATAAATTTGTTTCATCATATGTCATTTGAAGGCAAGGGCACCTTAGTTATGCTGCTGTTTATATTAAGTGTATTACACAGGGTTAGCAAAAATGGATGATCGGATTTTAAAATTTAATATTTTCGAAACTATTACACATATTATGATAAGTGATATCTGAAAATAAAGAAAAACACGCCAATTTTTATTTTATTTTATTTTATTTTTTATTTTTTACCGTCGTTCAACGCTGGATTGGACATGTGGGTAATGATGATTTATCCTTATTCACATGGCCACTAAATTCCCCGGATCTTACGCCATGTGACTTTTATTTCTGCAGTTACATCAAAGATTTTGTTTATGAACTACCATTACAGAAAACACTCAAAGAACGCATCAGTGCTGCATTAAAAAGTGTTTGCAGCGTAAAACTGCAAAACGTGTGTAACGAACAGATTAAATGTTTGTCGTGTACGAAAAGTTCACACGTAGAATTTTTGTAACTGAGTGAGAAAAAACTTGGGATGTTTATTTTTACTTTCATATATCACTTATTATAATATGAGTAAAAGCTTCGAAAATACCAGTTTTAAAATCCGGTCATTCATTAATGCTAACATCATTAATATCTCGTAATATCATTATGCTAAAAATT
The DNA here is from genome assembly GCA_963932465.1 of Maratus speciosus. Taxonomy (NCBI): domain Eukaryota; kingdom Metazoa; phylum Arthropoda; class Arachnida; order Araneae; family Salticidae; genus Maratus; species Maratus speciosus. The sequence continues at coordinate 129,487,124 of OZ010789.1, read as the reverse complement.
CGATATTTTAATCATTAATCAATCTTATTATGTATTCTATTTTTTTTCCTCACAGTAATATGTTCTCCTAAGGTTTTTTAGGGTTACCTGAAATTTCTACAGTTTATTAGAATACCTGTAAAAAGAAAAACCTCTTGAATGCATTAACGGCTAAGTCGCAGGAAGCTATTTTCAATGAAATATTTGCGACGTTTGACTTTTAACTTGGGCGAACTTCCGATATCAGTGCTTTTTGTGGCCGAAACATTAAGAAGAACTTGTCTCCTTTTTTTTTTTTTACCGAAAACTTTTTGTTGGGATTATAATATGTGTAAAAATTTCGAAAATATCAGTTTTTAAAATTTGGTCATTCAGGTATGCTAACCCTGTATTTTCTGCATATATGAGAAGTATAGGAAGTTAAATTGTAGTGCAAAATTTAATTTATTTTTTTCTGTTATTTCTACGTACTTTCATGTAATATTTAAGTTCTATCTTGGAAATGAAGCATACTTCGGAAGGGCTTATTCATATTATCAAATATTTTCGCTTTTGATCTATTACTGTCACAAGGGGATATAAGGAAAGGGCATGTTTATAAACAAATACTTCCGTCAACCAATCTACTACTACAATTTTATCATAGCGATCATTGCAGGAATCACACTTGGCGACGTAGGCCAATCATATCATAGATCTGTTAAATCAATCTGTAAAAGACCAATCAAATTCCCGAAGTTCATGCGTATAGTAGGAGTAATAATGAATGAACAGGTTTTCCTTGTTGACCAACAGTGACGTCAGCTGCTCTTTCCTTATACCCGGTCTTCTCGGGTTACAGAATATAGATGAAAACTATTTATTTAATTGATAATTGTATTAGATTTTTTATATTTAATATATATATATATATTTTTTTTTTAAATACACACTAGCAATACCAAAAATCATATTTATATGAAAAATAGTAATTAGCTTAAATATAGTTTTGAAATTTATTAAAAGCGATAATTTTGTATTGGCTTCGCGCCAAGAGTTAACAACAGAAGAAATCGCCAAAGATCACTATTTAAAATCAGTCTTTTTTTATTCTGATCATTTTAGTGCTTAAGTGCATAGTTTGATATTTGATTGTTTTATTTATTGATTGATGAATGTTTTAATTTCGTTATGACATATAAGCTGGAAACAAATGCTGAGCTATTTATATTAATTTTGCTGAGCTATTTGTTAGGTTAAGTACAAACGGATTTATCCCACGTAATCGTCTGCAAGCGATAGACATAGATTTAAAAAAATCATGCCTGAATATTATTTTAAAAACAATAAAAATTGAGTAAATAGCGATATATTTTTCAAACAAATTGCAATACAGTTTTCAAACAAATTTCATTTGAAGGTACACGTTTTTTTTCCCTATTCCACGATATAAAAGTCTAAAATGTGCGATTTTTAGCAGTGTAAAAAAATTGCAGTAAAGGTTAAATTTAATCGTCTGTTGTTGCCACCCTCAAAATGACGTCAGCGTTACGCACGGACACGTTTGTCCTTTATAATATAGATAGTATAGAAAACATTTTACTTTTACACTATTTTATTACATTTAACATGGTTCCTGTGTGGTAAAGACGTACTTGCCAACTTCCGACTTAACTTCCGTAAAATGTGAGTTAATTTAAACCAGGTTAAACAAGTTTCAAATCAGAATTTATTTTAAAGAAATTATATCAAACCAGTCCCACGTAGAAACAAGAAATTAAATAGCTAATGATACATCGAATTTATGTTTCCGGTTAGAAACCTGTTAAACTTGGTTTAAGTTAACTCACATTTTACGGAAGTTAAGTCGAAAGTTGGCGAGTATGTACAGATGGAATTTTATAATCGATTTTTCACTTACTTACAGATATGTTAGAATTATCAATATTATGTACAGAGGTGTTTTTCTGATGACAATACAACATTTTAATATTTTTAGAACTTAATTATAAATGAATAAGTTAATTTTAAAGTAGTTTCCATTAGCCGAATGCAAATAATAAATCATTAAATATTTTCTGATGTTTTTAACTGTATACGAATTACAATAACGACGGAGTTCATTGTGCACAAATCACGCTCGCTAAATTACGCCAACTGGCTGCGAAACTGCAACAAAGAAATATTTCAACTCTAAAAAGTAGAAAAAAAATAAAGAGTGTAAAATTTAAAAAAATGATCTTTTATTTTATTTTCCCTTTAATATATATATATATATAACTATTAATTAAACATTACCGACCACCATCAAAAACCGCAATATTGTGAATGAAATGACTATAAAATGGATATCACAAACCAATAATATACAACTATATATATATATATTAAAGATATATAACCATTAAAAAATATTACAAATTATCATCTATTTTAGGCATATTAGCATTTTATTTCTATATTAGCATTTTGGTTTATATTATTGCGAACTTGTAAGATAAATTTTGATTCAAAAGTCTAATTTGAAAACTAAAGAACATAAAAAATGAAATTTACAAGACTTATGTTTTAAATAGTTATTTATTGAATTTTAAGTGATTTACAAATGAAGAATTAAATTCTGACTAAATTCCATTGTTTGATTTAATACATACATACACACATACACATACACACACATTTCCTTCTATATATATAAAAAAGTTTTGACTTGGATATGAACCAATGAAAATCTGCGTAGATATTTCCGGTAGATCGGCAGCCAATTTGAATGCTTAAGCATGATCTTTCTTCGTTAATATTAAAAAAAACTGTTGCATACAAAAATATGAAAATCGGCGGTATTATAGAAAAATGTTCGATAAACACGCTGATGCAGACAGTTTTCAAATTGAAGAAATATTTTAAGAGATATTTAATTTTAAAGTTGGTCAAAGTCGTTCCATTAAAAAAGTTTTACAGGAGCAAAAACTATACATAGGAATTTAATCATTCTTAGATCATTTTATACATGAGAATTTCTCGGTGTGCAGACTGCATTTATCTTCTTTATTTGATTCATTTTTTGAGGATTTATTTCCATTTTAAATTCAAATTTTTAGCAATTCCTGAGATATTTTTTAAGTATTTTAGAAAATGGTATTGATTTAAACTGTTGCCAACTGTATAAAAAGCGCAAACAATAATGTTTGCTTCAAATTTAAAATTTATTTTACACGTGACTATTATAAACTGAAAATATAAAAAACAGGAACTCATTGAAAATTACGTCATAAAAACTATATTTACATTGAATTTTAAAAGCGAAAGAATATTGTAAAATAATAAATTCATTAGCATGCGTTAGAAGTCTTAAATAGGAGAATTTACGTCACATTTACGTCACATCACACTTATTACGTAAAGTGAACAAAAAATAATATTGCAACACAGTTTAAATTTAAAAATTGCCCGAGACATTTATTTGATATTTTAAGATGATCATAATATTTCATTTCTAACAAAAGTATTTTTACATGAATATTAAAAAGAGAAAGAAAAGTTTGGTGAAAATTGCGTCAGATTATAATTGTCAGATTCAAATTATAATTCAATCTTCCGAAATTTTTTTAAAGCCGATCAAATTAGCGTGTTGTTAGAGTCTGCGGTGTCTGAACGGGGGTTGACGAGCGTAGCTCGTAGAGGGCAGATCCCCCTAGTATATATATAAGGTTTTTCTATCTGATTTGCTTCAAATTTGGCATACCGGTTTATTTCGATGAGGCGCTTCCCTGATGACATTTGGAGGCTCATTTTGGTTAAGTATTAAGAGGGGAAAGGAGAAGGGTGATTTTTTTTGTGATTTTCCTGGCTTTAAAAAAAATTGCAGTTATTATATATATAATATGTATATATAAATATATATATTATATAACATAGAATAATTTGCAATTTTTTTTTGCAATTTTCTAATTTTATTTTGCAATTTTCTAAAAATTTACAAAGTGTGCCATATTGAGAACGAGTCGTTCTCAATATGGTCCATATGACACTTCTTACATTTCAGCTGATATAATTTTTAATAGTAATTACAAGTATAAAGTATTTTATTTTATTTACCACATCAATCTCTCTAAGCAACAGCATAAATAGTTTCCGATAAAAATAATATTATCATGGTAAAAAAAAAAGCAATCATACCTTAGGTGGGCCATAACGGAGCCAGGCACCATAAAACAAATTATAAGACTGCCATATACGGAACCAATTATTGAAAAAAATAGTGGTGGGTATAAATGGTTCACAAGGTTTTATTGAAATTGCTTATGATCATGTATACAAACCACAATTTTTTCCCTTTATTTTCATTCTTTTACTGGTGAGCGTGAAAAACCTAGTTGTACCGTAACTTTTGGTGACGTGACAGGTGCATATATAACATACCATTATTTTTCTGCAGTTAATAAATCTCGGTTTTATAACACATAAAGGAAAGTATGAAGAAAAAAAAATAAATAAATAAACGTAATACCAGAATAATTGGAAAAGTTCACAACTATAAAAAATCTTCATAAAAGTACACCTGTTTAATAAATAATTCCTAAAATATCAGTAAACATTTTGTATTTTTTGTAATGCTGGGATAGGCACATTTTTCACGAAAAAATGGGAGGTTCTGAAGCCCAAGTTGGTGGTATTTTTGATCCTACGCAATCTAAACGAGGTGGTCGTGGAACTTTCAAGGTTTTTCATACATGCAAGAATTTCATTTAAAAATGGATTATTCTGAGGTTTCCTTCGTTTTCTTTTTCTTCTTCTCCCCTCCCCTCTCATTTTTTTCTGTGTGTGTGTGTGTGACGGATAAGTGAGATAAATAAAAATGTGACAATTAAACAAAAATTTAATGTAGAGACAGACAATTAACGCTACAAAATTAAAATATTTTAATTTACCGAGTGAGCCAAAAGTTCGTTTAAAAACTCATAAAAATGGAAGAAATTATGATAAAAGAGTGCGGTTTTCAAGAAAGGGCTCACAAGGTAGTCGGATTTTTTTAGTAGCAAAAACAAATTTAATTAAAAATCACATATAGAGGGCTGACGACCCGAAACAGAATGAACAGGACAACAATACGCTCCATTCATTTGTTCTTCCCATAACAAATGTTCAACATGACCTCCAGAACATTCTACGACACAACCAGGTTGTGTCGTAGTACCTGTTCATTGTGTTTCGGGTCGTCAGCGCCCTCTACATGTGATTTTTTAATTTTTTTTTTTTTTTTTTTTTTTTTTTTTTTGCTGCTAAAAAAAATTCCGACTACCTTGTGAGCACTTTCTTGCAAACATAGGTTGAGATACATAGGTTGAGAAAACACATGTTTTTACTTAGTGCCCGACTATGAGTTTTGAAAGTTGAAACGGGTTACACAGATTTGATACGGGGCCCACTCAGGCCTATATTCATGTGAAATAATTATCATGCATGTATCTCGTACGTTAAGTGTAATCAAAATTAGACATTTATAGCAAATATTAGCTATAAACTAAATTATTCTTTGCAGTTATATAAAAATTTATTTCATTTGACAAATTCTGAAAAAAAAAGGCCTATGGAACGTTTGTTTTAAATATAAAAGAACGACTATTTACACAGGATGTCCATTCTCAACAGTGTCCAATGTCTAACTTCTAAACCGTTAGTCATAAGACATATAGTTTCAACTACAAAACTGTTTTAAAGGAGATAAAAAATTATTTTAAAATTAGTTTTGATCAATAAAATCATTTCTTAAAAAGTTACGAAATTTAAATTTTTATACGGTTCCTCCATCCAATAATTGATATTTAGTAAAAATTTCCTATTACACTAAAAAGAAAGACAAAAAAAAAAAAAAGTCCCATTCATCTCACACTATAAAACTGACCGAGTTATGAAACTGAATTGCATGACTTACGCCAAATTTTTGCAGCTGAACACAGATCAGTTGGGCCATTCTTCCAGGGATCGTCCACAAAATGCTTAAAGCAGTAGAAGAATTTATTTCGCGTGTACATTTCTACATTGCAGCCGAAAAGAGCCACTTCGAGCAAGTTTTAAGACATCTTTAATTTTTATTAATTAAGTTTTAGATTAGATAATCTGATGGCATTTTAAAATATGTATCATTTTGTAAAGAATTGCGACTGTTGCTTTTCATCATTTCATTTAACAAAAATTCTGTTATTTTTTAACCTATGTTTTTGGTACAAATTGTATATCTTTCTTTAATATGTCAGAATGAAAATAGATTTCAAATTTATATTGTAATGTTAATTTTACTCTCATTTATTATTTTCTTCTTTTATATCTGACGACTAATTATATTTCTAGTAAATTTGTGAATGATTACGCTGCCCGTTGAATGATGGTTTCGCAGCCCGAAAAAAGAAAAAAAAAAAGTATCGAAGAAATGTTATAACAACATGTATAATAATCACTTATAAACAGATTAAGCTAAATAATGCTATAAAAAATGATAAAATATCTTTATTTAGATTGACGAACGTTTCATCGCACAAGCGGCGACATTTTCAAAATCATTTATGATAGAAATTTTTATTGTTTTTAAATTTTGTGAAAATATTTCTATCATAAATGATTTTGAAAATGTCGCCGTTTGTGCGATGAAATGTTCGTCAATCTAAATAAAGATATTTTATCACTTTTTATAGCATTATTTAGCTTTTTAAAAAAAGCTTCAACTTTAAAAAGCTAATTTCATTTAGGAACTTTTTTGGTCTTACTTCTTAGTATAATAGGATTTTTTTTCTAAATATAACTTATAGGACCGGGTGACAGTATAAGAATTTTAATTTTGTAATTTTTAAAAAGAGGTTTTTATTGACCCAAGTTGCTTTTTAAATACTTCTTTACATCATTTAAAGCATTTTTGTAATTGGAACATATGTCTATGCCTAACGGTTTAGGGATTAGCCGCTAGACACCGTTGAGAGTGGACATCTTGTATACAGTATATAACTGACTGACCAGCCTAGCGTTGATCAGTCCCTATATAGTAGCCTTAAACAAACTTCAAATTTGCATGATTTTATATCTTTAACCCGATTTTGTATGAATTTATATTTTTTACGGAAAAATTCGTAAAAAAAATATTGCTATTTAATAGTAAAAGCGCTCGTAAGAAGACATTTTCTTATTTTTTCACGTGGCGTTTCATAGTTAAAAGAAAAAAAAAATACAGTTATTGTTGTCTTAACTCTTTGAAATTTCTATCGGTTGTAAATACAATGGTTTTGAAGCTCGTGTAAACATTTCGAGAAAAAAATATTGATATGTAGTTTTAAAAGAAATAATGTTTTTTCTTCTCGCTTGTTTTTTTTTCCTGCTTTACGTTTTTTAACCTAACAACAACAACAACAACAAATAGTTCTTATCGTCCGAACTCTCTGAAATTTTAATCGGTTATAAATATAGCTGCATCCAAGCCCTATTTAAAATTTCGTGAAAAATATGCATATTTATAACGTGAAAACATGAGCCGAAGCCGAGCCGAAACAGCCCCCCGTTTTAGGCTTTCATCAAAATTTTTCTGTTTTTTTTTTCTTTTTAATACTTTTGCTCATTTGAACATTCCGAAATTTTTTGTAGCTGATGTAAATCCAGAAGCTCTAAAAAGATTGCGTCGAAATACGACGACGTTTAGTTCCTTTTTGCGTAGAAAAAAGATCGTCTTCAGGAGTTGCGAAGTGATCTGCAGTCGCGAATTTTTTCGAAAGAGGTAAAATTTGTATTTTTCAAAACCGATTGTACCGTGGTGGAAGAGAAGAAGATCTCAGATTTAAATATGTATTTTTTCGATATGGGTAACGCTGAAATTGAGCACTAGTGGAACTTCGCCGAAACGTAGAAAAGTTCAACCGCGAAACGAATCTTTTTGGATTTTTTTTTCAAAGAGTTAACAATAATATTTTTTCAAAATGATTGCAGCATTTAAGACATAAAAATACGAAATTTATGAAAATATTTATTTAGAAATTTCAGCCCTCCTCTTAAATTCGAGTACCTTGGGCTCGTGTCCCGTGTGCCCATGCCTTGTTCTGGCCCAGTACGATAAAATTATTATTTACTCCTTTTTAGAGGGGATGCTGAGAATGACAATTTGAAAGTACAAGTATTTCTAATCTTCCAATTCTTCCGAAAGACCCTTCTTAGAAAGTCCTTGGTGTGAGTGCCTGTTTTCATTGATAATTTATAACTATCAATGCCGTATCAAAGGAAGAGGCGATGGGGCGATCTCCCCTCCCTTGGGCGATGATAAAAGGTCTCCAAACAGACATATCAGAGTCAGTTTTAAGGTTTTTTAATATCTTGAATGTTTAAAACAGATACAATTGTCTTTCTTATTCTTTATTGGATATAAATTCTTAAGTATGGAATTTACCAGAAAAGTTGTACAAAATACATATATTTAATGTATGGAAAGCTAAAATTGCGCATAAAATATTCTGTTACAATTTTTCCGGTTATATAATGAATAAAAAATGGAAATTGTGAATGAGTGTTCGGTGCCAGAAATTATCTCGAAAAAGGGTAATAATCTAGTTTTCAGCCCGTAACTTTAGCTACTGAATAAAAGTTTCATCAATAAGTTACAAAATATTCTTTAATATAACTATTTTAGAAAAAAAAAACCCAATCAGTTTTGTATGCAGTAAATCTCTTTTCAAGTAATCGTGTCAATAATTCTGGACATAGAAGGTTCGATGTGCTCAAAGCATGTATAGAGGACAATAATAACTCTTAGCAATACTTTTCATTCACGAACGGACAAAAAATCGATAAATTTAAAAGGCAAGGCAATTTTTTATATTTTTGAATGATTTTAAAATTTAAATCATCCTCAAGCTTTTCTTATACTTAATAAATATTAAACAACTGTTGCTGGAAAAATTGTCAAAATTGTTGGAAAAGTGTTATTATATTAGAATACTTGGTCTAATTAATCGTCCTGTTGGATGTATTGGATTTTTTTTTTTATTAGCATGCTATGTTTATGGTATTATCATAAAAAATATCACTCTTTTCGCTTTAAAAGTCGTTAAGTATCGGTAAGTGTATGATAAATTACAAAACCAACAAATTTTTAAATATTCTTGCGTAAAGCTATGAAAAAAATAAGCTATACTAGCTATTATTTAATGTACTTATGCCTACAAACAAAGGAACATTAAACACATTGATACTAAACGCTTTATTTAATTTAGGGCCGTAACCAACCTGCAAAGTAAGAGGCGGCGTTGGAATTTTTCAGTGACGGTAAGTTACAGCTTTCTTTATTCCTTTATTTTATTTATAAATAATCAAAGACCAGTTGCAGTCCTCTCTGTCATAAAACTGTTGATTATAAAATTTTAACGATAATAGATAAGATAGATGATAATATTATTAGAAGATTATGAAGTCTAAGATTGGGTTCAGTCCGCCCTAACCTCACCTGGTTACGGTACTGATCTAATTTAATCTGGCCAAAATACCAGAAATTCAAATTAGGAAAAACATTGTAATAAAAAGATAATTATTAACAACAAGCAAAATCACGAAACAACGTCATTGGAGAGTATTTAGGATAAATAACTTTTCTATGTAAGAAAGATAATTTTTAAATGAGAAAATTAATATTGAAACAAATTTAACCCCCGCCTACCAGACGAGTCCTCTGGACCCAAGGTACATTCTAAATAATGTTTTTCATAAAAAAAAAAGACTGAAAATTCTGTAAATATGTGACTTTTTCTAGAATGTTCTACTCGTTGTTTTTTTTTTTTTTTGGGGGGGGGGGGATGTTCTACTCCTTTTATGAATGTTGTATTCGAGTAGAACATCCCATAAAAAGTCAGATAGTTACAAAATTTTCAGTCTCCTTTTTCATGAAAAAAAATCTTTTACGATGCATCTATCGGGTCCATTGGACCAGGTTTAAAATGTAATTAACAATTTTTTTACTTTTGGTAACGGACTCGGACTCTGATGACAAAAAAATTTTCGGGCTTGGATTTCGAATCATCGAACTCGGGTTCCGAAAAAGAGCATGAACTCATCACTTGTGTCTCTTACCTTAGCATAAACACAACTATTCCGAAAGAAAAGGCCATTTGTTGAAATAATATTAAGTAGGGTCAGGTGGGGTAATTATGACCAGGGGGTAATTATGACCGCCGTCATATTGGAGAAAACTGTGTATGGTAAAATTTTGTTTCATGCTTAGTTATTAACCTCATAATGTATATTTCATCTTAGATATTCTTTATTACTAGTTTGAAGCCTTTTTGAGATCCGAATAGCAATTTGAAACTAAGTCTAAAAAATTTTTGATAAACGGATTTGTCACTCTAGAATTCAAAGTGGCCACAATTATCCCAAACAAGTGTGTATTGGCAAGTATAAAGAGAAAATATAGTGGTCATAATTTCCACAAACTTATGTGATTTTGAGTTTTTGGTGGGGTAATTATAACCACCCTTTTAACTTAAAAAAAAAAAAAAAAAAAAAAAAAAAAAGAAAACAGCTATGAGAATTAAAACTTTTAAGAGGTGTTCTTAAAGAATCAAAGTTATTTCCTATGTACTAAAAACACCATTTTTCCAAATAGAAATAAGCAAAATAAATAAATAAATAAATAAATAAATAAATAAATAAATAAAATAAATAAATAAATAAATAAAAATAAAATTAAAATAAAATTAAAAAAAATAATAATAACAATGTTGAAAATGTAAAAAGTGGTCATAATTACCTCTCCTGACTATATAGGCAGGGGTGTAGTGCAGGGTATGCGTAGGTATAAGCAGTATACCGTCTGGATTTTTTTTAAGAAGCTCCGTATACCCTCTGTTTCACAAATAAAGCTATAGCGTATACCCTAGGCATGACGTGACTTTAGCGTATACCCTGTGGCTATAGCGCATACTCTCTGGATTTTTTACGAATACATCACTGAGTATAGGAATAAATAATTATTAAAATAAATAATCATTGTTTAACGTCTGGTATACGATTTAAAAATAAAAAATATATTACAATTCATCTGACATACAAGTAAAAATTACATAAATACATTTAATACAATTAAAAAGCAAACGTTTCGAGCTAACTTGAGTATTTTGATATTTTTTATACTTTATTTAATTTTAACTGCTAATAATTTTTAACTGTAAACATGATATATAGTTTCCTGGTCATTTGAATGTTATTTATTGCACTGATGAGGGGCTAAAATTTAGCTCGAAACGTTTGCTTTTTAATTGTATTAAATGTATTTATGTGATTTTTACTTGTATGTCTGATGAATTGTAATATATTTTTTATTATTAAATAATTACTTCACTGAAAAGAATTTAAGGAGTGAACAAAATATCTGCGATCTCTCGTGTCTCGCATTTTTGTTTACTCGATTGGCTATGGTCAACATAAGATTATTAAGACAAGACATGGGGGAGGTTAACCCACACGGATACATACGTGTAAGAAGATGTGTGAGAACATATTTTGCTAGCTTCGCACGCAATTTTATTGCATAATGATGAACTGATGATGATGACGATGAGGTGGAGGAGGATAGTTATGTTAAATTTTTACAGGGGATTATCACAAGCGTCATTTCAGATATTGCTTGGAGGAGGCAAAGCTCTTTTGTTCGACATAATAAATAAATATCTTCTGTTAATTTTTTTGGGGCTAATTTTTCGTTCATATTTTCAAAGAAACTATTTCATTGTTTTAAATTATTTACACGCAATTATTAACATATTGGTAACATACGAAACAAACAATGTTTAGAAAAAAAAAAAATCAGAAATTCAGAGAAGGGCATTTACCCTACCCTGCCCTTTCTAAACGACGCCCTGGCGTATCCTTTATTAACTTTTACACGGCCCCACAAGAGGAAAAAACAATTACATTCCATTTCCTTAAATGTTCGGCGCGAATTCGTGTTTATTCCCTGTACTTTTGATTGCACTCTTTACATTCACTAATTGCGACGACACGACCACGTTCGCGTCCTGATGATGCTTTTGGCGTCCATATTACTCTCCTCTAGATTCCAATTATACGACAACGGTATGCCCGAAAATTTAATTACAGTCGGATTTATGCGAGGATCGTCGGAGAAGAGCTTTAAAGCATTTTCAGTAGGAGGTCTTGTGCCGGATATGCGAAATGAGAACGGTTACTTCATTATGAACAGGCATCTAGCAGTCCTCGAAATAGTTTTTGCCTGGTCCATTGTCACGATAATCGGGATTAAGAGTCAGAAAAAGAAGGATAGCGGCTTCTATACAGGGTGATTCAAAACTTATCGTTCAAATTTCGTGGGGAGGTAGGGAATACATCAGGAACCAGATTTCACATAGGAAAGTATGTCCGCAAACGTCATCTATATGAACAAAATGGACAAGTAAAGTGAAAGCAAGGAAACAGTACAGTTAAGTGGTAATTAATGTGACTTTTATTACAAGAATGTGAAGTACAGACTCACAGTAGGCGCTCAAAATTGGACCATTTACACGTTATATTTGCAGCAAAAATATCGATTAAAAAGATTTTTAAAGAATTCTGGTGTAAACCAAAATTTAAAAATTTATGAAATTTAAGAAAGTTAAAAACAAAGAATAAAATAAACTAACAAAAAATTAATAAAATAAAAATGAAAACAAAAAGTAAAATAAATAAATAAATAAATAAATAAATAAAAAATAAATAAAGGTTAAAAGAACGGAAAGAACAAAATTAAACGAGAAGTTTCCAGACGTCAGCTAATGAAGGCATTGAATATAGGTCATTAACGAGATTTTTGGAGATTTTAAAGATGTAAAAGGCTTCGTGAAAGTCCTAATGAGAAGTGAAAATAGGAAAAGAAATAATACTAACCTTAGGAAAGTCAAAACAATGATTGGGACACAATGGAAGGTTGGGTACACAACACAAAACGCCCTCTACATATGCATGGGTACATACTTTCCTATGTAAAATCGCCTTCCTGACGTATTCCCTACTTCCCCACGAAATTTGAACGATAAGTTTTGAATCACCCCGTATCAGGACATAAGAATACATTAAAACCTATCAATACATAACCCATCTATAACGGAATCTTGTGTTAAACTTAAAAAGTTCATGGTCCCGACAGAAAGAGTATGATAAAAATCTACCTGCTAAGAGGGAAACCTGTCTAAAACGATATTTTTCTTTACCCACCTGAGATTCCGTCTTAGTAAGTTTTACTGTATTAAATAAACGTAATAATATTAGAGAGTAAAACACTGTAAAAAATTTATGTAATGTTACTCCATAAAATGGGTGGCAGCCTTGTTGCTTCCATTTTATTGACTAATTTAACCGATATAACTGGTGATACGTTGCACTAATGTGCAATATTACACCAGTTACATCAGTATAAATTACACCATTATATAAGTTAAATTACTCCATAAAATTGGAAGCAGCATGTTGCCACCAATTTTATGGAGTAAAGTTACATGATTTTTTTGCAGAGAATCTGTGGAAGCGGAATCATTAATGATCGAAAAAAAAAATCCTTATTGCAGAGGTTTTTGATGGAGAAATTACAATTGCATGGTATTCTTTCCGTAGGGATCATGAACGTTTTTCGTTTAAGACGATATTTGTTATAGGCAGGTTCCGTTTTCACTACTGACTAACCGAACTAAATACAGTAAAACCTGTAAAAACAAAATCGCCAGGGACCGGGAAGATATTTCGTTTTAGAATGTTTTCATCTGAACAGGTAAATTTTTTTCGGCGAGACCATAATCTTTTTCCGTTTTATAGGCTATGTTTTAGCAGGTTTACTACATAAAGTTCCACTTGCTGTGCAGACTAACGAATAGAATGTAGTTAAAGAAATTTAAAAGGATTTGTATATCATGTAAAATTGGGACTTTTGACGTCCCACTTATTGGTTCCAATGAACGGCTCCTAAAAGGCTTGGAAATAGGGATTACAATTGCATAACATTCTTTCCGTAGGGGCCATGAATATTTGAAGGTTAAGACGGGATTTTATAGAGGCAGGTTCCGTTTTGATAGGATTTACTGAACTAACCGAACTAAATAAAATACAGTAAAACCTGTAAAAAAAATCGCCAGGGACCGAAAAAATATTCCGTTTTAGAATGTTTTCGTCTGAACAGGTAGTTTTTTTCGGCGAGACCATGATTTTTTTCCGTTATATAGGCTATGTTTTAAAAAGTCATTCCGGCCAGTGCCGGGAGGAAGAGGTAGCTTTCATAATCCTTATTTAAAAAAAGCCAAATTATATCATTCAAACACACGAAACTCAATTTAGTGGAAACCGAATATAGGAGATTCAATACTAATTTTTATCAATATAATGAATGAGAATTTCGCGAAATTAGTCAGCTTTATCCAAGCCGCTTTTCTTTAAAGTAACATATATTTGGCTGCCAAATTCGGCAATTTCTTAAAGTGCTTGTCATTTTAAGTCAACATGGTGGATGAGGCTAAGCAGTGAACTTGGTCGAGACCTTAGTAATTGCTGTGCACATGCTCACTCACATCGGAATCGGTTAATATATAGGAGTGCTGTTGCATACAAAAAATCAGATTTTTCAAAATGTCACCCACAATAGAAATTGAAACTGCTATATCTGAGCCATTTTTTAAGGTAAAGACAAACAAAAAATGCTCCTGAATCCTTATATCAAGGTCAAATACTTAAGAAAGAAACCTTTTTCAATTTCTAATTTTTTTGCACCTCACTTTAAATATATATATATTTTTTTAATTTAATGGTCGCCATTTTGAAACAAGATGGCTGATGAATCTGGCCAGCGAACTTGGTCGAGGTGTTGATGTATACTATCCACATGCCTTCTTACATCGAAATAGGCGAATACGTGTGTTATCGCATGACAAATACAAGATCGTTTCAAAATGTTAGCCATGCTAGAAATTCAAAGTGCTATAAATCAACCATTTTTTAAGATATAAACAAAAGAACAAATTTTCAGAAACAAAAACTGCTCCGGAATCTTTGTATCAAGGCCAAACACATAAAAAAAATCTTTTTCATTTTCCAATTGTTTGATACCTCATTTTGAATTTTAAATTTAATTTTTTTTAAATGGCAACCCTTATGAAACAAGATGGCAAATGAAGCTGGCCAACGAATTCGGTCGAGACATTGGTATGTACTATGTACAGGCCAAGTTACATCCAAATAGGTTCATAATTACGCCTGTTATCGCGTGACAAAAATCAGGTCGTTTTAAAATATCAGCCACAAGAGAAATTCAAAATGCTATTACTCAGCCATTTTTTTTAGATATAAACGAAAGAAAAACTGTTCCGGAATCTTTGTATTAAGGTCAAACACATACAAAAAAAATCTTTTTCACTTTCCAATTTTTTGTTATCTCATTTAAATTTTTTTATTTTTTAATTTTTTTAAATGGCCGCCATTTTGAAACAAGATGGCGGATGAAGCCGGCCAACGAACTCGGTCGAGATATTTGTATGTACTATGTACACACCAAGGTACATCCAAGTCGGTTCATAAATACGCCTGTTATTACGTGAGAAAAATCAGGACGTTTGAAAATGTCAGCCACGCCAGAAATTCAAAATGCTATAACTCAGCCATTTCTTAAGATATAGACGAAACAAAAACTGCTCCCGAATCTTTTTATCAAGGTCAAACACATAAGAAGAAAATATTTTTTCAATTTTTAATTTTTTTGTACCACATTTCAAATTTAAATTTTTCTTAAAAATTTAAATGGCCACCATTTTTAAACAAGATGGCGGATGATGCTGGCCAACAAACCTGGTCGAGACATTGGTATGTACTATGTATAAACGAAGTTACATCCAAATCGGTTCATAAATACGCCTTTTGTCGCGTGACAAAATTCAGGACGTTTCAAAATGTCAGACACGCTAGAAATTCAAAATGCTATAACTAAGCCATTTTTTAAGATATAGACGAAACAAACACTGCTCCGAAATCTTTGTATAAAGGTCAAATACATAAGAAAAAATATTTTTCCATTTTCAATTTTTTGGTACCACATTTCAAATTTTAAATTTTTAAAAAAATTTTAAATGGCCGCCATTTTGAAACAAAATGGCGGATGAAGCTGGCCAACGAACTCGGTCGAGAGATTGGTATGTACTATGTACACACTGAATTACATCCAAATCGGTTCATAAATACGCCTTTTATCGCATGACAAATTTCAGGACGTTTCAAAATGTCAGCCACGCTAGAAATTCAAAATGCCATAACTCAGCCATTTTTTAAGATATAGACGAAACAAAAACTGCTCCGGAATCTTTGAATAAAGGTCAAATACATAAGAAAAAAATATTTTTCCATTTTTAATTTTTTGGTACCACATTTCAAGTTCTAAAAATTTTTAAAAATTTCAAATGGCCGCCATTTTGAAACAAAACGGCGGATGAAGCTGGCCAACGAACTCGGTCGAGACATTTCTATGTACCATGTACACACCGAATTGCATCGAAATCGGTTCATAATTACGAGAGTTACAGTGTGACATAGGTCATATATATATATATATATATATATATATATATATATATATATCAATTTTGAACGGAGGGTGGTTTCGGGGTCTGGGGGTCATGATCGATGAAAATATACCAAAATTTTTTGAAATCGCTTTCCTCCGAACGGCTGCAATAGGTAGCTTTTTTGTAAAGAAAGCTACCTAAAAGTTTACTACATAAAATTCCACTTGATGCAGACTAACGAATAGAATGTAGTAGAAATTTAAAAAAAGTTGTACATAATGTAAAATCGGAACTTCTGACGTCCCATGCATTGGTCCCACGGGACGGGTCTTAAAAACCTTGGAAATCGGGACACCTTACAACCACTACCTTGAAGAAAAATGAGAAACAAGGCACTAGAGTCCTGAGAGGGTCGGGTTTATACCTGACCCGAACCGACAAAATTATTTTCGTTGACCCGACCCGAAGCTGACCCGGCACTTTAACCCGAAAGAGGAATGGAATAAATTTTAATCAATATTTTAATACAATTAATGAAGAAACTATCAAGAATTATATGTCATATATATATATTATCTTTTATGTAGAAAAATGCTCTATAATAAGGTACAGTCGTAAAAAAAAAAAGTAAACACCCCCTACTAACTCTTCAACAAATTATCGTAGAAGAAAGTTACTGGTACTGAACGATTGGAAATAAAGTCTACTTTTAAATGATGGATATAAAATTTGCTTAGGGGGCCATCTACATATTAAAACGAACCCAAACTTTGTTTTTTTCAATGGCAGTGCACAATTCTGACAGCATAAATGAACTTTACACCCTCCAATTAGCCTAAAAACGAATTTTTACGCAATTCATACCATAAGTTTCCGAGAAATTAATTATTTTAAAACGAGCGTATTTTAAGGACTGTATCCAAATTGAAGTTCCGTACTCGATTGTTAACCGAGAGAGCCCTTTTCTTGATCAAGGCACCTTAAGCGCCACTCAAGGAGTCAATGAAGCCTGTTAGATTACGGTACGGCAGAATAAATTTCAAAATGTCTACTCACTTCCATCATAGACGGCCCCTTAAACCATCATTTTTCCGTTTTTTAAGCATAATTTGAAAACAACTTGGGGAAAAAATGTGAAATTTTGGTTTTCCATAAAGCAGAACTTAATAAATCTAAATCCATAAAAAAAATTGTAGGTTGCAATTCATAATTTTTTCGAATATTAATTTCATAATTCATAATTCATATGTATAAAATTATAAAAATTGCAAATTCAGCGTATTTATGTTTGGGTATATTAGTATTATTGCTACAAAAAAAATTAGCACATTAGGAGCATAATTTCAGGAGATATAAATAAATATATGAAAATGTAGTTTAACATTAGAAGCACTAAATTTTGAATGTTTATAATTCAAAAACTTATCATTCAAATGACTTGAAATTTGGTGTCTAGGCATAGTTTGAACCGAAGATTTGAAATATCTCGTTAAAATTGGGTATTGCCATTGAAAAAAAATGAAGTTTGGATACGTTTCAATATGTAGATGACCCCCTAAGAAAATTTTATATACATCATTTAAAAGTAGACTTTATTTCCAATCGTTCGGTACCAGTAACTTTTGTCTACGATGATTTGTTGAAGAGTTAGTAGGGGGTGTTTACTTTTTTTTTTCCACGACTGTACCTGTACCAAATAACGTCACGTTAAGGTCGATGTAAATAATTAGTTATAAAATAACAAATATTTGCCATATATTAAAATGTCCTAAGCGCATTTCTTTTGCATAAAATAGTATGAAATTTTTTATTTATGAGATGCTTTTTATATATTACAATGGAAGTTGGAAGGAATTGTAAAAATTCGCTGAATATATAAGCGGAGAAAAAATATTTTTTATAACTAAGCTTTGCATCTTCTAAATAAGTAGCTATATATTATCATATGCACATAAATTTCAACACTGAAATACACATGAAATGCAAATTTTTATGTCAACATGTATTTATTATTGTATAGAGGATATACAGTATAAATTAAAAAAAATTTGATAACTAGGAATGTGCATGGAACATTTCAAAGGTTAGAAAGATGTGAAATTTTTAATTTTGAGAAACCAGCATTTTAAGGAAAACAAACTACAAAAATATATACAGTTTTTACAAATATAAAATCATATATTTTCGAAGAAGCATCAGAACTGAAAAACTGTTTTTGCTGAATAAGATAAATGCAGATAAATTTGAGTACCTAGTTTCATATTTCTCCAAATATTAATACAGAAAAGGCGATTTCTTTATGAAATTTCGTGATTTTGAAAGTCCACTGTCCTCTTAAAGTAGACAACATTAGTCAACTTTATGGAAATGTTGACAAAAAAGAACAATGTATTTAATTCCATTATTTTATAAAAACAATTATATTTTTTAAAAAAGGAAAAAAAAGGCATTAAATGTTAATTAATCTAAATGTTGTAGAAAATATTTTACAAAAATATCCATAACTATCAATTAAATTAATTTTAATGAACAATACTTTTCTAAATTTCATATTATGATTTATTACAAAAATTTTTTGTTCTGTTGTCAAGTATTAAATGAAAAAAATATATAAGGTTAGTTGGGGTAACTGGGCCACGATTTTACAATGTGACTCTGGAACTTCTGACAATTCAGCTTCAAAAAGCCAATGTTCATTTGAATTAAAGTCTGAACTTCTGTAAATGTGTTCAGTTAGGTTCCCTCTATCAGACAGAAATGCTCAAAATTACATTTTAATATTTAAAAATATAAAAATATGCATATTTCAACTTTCTTTCCTCATGGGTCCAGTTGCCCCCAAAAATGGGGTAACTGGACCAGGAGGGTCTATGTTCCACACGCGTTTATATTTTTTCATATCGGATATAGAGTCCTGTTTGAAAAAGTGTAAACAACTAAAAAAAAAATTAAACCAGACAGATCATGTAAATTATATGGCAATAAACAGCGTTGTAAGGGAAACCTTTGCTGTCAATATGTCTAAAAAAAAGCACTAAAAGTGAAAATATTAGATTTATTTATACCAAAAACATAAAACTTAAGTAAGTACTTATGTACTTTAGTATAGATAAGAAGTATAAAAGTCACATGGGTATTTTAAGGAAAAAAATAGCAAGGTAAATCTATGAACAAACGGCTACGTAAGTACTTTATCTTTATCCAGGGGTCGCATTATATAGGGAAAAATTTATTGTTCCTACCAGAACCCTTAAAGAAAGGTGCGATGAAGATATTATTTTCAAAATAGTGGTAGGAACGATAAAAGTTTCCTTATAGAATGCGACCCCTGTTTATAGTATAATTTCAAGGTCTGGCTATCTCACTTTCAGGGGCAAGGTACTTGCATTCGTAAAATGTTGAAATAATTTACTGACACCAATATTTACAAGAGAATCTATCTGAAAACAAGTAAAAGTATATTTTCGCGTACTTAATAAACGTGAAATTTTCATTATAAAATTCAGGTGCCAATGTTGCAATTAGGAATTAAAATTAAGTGATGCCATAACGGCATCACCGCCTCTCAAGGGGTCAAGAAATTTGGTTTGATACCACTCAATATGCTTTTTTTAAATTTCATTACGTAATTTTAATAAGGTCTTCTATCATTTTCTTTATTGTGAGCAAAAAACAATGGAGAAATTTACTTCCCGTAGTAAGAGAAACACAAAAAAATTATTTATAACTATTGGGGTAACTGGATCCAGCATGGTCCAGTTACCCCGGATACATGTCTCAGTTACCCCATTCTTGAAAACTTTATTGCGTAACTGGGACACCGGGCTTACATTTGAAACATGAAGTAAATATGTATAGATACCTAATAATATTAATGTAGTTATATGCCTAATTTTAAAATAAAAATTGTTTAATAAAAGTACTTACAGTATTTTAATAAAAAGCCGAGGAAGTTCAACCATGACGTTGTTTTTAAAAAAAGAAACGTAAATTTTTGACAACCTATCACAGCAGAGTGAGAATTATGATTGAATGGATACACGTTGTTTTAGGAAGTAGAGATTAAGGGGCATTGTTCACAAAACTTAAAAAACACCAACAGTTTTTTATAAAATAGCCTATGGCCCAGTTACCTCGTCGACCTCGTGGGTCCAGTTACCCCAACTAACCTTATATATTAAAGTAGAATTTTCGTAAATTCGCAATTTGGGACATAAAAAAGTAAAACCTCATAAGTATATTTTTTTATGTACTAGCTATGTATGAGCCCATTGTGTTGCATTTGTATTTTGTAAGATTTTGGGTGTTTTTTTTTTGGGGGGGGGGGGGAAATACTTACCAATCTAATTTTTAAATTAAAGTGTATAAGTCATAAGCTAAAAATGCAATTATTATCATGTGTAAACCTTAATTAGACCTTCTAATCGCCGTAAGCTTCCTTAAAATTTATAAATGAGTTCTCGAGTTTTTGATTGTTGACATTTTGGTTTGATTGACTGATTGATACTTCCGTTTTTTGCCCCTGTTTTTCAAAAACTATTTTAAATATCGGAAAGCGAAAAACTGAAGATTGTAGCCAAAATTAACATTTAAAAATCTTAATTAGACCTTCTCATTGCAGTAAGATTCCTTAAAATTGATCAATGAGTTCCCGAGTATTTGAGTATTGAAATTTTGGTTTGATTCACTGACTGATTCTTCCGTTTTTTCCCCTGTTGTTTCCAAACTATTTTTTAGATATCGGAATACGCCAAACTAAAGTTTGTAGCCAGAATTATCATTTATAAATCGTAATTAGACGTTTCAAT
Organism: Maratus speciosus; assembly: GCA_963932465.1. Taxonomy (NCBI): domain Eukaryota; kingdom Metazoa; phylum Arthropoda; class Arachnida; order Araneae; family Salticidae; genus Maratus; species Maratus speciosus. The sequence goes on along the minus strand of OZ010789.1, from coordinate 129,465,802 downwards.
CGCCGTACGATTCCTTAAAACCGACCAATGAGTTCCCGAGAATTGAATATTGAAATATTGGTTGATTGATTGATTCTTGCGTTTTTTCCTTGTTTTCTCAAAAATTCTTTTATTGGAATGCAAAAAAATGCAGAAACAAAACTATAGTAGTCAGAAACAAAACTATATCTATTCCTGATAAGTTTAGTGTTTGTTACGTAACCTTTTCTAAGCCGATTCTGGAAAAACAGGTAGACAGATAAAAAGTTTTTAAAAATGTGTTATTTTTGACTATATTTCGTCTAAACAGCAGAGAGATCTTAGAAATAGGAGTTTTCTGAAAATCACAAACAGGCACAATTTTATAGATGTATAGATAAAATATTTAGGGCTATGCATATATAACGTTATCATTTTAGGGGGGAGGGGGGGGGGGGTCTGGCACACGATATCGAAAGATATCTCTAGGGGGAGATGGGCTTTGTCTTTTGATATCGATATCATTTTTGATCGAACCAAAATTTACTAGTAAATAAAAGAGAAAGAATATTGTTCACCTGTTTTTTGAAAAGAAGTTCTGTCTGCCCCACCCCGTGTGGGGACAAGTGCAAAAAGACATTATTACTGTTCAATGCATTATGTAACAAAAAGCTAATATTAAATGCTTTTAAACAGTAACTATTTTTTTAAGTGTTATTTGATATATAAACTGATATTTTATTGACGTCTCGTCATTTGAAATAATAAAGTATGCGAAAAATAACTGCAACCATATATGTATATCACTTCAAACAAAAGATTTTTTATACATCGATAACGATATCATTACTGGTGGGGGGGGGGGGGGGGGGGTTCGTAGGATGATAACGTATGATATCGTAAGGGGGGGAGGGGGCTCAAAATTACCAAAAAGTTGATAACGTTATACTTGCACAGCCCCTTAGGTACTAGCATTAGGATTTTCTCTTCAATCGGTTCTCAATATCCACTGCAAATGCGCAGTTTCAGAATAAAAAGCCAAAGTATCTTTTCTCTACTATAAAGAAAGAAAGAAAGGCGATTCAAGGTTAATTTATACAATTTTATGAATTGTTAATTTATGCATTTTTACTATACTAAATATTCGCAAAGAATTTCCGCTATGTGTAACATTTACACGATTTTTTAAAAATGCTTAGATGGGATTGTTGAACTCCTAACGAAACGATAATTTGTGTCGCTGCACAAATTTTTAAAAAATGTCAGATAATTAAACTTGCGCTTTTTTATTTTTTTAAAAAAATTGAGTTTCTCTGGATAGGTATAAGTGGATTATCCATATAATCCGGGAAGCAGCGGCACATTTCGGCAAACAATGTTAGCGTCGACAATTTTGTTATATATGATAGATTAGATGATACAAATAACGAAACTGCCAGTCAGCTAGCGCGCCAGCGTCATGTTTCCATAGCAACATGCTACAATGTGAAATGAATGGCAACCCGATTACTCACGTTATCCTGATTCGGAGGCATCATCAGTAATCGGGTTTGCATTCATTTCAGATTGCCGTGGGATGTGTGATAAAACATCATTTGCAAGTGTGTCAGCTGACTGCCAGTTTTGTTATCTGTATCATCTAGATATCATATATACCAAAATCATCGGCGCTAAAATTGGCTGCCAAAATGTGACACAGCCTCCTAGACAAATACGCTAAGATTTGTAAGTAAAGACTGGATATTATACTAAGAATAAACTTCGCATTTTCAGCCATAATGCGAAATGAAATTGATTATTAAATATATTAACCCTTTGAGGGACACGTAATTTGCGTTACTGTAATGTCGAATTCACACCGGAATCTTTCAAAATTTTTATTGTAAAATAAGGAAAAGCAATTTTACGACTTTTTTTCCACCAAAGTTTGAAAAGTAAAATTTAATAAATTTTTTCTGGTGCAAAACTTTATTAATCGTACGTGGGATGTAATATATCCCACCGCCCCTCAAGGGGTTAGGTAAACACCCTTGATTATTTATTTATGTAATGCCTAACAAAATGTGTAAATAAATTTGATCCGTTTGAAGAGGGCTTTTATGTAGAATTAAACTTTTTAATCAACAAAATACTCAAGGAAAAAGGCACATGACACGTATTGAAAATTTGTTCTCTAAAACAGCTCATCAACTGCCAAATAAGACAACTGATTATTTTATTCGGTTTTTCTTTTCATTTCGCAGTCAATTTTCCCCAAAGAAATCTGAAGAAGAAAGGTTTAATTAAACCCCCAAAACTTTTACTTCTATTGCTACGTTTTATAAATTAAAAAAATGCATTTTTAATTAATTGATATTTTGTTGACTGATGATCTAAAAACTGAATCTCAGCATGAGATTCAATTATTATCATTGAATGTGTAAATAATTGTGTGTGTAAATAACAATTATGACAGACACACACACATATGCGTGTGTCTGTCTGTGTATATATATTTTTTAATTCTCAAAGCACTGAAAGATTATTTTTCTAATAACTTCACCTTAATATTTATAATGCTCAATTAAAGTCAATTAAATTATTGAATGTTGCGCTGAAATATAGAAAAAAAAGCCCACATACAATCGCAATTATTATTTTCAACAGGTCCACTTTTGATAAAATTTCTATGGGTGAAATTTTGTCGAACAAGAAAAAGTAAAAAAATAATTAAGATCGGCACAGACACATAACCAGATGGGGACAAGGTGGGTCTGAATTCCACTATCCACTTTTTGACCCCCCGCAAAACTTCCTAATCTTTTTAATAATAATACCATCTATATTACATATAAAATTTTCAAAACTTTTTAATCAACAGTTTTATATTTAATAGTTTTCTATTTCTGTCTATACTTATTTAGCATTAAAGTAAAGAGAAAATTAAATGAACTGTGAATTAGCGCCAGAAATTTTTTTAAAGCTCTCCCTGACTTTGCTGTCTTATTACAGCACTGGATCTGTATAAATAGTAACTTCCACTCCTACCTATCTACTAATATATAAAATGCTAATGGAAATTTTATTCCGGCGGTTTATAACTGGAGTTTGGCTGAATGGATATTGACGGGGCACTGTTAGTTAGGTAATTTTTCAGGGAAGGTCTTAGTGTATAACATATCGTTCTTCGATACTTAGTTATAGATTTATTGGGGTAAGTTCTATAATCAGATGAACCCGATTATGAAATATTAACTTTTTAAAAAGATTCTTTGAATGGATTTCGATGGAACTTGAACTCTTAGTTAGACAATTTTTCAGGTAAGGTTTTATTATATTATATAATATATTGTTCCAGTGGCGAAGCTACGTTTTTTGGCGCCCGGGGCAGGAAGAAATTTTGCGCCCTCCTTCCCCTAAATAAAAAAATAACGACATTATTTTCCCTCAAGATGACAAAAAGTCTTTTTTGGCTTATACCGGGAGGAAAAGGCAGCTTCACTCTTTCTTGTTTTTAAGGATCCAGCTAATTTTACTCAAACACAGGAAACTAAAATGCGTGGAATCCGATTTGAATATTTCTAGTTTTCGTCAATACTAAATTCGAATGTGAATTTTAAAAAATTAGCGGAACGTTCACGGATATGACTGTTGTTTTAAGTGTATATAGACGTAGCAAAAATGAAAATAAATTAAAAAAAAAAAACACTTTTGCTAAAAATCCTAAATTACGCCCGATTATGGAGAAAAAGTTTCTGCTTCAAAACGGCAGCCGCCCTAGAAATTCAAATTCCTCTACTCATCCATTTTTAAGATAGAAGAGAAACCAAAAAATGTTCTTGAATCCTTCTATCAAGACCTAGCGATTATGCAAGAAGTAAATTTGTTTTTATAATTTTTTTTTTTTACATATGTATGTATTTTTCGCTTCGAATCTTTAAGAGGCCGCCATTTTGAAGCAGGATGGCGGATCAAGATGTCCAACGAATTTGATCGAGATCTTAATAAATCCTTAACATATGCTCAATCACATGCAACTCGGTTTATAAATTAGCGCAGTCGCATGACAATGATCAGATATCTATAGATATATATATATATATACTTTTCTAGAGGAAAAGTATAAGAATTAAAATCCTTTTAAAATTCAACATTAAAATTATATTCCAAAAATTTAAATTTAAATCCTTAAATTATTTTTTCTTACTTTTACATCTTCTATTCTAAAATCCGTTTTACCCCTTGTAACTCTGTTTCTCAGCATAACATTTATTACGTTCACCATTAAAATGAGAGAGTAACTTAAAATAGAAAATGCTGACGTTTGGACAGTTCTTTTTCGTTTGTCGTTAAAGCCTTGAACGTCTCAGATCTCGGGAATTGTGAGGGTCTTGACCACAGGTCAATCAAGAGCTAATTAATCAATTAAACTAAATGTTCCTCCAATTTTTTTTATCATGGCCCCCTGCTGGAAAATATTACAATCCCCAATATATTAGGAAGAACACGCACGAAAAATATTAGGTTTTGCCCATTCAAGGTGCCTCTGCCTGCACAACCTGCGACCATGTAGGTCCCAAAATTGACGTAAATGACTCGAGAGACATCCGATTGAACTTGCGAAGATGATTGTAAGAACATTGTAAGATGCAGAGACGAAATAAACGTGTTCGGTTCACAAAGAGGTTCCCGAGTCAATTCTTTTCTTCCATGAATCTCCCAGTTATTCCTTACATGCACAGATATAATAGATATAGCTTTCTCTAATGCATATGCGCTGAATTTAATTATATATTAAATATATTTAACTTTTGAAATGACGAAAACAACCATTTGTACTTGTCCTACTAGGAAGATTGAAAAGTCAAGCCCTGATGAGTCTTTTGTCGATTTAAGAAGGGAAATTTGGAGGTAGATCGCTTACATTTAATTATTTGGCTTTTCTCAATGTCAATTCTATGGAAAAATGGAATTTCCAATAAAGAAAAAATAATATCTTTACTTGTTGTTCTTCCAGTTAAATCCATTTTGCATTGGTTCACAGCATTACACGAAAATATTCATATGAAATGCTAAGAAAACAGAAATCAGCGTGAAAACCAATCTATGTGTGTGACGGAGATAGCTAGAAATATCTATCGCACACGCAAGTCTGAAAATTTGGATGAGGGTAGTCCAAGGCAGATCTTGACGCATATGATGCTCAGATCTCTAATTTTTTTATAATTAGCCGAGAATATTAATTAAAAACGGATTTTTTTTTTACAAAATCACAAAATGGCGAGCACGTCTGAACCTGATTCCACAGCCGAAACGAAAGAAATTAAGAATTTTCATTAATCAACGAAAACTAAGAAAACTAATTAAGATATGGATTTGAAATTTTCAGAGTACATGCAGAAAAATATTTTACACGTGTGTATGAAATTTTTGGATCGGTAATTTTTCTTAACTTTTTAAAAAAACTGACGGCAACAATACAAACGTTCGGAGAAATAACCATACAGGGACGAATATACATTAAAAACAAACTGAAAAAGAAATCTTTTTTTCAGGCTGCCCCCTCCATTTAATTTCCGAAAATCGATGAATCAAAGATTATATGGCATGTAGACAATTATCTTAATATTAAACATTGCCAAGTGCAAAAAACATAATTTAAAAGCATCTTATCAATTTAATCGAAGATTATTAATGTGTTCTGTGGCAAGAGTCTCGTGATATGAGTCAAGAGTTCGTCTATAAGGGTTTCTCCCCTTTATTTACATTTAAAAGTATGTTATCCAAAATATGGACTTCTTTTACCGCAATTATCGAACATTAACGGCACATTCTTTTCTCGGAATCTATGGGCCAGATTTCAATGGGAATTGATTCATTCAATTTAGCTTACGATTTTCTTGCAGTTTTTAGCTCCACCTTCCAACGCAGGCGACGCATTCTTATCTCGAGTACTATGGACCCAATTTCAACTGGGTTTTGCTCAACTTGGTTTTCGATTGTCTTACAGTTTTTAGTTCTGCTTTCCACAGCCAGGGGTAATTTTTATCTGAGGTTTCATGGGCCTGATTTTTTTTCTTTCACTGCGGAATTTTTTTCTTTCAAATCATATTACGATTCTCTGCAAATTTTCTGGCGCTTGCGCAGCACACCTGCTATACGGGGCGCAGAAAGCGGGGACCCGTGCTGGAGATCCCTTTAGAAAAAGATAAATTTGAATGTAGGTTTTTAGTGGTTAGAGATGCGTGTGTAGCAGGTTCGGTATACGCTGCCGAAGACAGTGGGGACCCATCTCAGAGGTTCATTTTGAGAGATTCGTTATTATTTTTTAAATTTTAATATGAATAGAGGTTTTAATCATCAGCGGTTGGTTTGGAAAAATTTACAGGAGGGTCAGCTACTGAACAAATGAACAATGTTCTTTTGATAGCAGAAATGTGATTCCAAGTCGCCAACAGGTCGTTTGATTTTAAACTGAAGACTAAACAGAAACCTCTATCAGTGAATGACAATTATAGATCTTTCCTTTCCCCACACTTTCATTGAATTTCTTCAAAACATTCACAGATTCACACACACACACACGCGCACAAAAGGAAAGGTCAACAATTCTTATTTATTTTCGAAGTATGTGAAATAATTTAGGTTTAAAACTCCTGTCAATTTGGCGCCCCCTATTTAATTACAATGCACCTCAATTGAGGTATATAATTATCTTAGCAACCAAGTTTGTTGAGCAATCCCTAGAAACATTTACAGAAGCTTTTTCTTTCTTTATTATTTGGATATAACAAAATATCTTACTAAAGAAAACATTCACATACAAAACAAAATTTCAAAAATCAGCAATTTTATTTTTCTGTCAAAATATACGAGTTAATTTCGGTTTAAACTTCTCTCAATTTGGCCCCCCTAGGCCTCGGCGCCCGGGGCGGCAGCCCCCCCCCCCTTAGCTACGCCACTGTATTGTTCTACGTTGCTTAGTTACCAAGCTTTGAGAAAAAATTCTATAACTAGGTCAATCTGATTATGAAAGAGAATTTCATTTCCGCTTATAGCTCATGTTCTGCTAAACGTATTTTTATGTGACTTATATTTTGAGTTAGGTAACGTTTAGCTAATATTTTTCTCTATTATCACATCTAAATGTCAAAGAAAAAAAAATTTGCAAAGAGAAAAAAATTGTTAGTAATATTACAACAATGGCTACTACTAATAATAATTATTCCACAACCCATTAATTTAAACAGTCGAAGAAAATATTTTTCCACCATTGATTAAATAAATTGATGATCCATTTTCGTAAAAATGAAATAAGTAAACTACATAAAAGCCTCGATAAAACTACACTGAACGGAATCGAATATTTCCACCTTTTCCGTTCCAGATATGAGGAAATGAGGGGGAAAATGTTAACTTGCTAACTGGTTTAATTTACTTTTTTCATGTCGCTTCCTTTAGTAGCAATTTTTAGGTCGAATTAAAATAGATGTTTGGAGTTATTTCCTCGGTTTCCACATAAAAAACAAAGAATGTGGCAACAAGCCTTTTTTTTAAGGTTCCAAAGGTTTTTCCAACCAAAAAAGAGTTAATTGATTATTTTGCCCATAGCATACAATTTTTTTGATAAAAATATCCTAACGCGGTCAACTTCCTTTATAAATAATCTTTTAAAGCAGTGTATTTCAATCGGTGTGCCGTGCGAAGACTTTGTGCCGCGAAAATTTTCAGTAAGGCTCTATCAAGATTTTATGAATTAACAAAATGATAAAAAATGGATTGAACAAATTTTTAGAAACATTAGATTTATGGTACTAAAATTTTGAAGGACATATTATATTTATGAGGGAGAAATGATTTTAGCAGAGGATCTATATATAATGAAGCAAAAACATATTTGTAAGGAACGCTGGCGTTATATTGAGGGTAGCAACATCTGAGCAATAAATTTCATTTTTACTGCAATTTTTGTATAACTTCTAAACATAGCAAATTTTCAATTTTTGCATCGTCTAATAAGGAAATAAATGTTCTTTCAAATGCAAATTTTTTGAAAGGTTTATCTCAATTTAGTGATTTTTTAAGTAATTTTCAAGTATGAATTTTTTTAAAATCTATCTCTATCGCGTGCAGCTCGCTCTATCTCAAGAACTAATTCACGGAATTTCATATTCTGTTAGAGCTTGAGATAGATAGATCCTTACCCGGTTTGGGCACCCCAAAAACATCGCTGATATGCTCTCTGTTTCTCACGATTTCCACGATAGCTAGTATATCTCAGAAACGAGATCGTCATTTAATTTTGGTTGCAGACAATTTAATTGATATCGATCAAAGTTTTGTGATGGCAACAACATACTAGCTTTGTAACCATTTTATAAAAATTTGTGTTTAACAAAGTACAAGATTTATTCTTTTAGCGTTCATGCCGTTTTTTAAATGGCAGTAATGGAAGCCAATACATTTATGAATAAAAGACAGGACTTTTGAAAGAGTCTGTCAGTTAGAGAATTTAAAAAAAGTTTTTTGGAACTTAGTAGTGACGCAGGGTGGAACAATCCAAAATGTCGCACCTTACCTTGGTGGCTACTAGACTTTTTGTATGCTACAGATTTTAAAGCACGTATTTATTTGGATACCCTTAACCCGGCAGGACGGGTGCGAGGTGTTTTGACACCCCACACTGTAAAAAAAAAAGGACTAAAAAACGGAAATACTACTGGCAATCTAGACGCCAGTACTATTTCTGCTTTATTACGGGAATTTTTACCCATAAATTACAGAAAATTTTTCGTTTTTAATCAGGAAAAAGGGAAATTTTCTGTAATTTATGGGTAAAAATTCTCATAAAAAACGGAAATAGTACTGGCGTCTAGATTGCCAGTAGTATTTCCGTTTTTTAGTCCGTTTTTTTTTTACACTGCACGCCCAGAAATATTCGTCTGCTGTCGGTGAGTGCTTTTAATCTATTGTTTATTCATTTTTTAAATTAACGATAATTTAACATTTTATTTATCATTTTTCACGAGAAAAAGCATTATTATCATGAATTTCACTAATAGACAGAATTCTAAAGTTTTTTTTTAATATTTATGCCATTTAATATGTTTGGGGTGTGCTGACACCCCATGCCCGTTCACTTGTTACGTTTCATGGCGCGCGTCCTGCCGGGTTAAAATTTTGCGCCGGAGCAGCCGCCTCCTCCTTCTGAACGATTTACTTTACGCAAATGAGTGTTACTGACATGCGAAAAATTTCATAGGTTATTTTTCAAAATAGATACTGACGAGCGAGTGTTAATTATTTTAAGGCTTAAATTCAAATATTTAAGTATTACAATACATCATTTTCAATCATTAGAAAATACTTAAAGATAATTTTTTAAAAATGTTATGCACTCTTCTTTGTCTTAATTTTAGTGTTAAAAAAAAAGAAAAGAAAAGACCAATAACATAACAACAAGATTTGGCAACAATTATTTCTAACGCGAAGCGATGAATATTCAGATAATTTTAATGGGATTTAACATTGTTAAGAATTCTTTCAAAGTTAGGGCCTTACAAGAAACCGTCATTTTTTTCTTCCACAAAAAATAACTTTAAATATATCGGGATTTCAAATGCATTGCTATTTGCGGTTCGAATAAAACTCAAGATAAATCGTCCCACCACATACTCTTTCTTTGCACGTTATTTTATTGTATAAATCTGTAATAGCTCAAGCGTTGGAGAAATATCGTTTATTGAATCGTATGATAAGGTAAAATGTCGCGAGTCAAAATCAGGGCCGAAACTAAGGGGAGGGGGGGGGGGGGGCAGAGGAGGCATGTGCCTCGGGCGCCAAATGAAAGACTATACCTTTGGAATGGATCATTTTCTTCTGATGGACTGATGTCTTCCATTATTATGAAACAGCCATTATAAATGAACAAAAACAATTATAGCCATTTTTTTCCCATTCTGACCAGAAAATCAGAGTTCTTTCTTTTTACGACTGCTCTTTCATCTTCACCTAACACTTCAATTACAATGGCTGTTTCATAATAATGGAAGACATCAGTCCATCAGAAGAAAATAACTCGGTTAAAGTGGAAACTCGGTTAAGCGGGACTCGGATAATCGGGACTCTACTGTATATTTCGTTTTTAAAATGAACTTTAGACTATTTTTGTTGGTATTCAGAGGCGGGGGGGGGGGGGGGAGGTGTCATGACCCCGTGACCTCCTCCTTGGATCCGCCATTGTAGATTATATAGTACAGTAATACATATTTTATGATAACATATTTTAAATTTAAAAATAAATCGGCTATTAGAAAATTAGTAAAATTCTCTTTGTAAATATACTTTGCGGAAGAGGAGGGTGGGGGGCACCAAAATCCATGTTTGCCCGGGGTGCAAATAAGTCTAGTTTCGGTCCTGGTCAAAATCGTCAGCTAATTCTTAAGCAGTATTAATGGCTTCAATCAGGGTTGGTAAAAAACCCGGTTTAAAAAAAAAAAACCCGGTTTTTTTCGTTTAAACCAGGTTTTTTTGGTTTAAACCGGGTTTTTTTAGATATATTTTCCTATTGCATATACATACATATTTATTGAATAAAATAAACATTGTTGGATATATAAGTAATATAACTTCATTTAAAAATAATTTAAATTAAATAATTACAATCAATTATGTAGAAAATTGAAATAATTTAAAATTTAAAATTTTTAGTAAAAGCTATGTCTTATGATCCATTAATAAAATGCTCTACATAGTGAAACATTGATACCTTGAAAATCTTAATAAACAATCTTTTGATTACTAGTACTATAAATAAATATATGGTGTAGTTTCATGAATATAATATACTTTCCCATGGCTATTCAAAATAATTTCTTTGAAAAATTTGCGATCTTAAATATCTGATTTTTCTGTTAGAACACTACATGAACAATTATCATCTTTTGTTGAAAGTAAAGCTTTTTATAAAGAATTCCTGGAATGATTTGAATTTAGCAGTAGAGTCTTTACATGTTTCAAGAAGTATTGTGTATTGTCATTTGACACTTCTCCTCTGAAACTGCCAGGTAAAAAAAAAAAAGGCGACAGTAAAATAAACAGAACAGAAATACCTATTTACCAGCTTTTTAGACTACTGAAAACATTGATCTTAAAATGGAAAGCAGATTTATAAAAGTCGTCATGCACTAAAATATTTAAACAGCCATCAGACTTAATACACATGCTTTCTTTCTAAGCTATGTTATAATACGTATTACTTTTAAATGTCTAAACTAAAAATTAATAATATATCTTTTTAGACATTTTTATGAGACATTTTTCTATTATGTCTCAAGCGAGTCTTTATCTCGACCCCCCCCCCCTTTTTTTTTTTGTCAGATCTAAATAGTGGATTCGATTATGCAATAGACGATTTAAATATATCTTACTGCATATTTTAGTTAAAAGTAAACAGGTGCTTCGCTAGCACCCAATTTTTCAATGACCTCTTATTCGACTTCATATCTTGAGTTTCTTTTTCATTCTTAAGGCTGTTCTCAAATCAAAAAGGGAAACTTTATGACATAAGTTTTAATTTATTTTTGTTCGGAAATGTATGAAACTAGCAGATGCTGTTGTTCAGAAACTATGTAATTGAACTGTGTTTTGCGTTTATCTTTGCAAACCAATAGATCTTTCAGAAAATAGTGTCAAAGTTGGCGTTTTGAACCGAATTTCCACACGAAAGAAGAATAATCACTCAAGGAAGGTTAAAAACACATTTGTCACGTGATTAAAATCGCTTATAACTCAATAGGTAATTTATTTATCAAAAATGGAAAACACAGTTCGATTCCAAATTGCTTCCATAGTCAGGTCTTCCAATTTTATATCTTTCTGTTAAAAAATGAATTTGTAAATTTGTCACAGCGTTTTGCGCTTTTTGAGTAGAGCAGTTGAGAAACAGCCTTAAAAAATAATCTCCCCAATCAGGAAAATTTTCTTTTACAGCTTGATTGAAATCTTAATGGTCATTTTATGTTATTAATTGTAAATAATCTGCGTTTTCTCAAAGGAAAATATTTTATTCAAAATATTGAATATTTTTAATCTATTTTATCTTTGCTAAATTCACGTTTTAAATTTTCTCTTTAGAACTTCAAATATGTTCATCAACACATGCAATTTGCATTCTACATCCATACAAATATAACCTAGACTCACTATGTCTCACGGTGACATAGTGAGGGATAAGATGTTAAAAGTAGAAATTATTTATATCCAATAATTTGAAGCACTTAAATTACAAAAATGAGAAAATATATTAGATTTTTTCTTAAAAACCAGTTGTTTAACCAATTGATTTAAACCGTGCAAACCCTGCTGGTAACATAATAAAATCATAATGCAAAACCCCAATCCCAATGAAGGAATGCAAGAAAAACAAAGGCTTACTAAACCAAATACACATACAGCAAAGAAACTTCAAAGCCAATCATTCATTAGCATACAGAACAAAGAGTAACCAATGGTGAAAATTACTTATGATTGTCATCATTGAGGCTAAATGTAATCCTTAGTAAATCTTAACTAATCAAGTAATCTAAGTAGTAAAAGTGTATTTTTAGCTTAAATCTGCCATTTTGGTTATTTAAAAAAATAAAAGGCTTAAAAAAAAGAAGAAAGAAAACTACTTGTTTTTTTCTAGTCTGCCATGTAGATTTAAAGCTTATAAAGTTTGATTGATTAAAAATCTTTGTCACTTTACAAATTTATTAATTCATCATTTTTCTAAAGTTTTGCTTGTAGCTTCTGCATAACTTGGATTTTGCATTTTTCAATAATGTGTAAAATAAGTGAAAACATTAGGGGAAAAGAGAAAAAAACCACTTGGTTTAAACCATGGTTTAAACCACGGTTTAAACTAGCGTGGTTTAAACCAAACAACCATGGCTTCAATACACAGGAATTTGTAAATTGATTATTATTTATTTTTTTCAAGGTTCTAATTCTCCCCTTGAGTGTAAAATAGTAATTAGATTAAAATATCAAAAGACAATATTAATATGCACGTTAATGCAAAAAAAAAAAAAAATAATAATAATAATAATAATATTTAAAAATATATACGTACGCATCTATCTCACTGTAATAAAATAATGGCCCCACGTGACAAAAAAATTTGAATATCTTGAGATCCAAGTTTTACAAGAAAGAAAGAATAAGTATTTTTTTTACGTAAAACATTTATTCAACATGATGAACTAAAAAATTATTAATTTGTTTCAGTTCATTTCTTGAATTGAAATATGAATAGATGTATACTCAAATAAACGTAATTAAAAAATATATAAATACTAAACAAATAAATGAACGGTAAAAAAAGAGCTTTAATGGTAGATTTTGTTTATACACCAGAGCAGCGGCAACATCTACACTTGATATTCTATGTCAAGTAGGCGGTCAGAAGTAGCGCGGTAAAAGTCAGTTAAGCTCACAGAATTATGAAATAAATGTTGAAAACTACAGTTATTGCTACTTTTTTAGGTATTTTATAGAGTAGCACGCTGCATTTCGGAAAATGTAATGCAGCGAGTAGTGAAATTAAAAAAATCAATGGTTTCTAGCTAACAATGACGCTACTTTTAACGTTCAGGGTAAAAAAAAAAAGTGCCATTACATCTAACGTGATAATAACTTGCTTCTTTTGTGCAAAATGTGTTCTGTGCAATAATTTTCGAACGTCAGTAACTCAGCTGTAACGTTTAGCAATGTATCGTATGACGTCATAGATTTTCCTTTGATACTTGCTGGTAAATCTCAGTGCCTAAATCCAAACCAAAGAAATTAATTTTCTTGCTGAAAATATTTGTCTACTTCATTATTAGATCTTCATGATTTAATGCCACGTTTCTTCTGTTGGAATTGCTTTATTTACAGATTTATTATTGTTATACAGATTTATTATCATGTATTTTTTGACTATATGACAGAAAATTAATATTGAATCGCTTTTGTCGGTATATAATGAGTAATATAACGAGTAATATATGCTTAATGTAAGGTTTTAGAGAATAGCACAACACATTTTCTTGTATATTAATTTTCTTAACTTTTTACTGTCTTCGCTTTTATCACATTAATTTATTATTTATTTATCTTACAACATACCTCTTATAAAATACATACATACATACGTATAGAACATACAATACATACAGAAACGCTTTTTTACCAAATAAAAGTAAGCCGCGCTCTTTCAATCTTCCAATCGAAGAAGCTTCTATAATCCCAATTCAATCAAAACTTAATATGCGTGTAAAATATAGATATAGCAGGTATATGGGGCATTCTCACAATCTTTTGACTTTTGGAAAAAAAAAAACCTGACAAAATTAAACTTGCTAAAATGACATTTTAATCTGATATACGAATGCCTTAATGATTCAAAATAAAGAAAAAATGGTCAGCAGTGAAAATTTTTTTTATTTAACTTAGGTTTAAGTTAAACTTGCGAGTTTAATTTTCCTTACCATTTTACACCTATACCTTTTTATTTTCTTCTAAATTTTTACTTATAATGAATTTGCATAGCACCCACAGGACATTCAAATAAGAAATAATAACAATGTAGCACTTTTAATACAGAATTTTTGTGTAAAATTGTCTTAAAGGGGTGTTAAAAAAGAGACGGTAAGGTAAAAAAAAGGGGATGGTATTGGAAGCAAGTGGGTAAGTGTGATCACAGATCGCACAGAGGGTTTCGTTTAATATCCCTTTCAAAACACTTTATCCTTTTGAAAAATCTGTTAGTTCCACATTTCGCAACCAGAGGCGCACTCTATTCTAAGCAAACCTCTATTCGAACGAAATTCCGTTTTATATACTATCCGTATATATACTAATCGAAGGGATTGGGCCCATAGCACCCGAGATAAGTAGGCGCCCCTGGCGGTAAAAAGTGGAACTAAAATATGTAAGGCTATGGTGCATAATATGAAAGAATGGTCAAAGGGGTGTCGGCAAAAGTTGGATACGAGTTAGAGCACGGAGGAGTAAATAATATAAGACTTTTCGAAAATTTTATGATTTGTCGAGTGATCTGAGGTATTCAGCTATACGTATGCAAAAATTCATGTCTCCTACTTAATTAGGGGCTCTCTTAGAAAGAATTGCTTAAAATACATATGTGGTAGCTCAAAGGGTTAAATGTAAGACTTTTTCAAGAATTTATGATTTGTCGCCTGGCCTCAGGTGTTCTGCTATAAGTATGCAAATTTCAAATCTCCAATTTAATAAGGGGCTTAGTTAGAAAGAATTGCTTAAAATACGCATGTGGGATCCCAAAGGGTTAAATGTACGACTTTTTCAAATTTTTATGATTTGTCGCATGATGGTGTTCAGCTATAAGTATGCAAAATTTCACGCCTCCACCTAAATAGGATGTCACTTAGAAAGAATTGTTTAAAATACACATGTAGGAGCCCAAAAGGTTAAATGTACGACTTTTTCAAAATTTTATGATTTGCAGTTTGATGTGAGGTGCTCAGCTATAAGTATGCAAAATTTCACGCCTTCAACCTAATTAGGGGCTCACTTAGAAAGAATTGTTTAAAATACACATGTGGGAGCCCAAAGAGTTAAATGTACGACTTTTTCTAAATTTTATGGTTTGTCATTTGATGTGAAGTGTTCAGCTATAAGTATGCAAAATTTCACACCTCCAACCTAAATAGGGTGCACTTAGAAAGAATTGTTTAAAATACATATGTGGGAGCAAAAAGGGTTAAATGTACGACTTTTTGAAAATTTTATGATTTGTCGTTTGATGCGAGGTGCTCAGCTGTAAGTGCAAAATTTCACGCCTCCAACCTAATTAGGGGCCCACTTAGAATGAATTGTTTAAAATACCCATGTGGGAGCCCAAAGGGTTAAATGTACGACTTTTTCAAAATTTTATGGTTTGGCATTTGATGTGAAGTGTTCAGCTATAAGTATGCAAAATTTCACACCTCCAACCTAAATAAGGTGTCACTTAGAAAGAATTGTTTAAAATACACATGTGGGAGCCCAAAGGGTTAAATGTACAACGTTTTCAAAATTTTATAGGTTGTCGTTTGATGTGGGGTGTTCAGCTATAAGTATGTAAAATTTCACGCCTCCAACCTAATTAGAGGCTCACATAGGAAGAATTGTTTAAAATACACATGTGGGAACCCAAAGGGTTAAATGCACGACTTTTTCAAAATTTTATGATTTGTCGTTTGATCTGAGGTGTCCGTCTATAAGTACGCAAAATTTCACGCCTGCAACCTAATTAGGGACTCACTTAGAAAGAATTGTTTAAAATACACATGTGGGAGTCCAAAGGGTTAAATGTACGACTTTTCAAAATTTTATGATTTGTCGTATGATGTGTGGTGCTCATCTATAAGTATGCAAAATTTCAAGTCTCTAACATGTATAGTTTCTGAGAACGGGCTCTGTGACGGACAGACAGACGGACGGACGGACGGACGGACAGACAGCCAGACAGAGGAGCGAGACGAATAGGGTTTCGTCAGATGAACGAAACCCTAAAAAGGGACGAAATGGTAAAAAAAGGGTCGGTAAGGATGGAACGGTAAGGAAAATTACCACCTGTTTTTAGGAAAATCATGTTAAGACTAAGTGATAGCCACAATGTTCATTGATTTTTAGAAAAAAGTTGTTAACATTGGATTAAATTAATTTTTTTAAATTTACCTCGAAAAGTGCAGGAATAAACCTTGGGGACGGTGAGACTACCAATAAAGCCACGATGGTTGAAATTGATATTTAAATGCTGATTTAAATTCTACAGTAAATTTCCTGCCAAAGAATTTTAGACATTATTTCTCTAGCATACTTTTACACGAGAAAAAACTTGAAAAAAATTCTGTGGCTGCATCTGAAATGATTTTCTGTATAATTTTAGAAGAGGGATGGTATAAGGAACATAAAACCCAGGGACAGAGTTTAAAAAATAATAACAACCCTAAAAATGTGTGCAGGTTAATTTTTAGCTACCTATTTATATAAAACAATAGTTCCAGTTTCAGAAAAAATTACATCGAATTATTTTTATTGAAACTATTTTATCCAGACAGCTCCAAACTTAAAAATCAGCATCAGGGACACCGGGCGGTATAGGAGTTTTCCAGGTGTTTGGACCCCCAACATCGTCCAAAACTTATTTATCTCGTTGTGCAAGCATGCAGTGGGATGTTCCCCAGTATATGAAATAATAATAATAATAATAATAATAATAATAATAATAATAATAAAAAAACACAAAAAAGTGTATTAAAATAAAAATTATTATTCAGGGACATGAAAGTCAAAAGATTGTGAGAATGCCCCATATATAAAACCAGTAGACTCGGGATCTCGTTGCAAATCGGACGTCATTATTTTCAGTTCAGTGATACAGCCATAGTTCGTGGATGTTCGATCATGTGGGAGGAGGCGCCGATAGCTATAAATGTTACTTAAAATCACGCCATGGCTTCTAGAGAAGAATGAATACATCAAATTCTGTGTTCTTAGAGTGTGATCTTGACTTATGATGGAAACTTGTAATTTTTTCCAGTAGGGAGAGAAGATGTCAAAGGGTTGGTAATATCGACTTAAGAAGGCACAGGACCTTTGAAATTGTCGAAAATGATCAAATACATCACAATTTTCAAAGTACGAAAACTCAAATAATATTCAATTAAAATATTTATTTTTCCTTTGTACCTAAAGTATATACTCTTGTATATTACCCAGAAAAAGGAATGTTGTGTATTCAAAAGTAATATTTAATTTTAATTTTTTAAATACATGACAATAAAAAACATTAAGTGCTGCGCGCAAGCAAAAACTAGAAATTATGCATACAGAAAACTATTTTTGTCCAAAATAGAATCCTAACACAACTTATCTCTAACTTAGAACCAAAATATACACACAAAGTATTATTTAAAACTTTTTTTTAATACACATTTTAAAAAAATTCTATTTTTTTTTTAAATCTTATTTTTCCCATGCAAAAGAAGAAAAAAAAAAGTTAATTATTTTGTTTTTAGCATGCAAACTATGAAGAAACGTATTCGCGCAAACTCAAAATTTACTAAAGTGAGTAAACACATCTTAAAGTTTCAATATCCAAATATCTTCCGTTACAACTAGCTGTCTATAAATGACTTTTGAATACGGTTTTTTGCATATTGTTTAGGAACTTTTAAAGATTCAGATTAAATCAAAAACCAAAAATTTATTTTTTGAAAGTTTAAAAGTCCTATACCCCCTTATTCTGATAAATAGTTTTTGATTGGCGTGTGGTCAAGAAGTAGATCCCGGGACTACACTCTCCCATGTCTCAACTACAATCAACTGCAGATCGATTTGACATTTGCATATTTTCACATAAAGATGGATATAATTTTCTGAATGAAATTATTGTTCTTGGGGCAAGGAAACAACCTAAAAGGAATTCAGTATTAGATATTAAGAGTTAAAAAAATACTTAAAAGGCGAAATTAATTTAAATTTTAGATTTAAAATGAGATTTTAATATTTTACTACTTTTCGTACATATATTTAAATTGAGGAATCTTCCTTAATCAAAGTGTATTATACTTTTTTTGTAACAATGCTTTTTAAATAAACAAATATGATGTCTTACCTGGTAGCTGAAAAAAGAGAAGTAAAAAACCCCATCAATTTTTTGAGATCATATTTCTGAGATCTGGATTTTAATATTTTAACACATTTCGTATTTATATTTAAATTGAGAAATCTTCCTTAATCAAAGTGCATTATACTTAATCAAAGTGTATTATACTTTTTTTTTTTTTTTTTTTTTTTTTTTTTTTTTTGGTCACAACGCTTTTTTAATAAACAAATATGATGTCTTACCCGGTCGCTGAAAAAAAAAAAAAAAAAAAAAAAAAAAAAAAAAAATCAAATTTCTGAGATAACATTTCTAAGATATCTGGATTTTATATTTTAATATCTTTCGTATGTATATTTAAATTGAGAAATCTTCCTTAATCAAAGTGTATTATACTTTATATATATATATATATATATATATATATATATATATATATATATATATATATTAACGCTTTTTTAATAAACAAACTTTTTTAATAAACAATTAATTTCAGAAACATAATGATAACAACAATAATAGCAAGAGGAAGACCAGATAAGCAGAAATTTCAGAGCCACAGGACATCATCAAGTGCCTTGAACAATTTGTGTCAATCGAAACAATTTTGAAGCAATATTCTCCCGTTGATGCGATAGATCATCCGAGATGTATATCTGTTTCTCTAACCCATTGTGTCACTTTTGATGATACCGAATTGCTTGGGATCTCGAACGCATTTATATTTTTGCTTCAATAAGCCTTCGGAGGCATAGACTCCCCGTGAAAGCCTTTTTGTCAATCCTTATTTATATAAATCTTTTTCCCCCGAGCGTGAACAAACGTTATTTTTAGAAAATTGAGCCCCGCAGAAATATATCCTTTTTTCCCTTTGATAAAAGTAAATAAATATCCAAGGGGGGAAAAAAAATGTTATTTTCGCCTGATTTTGCTCATGGGGTGAAATGTTAAAATAAATCACGTTATATATGTTTAATTTTTATTTTTTTATAAAAAAAAAAAGAAAAAGCTGATGAATTGTAATATTATATAACGGTTATATATATATATACATATATATTTAAAAAAATCAGGTTTTTGCCGTTGTTACGGACATATGCGTTGTAACGAATTTCAAAAAAGTTTTTTGATATAGAATGAACATTTATAAAACATTGTGAACTAATTTATATCATTGTGAACTACTTTATATCATACAAGTCCATAGAAATCGTAATTTAGAACGCTTTTCACTCACCTTTTAAATTTGGATATTTTTTAGAAACCGTTCTTAGAGAGCATTTGTATCTTAAAGTAATTGCCATGACAAATTTTAAGTTTCTGGTAGTTTCAGTACCACAAAAATTGTAATTTAGAACTATTTTTCTCCTATACACCATTTTAAATTTCGAGTTTTTTTAAAGAACTGTTCTGTGTGTGCATTTGGGTCTTAAAAGTAGCAGCCATGTCAAATTTCATATTTGTATCCTTTACCATTCCATATATAGGTTAAGGAGCATTCCATTCCATTTTAACAATTTAGAAGGCTCTTCATGCATTTCACCCTTTTAAATTTCGACTTTTTTTAAAAAACTGTCTCTGCAACCATTTACGTCTTAAAACTAGAAACCCTGTCAAATTTAAAGTTTCTATCCTTAACAATTCCATAGAAATACTAATTTAGAATGTGTTTATAGAGAGCTTTTCGCTCATTTCAACCTTTTCCATTTCGATATTTTTTAACTGTCCTGTGCGCCTTAAAAGTAACAGCTATGTCAAATTTCAATTTTCTGTCTTTAACAATTCCATAGAAATCGTAATTTATGATGTTTTTGGAACACTTTTCGCGCATTTCACCCTTCTAAATTTCAAATTTTTGTGTTTTTAGAGCGTTTTTTGTATATTAAAAGATAATGCTATGATGAATTTTAAGTTTCTAGTCCTTTCAGTATCACAAAACTCGTAACTTAGAACGTTTTTTCTCCTGCACCTTTTTAAATTTCAAATTTATTTTAAAAAAAAAACTGTTCTGTGCGTTCGTTTGCGTTTTAAAAATAGCAGCCATGCCAAATTTCAAGTTTCTATTCTCAACAATTCCATAGACATTGTAATTTAGAAGCGTTTTTAGAACGTTTTTCGCTCATTTGATTCTTTTAAATTTCAATTTTTTTTTAGAAACTGTTATTAGAGAACATTTACATCTTATAAATCACTACTATGTCATATATCAAGCTTCTAGCACCCTTCAGTACAACAAAAACCGCAATTTCAAAACGTTTTTCGCTACTGCATCCCACTAAGAGTAGTGTCACCAACATAAAATGTAGCCTATGTTGGAGCAGGGATTGTCACCATCAATTTGCCACATTTACTTTTGAAATCGGTTCGGTAGTTTTAGAGATTACCCTACAAACAGACAAACGAACGTTATTTCTTTATAATATTAGTATAGATTAAGACTCATTGAAAGGTCTAGCAGGGGTCGATCATGGACATTCTGGGACCAGGCAAAGAAAATATTTTGGGCCCTAATCATAGATTATCATGCTTGTGTAAAGAATGTATAAGAACTACATGGGTATACTACTACAGTGTATTAATAAAAAAACATAAATGAAAACCCTACTTCGTTGTCTCCACAAATTGAATTAATATTAGCATTAATTTTTTATATGTAAACGAAATATATGTATTATTATATGTATTATTATGTATATGTATTATTTTTATATGTATTTTTTACATGTATTTGCCAGAGTCAAATAGCATGTAAATTAAACACGAATGTATTCTACACAATCTTAAAAAACTAATGTATGCCACAGATAATACGAATGCTATAGATAAAGTTGTTTTAAAATTAAAACGCTGATGTAAAATTCCAAGCCATATGAACCGTTGATTTTGAAAGCGAGCAAGTCCATTTTATGCTAGTTATAGTTAGATATTGAATAGATTGCATTTGAATTGGTTTTAAAATATTCGTAAGCAGAAATAGGCTTATTTTATATTTTTGGCGTCTTATATCATGTAAATTTAATATGCAATAATGGTTATCCGTGTTAGCTGAAAAAAAGAAAGGTTTTGGTATGCGGCCGCTAATGGACATGTCTCTCTACATAAAAAGAATGATTTGTTGAAAACGTTGATTTTCTTTCGATAGGACGAATATTTTTTGAATAGTTAAAAAAATCTTTCATGCTATTTCATTATAAAAATATTCATTATAAAAATATTAAGCGAATGGTTTCTGTTAAAACATGGAGCTATTATAAACTATATTTAACTTTAAGTATCTATATTAATGTTACAAACAAACGAAGGCTTATGAATCATTAGATAGCCGTTTTTTTTTTTGTCGAGTTTCTTGAATGACGGCATCTTTTTGCTGCATTTGTGTATTATTTTGCGATAGTGACGTCCTATGCATGCTTTACTGTAGATGTTTAAGAGTGGATCGTACATGTGGAATTCTTAAGCGGATGCGAATGACGTCATTTTACATAAAATAAAAGCGTGTGCTTTAAGTCTTAAAATTGAAATATGTTTTGTACTATTTATATATACATATATATTTTTTTTCATCGGGGGCGACACTAAATTCTGAAAAAGCAGAATTCTTGAGATTAATAATTATTTCTACCTATGAAATGATTTTTAAATGAGAAAATTAATCTTGAAATAATTTTTAAATGTCATTAACAATTTTCTACTGTGTACTTTCAGTATTGGGTGCGGACTTCGGTAAATATTTCGGTCTTGGGCAACTTTTATTAATTTAATTTTTGTAATTCTTAAACTCATTAAGTACTTTTTTATTTTTAGATTTTTTATTTTTTTTCCTTGCTGAACTCAAGAACTTAAGTCATAACATCCCCCCCCCTCCCTTTTTTTAAAATTTTTCACTGCTGTCCAAGGAATCGCACCTTGTGATCCAACCCAAGTGTTCAGTATCCGGGGATGTGGGACATAGGTCCCGATACTCCTCGGCAAAAATTCTTCGCATCGTTGTCGTAGAAAGAAAAAAAAAATGCAATTTAACAAATTACAACGACCATTTGGAAAATGATGTTTTCAAAGACTAAAATTTAAGACATAAAAAATCGCACGGAGTTGATCATACATTACGTACGCCATGAATTACATTTTTCGGTACTGTCAATTTTTAAACTTCTACGGAGCTGGTCATACATTACGTACGCCATGGATTAAACATTAATATTCCTGGACCCATTTTAAATGAAATTTCATACTTAAACTTCTAAACATCCCACAATATTACTTTTTACACCGTCGTATAGAGAAAAAAATGTACTTTTAAAAGCAATTTGTTTGAAAGCTGTATCTGAATTTGTTTCTGAGTTTTTTTCTGTAATTTTTATTACTTTTTTGTCATAGTGGCAACAGAAGTATCCATCTCTGTTGAAAGTAAAGGGAAAATACAGATTACTGTATCGACCAATCAGAAAACGAATAAAATGCGGATTCAACCAATAAAACGCTTCAGATATGTTTTTGATTTCCTACCCTAACAGAGGACAATAACCATTTTTCCAAATGGTTAAAAAAAATAATAATAAGGAGTCCGAACGTAACTCTATTGAACTTACGTTTATCCAACAGGTAAAAAAATTAAAGTACATTTTAATGTTTTTGAGGTACTCTATATACTAGGGTAATGAAACTCTAGCTAGAAAATCGCCTAATCTTGTTTTCTTTTTCACGCAATTTTTCTTTTTCTTTCTTTTTTTTTTTTTTTTTTTTTTTTTTGTTGATACAAAACAAAATAGTGTATGCTATTTTCTCATAAAATAAAAAAGTAATAAAAATAGAAACTAAGTTATAAAATATATCATAGGATATATCAAGATTGTTTTTGTTTTTTAATTGCTGGAACAAATTCCTCAAAAATTTAAAGTACAAATAATAGATAAGTTGAGAACAAAGGTCGATAATAAATTTAAATGCTAAAAAAATGTACATTGCAAAGGAATTTAGTACTTTATAATTTCAAAGAATTTTGAACTTTTATTTTCTAGAGAACTCTTTCTATGGATTTAGCATTACTTAAACAATAATAATAATATTAATAATAAATCTTTAGAGAATAAATTTCATAAAACTAAAATTTCATGCAAAAGAAGCAAATTATTTTAAAATAAATCAACTTTAAGATTATTTCATGTTAACGACATAAAGAGAAATCTCTCTCTCTCTCTCTTTTTTCTTCTTCTTTAAATGAGGTACATTTCGCTCGCTTAAAAAATAACTTAAAGGCTGTGCCTTGTGTAGTTCTAATCAAAGCAAAACTCTTTGGCTGGTTGTGGTTATACGTAACTTTTATGCACATAATTTAAGATGATTTCATATTAATATTTAAAAGTTACTTTTCTACTTGTTTTATATGACCAGTTAGTAGGATTTTAAGAAAATCAATTATATAATTTACAAAATAGACACATCTTAGAAGAAAAGATTCCATATACAGTAGTTAAAAAGATCTGTTATTATTTAAAATAATTTTATTACTTATTATTTAAAAAAAGTTATTAATTAAAAAATGTATTTTTAATTTTGTTCTCTTTTGATAAACGGGTGAGACAACTGTTTACTTTTCATAGCGATTTAAAAAAGAAATATTAATGAAATTTTAATTACATTTCTTTCCTTATATTTTAATTTATATTATTTAGTATTAATTATATAAATTCATCATAATCATATAGTTTTCTCGTTAACAGAGATATACCGTCTTTTATTTTAACACTTAACTGGCGTCGTGAAATTGTTGTGCTCAACTGTGTTATGCTGGCATTGCGTCCTCAGCTAGTTTTATAATTTACAAAAAAATATATATATTCATACATATAAAAGGATAAGAAAATAAAACGTGATTAAAATTCAGAATCTTATAATAAAACTCAAAATTAAAAAGTAATATGCCCAGTTCAATTTCCCCTAACTTTAAACCTGATACTTAAAACTAGCTTTTCCCCGTTACGTTTGTTTCTTGACCCAGCATTTATTACATTTTCAATCATTAAATCTGAAGCAATTTTAAGATTTAAAATGCCGACCGTAGCGCAATCTTACTTTCTTTGAGGTCAATGTATACCCGCGTTTCCGTCATACCTTCGTGTCATCTCAGTCCTAGATATCTTTAAAGGAATTAAATTTAAGTTCACCCTTATTTGACACTGCCGCCCCCTAATGGGAAAATTATAAAGTAGACTAACAAAAGCATAGACCGCGCAAAAATCAAAGTTTTTTCAAGAACAAAATTCTTAAGAGCTTCACGCCGCTATGGGCCTTGTTCTATAAAATGCAGAGCTAAATAATCTCTATGCCTCTGGATATTGGGCCGGACTTAAAAGGATTATCGTTTCTGCAATGTAAAAAGAATAAAAGTCCGGTCCCAAATAAATCTGTTTCATCACTTATCACAACTGCAGTACAATGAACCAAATGAGAAAGATGATGTGAATAAAAATAACGACCTCACGTCGTTACACATGTATAAATATACCGGATGTCCTAAAAAGGACTGACTGATTTTAAAATTCAATAACTTTCAAACGGTGACAGCTATTTAAAAAATTCTTGCAGGAGCGGTATGAATGATGTCAGAAGTATTTTTACTGTGATTCTCGAATTTAGTTCGAATTACAAACAATAGGTGGCACTGCGAGCAATATGCGCTAAATCCGGGCCTGATTTTTGGTACTTCGGGACCTACACAATACATTTTAATCTCCTTTTTAGGCATTGGAGAAGAGAAAGGCCAAAAAATTCAGCGCCTATTGCTTACAGCGCCATCTATTGTTTGTAATTAGAACTAAATTTGAAAATCACGGTAAAAAAAACTCTTGACATCATACATAACCCTCCTGTAAGAATTTTTTAAATATCTGTCGCAGTTAGCTAGTTACTGAATTTTAAAATCAGTCAGTCCTTTTTAGGACACGCGGTATATATTATGTATATATGAAGAGCTCAATTGATAAAGGTGGTATGTTACAAAGAAATTGAGTTAATCATAGGATAGAAGATAATCATTGGTTCTCTACCATCTGTTACATTACTACTATTTGAAAAAACCTAATACTCTCGGAAATTTTAATTGATAAAGGAGGCATTTGACAATAACCGCAAATTGATATTTGAAACTTTACAGCTCATTTTCTCAAAATGATGATTGTGTCACTTACCACTTTTATCACCTAAGCTCTTCATATATATTAAATGACTTTTTATAAAAACAATGGTATTTTTACAGTACTGTATTTGTCTGGTGACTAAATCAGCAAGTATATCACTTACATATTATACGTTATTATTTACTTTTTATCTGAATCGTACTGTTGGAGATCTTATATAGGCAGAAAAATACGTGGAGATTAAATTACACTAAAACACCTGTTATTGGTTTAAAATAATCTGTAGTTTATGCAAGTCATATTTTGTAGAGATTATTTAATTAACATTAAAAATTATGTACCTTTATATTTTTAATACTAAATTTTATTGCTTCAAATTCTTTAAATCTAAAGTAGTTTTAAAGTAAGGATGCAATAAAATTTGTTTTTAGAATTCATTATAGGCCGATTTTGACGATTTTTTTTTAATATTAGCTATGGAACAGGACATATGTGTTCCTATTCGATCGATCACTTAGATGGAATTATACTAATCTGCAATTGATAGTGACTCAGTCAATCTGCAAATAGCTTTCCAAGGTGACTTCTGGTTGCGGTATATTTTGGTACAAAAATTTCTTGTACGCGATATCATGGGCATCGGCATAAATAAATTCAGGGAGATATTCAGGGCAAAATTTTTAGAACAGATATGCCTGAGGTCTGCAGCTTTAGTTTTTTTTTTTTTTTTTTTTTTTTTTTTAATGGAGAATATAAACCTAACGCTAAGAGAATATAAACATAAGCTAAACTAAGAGCTTTTTGTCAGAATCAGCCCCCGCGTAAGACATAAAAAGCAATACAGAACTTTAATAATTAAGAAATATTAAATATTTAAAATAATTTTATACTAGCACTATTTCAAAAATTAAAATAATAATTTCCGTTTTCGTCAGAGGGGGACCTGCCCTTCTGAAACCCTCTTTTAAGGTAAATGTTAAATACGTGAAGACACAAAGGAAAGCAGAACAGAAAATTTCTATGAAGAGGCAAGGGCAGACCCCCCTCCCCTCTCCCCTACAAAAGATTCTTAGTCGTCCTTCCTCTTTGTGTTTAACTATTTTAATTCACTTGTGAAGAAAAATACGGATTCCAAAAAATCACATTCCTTTAAATTCCTCAATGAAAAGAAAATTTAGTTTAGTATATTTCAAAATCCAGGGAGGGTCAATGACCCTTCTCTATTCAGTTATGCTGTATCTATTGGCACGAACTAAAAAAAGGTCAATTATGTTTGACGAATTAAAAAAAAGATCGAAATCATATAACTTTTACTTGAAAAAACAACCAAGGAAAAAAAAAATTATTTACATCACACACTTTCAGACGTTCTCACATCTCACACGTTCATCATGCCAAGCTAATTTTTTCGCCACAGTAGAAAACTGAATGTATGTTTGAATTTTTTTCCATCATTTTTTTCTCATTTATTCTTACCACATCTGTTAAAAAAGGTTCAACATTATCTGCTTTTCCCTTACAGGTGCAGTTGTAAACTCTAAAACATACAAGTGAATTTTTCGGATTTCCTTAACATATAAGAATAGAGAAATACAGTATCGTTGAAACAGGTGAAATACCAACTTAAAATTATTGAAATATAGATTCCGAATAAGGAAATTCAAGGAAATATTTTTACGAAGGAATGCATAAAGATCCCCCCTAAGTTCTCAAAGTTTCTTTTATATCCTGTTTCTTTTTTTTTAATATCCTGGTATTTTTCAGTATATTTGTCGATCTGGATTACTGGAGTTCTGATAATTGGAGTTTTATTGTACGCTGATTTAACTGGCTTCGTATATCATCCAGGTTCTGATGTATAATATAATACTCCCTGTAATGTTATTTTCAGCGTCGTAACCTATATTTTCATCTGGGAAGAATTTCGAATTATTATTACTCATAAAATATTATTTTAAATCTTAATAAAGCCATTTTTAATAAATTTGCGACACCTAAAAACTATTACAAAAATTCTAAGTAGCCAAAATGAACTTAGCATTCAGATGTTCCAAGGCTTCGTGAAAGGAGCCCTTTCTTCAGTCTTCACATCAAAATAACTTAATAAGGGGCTTCCATCACGAAATTTCGAAACAATTTCATGTTTTTGGCTTTTCACGTTTCTTTTGTTTGTTTTTGCACATCATGCAGTAAGATGAATACATGAATACAATGGGCTTTGCATGTTATTAGATTTTAAACATCTTGAAAGGGTTTATCCAAAAATCCCACCCTTCTTTTTTGGTGCTTCAGTTAAGCCAAAAAAAAATTCTATTTAGTTCTATTATTGTTATACTATACTATTTATTCGATTAAAAATTAAAGCTTTTAGATACCTATTTTTTTACACTCCATATCATGTAGGATGTTGTATGCTACACTTTGGGAGCCTTTAAAATAAATGGTTAAAACTTAAATAAATACAAGAAAAAAAGACTTACTTCTGAAAAAGAGGACTTGCTGTTAGCTCTTTTATAACATTGTCCATTGTCTTATCTTTGCTTGTGCGTATCATTGTTTAGTCCGTTTTTTTTCCCAAAACCTTTTTAACATTTATATGTTAACATTTTTTCTTTAGGATCCAGAAACTGTTTGGTAAGTAAGTTTTAACTTGTTTCCAGTACTTTTTCTTTTCCGTACGATTATATAACACGGCCATGTTTTAAACCACATTGCGAGTAAGAGTTCAGAAAAACGAAGTGCAGTTTCTTGATTTTTGCAACAAAAAAACAAAACAAAAGTTTTTAATCCATCGGAGTATTTTTATTATATATCATATATTTTCATGCATCAGTTATTCATAGTTCTGCACTGCTACTCATGAATATAAATGTTACGTTAAATGTTTTTAAACTGTTATTTATATTGAGAAATAATAGTTCTATATTAACAATTTTATAGTATTTTAAAATGCGACTTCAATCAAGTAGAGCAATTTTATCAAAACTGGATTTATATCGACAAAAATGCATTTGGTGCACTTATACTTGTCACACAGGCAGTAAAGTCTTTATTTATAGCATCATGAATCCCTTTAAAACGGACACTGACTTTGTCCGATATTTTTTAAAGATTCAAACAATTCCAAAAAGTCACGTGCTTGCGACAAAATACAAAATATATCTGCAGAACAACTGAATTTTGCCAGATTTAATTTTCTGTATCAACTTTTGATAAATCAAGCACTCCTTGAAACTTGTCAGAATTGTACTTGTCACAAAGGCAAAAAAGTATTTATTTATGGCATCATGAATCTTTTTAAAATGGGCACTGACTTCCTCAGAGCCAAATAAAATAAACTTGTGTGGTTCATATGT
This sequence comes from Maratus speciosus, assembly GCA_963932465.1. Classification (NCBI taxonomy): domain Eukaryota; kingdom Metazoa; phylum Arthropoda; class Arachnida; order Araneae; family Salticidae; genus Maratus; species Maratus speciosus. The sequence goes on along the minus strand of OZ010789.1, from coordinate 129,436,715 downwards.
TTTGAATTGTGATATTTAAAAAGGTACTTTTCAAAGATTTAAAACAATTCCAAAAAGTTACGTGCTTGTGACAAAATATAAAAAATGTTTGCAGAACAACTAAATTTTACCAGATTTAATTTCCTGTATCAACTATTGATAAATCAAATACTCCTTGAAATATTGTACTTGTCACAAAAGCAAAAAAGTATTTATTTATGGCATCATGAATCCTTTTAAAATGGCCACTGACTTCGTCTGAGCCAAATAAAATAAACTGTATGTGGTTCAAATGTTTTGAAATGTGATATTTAAAAAATATTTTTCAAAGATTCAAAAGTTTTCAAAAAATATAAACTGTATGTGGTTCAAATGTTTTGAATTGAAATATTTAACAAAATATTTTTCAAAGATTCGAAACAATTCCAAAAAGTCACGTACTTGCGTCAAAACATAAAAAATGTGTGAAGAACAACTAAATTTTGCCAGATTTAATTTTCTGCATCAACTTTTGATAAATCAAACACTCCTTCAAAACTCATTAAAAAGTTTTATCAAAATTTACTCGCAAAGTTACAACATTATTTTTCCGTATGACTCATTAGATAATTATGAATTAGCAAAAATGCTATCACGTAAGAATAAAACGTGGGTAAAACACTCAATTACTCGTTAATTACTTTTAAATTCAGAAAACTCTGGTATAAATTAAATTTTAAGACATTTTATATTTTACTTACAAACTAAAAACCCATTTTGTTAATGAATTTCTGTTAATAAACCTTATATATTTTTTTGTTGATAAATTAATATTTCCTTCCAAAGTAATTTATTGCCAAATTCTTAACGTCAAAACACTCTAAGTGCGACAATAACAATCATAAGTTCTCACAAATAAGGAAAAATGTACAATATTCTAAAGAAAATATGAAATTCAAATTAATATTTAAGGAAAAATACTTATTCTTAATTGAAAAAATGCGCTACTTATCGTATTTCTACTTAAATCAAAATCCTTGGGCCGGAAAAATTCTTACAATGTACTCTATGAACCTGACAGCTTAAAAGAAGCAAATGTTGTTTTCGGCCACTGATCTTAAAACGGCATAAATAGCTCTAAGATAATATCGTTTATCTGTTTTCAATATTTCACCGCATAGTTTTGCGATAAATACATCGAATTCCCCGCAACTTTCAATATGTATATCTTTAATCCAATTAAATTCAGTTAATAGTCAAACTAGAAAAAAAAAAAAAAAAGAAAAGAAAAGAAAGAAAAACACTGTATTTCCAGCTTAGATCGAAACGTTGGAAAAGACAAATAGTCAAATATTTTTAGTTTAATTATTGATTAATTCAAAAAACAAAACATGGTATTTCCAATTTAGCAATATTTGGCAAGAGAAATTACATTATTCAAACAGTCCCAGTTTAATTATTAGTCGTTTAAAACCAGAACATGGTATTTCTAATTTAGAACTATTAGAAAAAAGAAGTAATTGTATTAAAATAGTTTTCGTTTAATTATTTGTCAATTCAAAAACAGAACTTAGTTTTTCCAATTTAGAAATATTTTTTAAAAATGAGAAATAATTTTATTCAAATATTTTCAGTTTAATTATCACTCAATTTAAGGCAGAAGACAGTATTTCTAATTTAGAATTGTTAAAAAAAGGAAGAAGTAGTTTTATTCAAATATTTTCAGTTTAATTATTAGTCAATTCAAAATCAGAACACGGTACCTCGAATTTAGAAAGATCAGCAAAGAGAAGTAATATTATTCAAATATTTTCAGTTTAATTAATATCGAGTTGGGATTAATTTGTCTTTTTCGAACATTAGAGTTGAAAAACGTTCAATTTGCATTAAATTTTCCCCGATAATTTAAAAACAGCGTAAAATATAAATGAGCTCAAAAAAGAAAAAAATAATAATATGGAAAATTTTCATCAGCCAGGAGTAAAAGAAATGCAAAATGAATGGAGAATTTTCTCTATATTAAAAATAGAATTTGCATAACTAAAGTTTTTTTTTATCTTTTTGAAATCGAAAACTTAGTTCCCGAGTTTCCTGAGAGGAGCTAATGGAATAGAAAATTAAAAGACCTTCTTTTTTTTTATTTAAAAGAATTTAAAGAACAATTTGATTATCTTTCCCTTTGGATTCATTCGCTGCGTCTGAAAATGCGATTTCGCTTTCAAGTCCTTTCATTATCGACTTAGTTAATGTTTTCACGTGCTTCATGAAACAAATCAGGAAACTTTTTTCCTTACATCCTTGGAATAAATTTAATTAAGAAGTAACAAAGAACGCGCAAGGATGATTAATGTATCATGCGATCAACATCTGATATATGATCGCACGAGGATAATATCGTAAATTCTCAAAAAAGAAATTTTCTGCTCCAGTTTGCCATGAAATCACTATACCTCTTTTTTTTTAATTATCCACTTATTACTTCATGTAATTGTCTTCTTGATTTTTTTTTTTAAATATTATACGACGACATTTAATGTTAGTTGACTTAGAAAATTAAATGAAAAGCGAAAATACTTTATCAAATGCGGGAGACTTGGAAAGATAATTAGAAATGATAAGTAACATTAAATAATGAGTATATTTAAAGTATGGAATAGTTAGAGAAACTTACCTGAGATATTTAACACATTAAAAACGACTAATTAGTTTATTCATTTAAAAAAAATTCAAAAGGATGTGAGAAAATATTTTTCATTTATAAGGATTTTTATAGTAAAAATTATTAAAATCTCTTATTATTTTAACCTTCTCTCTTCTCTAATTATTCTAATCTTTTCTTCTATCTTCTCTCTCTAATTCTTCTAATCTACTAATGCGAGATATATTTTTTAAAACAACACGTTCTCGCCAATTTATATCTAAAACATTGTTGAGTTAACGACAAAAATCTGCATCAGTTTTCGTTTTCATAATATACATTCGAAAAAAATATTCTTATCACACCGTTGCTGAAAAACATAACAATTGCATTTCTTTCTCTAATAAGTTGTTAAAGAGACAATATTATTTCTTATATAAACTACTTAGTTATTCAGTTGAATACCAATAGTATGTCTTTGAAACTTTCAGATATCTTAAGCCTTTTAGTTTATAAGAAAAAAATAATAACCATTTAGATATCAAACAACTTAAATTAAAATATTGCATTCAAAGCACGTATCCATATCTGATTCTGCTATAAAATGTCACAACTAATCCACTTTTATGTTTCATCGAAGTTTATGTATTATGTTAGTTGTAAACAAATAAAATTAGTAGATATTCTTATTCAAAACATTGTATGATGAAGTTAGTTTACATTTGGATGATGCCATAAAAAATAATTATGTATTAAATATCATTAAAAGTTTATGCAAACATTTAACTTAAAAACTAATAAAATGTTTGCCATCTTGATCCATATATGATGTTGGTAAGAGCTAATAAACAGTTGGTGCGATAATAACTACTTAGTTAGTTGAATATCGAGAGTAAGGACTTTGAAACTTTCAGATGTTTTGGAATTACCGCATAGTAACAAACAGAAAAGAGATCCTTTCAGATTTTCAAACTCAACTGCAGCAAAGAAACGAGCAAGTTAAATTATCTCTTTCAGTATAGTAAATAACACACACTAAAATAATAATGAATTAGGTAACACAATAAGTTCACGGAAGCATTTAAGTTCAATATTTTCTTTCATTTTCGTCTGTTTATGATGCTGATCAGAAATTATTCGGCACTGTCACACAGTAACAAACAGAGACGATATCCTTTTGGACATTCGCGTATCAACTACAGAAAACAAACAAGCAAGTTGAACTATCTCTTCCAGTAGAACACACAATACTAATCCCACATACATCTCTATAAAGACAACTTTCTTTTTCAGTTTTGTTTTGTTTCTTAATGTCGCCCCCACAAGCGAAGTTGTCCCCGTAAAAATGAACGTGACGTAAAGAGCAGATGTAGGAATAGAGAGGTTTTTCCTATTTTGGGACAACACGAGTTAATTTCAGTGTTTTCCTGCGAGCGCTCGCAGAAATTTCGAAGTCTCCGGTAGGTTTGTCGAAAACAGCTTCCTGTTGTTGCGTGAAGTGCAGCACCTTGCACAAAATTACTTTTGTGTTTCTGAGATTTGAGGAATACACAACATCGGTACTTTCAGAAATACAAAGGAAATTATACCTGAAAGTCCCTTTTTCAACACTAAGCATAGGGTTATTTCTAACACAATGAATACAACTAAACTTCACTGTGAATAAAAATGGAATTTCAAAAACGATGTTTGAAAAACAATAAAGAGCATCATAAAGAAAAAATAAAAACAAGCAAACAAAATATGAGTGGTTTTACTTACGTACCAGATGGGTTAAGATTGATAAACACTTTTTAAAAATATTTTCTTTAAAAGATATATTTTGCTTTTATTGTTGTCTAAATTAAACTTGCAGATGAAACTGAGTTTTAATGTTTTCACTTGATAATCCCTTTTTAGTTCTCATGCGTTCATTTCCCTGATTAAGGTGGCTCCGAACCCCCTCCCTTTTTTTTCATGATCGGAGTTATGTTCCATCCTATGAGTGGCATGTAAAATTTATCATTTAAAATAAAAAATTAAGAAATCTCACTAGAAATTCCAACGATAGAGAGTAATTACGAGAAAAGTATGCTAAATCTTAAATAAAATAAGCACGTTATTTAATATTTTAATTCATTGCAGTTCGCATTTAAAAATATCCTAATTCAATTAAAACTTATTAAATATGGACTTGAAACATTCTATATGTTTGGTAACGATGCATTATACGGAATTATGCTAATGCCCCTATGACAAAGAAGTACCATTTAATATATTATCAATTAATTAATTTTAAAGAAGCATATAAAATAATCCAGAAATTTATTAATAGAGTTCGACCGAATACTCGCTTTCATTTTTGTTTTCGGCACAAAATTTTAGTTTCGGCAAACATTCGTTTTTGGCGAAAATACTGCGAATATTCGGCCGGGACCGAAACTATCTGTATTCATACAATCTCGTTTCTTCTTTTTGGAGTTTTCAGCATCACTCATCGATTTGGCTTACGTGGCAATTTTCCTTGCCAACCGGCTTTAATGAGTTAAATGTCCTTAGCATTCTTAGCTTAAATTTCATCGTTGTTACTTATCTTTAATTTATGTGTGTTTAGCAACTCTTACATAAACACTTGTAAATAGAGAACTTTCAACAATTGTTAAATTATTGTACATTTTCTTTAATAAACTGGCAACGCAGGATCTGGAAGCCTATGCCTATGGTGGGTTATCCCGCGCTGCAAAACCTACCAAGAAGGGTTATGTGTTTGAAGAGTATCTGGGTATGTGGATTTCTTTATACCCTTGAAACATCCCAACGGCTGGATGGATTTTAATGAATGAGGTCTCTATCGATTCGTCTTAACCGTCCGATGGTTATAGGCTAGGTTTTGCTTTCGTAAATTCGAAATGGCGGTAGAGATGAAAAAAAATTTGCGCACCGTATTGAGTGGCATATCATTGGATAGGTCTTTCAAAATGAAGACGAAGTTTCCTAGACTATTTTACAATCAGAAGCTCCGTTTAAATATTGCCCAACATGAAAGTTGCGTAGTTAGGATGTCTAGCTTAACTGTAACTCTAACCTTCATAGACATATAGGCCTCATTAAAACAGTGTTTATAGATAGGAACTAACAATTAAACGCAACGTAAAGGTCATCAATGCAAGTAAATAAGAAAAAAATGCGTAAGTAATATAAACTAAAAATTCGTCAATAAAAAATTAAATAAAAATAAATAAATAAAAAAAACCCGAACTAAAAAGGGGAAAGCAAAATGACGTAGGAAAGGCAGGTGTAAAATATAAGTACAGAATGAAACTGCTGATGATTTTTACAAAAGTCATTATAAAAGGTAAACGACGTATGTATAACTAAAACATTTTTTAATTATATGAAATTCCGTATAAGTAAGAAAGCTTTCTGTGTTATTGGTGAATAATATCTTATTCCATGCGAAAGTATAAGTTCTGGTTACATCGGGCTCAAAAAGCTAATTTGGAGATATAAAGTTTCCAAATAGGGACGCATATATAAATGTGTTTGTTAGAAATGTGTTTCTTTATACATACCGGGTGTTTCATTTGTTCGGTGCGAAAATAAAACGCGATAAAAATAAAGATCTATGGGTTGAAGAGACATGCAGATTGCAGAAAAATATTCAGCGTGGTACAGGATTTTATATGACACCAACAAAAAAATTAGTTCAAAATCTCGACAATGGAGGGCGCTACTACAGACTACGAAAACATTAGAGAATGCATGCACAGAACTACATGCACAGTTTTTTGTATCCAAATCATGCGTTGTGTGAGCAATATGGAGTTTTTCCATAGAATTTTCAACAGTAGTGCACTCTATTGTCGATATTTTGAACTAATTTCTTTTGTTGGTGTCATACAAAATCACGTACCACGCTGAATATTTATCTACAAACCACACGTCTCTCCGACCTTCACACGTGAAGGTACATTTAACACACACAATGCACATGTATGGGCGGATGTCAATCCACATGCTACGTATCCACATGCTCATCAGAGACGCTTTTCCATCAATGTTTGGGCAGGAATCCTCGGAGACCACCTAATCGGACCGTACCTTCTTCCTGAACGCCTCAACGGTAAAACATACCTCACATTTCTGCAACATGTGCTGCCAGACCTGTTAAACGTTGTTCCTCCACGCATCCGGCGGGTCATGTGGTTCCAGCACGATGGAGCGCCAGCCCATTACGTACGAGACGTCCGCAACTATCTGGACATCACATTTCCGAACAGATGGATTGGTCGAGGTGGTCCTGTTGCTTGGCCTGCTCGCTCGCCAGATCTTTCACCCCTCGATTTCTTTTTTTGGGGACGATTGAAGGCTCTTATGTATGAGACACCCATTGAATCCCCCGAGGAACTGGTCGCCAGACTTTCCGCCGCTGTAGGGGAAGTGCTCGAAAAGCCTGATGTTTTCGCGAATGTTCGCCGTGCCATTCTTCGCCGTTGTTCTGCGTGCATAACCTCTGGTGGTCACAATTTTGAACATTTATTGTAATTACATGTTAATAAATATGCTTTGGTAACATAATCCTAATTTGTGTCTTTTTACCTCGTATCACAGCACACAATGTGTGGACATGGTAAACTGAACTGTGCTCAGGAGTAGAAATTTCAAACCCCTCTCCCCAGAAACTTAACCACGTCTAACGATTCAGATTTTGGGCTGAAAATTTAAGTCTAAGCTTTAGAAAGCATTTAATGAGACACAAAAAATAACGGTATAAAATAGTTGTTCGTTACTCCAAAGTCTAAAGCGCCCTCTATCGGAATTTTTTGAAAATTTTCTTTAAAATTTATTTTCAAGAAAATACTGACATAAAGAATAATTTTAGCAAAACGCGGCAGTAGTTAGAGCCTAATCTACGACACAAAGATCGGGAATAACTGATTTTTGTTCTGGGGGGAGAAGGGTTTCAAATTTCAAATTTCAGTTTACGCTACTTAACTACTCGTTAGGACTCAGATTTTTAGATCAAAATTTAAGTTTAAGTCTAAGCTTTCGAAATCATTTAAAGAAATACAAAAAATAACGTTAAAAAATAGTTGTTTGTTACTCCAAAGTCTAAAGCGCCCCCTATCGGCATTTTTTGAAATTGAACTTTAAAATTTTATTTCAAGAAAATACTGGCATAAAGAAAATTTTTTGCAAAAACCGCAAACGAATCGACCAATTTTTCCATGTTTTATAATCATTTGAAATTTCGGACCCTAAACTTTAATGCCCCCTATCTCCTTGGGAATACGTCTGGGACCCTTAGTCTCCTATTTAATATTATTTGTCTTTAAGTGTACTATAACCCCTTAAAGTTCTGCCCATCTTTTATGAATCACCCTGTATATATATATATATATATATATATATATACGTAATATATTAATTACTTTAAATTTATTTTAAAGACAGTTCTGATTTCGTTTTCAGCCGAAATTAGAAAGATAACCGAAAATCGGTTTCGGTCTTAAAAACTTGTTTCGTTGGAACTCTACACTGCAATAAAAATAATTTAAATCTATTTATTTTTATACTTCTCTTTTTTTTTTCAAATTATACTAATTTAAACACCGATAGCGTGAAAATTTTAGAGATGCTTAAAACTGTAATACATAGATGAGCATATTCAGCATTACGAAAAGACAACACTGATAATGCTCTTACTATATTGCAATATAGCTTAATATTTATCAACTGAAAAGGAATTTGTCTATGTCGCAAATTTAAACTACCTAAAACTAAATTTCGGATGTGAAAAGCTCCCAAAGTCAAATAGTTAGCGCATGTTGCAGTTTAATAATCCGAGACAGTAAAGGTTTATGAATCGTAAATATGTAATCGACCTTTCTAACTTTTAAATTAACTTTCATTAAAACGATTCCACTGTGCATTACCCCGAAATATATCCTAGAATGTGTATCATTAACGGTGTATTATTTATGGCATAGAGATACCTGAATTTAATACATATTGAATTAATCTCTTTTAATGGCATCCATGTACCATTACGAAACATCAGGGAGTTCTGATAAGCATTCACGGATAACGCACGAAGTAATTGCGAATAGATAAAAGTGCTGGGGATGCGAAATATTCATATATTATTAAAATGAACCGATACAGTGACTGCATCAAGGATTTTCATCTGAAAGGGGTTTTGAGCCGTTATAACTTATAAAAAATACAAAAATAACAAATTTGTAGATTTAAGACTATGTGGCGTAAGAATTCCAAAATTTTGGAAGGAGCTCACGCAGTCATCAATGCTATCATCACATATGTTATAAAACAAGAAGCCGTAAAAATGTTTGTCTGTATGTCTTTGCTAATTTCAAAAACTACCAGATGGATTTTTTTCCAGTTTGAGAAAATAGAGAAAAAATATCGGTAAGTAGAGAAAATTACCGCAGTCATTATGATGTTTAGTTTAATGTACCGATATAACCAAGATTTTTGATGGCAACATTTGGTATTTTATTCTTATTGTAGGCGAAAAAGTTGCCATTGCTCTTTTTTTTTTTTTTTTTTTTTTTTTTGCAACCATTATTGTTGATTAAAGAATTGAAACTACTGTTATATCTGCCCTATATATATAAAATCCTAATGAAACGACTGAAATGACACGATTTTATGAAATGACTGGTTAAACAACTGATTATGTTTCACGGCGATTTCTCCGAAAAATTCTATGCGTTAAAATTAACACCAAAAATCCGTATTGATCCGCAGATCTCAAAACTGGTAATAGAATTTTAAAATTTGAATTAGTTTTCGAAATATTTCTTTTTCTAATTTTAATTACATTTCTGTAGTGGCAATCTGTAATGGCAACAAAATTACTCTTTTCTTTTCCTTTTTTTTTTTTTTTTTTTTTTTTTTTTTTTTTGTTAAAGGGGACAACATGAAAAACTATAGTTTTCCTCCATGAGAATATAAGATTTCTTATTTTTTCCTCATTTTCAAATTGGTAATTGAAATTATCTTTTATTTCAATCGATGGTGAAATAATATTGTGATTAAATTATGCTTTTCAGGAAAATTTGAAAAAATAAAAACCAGAATTGTTTTTTGTCTTCAAAAGTGAAATTATTAAAATAAGAAAGAAATTTTAAAATAAGAGTTAAATGATCACGTGTCAAAATCAGAAAATACGGAAAATTACGTCCAAATATTTACACGTAAGTATTAATAATGTACGAAAACTTTAAAATAATAAAATTATTACACGCAAAGCGCATTTAAAGGTGATAATTACGTCATATCTAAGATTCCCAAATATTAAATATCGTCATAATTAAAGTGAAAGGACCGTATTCTTCCATTCGGTTCGAGGCTATAAAAATCGTCATTTTACCAATTGTGACATCTCAGGAATACTGTCCATTATTACGCGCGTAAAACTTTTAATGTTGAATACTAGGTTATATTTGAAAAGCTCGAGTAATCATATTCCCAAACACTTTTAAATTAAATAATATATGTACCCGTGAATCTTAAAAGAGAAAAAAAGTTTAAAATAAATAAATTATTACATGAGAAATGCATTTAATAGTGAACATTGCGTCATATATTAAAACGATACATTTAAAACGATTTTCATTTCGAAGAATTTTAATGTAACGTCACGTGGTATAAATGTAGTGCGTCCAGCAAATTTGATGCAGCGTAAATACAGGTTAATGTAAGCGCAAAATACTTTATTTTTATTTTGTACGAATTACTATTCGATAAATACATTTTAGAAAATCCGGATATTCTTTAAAAATAATATAAACAATATACATTGTAAAATATACATGATGGTGTATTAAAATAAAAAAAAAAGAATTTATGAATAAACTATATCTGTCCCTGAAAATATATAAAACTGGATCAAAACATAAAATATACGCTTAAAAATTTCATACTATGCTTTTCAATACCGTGGTTCTGCAAGCTATTTCCAAACAGACGGAATTTTTAAACTTCGAAACTAAAAGAAGGATATTGTCCATAGTGTCGTTATAAAAGTCAGAATGATAACGACATTTTTAACCTAACCATTTGATACAAGCTGATTTTCAAATGTGTAATTGATATTTCTTATCAATCCTGAAAACAGCTATCAATTGTTACGACAGCGATGGATGAGGCCATTGTAATCGAAAAATACCCCATTCAAACGGAAAAGAATGGCAACCCGATTACAGAAGATAGCCATCGCTATAATAATATCATTCAATCTTCCGCGTAAACTGATAATATTTTTTAAACAGGGCATATTACCTTGATTTTGGAGTCTGCGAAGCCTGAACGGGCGTTGGCGGGCGTAGCTCGCCCCCCTAGTCATTTATAAAAGGATACAAACACCTCGAAAAATAAAAGAAAACAACTGTTACTAATTTCATAAAAAAAAGATAATATTATAAAACGAAAATATTTAATTTAAACATTAAAGGAATGTTTGTAATGCTTAATTTTTTTTTAATGTAGACTACAATTAAAACAATACTTGACGATTTTTTCTTTTGCGTAAGGTTAAGAAAAAATGCATTTGGAGATTTGATTAGATAAAATCTAAGTGACAATTTTTTTTTAATTCTATTTATCCCCATCATATGATTAGAGGAAAAACTAGCAGATATAACTGTAAAAACAACTGTACTTTTATCAGATAAATCAAACAACTGGGGTTATTAATGATTAACAAAATATTTATGAGAATAATTAACTCTTATCGATCTTGCGCCACTTCCCATGTGGTATCGGGACCAGCATCTCTGACACGAATTTTTTTAGGTTGATACCGTTTTTTTTTTTCTTTTTAAGAAGCACTTTTACTTGTACTTTGACAACATATGCAAGAGACATATGCATGACAATATACTGCAAAATTATTTTCAAAATATAGTGGTGCGAATTAGAATATAAAAATAAAATCATTTATAAAGAGATAGCGTGCAATAAGGGTTAACAGTAATGATTAATTACACTGATTAGCAAAAAAATAAAATAAAAATCGTGCCTCCCTGCGAAACAAATATTTCCTAAATCTAAATATGTCAACCAAATTGTTCCGATCCAACGCGTACCATTTTTACGAGAAATAGTTTTTTAATAATAACAACAAATGAAGGATTGTTATATTAATTTACAATGCTAGATAAAAAAAAATACAACGTGAAAAGGGTATTTTTACTGCCTTAGGATCTATAAACTATATCATGAAAGTATATTTTACTACTGATAATTGAATCGTGTATGATTCTTTTAGTGCCATTCCCTCTTTCATGTTTAACAGTATCTTACTATACGCATTTTTGTTTTTGCAATTTCCACTTATATTTTAATAAGACATAAATTACCTTAAAATAACAATTAAAGCCTTTGTGCAGGAATATTAAAAAGCAGGAAACCAACGTTTAAAGATGCACAATTTTCACGTATTATTTGTGCATCTTTAAACGTTGGTTTCCCGCTTTTTAATAAATTACCTTATTTTTAGAAACAAGCCACCTCACCTACAAAATGGTCTGTGATTGCAAAAGTTTCATTGCTACATTTTGATTTAATGAGCTGAAATCAATAACAATCATAATCAAACTTTAATTTTACAGGTAAGGATTTTAATACCGACCAGTATTTTTAGTGCCATTATATAAAAAATAAACATCATTTTAATTAGTTTTGGCATATTTAATGTGTCGAAAACTGTAGAGAATTACGATTATATAATTGTTAGACAATGGAAGGGAGGAGAGTTGAGAGAGGCAAATTAACTTCCAGTTATAAGTTCTCACAGAAAATAAACTACATTACACTCTCAGAAATACTTTCTTCAGTTCACGGAATTTTTCATGGCAGCAATGCTACCAGGATTTTTCCGTTAATAGACGAATACCCGTTTCTTATTTTCTCCGTTACAGGAGGTAAAATATACGTCAATTGAAGAAAATGGGGATAAAATAAAAGTTGCTGATCTTGCTGTCGAACCAGCTGCCTCAGTGTTACGAGAGCAGTACTCTAACCACTCAGCTACAGTTGTACAGTAGTGAAACAGTTCGAAGTAATTGCCTCAGATGGGAGTGACTTGATTAATTCCTTTAAAAAGCTTTGAATTTTGAAGTTAATTTCGGAAAGATTTCGTCTTTAATGAGATTGTTTCTGGGACTTTAGTATTAAAATAGGATAGAAATATGAATCATAAATATTTTTCTGTAGATTGTTAGATAGAAATATTATATTTTTATGCGATATTTTTTTTAAATCTATTTTTTTCATTTAATATTTTAATTAAAATATCTATTTTAAGTGCGTTCATTAAAAATATATTTTAAATGTGATTTTTTTTTTATGAATTGTGAATACTTTTAACCTATTAACGCCCAAATTATTATCTTCGTTAAAATGTAAATTTTGGATTTCCCACCACTTTTAAAAGAAGAGTAATTTTTATCCTATTTTATCAAGGAATTTGTCTCCTGAAAGAAAGTATATATTTACCTTCATATTTACTGGTGTGAAAAGAGCTTTCTTTCCATTAAGTCTAGCGTCCTCAAATGATGACACTGGGCGTTAATGGGTTAAATGAATGAAAAAATTAATTGTTATTTATTTTTTAATTCGAAAACGTTTCTTTTCTTTGTTGTTGGTATATATATATATTAATTTAATTAAAAATCTTAATTTATAGAATTTTTGGTTTTTCGTTTTTAAAATGGATTCGGATTTTAGTATTAATAGAGCCAATACGTAGGCGTGCTAGGAATGTACGGAATTTCTACGTCTTTTTCAGACTTTCGGGAAGAATTCACGGATAAAACATGTTTCCTAGGAGTACGGAAATTATTTGTTACAAAATGAGGAATAATTTAGTGTTTGACGAGTTTTTCTGACAGTACGTATAGCATATGAGTGCATCTAATTCTATTTCCCGTTGCAATACATAAGAGTAAAATATACTAAAATAAGCTGAAATATCAATCCATAATACCATAATGAAAGGCAAATGCGAATTGAAAGGTTCAAAATACTAGATGGAATGAAATAAAAATGAAAATGCAATGCTAACACTGAGGCCCTAGTTAGAAATTCAGTTAACATGTAAAACAAGTCTTTATGTACAGGTGTGTTTTTTTTTTTTTTCAGAGATGATTAATTAAATAATGAAAACTAAGCAAAAATATTAATAATAGTCTCTGGAACATCTTATGTGATTTAAAAAAAAGTGTCTTTATTTTAATGGGGACGATTTGAGCCCCATAATCCCCTCTCTGTCCCTGTTTTAGACGCATATAATAATTTATTTGAGTTGAGCGAAAAAAATCAACGTAAAGAAAAGCGCAAAAAGCCCGAATAAATTTAATGTGCTGAAGAGAAACAGAAGCAGAAGTACACGTACTTGAAGAGTTACGTGTTGCCGTTTGTTTTTTACTCTCTCTTTTTAACACTTTCCAACATAGATGAAAAATTCGGTATGCATAGTATTTATCGTTCATTTACAGGGACACACAGAAGAACTAAAATACAGCATTGCACTATCTATGAGCAATAATTGCTGGAAGTGACTTTTTAATTGTAGTACAGTACAAAGTCTAAAGTTCGGACTTTCTAGCGGCAATATTCAAGAAAGTAGAGAAAAAAACGAAATTGTTGAAACTTACAAACAAACAAAAAGTTGTAGAGCAAAGAAGCTTTATTACTGAATCAAAACTCTTGTCTATGTACAGTATGAAAGAAAAACTTCTTAACCCCTTAAGGGGCGGTGGGATATATTTTATCCCACCTACGATTAATGAAGATTTGCACCAGAAAAATGTTATTAAATTTTACTTTTCCAACTTTGGTGGAAAAAAGTTGCAAAATTGCTTTTCCTTATTTTGCAATAAATTTTTTTTAAGATTCCGGTGTGAATTGGACATTACAGAAACACAATTACTTGCCCCTCAAAGGGTTAATGAGAATCTTAAGTTAATAAAACAGCACACTGATAAAAATGGGTACTCAAAATTGAATAAAATGTACTCAATTTTAAATACGTCACATACTCAAAATAGCTCCGATCCAAATGTACTCAAAATTGGGAAACACATGTACTCATTTTTGATTCCATGATTGTGTTCAAATATGAATCGTTATGTACTGCCCCTTGAAACTACAAATTAGAGTAAAAATGTACTGACATTTATTTCCCGTTCTCAATTATTAACAAGAAATGTTTAATTGATTATTTATTAAGAAAAATAGCAAAATTATTAGCAAGATACCCAAAGCGAATATTTTTATGACAAGAGCATTATTTGCAAGCACTTTTAAATTACTTTAAAATACTGTGCATAATTTAATACTTACATTAATAAACATCTTTTATGCCGCTATAAATGAAATAAACCATTGCAGGGTACGCAAGTACCGTTTTGTTTAGGTTTGATAACATGTGATGGATCAAAATTGAGAAAGGATAGGTTCATTTTTGATACAGACATACTCAATTCGAAATGAGTACATCGATTTATTCATTTTTGAGTACTTCATTTTTTTCAGTGTACACATTAGCTGAAATGTTCAATAGTTACGAAAGTTACAATTTGTTCTTAAATTGTATGTTTCTTTAAATAAATGTTTTGTTTAACTTTTTATTGTGTTTCGATTTATTTAATGAAAATGGTTGTTTTATTTGGTATTAATTTAGCTTTTATATGCAATTTTTAATATATGAACGTCATATTTTGTATTTTTAAATAGTAAAATTTATTTTTCTTTTTATTAGAAAAGCAATATTTATGATGACCCAAAATTCGGAAAAATCCAAAGTTCGGACTTCGTAAAGTCCCGAGGATTCCGGACTTCAGACTTTGTACTGTATTTGTTTTTAAATTTAACTAATTCTCTGTATATTACCTCTTGTGTATATAAGTTTATTAGATCATATGAAGGGCTGTACAAAAGAATTCGAGTACATTTCCCTTATTGACAGAAATTGCTATAGGGGAATTTTCAACTTTGTTATTTATTTCCTAACTTAACTAAACTTTTCAATACTACGTAGTATATATACAAATATGTAGATGATACATAGGGTTTCACAAAAGAATTCCAACACTTTTTCGATTACTGATGATAACTGCTAAAATCCGGTTTTCAGATGTGTTATGCATTTTCAAAATTTTTTTTTGAAATATCATCTTTTACTTTATTGAACGATGAAGTTTCGTTAGAGTATTCTGAAAATGTTGGAGAGGTTTCATAATATATGCTTGGCGCATGACTTTTCTTGCTTGTTCAACTTCCACTAATAAGGCGGATCCATTTATGAAATCTTGAAGTAGTTGTATATTAAATTTATTCAAATTGTTTATACTTTTCTTTAAGTTATTTTTATACATTTTATAGCAACATATTTTTATAGTAATGAGGTTTTAAATGCTCTGAAAGGGCTTCTATAATAAGGGCTTCCTTAGTAGCACGAGTGTTTAATGACATTCAATAAAAACTAAAGCCTTCATGTAATAGTATATTAAAATTATCCAGACTTTTTATGTTTTTCTTCAAGTTAGATTCAATCCTATTTACACGAAAACATTTTTATACTTGTGAATTTTTAACTGTCCACTTTTAGTTGAGCCTGCTTTTTTAATAGTATTTATATACCATAACATAATGAAAATCTTAAGATACATTCCGACTATTTATACTTTTTTTTACGTTGTTTTCAATACGTATTTGCAACAATTTTTAATGAGTTTTTAAATACGCTGTTTATTCCTAAACTTCCGTAGGTGCATCAATCAAAAGGGCGGACCTTGAAAGGTCTCCAAGGCGATACTATAAAACGTAGGGTTTTCACGTAATGGTAGATTTACAATGTCCCTGAACAAAACACAGTATACATTACAGTAGACGCTCGCTATAACGATAGTTCATTCTAGCAATTTCCTTATTATAACAATCGATCGAAAAATTCCCTTATGCAACCATTCAGAATTATTTTTACATCCAATAGAAATACATTAGACCATGCTTTCCAATGTAACAAGACTTCCCATCTTTTCTAACAATAGTCGTTTAGTATTTTTCCTATGTTAGAAAATCTTGAGGATGTTTTAGAATTTAGGGTCTTTCAAAAAGAGAAAACATTTTTTTTCCTTCTTAAATTTATTAATTCTTTCTATGTTCATGTATGAAAAGTATTGCTAAGAGATTGTCCTCTTACATGCTTTGAGCAACGGACCTTCTATGTCCAGAATTATTGCAGCAGGTACTTGAAAAAAAAAGTTTACTGCATACAAAACTGCTTGTTTCTTTAGTTCTAATGTAGTTCAGTAAAGAATACTTTGAAACATATAAATGAAACATTTATTAAGCTACTAAGAATAGCTGGCTGAAAACTGACCCTTTAAAAGGTAATTTCTGGCCGTCGAACTCAGTCACAGAGTCACAGTCTCTAATTTGCATTCATTATGTAACCGGGAAAATTGTAACAGAATATTTTATGCGTAATTTTAGATTTTTATATATTAAATACGTTTGTACAACTATTCTGGTGTTAGTCATATTGCAGAATTTCATGCAATAAAGAATAAAAAAGACGAATGTATCCCTTTTAAGCACTTAAAAGGTTAAAAAGCCTTAAAAAAAGTTTTAGATATGTCGGCTTGAGGGCCTTTTACTATCTTGGATCCGCCATTGGCGTCATTCCTTTGTGGTTTTCATATACCACAACGAAAAATTTGAAATATATATATATATATATATATATATATTTAACTTATTCATATTGGGTATAATTCTTTTTATATTATTTTTAATACTACCTCTTTGCAGCAATTTTTTAATGAGTTTTTAAATACTCTGGAAGGATTATTAAGCCCCCTCTTTTCTCCTTAACGGGCCACTATTTAATAGCATTGATATACACTAATGAAACATCAATGACTTCTGATAACCATTTACAGATAATGCACGTACTTATGGTCAATAGATAAAAGTGTCGGAGATGCAAATTATCCATATTATCAGTACGAAATTGATCCTAATATCCATGCAGTTTGAGTTTCGTCGTTTTCTCTTGTCTTCCAAATGTTTGTCGTAGGTTTCTCAATTGGAATAATTTCTGCAGAGGACGATCACGCATTTGAGTAGGATGATATCGCATTAATAAAGAGACAGTCACATCCTATTTAAATATGAATCATCTGTGACCATAATCAACATCCACTCCTTTTTAACTGGGATGAATTCATTATTAAATTCTGCAAGTAAAATCTGATGAATGAAGAACGTTAATAAATGGATTTTGGAAGTAAAATATGCAGAAAGATAGAACTACTATAAATAAAGTAAGAAAGGAAAATCATGCGCCAAGCAAATATTATGAAACACTTTCCAATACATTCAGAATACTGTATCCCTATACTCTTTATGGTTTAATGAGGTGAAAGGTCATTCCGGAAACTCAGCTTTCGCTTAAGAGTATAAGTGTAATCCCGGGGAGCAGAGACTAAGCAAACAATTTGGAAAACTCATAACATATTTGAAAACCCAATTTCAGCAATTGCCATCTATAGCCAGAAAAATATCTGAATTTTTGTATGCAGCCTTGTATATGACCTATAGATTTGTGTGTATTTAATACTACATAGTATGATCAAATTAAGCTCAGTTAGGAAACGCGTAACACAGTTGAACATTCCCCTTCAGCAATTTCCGTCGGTAAAGGGAAATCGATTTGAATTCTTTTGTGCAGCCTTGTATATAATCTATAGAATTTATTCACACATGGTAATATGCAGAAAAATTACTTAAATTTAAAAACACATACAACAAATGAAAACGCACTCCCAGCAATTATTGCTCATAGACAGTACTATTATCTATTTATGCAAAGATCTAACAGAATAACAAGTTTGGTGAAATCCCGTGCATTAGCCACTGAGATATAGCTATCGCGAAAATCGTGAAAAATGTAGAGTAGAAGCGTTTATCATCCTGATGGGTAATTTACACCAAAACCTAATCATTGTCTGTTTATGTTAAGGTCTAACATAATATGAAGCTTCATAAAATTTCATGCATTGGTGCTTGAAATATAGAAATCGCTGAAATTGTAAAAAATTCAGCATATGAACGTCAGCTGTTGGGCAATTTGCATCTAAAGCTAATGAGCGTCTATGTCAAGGTCTAACAGAATATGAAATTTAATGAAATTCCAAAGTAGTTCTTGAGATAGAGCTATCATGGGAATCGTGAAAAATGCAGCATAGTACACCTTTTGTGCGATTTACACCAACACCTAATCAGCACCAATTTATGTCAAGACCTAATTGGATGTGAAGTTTGGTTAAATACCGTGCATTAATTCTTGAGATAGAGCGCCCACAAAATTTGTATCACATACAGACAGATTCACGGACAGACATTTTTTTTTAAACTGTCAAATCGTGTTCAGGAACTTCTAAAATGTATAAATCCACCAAAAACCAATATTTGTCAAAAATTTTCACAAATCCGATACTTTCTTCTCCTAAAGATAGAAGAATCATAGAAGAAAGTAACAGCATATAACACCTCTGTTCTGTTGTCCAGTTAGCACGTTCTCTGCACCAGGCTAACCGGTACGGACGGTGAGTTTCCATGAGGGAACACATGTAACAGGCCTGTGGCATACAGGCCGCAATACTCACACGGTCTGCTTCGAAGGTGCAATACCCGTGGATGCCGCATGCTACTGTAATCTACCTATTCCTTTTGACGGAATACCGGTTGCCTTGTGGTGTTGTAGTCCGAGGACGACCGGTACTGAAGAATATACTTACGTTTCCACTCTCTTGCAGCAACTGGGATACCTTCGATATGACAACCTTTGGGATACCGAGTTCCTGGGATACTTCCATCTGCGTGAGACCACATTCCGACATCCCGATAATTATTTCACGTAAAGCATCGTTCATGTGCGTCCTCTGAGCCGTAACTATTCATCTATGGAAATGTCAAGTTTACATCACAGGTTTGAAGTACACTACTTCGCAGCAAAGAATCTTTTTTACAGTCCATCGAGAATTATGCTCCTTATTACTTTCAGCGCTGTCATTTGGTTTAAATGAGCTTGAAACACACGCCTGTTATTCCACAAAAGATTTGTGGCTCTGTTCCATAAGAAATTCTTTCTCTGGTGTTCTTTTTTTCTGTGATTCTCAAATATCTTTAATTTATGACCATCAGTCATGCGTGTATGATAAGGTATACTGTTTATTATAAACTAGCAAACCCCGCGGCTTTGCTCGCGTAACAGTGGAAATATGCCAAGTGATAGTCATATGTCTAACTTTTATTTTAAAAAATTATACTTTTAGAAATAATTCAAAAATTACTATTTAAAACACGGTTTAACTAAACCTCATTATTACATTGCATTAGGCATAAATGAGACTTAAATTAGTGAAAAGAACTAAAACTAAATAAATGATAATTTAGAAAATAGTTTGAAGCTTTTATGCTAATTTCAAACGCTCATTTCAGTATTTATTTGAAATTTTGAATAAACCGTTCTTAGTACGCATTTACATCTAAGAAATAACCATCATCTCAAATTCCAAGCTTCTTGTCAATCGGTCTACCACCTCTCTGGTGGCAGTGGCACTAACATAAAATGCCTATGTTGAAACACAAACTGTCACCATTAATTTTGAAATCGATTTGGTATTTCCTAATATTCCATAGAAATGGTAATTCAGGAAATTTTTAAAGGCGATTTTAGAACATTTGTTCCTCCTCCTGCCAACCCGATGTGGTAGTGGCATTGGCATAAAATACAACCTCTGTGGAATTAGAGACTGTCACCATTGATTCGCAACCATTACTTTTGTAATCGGTTTACTATTTCCTGAGATTGCACAGAAATCGTAATTTAGGACTTTTTTTAGTACACTTTGCGCCCCTTCCCTTCGCTTCATCTCTTTTAAATTTCGAATTTATTTTCGACAGTTCTTAGAGGGCATTTGTATGTTATAAGTAACAATCATGTCATATTTAAAGTTTCTAGCCTCTTCAGTATCACAGAAATCGCAATTTAGAACGTTTTTTGCTCCTACAAATTCCAGGCATAAAAACATAACATTACCGACATAAAATATAGCTTATGTTGGAGAAAGGGCTGTCACCATCATTTTGACACCATTATTTTTTAAATCGCTTCGTTACTTCCTTTCGTTACTTAGTTTCCATAAGGGAACATATGTAACAGGCTTGTGGCATACAGGCCGCAATACTCTCCCAACCGTCAGTACACGGTCTGCTTCGAAGGCGCAATACCCGTGGATGCCGCATGCTACTGTAATCTACCTGTTCCTTTTGACGGAATACCGGTTGCCTTGTGGTGTTGTAGTCCGAGGACACCCGGTACTGAAGCGTATACTTACGTTTCCACTCTCTTGCAGCAGCTGGGATACCTTCGATATGACAGCCTTTGGGATACCGAGTTCCTGGGATACTTCCATCTGCGTGAGACCACATTCCGACATCCCGATAATTATTTCACGTAAAGCATCGTTCATGTGCGTCCTCTGAGCCGTAATTATTCATCTATGGAAATGTCAAGTTTACATCACAGGTTTGAACTACACTACTTCACAGCAAAGAATCTTTTTTACAGTCCATCGAGAACTATGTTCCTTATAACTTTCAGCGCTATCATTTGGTTTAAATGAACTTGAAACACAAGCCTGTTATTCCACAAAAGATTATATAAGTAATTGTTATAAGTAACAATCATGTCATATTTAAAGTTTCTAGCCTCTTCAATATAACAGAGATAGCAATGGAGGATATTCCAAATATGGGTTCGAGGCTGAAAAAAGTCACGTGATACCGGTAATTTACCCAAGGAACTTCTAACTGATAAGAAGGGAAGATACTACTGCTTTGCCTCATGAACTGTTTCATTGGCTAGCAGGGATTTACATTACACGTCTACGGAGCCTTCCCTTCTTTACGCTAGAAGTTTTTACCTTGACCACGTGATCAAAACGGAGATGGAATATCCTCCATTTAGAACGTTTTTTGCTCCTTCAAATTCCAGGAATAAAACCATAACATTACCGACATAAAATATAATCTATGTTGGAGAAAGGGCTGTCACCATCATTTTGACACCATTATTTTTTAAATCGGTTCGTTACTTCCTGAGAATGCGTAAAAATCGCCATTTAGAACGTTTCTTAGAACGTTTTTTGCACATTTTCACCTCCTTTAAATTTCGAATGTTTTAAGAAATGTTCTTAGAGATCATTTATACCTTATAAGTAACTACCATTCCAAATTTCATGTTTCTAGGCCCTTCACTAACACAAAAATCGCATTTTTAGAACATTTTTTGCTCCTGCACCCCTTTGGGTTAGTGGCACGGACATAAGATATACCCTATATTCTAAGTGGGACTAACACAATAATTTTGATACCAATACTTTTGAAATCGGCTCGGTAGCTCCAGAGATTACTTCGAACAAACACACAAACAAGCAATTTTTACTTATTTATAATATTAGTATAGGTATAGCGCCTAGAGTATATAGTGTGGAAATCGGCTATCCCTGTAATACTTAAAAAAGCGCTAAAATATTGTATCCCTTAAATGTGCAATGATACTGCTGCAATATGCAGATCGCAGCGACATCTGCAGGATATTTTCTACAACTGCAAGAAATTGCTAGTTTATACAATGTAATACTAGTAATACGAAAATCCCACAGATGTTGCTGCGATCGACACTTAAAATTTTAGCGTCGCACATTTAAGGGATACAAATTTTCAGCACTGTTTGGATAGCATATTTCCACACTAGGTATTCTAGGCGCTGTAGTATAGGTAACACGGCGTTTTTCCGGGCAATTGAAAGAAACAACAAACTGTCGTTTAAAAAGAAAGAAAAAAAAATAATATAAATATAAATTTGGAGCATATTCTTGTGCAATGTACCTTTTAACTAATTTAACTTAACTTTATATTAATTTTATGTTCAATATAAAATGAACAATCGTTGACAGAATTTAGTTTAGCAATAGTGTCTAGAAGATGTAATGTGGCAATCGACTATTCCCAGTAAAGGCTGTAAAGAAGTGCTAAACAACTGAAACCCATAAATGCTGAACGATGTTGAAAGACAAATGTCGATCGCAGCGACATCTGCTACCTCTCCACCATGGAGCACTGAGCTCGACATATAACAATATACATTGTATGTAGAGCTCAGTGCCATGGAGCTATGAAAAGAGAGGAGTAGGCATATCAATCTTTCACTGTTGAAATTTTCGACGCCGGAATGGAGGATATTCCATCTCCGTTTTGATCACGTGGTCAAGGTAAAAACTTCTATCGTAAAGAAGGGGAAGCTCCGTAGACGTGTAATGTAAATCCCCGCTGGCCAATGAAACAGTTCATGAGGCAAAGCAGTAGTATCTTCCCTTCTTATCAGTTAGAAGTTCCTTGGGTAAAATACCGGTATCACGTGACTTTTTTCAGCCTCGAACCCATATTTGGAATATCCTCCATTATATTTGGTTATTTTTTCAAAAGCTGTAGCTTATATAGTTTGAAAGTAACAGTGCGCGCAAACTGCAAATTTACTAATCTGAGAAGGCGCGTTTTAAAGTTTTAATATCAACGGACATTCAATGGAGGATATTCCAACTATGGGTTCGAGGCTGAAAAAAGTCACGTGATACCGGTAATTTACCCAAGGAACTTCTAACTGATAAGAAGGGAAGATGCCACTGCTTTGCCTGATGAACTGTTTCATTGGCTAGCGGGGATTTACATTACACGTCTACGAAGCCTTCCCTTCTTTACGCTAGACGTTTTTACCTTGATCACGTGATCAAAACGCAGATGGAATATCCTCCATTGTATACACCGTCTATAAATGATTATAACTCAAGAAATAATGCAGATTTCTGAATGCGGTTTCTTGTATATTGTTGAAAATTTTTTAAAAATTCAGACTAAATGAAAATCCGAAAACTCTTTTTTTGAAAGTTTAAAGGTCCTGTGCCCCCTTAAAGATTAAAAAATAGAAAATAAATTATAAATAAAAGTAAAGAGTATAATATTTTTTAAAAAATGCTTCTATGAATTAATAGTTTAATATTAATTAATTTACTATTGTACGTTGAGAAATAAATTTAGAGTTCCTAAAAAGGAAGCTTAAATAATGTTTAATTTTTACTTCCTTTTTGCCACATCTTAAAAAATAAACAAAACAAAAATTATATAATTTTAAATAAATTTACTTGATTGTAATATCTACCTAGCGTTAAAAGAAACAAGTTGGAAATTGCACGTTAAACGTGGCAAATGAGGTGCGTACTATAACTACTTTTATAAATGTTTATTACACCGTATATTGTATTGAATGTATATTTTAGTGCACTTCATAAGTGCCTATCAATTTCATTCTGTTCGAAAGTCTGTAACATCATTAAAATGCACTTGAAATAATTTTTTCCCATTGGTCGTCATGTAACAGAAAAATTTTGACTGTCCCTATTAATTAAACTATGCATCCGATTTTCATAAAATTTGAAATGACTCGACACAATTTTGCAACAATTATATATTTAAAATTTCAGACCACTCGGTTGGGTAGTTTTTGCTCTGTTATATGCGGACGGACGGACAGACAGGCAGACGGACCGAACGACGATTATAGGTGCTACGTATTTATATAATTACGAACGCACCTAAAAAAAGAATTCGGTGACCGTAGCAAATTAATGTATTATAACGGAAATTTTTGGGGGAAAACATGAACAGCTGTCAAAAGACTAGGAGTGAATTTCAATATGAACTGTGAATGCTTTTATAAAGGAGTGTTTTTAAGAAACTGTTTCTATTTTTATACTTACTAGTTTAAAAAATAAATCAGATTTGTTTCAACCTATCTCTCGATTTTTGCCAACTACAAGCAATTTATGCCATATTTCCTTCATTATTATTATTCTTTTTTTTGTCAAATGCGCATTAACTCATATGCTGAGAAAATCAATGAACTTCTGGGGACAACTCAGTAAGTCTGCCTGGAGTTAGTAATCAATACCTTTATAGATTTTTACAATCAATATGTTTATAGATCTTTAATGTCGCTGTCTATATGCGAGAATTCGCGGTAAAATATACAAAGTAAGAACGGCAAGGCATATTGTGTTATATTTTTATTGAAGTGTGGAATACTTAAACAAGAATATTTTTAAATAAAAGCTTTTGTTATTAAATTCTGTTTGAAAGATTTAATGGAAAAAAAAATAATCCAATGTTTATTTTTCTTCCTCGTTTAATTTTTTTTGTTTACAACGTATTTTACTATGTTTTGTTTACAGCTTTAGCCAAACTCCTGTAAAAAAGACAAATATTTCTTGATCTATGAAAATATAATTACGAACTTAAAGATGCAATGACCTCTTTCGAGATGCCCACCTTTCCGAAAAGCGCTTTTTAGGTGCGTTCGTAATTATTTAAATACGTAGCACCTATAGTCGTCTTCGGTCCGTCTGTCTGTCTGTTTGTCCGCATATAATAGAGCAAAAACTACCCAACCGAATGGTCTGAAAATTTAAATATATAATTGTTGCAAAATTCTGTCGAGTCATTTCAAATTTTATGAAAATCGGGAGTATAGTTAAATGACAGGGACAGTCAATAGTTTTTCATTACATTTCGGCCAATGAGAAAAAATTATTTCAAGTGCATTTAAATGATGTTAGAGCCTTTCGAACAGAATGAAATGGATATGCACTTATGAAGTGCACTAAAATATACATTCAGTACAATATGTGGTGCAAAAAATATTTATAAAAATAGTTATAGTACGAACGTACCTCATTTGCCACGTTTGGCATGCAATTTCCAACTTGTTTTCTTCAGAAACATCGCAATTCAATATACAGGGATGAAATGCAAGGGCACAAATGAATGAGCGGATTCTAAAAATTTATATTTTCAAAACTACTACACATATTATAATAAATGATATATGAAAATAAAGAAGAACATTCAAAGTTTATTTTTTCAGTTACAAATGTTCGTTGTGAAAACCTTTTGTAACATGACAAACACCTAATCTGTTATCAGGTTCGCACAACTAATATTTGTAACTAAAAAAAAAAAAAAACTTGGAATGTTTTCCTTTATTTTCATATATCTCTTTTTCAAAATTTAAATTTCTAAATTATTCATCCGAGATTCATCCGACATCATTCATTTTTGAGATTTAAAGAAGCGTTTATGAAAACAAGGTTATTTTTTCTGCTATTGATTTTCGAAAACGTTTCCGAGTGGTTTATATCCCGGATTAATCAGTTTCTCCAAATTACAATATAGGTTTTAAGATAATAAATGTTCTTATGTAAAAAAGCCCCCTTTCTACGAAAAAAAAAAAAAAAAAAAAAAAAAAAAAAAATCAGCAATCTGCCTGGTTTAAGTAGAGGCCTGCCCGTGGCTGGACCGGGCCGGGCCAACTTTCATTCATGACCGGGTCGGGCCCGGTCAGACTTCTTTTTCTGGGCCGAGCCGTACCTGGACTTCGTTCTTCCTAGAGGTCTGCACTGGACGAAATTTTCAAGCCTATTCCCGATCCAGCCCGTATGAAAATCATTAAAAATGTGAAAGAATCAGCAAAATAAGGACCGATCCAACATTTTTTTTTATAAAAAAAAATCCTGCCTATAAAGGAATTTTGTTTTTAACGGCGAAATGTCTTCTATGCAAGATCCGTGTAAAATGAATTTAATAATCTGTGTGAAAAGAATATAATACATTTACAACAGACGATGTATCTGCTAAGAAGGGAATCTGTTTATAACTGATTTTTCTATTATCCTATGCGATAGCCTTAGAATATGGATTATTGATGTTAATAATAACTGAGACATTTACATACAAATAGACATTCATTAAAAAATCTACATAGTTTACATGGGCACAGGCCACAGGCTGAAAGAAATTTAGGTAGGGGCAGTATTTTGGAACGGATATGTGCCTGTATTTCGAAGCCAAAGGTGCTTTTTAAAGAATTAAAAATATAAACATGAAAAAAAGCTAAAATAAGTATTTTGTCGGAACTTGTACAAGACAATTTTTAATCATATCGGCGTGAAAACCTATACAGAATAATAAAGGAGGCTCTTCAGAGGGTTTGGCCTCCTGAAGCGCCTGTCTAAGATCAATCTGAAACACATAAACGCTAAAAGAAAAAAAATAATTAAAAATTGTTTTCCACGGGGGGGGGGGGGTCATGGAGCAGAATTCCTTGCCGAAAATTTCTCAGTCCTAATTATTTTATGTCACTTACGAAGAATATTTTTTTTTTTTTTTTTACTAATCACTAGAGCTAATGGACATTTCATAATCTTAGAAGGGGAAATGGTTCTGTTCTGCCTCCCCCCCCCCCTTGCCAGAGCATACGTTAGTTTACATAAGAAAAAAGATTTAAAAATATCATAATCTTAAATCCCTAGAAAGATAAAGTAAATAAAAAATTATTCTGTAATTTATTAAACCAAATTAATCTTAAATCTAGCAGAGTACTGTTATTCGAACGTTTCGTTAAAGACATATAAATTATCATAAATGCTTAGCTTCTATTTTTACGGTATAGTCTCTTACTGATATCTTACATGGCCTAGTAATAATGAAGTCTAGGTCGGGCCCAAGTCTTCGGAACAAATAAAACTTAGGCACGGCATGTCCCGGGAATAATAAAGTCTAAGCCTGGCTCGGCTCGAGTTCTGTGAAATAAATCTGTCCCGGGCCCATGCAGACCTCTATTTTTCTCCCCCCTCCTCCCCGAACCCATGTTGGGTTGGCATTTTATTTATTTATTTTGCAAAATTATAGTTATCTTGTACATTTGTTTGGCATAATATTTACAAATTTAATTAGGTTGGAAAAAGTATAAAAATATATTTCTAAAAAAATCATTGCCCAGCCGGCTTACAGGCACAGACAGATTTTACCAACGAAAACTAAAACGAGATTAAAGATAAACCTAGTTTAACAATTTTATCTGACCGCTTTTGACGAGTTTTTAATTTCATTTTCCTGTAAGAGTTGGTTTTATCAGAAACATATCATTTCGATAATTTTTTCTTCAACCACTATTTTTCTCATCCCTTGAGAACATTTTTAGTAATATCATCCATTAGTAATGTTCATCTTATCAAAAACTTGTTATTACATAATTTATAGATAATATTAAGAAGATTTATATAATAAATTTAAACCGTGTGGTGATTGTTTCATTAAATGAACCACACTTTATATTTTAAATTTTGACGCTCTTTTTATCGAGACTCGCGTGCATTTAATAATGCAACAATATATATATATACAACATCTCTGAGGGTTGTCAAAAAGTTTCCTCACGTCGGTGATATGTTTTTATCGATTTAGTGGCGGATTAACGGAGGCGTGATTTTTTTTTCTACAATCCTCTCCCTTTTATTTATATATTTTATCATTATTACTTTCTTCTATCTTTACAAGAAGAAAGTATTGGATTCGTGAAAAATTTCGACTTTCGGTTTTCGACGAATTTACACGTTTTAGGGGTCAGAGAACCCGAAGAACATGTTTTTACAAAATGTCTGTCTGTGAGTCTGTGAATCTGTTAGTCTGTGAGTCTGTCTGTCTGTATGTGACACAAATTTTGTGGGCGCTCTATCTCAAGAACTAATGCACGGAATTTAATAAAAATTTATATTCAGTTAGGCCCTGATATAAATTGGTGCTGATTAGTTTTTGGTGCAAATCGCTCAACAGGTGGCGCTGCTATGCAGCCTTTTTCACGATTTCCGCAATAGCTCAATCTCCAGAACTAATGCACGGATTTTCATCAAACTTCAGATTCAGTTAGTCCTTGACATGAATTGAAGTTTTGTACATTTCGGTGTAAATCGCTCAACAGGTGGCGCTGCTATACTGCATTATTTACAATTTCCGCAATAGCTCTATCTCAACAACTAATGCTTGGATTTTCAACAAACTTCAGATTCAAGTATACTTTGATACGAATTAGTGCTGTTTGTGTTTTGGTGCAAATCGCTCAACAGGTGGCGCTGCTATGCTGCACTTTTCAGAATTTCCATTACAGCTATGAAGAGCTAATGCAACAATTTTCACCAAACTTCAGAATCAATGAATTGACATTTTGTACATTTTGGTGTAAATCGCTCAACAGGTGACGCTGCTATACAGCATTTTTCACGATTTCTGCCATCGCTGTATCTCAAGAACTAATGGACACATTTTCATCAAACTTCAGATTCAGTTACTCTTTGATATGAAATGTGTTGGTGAATATCGCCCAATAGGTGGCACTGCTATGCTGCATTTTGCACTATTTCCTCAATAGCTCTATCTCAAAAACTAATGCACGAATTTTCATCAAACTTCAAATTCAAGTACACCTTGATAAATGTTGATACTGATTATGTGGTTGTGTAAATCGCTCAACAGGTGGCGCTGTTATGCTGCATTTGTCATGATTTGCGCAATAGTTCTATCTCAAGGACTAATGCACGGATTTCCCCCAAACTCCATATTCAGTTAGACATTGACATATGTTGATGATAATTAGGTTCTGGTGTAAATCACCCAATAGGTGGCGCTGATATGCTGCATTTCGATGGATTTACACGATTTCAGGTACAGTAATATCTCAAGAACTAATGCACGGAATTTCATCTTTTTAGAATCCTCATGATGAGCATAGATGCACTGTGATAATGAATTTTGAAGTATTGACAAGTATGAGATAGAAGAAAGTTTTGTGATGGCCACAACATACTAGTTATTATTATTATTATTATTTTACTGTAAGAGTTGGTCCTATCAAAAACTCGTCAATATAAAAGTTGCAGATTGTATTAAGAAGATTTATAATAAATTTAAGCGGATTTGATAACTTGTGTATGACGAAGTTAGGAATTTGTTTCTTCTTAAAATTCTCCTTTTTTTCCCCTCTAACAGTTGGTCCTACTAAAAACTTGTTAGTATAAAAGTTGTAGATAATATTAAAAAGGAACATTTTATAACATTAAAAATAACATTTATAATAAATTTAAGTGGATTTGATAGCTTGTGAAGATATGATTTTTTTCTTCTTAAAACCCTATTTGTTTCGCCCCTTGAAGCCATTTTTAATGATATCAAAAATCTGTCATACATAAATTTTTGGCGCTTTTTCTAGAAGTAATAATAACTTTAAACTGATTTGATATGTATACTAAATAAGAAGTGATGAGTTTTTTTCTGTTTTCCCAAAAACCCTTCCCATTTCAACCCCCTTCGTCCGATTTTGCCCATTAACGAACTTAACCGAAATTTTCTGCCCCTTGATTTTATGTATCAGTTTGAAAGAGATTTGTAAAGAATTATGGAAGTTATCGTGTCATTAAAATTTATATATATGTATATATATATATATGTATATAACCATTATATATTTACAATTCATCATCTATTTCCAATTACTAAAATTAAATTAAAACATTTAGCTTCAATACATAACAGTGGCATTATACAAAATAAAGATGGAACCTTTAACTTGTAGTAATACAAAATCAAGCACAATACCACTAATTCACTAGCACATTGCAAATTGCAACCATTAGAGAGAGAGAGAGAGAAAGTTTTTAACTGGGGGTGGTTTTGGGTTCTAAGGGTCATAATCGGCATAGGTCTGCAAAACTTTTTCAGAATTTCTAGCATAAGGGAGAATTTAATACGTAATATTTCTTACGGAATCGACCTAAAATCTACCTTTTTTCTTTGTAGAGTTTTAAGTTTATAATTTTCTACACAATCGTTTTCTTTCATTTAAAACAACATTGATTTTTCTTACTGAATCTTCAATTGAATGTAATTGCCTAAGTAAAATTTTTTAATCAGTGTTTATGTAGTTAATTGTCTAAGTCAGTGATTCTCAACCTTTAGTTGACCACCCCACCACAGCATTTGTAAAGTCATTTTGCCCCCCCCCCTCCCCCGCCGCCACCTCTCTCATTCAGTAAATGATGTCTCTTATTATTCAAAAAGGGAACTGTATTCAAACGAAGGAAGTATAATAGAGCCTTAACAATAACTATTCATTTCACATTTTTTAACTTATCAAAAGAATGAGTCTTTTATCACAAATGTGTTTTTAACATAATTCTATAAATGCAACGTGGTTGTACATCTTCGCCTTTGTGGCAAAAATAGTTTTGTTGTACTATTCTAACTTATCTCAATATTCAAGAAAAATGCTATGAAGTGTGTACATGTTTATCTTCTCAAAATATCTTGAAGGGAGACTTACATTTGGCATTAAAATTGAGCACACATTTTATAATTAATTTTTGTTACTTATTAAGAGTAGGTGGAAAAGCTTTGGACACAAAATTTTCTTTCTACAGATAACACAACACCAATATACGAGCAGTGTTTCAAGATTCTCACATTTATAAATTTTAAGTAGCTATTATTCCGCATCACAACACATTTTCTCTGTTTTCACTTTCTCAATATCGTTGTCTTCCATGTGTTATCTGATTTAAAATTTTTAAATCTTTAAATTTTTTGTCATCATGTAAATTTATTTACAGTGTAGGATAACTGCACTAGAGCCATACACATTTACTATCTACCCATTTCCTTTTCTAATGCTATTTAAGACTGATAATTCTATAAAGTTGATAAAAAGCTCGTTTAGATATTTCATATTATTATTTTAGGTTAAATATGTTCGAGACAGTCAGTTTTTACTTTTAGTTGTTTCACGTGTAAAAGATTATTTATGTGACATATAGCAGAGCAAACAGAATTAGAAAGCTCATTTAATAAACATTCGGAAGGATTACGAAAAATTGCAAGATACAATAATAAGCAAAAAATATATAGATTTTTAATAGTAGAAAAAGATGTCAAAATATCTTAAAAGCTTACATGTATAATTATTCTGGTGCCATTCTATTTTAACTTTTTAAACTTTTGATCGAAAATATTTTTAAAAATCAATAAATTTTTTTTTTAATTTGTTTGTATTTCATTCATTTTTAATGTAGAAAATTACTTTTGCAAAAAAGAAACGTCAAAAGAAACTGGTTATGAATGGCTCTGAGTAACAAATTTGGAACTGCCCCCCCCCCCCCCCCAAAAGTAAAATTGCCCCCTGTGGGGCGTACGCCTCACGTTGGGAGCCACTGGTCTAAGTGGTCATTAATGTTGTTGATATGTATTATATACATGCATTATTAGTATTGCATGCATTTAGAACATAACCTGAAAATAATATTGCGTTAGTCAGCGTGTTTTTTGAATAATTTTAATTGTAGTATAACGTTGCGTCAACAATATTGGCATGTTTTGTAGAAATTCAGTCGGCCGAACTTTTAACTTTCACTGGGCGCTGCAGAGGCAAAAAAAAAGAAAAGAAAAAAAAAATATGGTTTCTGCCCAGCCCGGGCCTGAAAATTCCGGCCCAAGCGGACCTCTAAATCAAAGAATCCTTCTCTAATGTTTTAACAAGGCCTTCAATGAAGAATCTCAACTTAACCTACAATCTATCTATTAAAATCGCTTGAATCTGTCTCAGATATGTCGTGTATTTTTTAGAACATGCGAAAATATTAATTATTTAAAGGGGAAAAAATTGGCTTTCCAAAAAATAAGAATTTACAAGAAATTTAAGAATAAAAGATTTGATAATATGATTTAAAACATTTCTAGGCGAAAAGTTTGAAAGTACAGTGACATGCGTGAAAAAAAACATGTCTATGACGGAATTCAATCTTAAACGAAAAAATGTCTTCTGTACAATATCGGAAGAAAATGAATTTAATAAATTATAATTTAATAAATTATAATGAATTTAATAAATTATAAACAGAAATTATAATAAATTATAATAGAAAAAATATAACTAATTATAATAGAAGAAAGTTACTGGTACCAAACGATTGTAAATAAAGTCTACTTTTATATTATGGATATAAAATTTGCTTAGGGGGCCATCTACAAATCAAAAGCAGACCAAACTTTGTTTTTTTCAATGGCAACACCCAATTTTGACAATATATTTTAAATCTTCGGTTCAAACTATACCTAAAAACAAAATTCAAATCATTTGGATGATAAGTTTTTGAATTATAAACATTCAAAATTTAGAGCTGCTAATGTTAAATTACATATTCATGTGTTTATTAATATCTCCTGAAATTATAATCCTAATGTGATAATTTTTTTTGTGAGGTTATAGTACTAAAAAACCCAAACATAAATACATTGAATTTGTATATTTAAAATTTTTAGAATATGAATTATGAAATTAATAATCGAAAAAAAATGAATTGCAACCGACAATTTGTTTGATAGATTTAAATTCATTATGCCC
Organism: Maratus speciosus; assembly: GCA_963932465.1. Taxonomy (NCBI): domain Eukaryota; kingdom Metazoa; phylum Arthropoda; class Arachnida; order Araneae; family Salticidae; genus Maratus; species Maratus speciosus. The sequence goes on along the minus strand of OZ010789.1, from coordinate 129,403,701 downwards.
TGCTTTATACGAATTCTCAATTGCAAATTTTTCTTCCAAGTAGATTTTGAATTATGATTAAAAAATATCAAAATGATGATTTAAGGCGCCATGTATGATCAGTGTTGCCACATCTGGTGGATTTTTAATTTAGAAATATTAAATTCACACCAGAAAATTTTAAAGAGTAATTTTTTTTGTTTTATTTATGGAATGTCTATCATTTAATAAAGTAAAAATAACTATTAAGATATACTGGTGAGATTCGGAATGCTTACATAAAAAATCAGTCAGATGTGGCAACACTGTCTATGACATTGAGAAAAGCATAATTTGAAAAAAATATGTTTTATTCATTTCATTGAAAGATTTGGGCTGACAATAGTCGAAGTATATTAAGGGAGTGAAATTGTCTTATCGGTAAGATATAATACATTAAAAGTCCTTCCGGCCAGTGCCGGGAGGAAGAGGTAGCTTTTACATTCCTTATTTTTTAAAAGCTAGCTTATGTTATTCAAACACACGAATATTCAATTTGGTGGAAACCGATTATAGAAGATTCAATACTAATTTTTATCAATACTAAATCCTTATGAATGAGAATTTCGCGAAATTAGTCAGCTTTATCCAAGCTGCTTTTATTTAAAGTAACTTATATTTGGTTGCCAAATTCGGCGATATCTTGAAGTGCATGCCATTCTAAGACAACATGGTGGATGAGGCTAACTAGTGAGCTTGGTCGAGACCTTAGTAATTCCTCTGCACATGCTCTCTCACATCGGAATCGGTTGATATATACGAATGCTGTCGTGGCAAAAAAAACAAATTTTTCAAAATGTCACCCACATAAAGAAATTCAAACTGCTTTATCTGAGCCACTTTTTAAGATAAAGACAAAACAAAAAATGTTCCGGAATCCTTATATCAAGGTCAAATACTTAAGAAAGAAACCTTTTTCATTTCTAATTTTTTTGCACCTCACTTTAAATATAATTTTTTTTTCTAAATTGCCGCCATTTTGATACAAGATGGCGGAGGAAACTGGCCAACGAACTTGATCGAGACATTGCTATATACTATCCACATGCCTTCCTACATCGAAATAGGTTAATAAATACGCGTGTTATCGCGTGACAAATATCGGATAGTTTCAAAATGTCAGCCACGCTAGGAATTCAAAGTTCTATAACTCAGCCATTTTTTAAGATATAGACGAAACAAAAAATGCTCCGGAATCTTTGTATCAAGGTCAAACACATAAAAAAATCTTTTTCATTTTCCAATACCTTATTTTTAATTAAAAAATTTTTTAATGGCCGCCATTTTGAAACAAGATGGCGGATGAAGCTGTCCAATGAACTCGGTCGAGTCATTGGTATGTACTATGTACACACCAAGTTACATCCAAATCGGTTCATAAATACGCCTGATTTTTCTGATGCATGACAAAAATCAGGTCGTTTCAAAATGTCAGCCACAATAGAAATTCAAAATACTATAACTCAGCCTTTTTTTTTTTTTTTTTTTTTTTTTTGATAAATACGAAACAAAATTTGTTCCGGAATCTTTGTATTAAGGTCAAACACATAAGAAAAAAATCTTTTTCATTTTACAATTTTTTGGTACCTCATTTTAAATTTAATTTTTTTTAATTTATTTAAATGACCGCCATTTTGAAACAAGATGGCGGATGAAGCTGGCCAACGAATTCGGTTGAGATATTGGTATGTACTACGTACACACCAAGGTACATCCATATCGGTTAATAAATACGCCTGTTATCGCGTGACAATTATCAGGACGTTTCAAAATGTCAGCCACGCGAGAAATTCAAAGTGCTATAACTTAGCCATTTTTTAAGATATAGACGAAACAAAAACTGCTCCCTAATCTTTATATAAATGTCAAACAAATAAGAAAAAAATATTTTTCCATTTTCAATTTTTTGGTACCACATTTCAAATTTTAAAATTAAAAAAATTTTTTAAATGGCCGCCATTTTGAAACAAGATGGCGGATGAAGCTGGACAACGAACTCGGTCGAGACATTGGTATGTGCTATGTGCACACCAAGTTACATCCAAATCTGTTTATAAATACGCCTGTTATCGCGTGACAAAAATCAGGTCGTTTCAAAATGTCAGTATAACTGAGCCATTTTTTAAGATATAGGCGAAACAAAAGCTGCTCCGGAATCTTTGTATAAAGGTCAAACATATAAGAAAAAAATATTTTTCCATTTTCCAATTTTTGGTACCACATTTCAAATTTTAAATTTTTAAAAAATTTTTAAATGGCCGCCATTTTGAAACAAAATGGCGGATGAAGCTGGCCAACGAACTCGGTTGAGACATTGGCATGTACTATGTACACACCGAGTTACATCCAAATCGGTTCATAAATACGAGAGTTACAGTGTGACAAAGATCAGAAATATATATATATATCAACTTTTGAACGGAGGGTGGTTTCTGGGTCTGGGTGTCTGGGGGTCATGATCGATGAAAATATACCAAAATATTTTGAAACTGCTTTCCTCCGAAGGGCTGCAATAGGTAGCTTTTTATAATGAAAGCTACCCAAAAGCAGTGACATAGTGATTCTATAGCATTTCAACAATCGAGTACCGAACTTCAATTTGGATACAGCCCCAAAATAGGCTCATTTTAAAATAATCAATTTCTCTGAAACTAATCCTACGAATTTCACGAAAATTTGTGTTTAGGCTAATTGAAGGGTATAGAATTTATTTATGCTGGTAAACTTGGGTATTGCTATTGAAAAATACAAAGTTTGGGTTCATTTTGATATGTAGATGTCCCCCTAAGCAAATTTTATATACGTCATTTAAAAGTAGGTTTTATTTCTAATCGTTTGGTACCAGTAACTTTTTCCTACAATAATTTGTTGCAGAGTTAGTAGGGGATACTTGCTTTTTTTCCACGATTGTACCTGCTAAGAAGGGAACCTGTCTATAACAGATTTTTCTTATCTCGTATGCGATTCCGTCCTAGAAGATTTTACTGCATAGCATTTTTCATATTTTTAAGACTCCAAGTCATAGAATATGGATTAAAATCGTTAATGGAAACTTAGACATTTACATACAAATAGAGATTCATCAAAAAATCAATGTAGTTTACATGGGCATAAGCAGAACATAGGGAGGGACAGTATTTCGGAACGGATATGTGCCTGTATTTCGAAGCCAATGGCGCTTTTTAAAAAAGAAAATATATAAACATAAAAAAAAAAAAAAACTAAAATAAATATTTTTCGTCAGAAATCCTCGTACAAGACAATTTTCAAAAGGCGAAAAAATCTATACAAAACAATTAAGGAGGCTCTTCAGGGGACTTGGCCACACGAACCCTCTGTTTAAGATTAATTTGAAACACATAAGCGTAAGAAGGAAAACATAATTTAAAATTATCCTCCAGGGTGTTTAATGAAGTAGATCCTCATGCCGAAAAATTCTTAGTTCTTGTTTTTCTTAGTGTTTAATTATTTTATATCACTTACGAATAATATATTTTACTTTTTTTTTTCTAATCACCAGAGCTAATGGAAATTTCAAAATCAAAAGAGGGGAAATGGTTCTATCCTGCCCTGCACCCTTGTCAGCATATATGTCAGCTTACGTTAAAAAAAAAAAAAAAAAAAAAAAAAAAAAAGATGATTTTAAAATATAATAATCCTAAATCTGTACAAAGATAAAGTAAATAAACAGTTATCCTGTAATTTATTAAACCAGATTAATCTTCAATATAGCATAGTATTGTTATTCAAACGTTTCGTTTAAGAAATATAAAATATCACAAATGTTTGGCTTCTATTTTTAAGGTATAGCCTCTTACTTGTATCTTACATGGCCTAGTAATAATGAAGTCAAGGTCAAGCCTAGTCTTCGGAAAAAATAAAAGTGGGACATAGCACGTCCTGGGAACAATAAAGTCTAGTGCTTGGCCCGGCTCGAGTTCAATGGAATAAATTTGTCCCGGGCCCTTGCAGACCTCTAATTTCTTTCCCCGAGCCCATGTTAGGCTGGAATTTTATTTATTTATTTTTATATATATTATAGTCATCTTGTACATTGTTTTAGTATCAGGGATGTAGTGGAGGGTATACGGGGTTATACACCATATACCCTCTGGATTTTTTTAAGGAACACCGTATAACCTCTGTTTCTCAAGAAAGCTGTAGTATAGTACAGAGTGCCCGCGTATAACCTGGCCTACCTTTATTTCCGCAACCGTTGGTCCTAGATGCATACTCCCAATTACAAAAATGGTCAGAATTAAGTGCAGGGTTAAGATAAAAAAAAGTTTGAAGTGAAAAAACAATTTAGTGAAGAATTACAGAATCTAAATTTTTATACGGTCCACCGGTCCTTTAAGTTATATTAAGTAAAATTTCCCTGTTACACTGGCAAGTAAGGCAAAAAAAAAAAAAAAAGTCCCGCTATTCTATGATTAAAATTGACCGAGTAGTAGCTGTTTAAAGTTGGAGTATATTTTTTGCTGCATATTAGGCGTCATTCACAAATTTAGTAGAAATACAATTTCGTCAGATATATTAAAGAAATGGTTGAGAGTAAAATTAGCATTGCAATATAAATTTGAAATCTTTAATCATTCTGACATATTATCGCAAAATGTGCAATTTGTACTGAACATTATAAGAGGATAAAAATAACAGATTTTTTGTTAAATAAAAGGATGAAAAACAACAGCCTTAATTCTTTACAAAATGATACATATTTTAAAATGCTCTTACATTACACTGTCTTTCAAATTTTTGGTTGTGGCATGTTTTTTAGCTTTTGGAAATTGATTATTATGTATTTTTTAGCTCTGAATCTGAAAATGACCTTCATTTTAAACCATCACGTCAGGAATTTTCTCAAATCGCAAATTTCAAAGCTAAAAAGCTAAAAGTTAAAATTGATCCCACTCCCCTCCCAACCCCATCGGACCCCGGAGCTGTTTAGCTGTAAGAAACCCAGTATATTCCAAAAAACCTAATAAATTATTGAATTAAATAAAATTAAACTGAATAAAAAAGTCTTACATCTATTTTATAGTATCAGATTTTTCAATCTTGAAATTTACGATTTGCGAAAAATCTTGACATGATGGTTAAAAGTGAAGGTAATTTTTTAATTCAGTGTTAAAAAATACATAAAATGTAATTATAAAAGTTAAAAAATACAACCATCGCAGGTTTATGTTATCTAATCTAAAACTGTTTCTTACACTTCTTGACGGTAATCTATCCGATTTTTTTTTGTGTTATCCTCTAATTTAAGTATGTATAAGATGGTAAGAGTAAAAAATCATAATAATATTGCATTGTCATCGGATTTACGTCAGTATGTAAAATTTAACTTCGATCGGACATTTGAAAGTAAGTTAAAGTTCGAGTGCAAATTTTAAACTGGAAAGACGATCATTGCAAGTTAAATAAAACCTTGTGAAAATAACATAATTTCAGTTAAAAGAAATCATAGCTTCAAATCTTTACAAAATAAAACATATGTTAAAATACAATTATTTTAACTAATCTGAAACTTAACTAAGAAAAGTTAATCGTAATATTTGTACGATTTCTTTCACAGCGCAGATGCCTTGAAATAAGTTTAAGTACTTTATACACGGCCCCTGAAAACATGGTCGAAATCATCTGTTTTGATATGCAAAAAAGTGGTATAAGTCATGCATTTCAAAGTTTCATAACTCGGTCAATTTTAATGTTAGATGAATGGGACTTTTTTTGTCTTACTTGTTAGTGTCACAGTAAATTTTTAGTAAATATCACTTATATGAACCGGAGGACCGTATAAAAATTTAAAATTCGTAATTTTTAATAAATGGTTTTCTTGATCCAAATCACTTTAAAAATAATTCTTTACCTTATTTAAACCATTTTTGTAATTTGAAGTATGCATCTAGGACCAACGGTTGGGAAAATAAAGGTCGGTCAGGTTATACGTAGACACACTGTATACACTAGGGTATACCCTCTGCCTTGAGCGTATACCTTCTGCTTAGAACGTATACCCTCTGTTTTTTTTTACGACTACACTATCGTTAGATATTTAATTCGGTTTAATAAATTACAGAGATATATATTTAAAAATCTATCCTTTTTCTTTATAAATCTTTAAAAATATAATTTTCTTTGAAATCTTTCTTCATTTGAATGTAATTGCCTAAGTCAATTTTTCAAATCAGTGTTTATGTACGTAATTGTCTAAGTGGTCATTAATATTGTTGACAGTTTGTATTGTATGCATTTAAAACATAACCTGGAAATAATTTTGCTTAAGTAAGCGTGTTTTTTAAATAATTTTAATCGTAAGATAATGTTGCTTCAGAAATATCGGCATTTTATAGAAATCCAGTCGGGTCGGATGGGGCAGAGCGAATTATTATTTTTTATTTTATTTTACCTTTTTTGTACGATTTCTGCTGGGTTTGGTCTTGAAAATTCCGGCCTGTGCAAATCTCTAAGTCTAAGAAGCTCCACCTGCTAATGTTTTAAGAGGGCCATCAATGAAGAATCTCAACTGAACTTTCAATCCAATTTTTAAAATCTCTTAAATCTGTCTCAGCCATGTCGTATATTCTTTAGAACGTGCGAATATTAATTTTTTAAAGGGAAAAAAACTGGTTTTCAGAAAAGAAAAGTTTAAATATTGAATTCAGACAGATAAACAAATTATTTAGAATAAAAAATATCAATATTAATATATCAAGATTTGTCAAGCCGATTTTATATTTAAAAAAAATAATAATATTCTCGCAAAAGTTTAGAAGACCAATGTTGTAAAAGTTTTTCGTATTAGGAAACAGATGGCAGCACTAATAAATAAGCGCCAGTTACGATGAAAATTCATATCATACCAGGTCCAGGGGCACTATTTAGGAGAAGGGATTTAATTTTACAGAGGCTAAAATTGGATCATTATCATTAAATAACCATTTTAAGCACAGAAAATAATAATTATCTATGATATTTGCTAAATATTACCTACTACAAAATTCTCAAAGGAAGACGCAGTTATCACTTTGGCTAATTTAAAACATCAGGGCCGAAACTAGCCTTTTTTGCAACCGGGGCAAACATGGATTTTGGCGCCCCCCCCCCCCCCCCCCTCTTCTACAAAGTATATTTACAAAGAGAATTTTACTAATTTTATAACAGACGACTTATTTTACAATTTAAAATATGTAATTATAAAATATGTAATACTGAACTACGTAATCTACAGTGGCGGATCCAAAAGGGAGGTCCCTCTGAACATCAACAAAAATATTCTAAAGATCATTTTTAAAATGACATATTCAGTAGAATCCCGATTATTCGAGTCCCCCTAACCGAGTTATTTTCTTCTGATCGACTGATAGCTTCTATTATTATGAAACAGCCATTATAAATGAAGTGTTAGGTGAAGATGAAAGAGCAGTCGTAAAAAGTTAGAACTTTGATTTTCTGATCCGAATGGGGAAAAAAATTGCCATTTTTTTTCCCATTCGGACCAGAAAATCAGAGTTCTAACTTTTTACATCTGCTCTTTCATCTTCACCTAACACTTCATTTATAAAGGCTGTTTCATAATAATAGAAGTCATCAGTCCATCATAAGAAAATGATCCATTCCAAAGGTATAATCCTTCATTTGGCGCCCCTTCGTTTTGGCGCCCGGGGCACATGCCCCCTCTGCCCCGCCCCCCTTAGTTTCGGCCCTGTAAAACATATATGCGGAAATAAAACTCTATCGATAGCTTTTCAGTCTATGCACAACAAAACAAAAAAAAGGAAAATGCGCCCCCTTCCCAACCTAATTTTTTTTTGTTCTCCCCCCCCCCCCAAAAAAAAAAAAAATTTTGCTCCCCTTAAAAAATTTCTGAAATGGTGCCCCTGATTTATACCAACATGGCCCAACTGACATTATTTGAGGCCCGGGGCAAGCATCAAACTGGGGGCCCCCTTTGTATGTATCCATGGAAATTGTTTGTAAATTATGCTGAAATATCTAGTGCTAAATTTCATACCTGTTGTATATATACGTAAGATTTGGACCAGGTACAATTCACATTTCTATATACAGGGTATCTCAAAAAAGATGGTCACATATTAAAGAAAAAATACTAGAAAAGTAGTAGAAAAAATGATGGATTAGCTATCGGGAGCAATTGTTTATAAAAAACTTTCCCTTTCTTTATATGTCATAAATTGTCGTCAGGACCCGACTTATGCAGGGGCATGCGGGGCAGCTGCCCCGCCCCCCCCCCTTTTTAGGGACCCCCCATGAGAGTAATCAAGATTTTCATTAAAAGGTGCCAAATGATTAAAATTAGCCAAAAGTAACGTAAATTCATATTTTCAAACATTTGGGAAGGGAGTGCAGTCCTCCCTTCCCTTCTCTGCTTCCAGTACCCCCACCACCCATGCAAAAAACAAACTATATAATTAGAAAACTAGTGATTAAAATTCTGTTATGGCAACTTAGTATTCTACTGTTTTCAAAAGAAATTCCTTATTAACGTTTTCTACGTAAAATGGCAAGTTAAAACCATTATGACCTGTTTGGGGCATTTTCTTTTAGGCATCTTATAACGTATGTAGATAAGCCAAGTTTGCAAAAAAACACTCGGGTCAACCAATCTATCCTTTTTTCTACTATTATCCTATTTTTTCTTTAAGTTGTGACTATTTTTTGTGATACTCTGTATACAGATGTGAGCAGTACCGGGTACAAAATTTATGCATACTTACAATATGTACGAAGTTTAGTACTAGCTACTTGCGCATTATTTGCAAAAAAATTCTATAGATAGATAAAAGGGGGCCCCCAGAGGGATTCTTGCCCCGGGGCCCCCATAACCTAAGTCGGGCCCTGAATGTCGTACATATGTCATATACTCGATTTGTCTAAGGAAAATGCCCCAGTTGGCCGTCATTAGTGGTCTCAACTTCTCTCGTTACAAGAAAACCGTCAATAATGAATTTCTCTTTAAAACAATAGAATGGTAAATTGTTATATTGAAATTTTAATCATTAGATTTCTAATAATACAGTTAATTCTTTTTTTTTTTGGGGGGGGGGAGGGGTACTAAATCTCCCTTACTAAATCTTTGAAAATGTAAAAATTTTGGTCACTCATGGCCAATTTTAACCATTTAGAATCATTATTACTGCAATGGGGCCCCCTTCAAATGGGGAGCACGGGGCAGCTGCCCCGCATGCCCCTGCATTAGTCAGGCCCTGCATACCAAAGTTTTTGCAAAAGACTAAAATATAAAATATATTTAATTTTATTACTTTAATCTTTAAACTTTACATGAAGCGTAGATAGTCAATGCCAGTGATGATTCTAGGAAATGGTTTGGGGGAAATTTCCCACAACGCATTAGAATAGCATGTCCCATCCCGTCCTTTCCCTTCCCCAGTAATTTCCGATTTTCAGTTTATGAAAAGGTTTTAAAAATCAAAATTCAATGCTAGAATTCAACAATCTTAAGAAAATGTGGTACATTTTGAATTGTATCTAAATCCAACCGCACCCTCAAGACGATAGTTCTAAGACTGCCGAACAAAAATTGCTTCACTTGAATAACTATTTACGTTAATGTCTAAGATATCCAAAACAACATACATAATAACAATATGATTTTTAGATAATTTTATTAATTAACGGGGAAGACCACGAAAGAACTGGATGGATTATATTGCAAAAGCAATGAGGGATAAAGGTCTGGAGCAGGAATGGACCCTTGACTGGAAAAAATGAAAAAGGACTGTTATAGATTCTTCGGATGGCGGTATCTGTCTCCATAAACCGAGTTTATACATTTGTAAGAAGATTATATGTAAAATGTTAATTTATAGATGACTTCAATAACTAGACGTTGGAATAACAACATATACACTTTAATACAATTCTATAAAGATAATGTTACACCACTTCGTTGATACCTTCTTTAAATACAGTATATTTCTCACTTAAAACCTATAATATACTTCTTTCGAACAATTTGATTAGGCCTAACAGTGCCTTCCTCAGGGACCGTGCTAACCATTCGCCAACTCGCCAAATGTGAATATATCGTGAAATTGGTGACAAAAAAATTATTGTGGCGAAAAAGCTGGCGAATGATTTTTTGGGACTCTTTTGTTGTTGTAATCATGTTCTGGAAACGTAAATGAATTTCCGTTTTTAGCGCGAGTTCGCGGCCGTATTTCCAGTCTATATTCCTCCTCTTCTTCTCGGCCGGCCAATTAGGGGTAACTGTTCTGAATTTTCCGAAAATTCGGACATAAAAAATATCGCGAATTTCGATAACTGTTCGCCGAAAAAAATAAATTTTGTCAATCGTTTGCAGGAAAATCGCGAATTTCGTCAAAGGATCGCTGAAAAAGCGCGAATTTCGTCAAAAGATCGCGAAAAAAAAACTACGAAAACTACTTATACATAATATGTTTAATAAAACTACTTCAGGGTTGAAAGATTTAATGATAATAATTATATATATGATATATATATACATGTAATATATATATATATATATATATATATATATATATCATATATACACGTATATATAATATAATATATGCATATTACACTTTTGGCTAATAATAGGTAAATTTGGCTAATGATTTTCAAATTTGGCTAATGTGTTGGCTAATAGTCTTAATTTCTTAGCGCGGTCCCTTCTTTCTTGGCATCTCATAAGCCGATGCTTCGTGAACAATATAATTTTATAGACTGACTCTTTTCTAATTTTGAATATGTCTAAACCTTGACCTCGTGATCTTGAATTTTCATAATTCGTGCTTTCAAATCATAAATAATAAAAATACTAGAGCGTCAGTTAATTTGATGATCACGCACGTCATGAAGAAAATAAAGTATGTTTAAATCCAAATCCTACACATATATATATTATATATATATATATATATATATAATATATATATATGATATATATATATATATATATATATATATAATATATATATGGTATATATGGTGAATATATATATATAAAACGGATTTATTAATTCAGTAGTTAGAGCTCTTTTTGCAAAATATTTACAAGATATTTAGATTCATTAACAAAAAATACTGTTATGGAAATCTCACAATTCTTATAGGAACAGTGTCAATAAATGTATCGTGATCCTATCTGTAACAGAAAAGTGTTTTCTAGTTGCAATTTTGTCGTACAACCTTTTTTCATAGGATAAAAGCTACACCTAGGTAAAGGGTTGAGAAAATAACCCCATTAAAAAAATATTTAGCTTCGGCTGCTTCACTGTGCTTTCTAAATAAGATTGAACAAATTATTTTGTATGAAAAGTGCAATCTACATTTATCAGTAGACGAATTAAGAAATTTTACATTGAATTTTCTTTAATGGTACTTAAAAGGCATGTGTTAAAAGGCAAACTTTGAGAAAACCTTCAATAAGATTATTTACTTTTATAGAGAAATGGAAAACTCTGACACCTGGGTGTCTGAATAAAACATGCCATTTTTATACATTCATGGATAAAGATGCAGTTTCATACATTTACGAAAGAAAATTAATTCGGGTATATGACAGAAAAAAAACAATTTGAATCTCAGATATAAAAATAGTTAATAAAGATAATGTGAGATAATCGTGAAAAATGCAGGATAGTAGCGCCACCCGCTGGGCGATTTACACCAAAAAGTAATTAGCATCAATTTATATTAGGGACTAAGTGAATCTGAAGTTTTATTAAATTCCGTTAATTAGTTCTTGAGATAAAGCGCCCACAAAATCTGTGTCACTTACAGACAGACAGATATTTTGTAAAAACATGTTTTTACGTGATCTCTGACCCCTAAAATGTGTAAATCCGTCAAAAACCGGAATTTGAAAATTTTCACGAATCCAATACCTTTTTCTTGTACAGATAGAAAAAAGTAAAAATGGGGTATCATGCATGTCTGTGCTAATACTCGTTAAACAATCGTAATATAGTTAAGTAGACATAAATCATAATGTAGTAAGAGACATTTATTTCATATTTCGAGTTGATCTTTTTAACTATTGTTGCCAATTCTAAGACAATGCAAGTAATAATATTTCCTTTCTAACGATAAACTATTTTCACGTGAATATTAAAAAGATAAAGAAAACTTGGGTGAAAATTACGTCAGATTCAAAATGATACACATAAAATGTCTTTTAAAACAATTTTCTTATAGCGTTTTTAAAAACATTCTGGGAAACAACGTCTCTCACTAGATCATTTTATATAAGCTGATTTTCAAATACTGTTTACTGATCTTATTTAATCAATCACTAAAACAGCCATTAGGTGTTTCAACAGTAGCTGACTCGGCCTTAAAACAGCACGTCAGGGTTGCCAGCTTTTAGCCAGGCCAAAAAAAGCCGGCAGGCTTTTTTTGGTTTTAGTCGCTTAAAAAAAGCCGGCTTTTATTTTTCGAAAAGGTGGTTTATAGATAATTCATATATAATTTGGATTAATTTATTTTTAATACATTTATAAATATTTTCTACGATAAAAATATAAAACTTCTATTAAATTTTGTCAAATAAATAAGACCTTATAACTGCTAGAATGTAACTGTGAAAGCATTATGTCTGAAAAAAAATTATGAATATTCAGAAGAATGCATTAAATTAGACTCTAAAATATTGGTTTGGAATTCTTTATCATGGCTCTACACATACCACACATTTTAAAGATTATATGAAAGAATAAGAAGTTGTCACACATTAAAATAGAAACAGTCTTACATATACTGATATTAACTTTTAAAATTGATTAAAACTAAATAGCTTATATGAATTTAATAACTGAAATTATCTTATATAATACTTGAGCAATAATAAGCAATCGATAATAAGTAATAAGCAATTGATATATAAAAAATACTTATAAAAATTATATATGTAAAAAGGTTTTCTGCTACTTAGCTGTTATGTAACTTATTCCAAATATGTCCATATGGACAGATTAAAATCGTAGAATGAACAATGTTGAAAGAGGAATTAGGAACGATATAACATTTGAGGAAATTTTAGTATGTGCATAAAATAAAGAAAACAAAAAATTCTCCAAATAAAACTTGTTGAATTAGAATTTTGAAAAGCTAGTTGCTATTTAAAATAGTGAATATTCATGCCTAAATTAATGCATATATTATTCATAATACTGTTTTAATAGAGAGAAATGGTGGTTTTATTCAATTACTTTAAGTGTGATTTCAAATAAATGTTTATGAGAAATAAAAGAAAACTTGTATTATTAATATCCCTTAAAATTAGTTAATAAAATATATAACTAAGCAACCATTGTCCTTTTTAATTATAGAAAGCAGTAAAAATAAGAAAAAGATTGTTAAGGTCAGTGTAAATCAGACAAAGCAATTGGAAGGACCTTTTATTCCAATATAAATTAGGTTATATTGATTTCTACCTCAACTAAATATCTTTAAAACAAATTAAAAAACGCATAAAAATGCGTCGTTTATAATTAAAATGCTTCACTGTATAAAAGCCAATTTTGGCCAAAAAAGGCCAATTCTGGCCAAAAAAAGCCGGTTAAAACCAATAAAAGCCACCGGCGTGGCTTTTTTTAATTTTAGCCGGCTTTTTTGCAACCCTGCAGAACGTCCTACAAGACTCTTGTAGGACGTATTGCGTAAAATCCCTCAGTCAAATGGAAATGAATGGAAATCCGTTTACAAGGAGATTGGTTATTTGCTTATCCTCTTCGCCACTGTGTATTAATGCAGTATTATTAATTATTACTGAATTATTTCTTCTCCCATTTGATTTCAGAGCAATATTTTTATTTTATTTGAATTAGTTTGAATCTTAGACTTCGAAACATATCATTCTGATATCGAAATTGTAATTATGTTCGAGTACCATTAATAAAAAGGGACAAAACGGAGGTCCCCATTTGGGGGCCCAGGGAGCGAAGAGGTTGAAATTCAATCTTCAAACAATTTTAACTTGTTATTAAAATTTCTCCACTGCGTTGTTTCAGTATCGGGATCGGCTCCGAAAACAGAGGCCCGAACTCATCGTCTTTTCAACACTTCACAACATAGTTGAAAAGTGTTTATGCATTCGGTTTGTCTGTCCGTGCTCTAACTCTCATAAATATACCCGAGTTGCTGTGATTTTAATTTGTTATTGGAATTTACTGTAGCATGATCGCTACTGAAAATGAAGACTGTAGCATATGTAGTTCATTTACAGACACAGCCAAAAGTATTATTACGTTACATTACGGTCAATGGGGAAAAAATCATTTCAAGTGCATTTTAATCGTGTTGTACAATTTCAAACATAATGCAATTATTGATATTTATTTATGTGGAGCACTAACAGATAATGCATTACTTGGAATATGAGGTGAAAAGCATTTATTATTTATTTACAGAGTCACACAGAAGAATTACATTACAAAATGGTCTACGGAGTTAAACTGTTCTAGCGTATTTTAATTATGTTACATTATTTCAAACATATACTGAAATTGATATACGTTACTGAGGTTTACAACAGCAATATACTTGCTGTAGAATAAGATGGAAATATCGTTCGTTTATTTACAGGGACACACAAAAAATTTCGGGTCCAGTACTGTATCCGAAATACTGTCTATTTGCGATAATTGTTGAAAATGCGTTTTCCGTTACCCTATGCGTTTTTCAATTTAATTCAATTTTGCATATTACGGGTATGTATAAATATAAATTCCATAGATGATATACAGAGCTACACAAAAGAATTCGTAAGCATTACTGTACGAGCTGGAATTGATTAAAGGAGGTTTTCAATTGAGTTAAATATTTTCAAGCTGAATTATATTTAGCATACTAAGAGATGTTTGTAGAATGTGAATAAAATAATATACAGGACCACACAAATAACTGAAGAGAAGAACACTTATGGATGATAATTTCTAAAAATGTGATTTCAGTGGTTATAAGCGTGTTTTTGCCTGAATAAAATTTCAGCTTAATACGCGCAGTATTTAAAAATCTGCAGGTAATATACAAAGCTGTTCAAAATAATTCAAGTATTTTTCCCACAAAAGAATTGAAATACTTTTCCAGCTATGGACGGTAATGGCTGAATCCTGTTTTTCAAATATGTTATGCGTTTTCTAAAATGACTACTTAGTTATCTTATTTACCTTATTAAACAGCGAAGTATTGTTAAAGTATTCTGGAATTGTTGATAAGTGTTTCATAATTAGGGATTGACTGAATACCGAATAGTTGATTCGGTATTCGGTGGTTCGGCATGTAAACCGAATATTCGGCCGAATAATTGCGGATAAGTATTTTCTTAGAAGTAGAAGAATTCTCTTTTACTTAGAGGTAGAATAGGCTAAACGATGAGTTTCAATATTATCTGCATGAGTTCAGAGTTCAGCTGCACTACAAAAAACAAGTCAAAGGCCATTTTTTATTTAAAAAAGACTTCCTAAAATAGTCTACATAGGAGCGAAATCAAAACAACAGTCTGCAACAGAGAAAAAAAATGTAAGGAAGATACACATCTTTCCCTTATTATTTAATTTTATTTACTTCTACATTAGTTTTTTTTAATTTAAATTTATTTAATGCGTATTTTCTTTAATATACACATCAAATAAGTATATCAGTGTTCATATCTGTATATCTAAGGTGTATATTAAAGAAAATACACACATCAAATAAGTATACCCCTATGCCTATCCTATAACTTTTATAACCATTATATCAAAATCGCTCAAATTTCTTATCTTCACCAGCACGATGTTAAAATATTAATCAAAATATATAAATAAATATATCAAAATAAATATTCTACCAATAATTTGACAGAAAATAGTTAAATGTACAAATTGATATAATACCTTTTGTATTTTGAGAACATTCCTATTCAATATGCTTATAATTAGACAATCAGTAAATCAGCTTAATGACAGCATTGTTTCTTATTATTTGAATGAACTTTTGTTTTTCTGACCATCCTTATCCTTAATAATACCCTGTATAGTTTAATATTTTCATAGGTTATTTTTGGGTATTAACTAGTGATAAAATAATAAAAAATAAGTGATGAGTTAATGAATTTGTGAGTGGAAAGAAGTCATTAAATTTTTTTGTGTAATTAGATTTTAGAATAAAAATGTAACTGAATTAAATTATTGAGAATTTAATTTCAATTAAAGCTTATTAAAAAAGCTAATATATGCAAAAATGCGTACTAAAAAGTTACAAGTATTCGGTATTCGGCAAAATTGCTGCTTCGGTCAATCCCTATTCATAATCTATATGCTTGATGCGTGATTTATCTTTCTTGCTAGTAAAAGGAATCCGATTTCAATCTTTTAGCACAATATGGTAAATTTTGTTTTTTATAGTGAATTTTGATCTGTTTTCAATAGTATATTTTGTTCTCTTTTCTATAATAAAGTTTGTTCTCTTGTGTCATCTGCATCATCTAATCTGCCATATATACCAAAAACACGGATGCTACAATTAGTTGCAAAAATGTGACGCTGCTTTCCGGACTATTACGCCTATGTATCTCCAGAAGGTAAAAAATCATAATGGCATAAGATAAATAAACAAAAACGGCAGAAAAAAGGAAAAATCCCATAATCTAATAGATTCGCCCAGCCTAAAGTGTTCAACCAATTCTCTTGCTTATTTTATGTTCAAGGATTAAAAGTAACCTCCACAAGGATGTAATTTATTTCAAATGAAAAGCATTTGACAGGGTTTTTTTTTTCTTTTAAACAACAATTGTTATCGTACTCCTAATCAGACTTAACTTTGACAGTGTTTTATGGAATAATGACACATAGCAAATTCAGATGTCACTTCTAAATATTCTGATGTTCATTTGAAGAGAAAAATACGTATTTTTAAACATTGTGTGTTTAATCGTTTAATCGTTAAAATTAAATGATTAATCGTTAAAACTGTTTTGTGCTTTTAAAGAAGAAAGAATTTATCGTAAGTAAAATAATAATAATAAGAAGAAGAAGAATTCAAGGCGTAAAAGTGATTTTTTTATAGCGAAAAACGTTATTTTACTGCATTTCATTTTAATTTTATTCTGTTTTAAATAATTATTAAAAGTGTAAGCTATTTAACGATTTTATTTTTTAAAAGGGTGTTAAAAAAGCGTTTAAGGAATTAGTTAATATAAATATATACCGGGTGTCCTAAAAAGGATTGGCTAATTTTAAACTTCAGTAACTTGCAAACGGTGACAGATATTTAAAATATTCTTGCAGGAGCGTTATGTATAATGTCAGAATTTGTTTACTGTGATTCTCGAATTTAGTTTGAATTACAAACAATAGATGGCGCTGTGAGCAATATGCGCTAAATCCAGGCTTGATTTTTGGTACTTCGGGACCCACTCAATACATTTTAATCTCCTTTTTTGGCATGGGAGAAGAAAAAGACCAAAAATCCAGCTCGAATTTAGCGCCTGTTGCTTTCAGTGCCATCTATTGTTTGTAATTCGAACTAAATTAGAGAATCACGGTAAAAAAAACTTCTGACATCATGTATAATCCTCTTGCAAGAATTTTTTAAATATCTGTCACCGTTTGCGAGTTTTTGAATTTTAAAATCAGTCAGTCCTTTTTAGGACACCCGGTATATGAGGAGGGGCGTTTTAAAGCTCACCTTATCCAGAAAATAAAATTTTGGGAACCTTTAACTGCGCCTCCATTGGTTTTCATTGTAAACCAAGCTTTTACAGTGCCAGAAATACAGTAAACTCTGTCTAAGGCGGAATCGGTCGGGACTGAGAAAAATTTCCGTGGTAGACAATATTCCGGCTTATGCAGAAAAGCTCCCCCCCCCCAAAAAAAAAAAAATCCCTGGAAGATGACGATCTTTTATTGATTCTCCTGACTAGAAAATCGGTTGAAAACTGAAATTCTGAAAGATCCTTTGTCTTTTTAAAGATAAATGAGAAACTTTATTCAATTTCTTAAGTACTGCTGTAATACATTCATATTGGAAGTTTATACACACACACACACACACACACACAAAAAAAAAAGAAACTTCGAGAATGAGAAAGAACGCTATAATTTTGAATTTGAGTACAATCTTAAAGTATAATATATTGTACTTTCGAAAATACGTAATCATTTTCATAAATGTTCATTTTACTAGAAATATTAACTTTTAGATGCAATTTTGCATATGAAAAAATGGCATAAGCATAAATTCCTTAAAATTTAAAGTTTCTGTTCTTTTGAATTAACTTTTTTAAAAGCTTACGGAATTTTAGCTAACATGCTCGACATTGAGTTATTTGACTTATCAGTTTTAAAGTTTAATAAACAAAACGCTTTTCATTTTTAAATTATTCTTTTTCCGCCTTATACAAAATTTTGGTTTCGGTGGAACCTTAAAATCCTTTCCGTTTCCGCGTCAGACAGATTCCGCCTTATGCAACATGAATTAATGTAATTTTCTATGGGTTCGCCGGGACTTGAAAAAATTTCCGCGGTAGACAGATTTCCGGCTTATACAGAGTCCGCCTTACACAGAATTTACTGTACACGATAAAACTAGTTTTTTTTTTTTTTTGCAGACTGCGCTGTTTTCTCGATGCAGGTTCATCAATAGACGATATAGAATAGATTGATAGTGAAAACAATATTTTTTAAATTTTGGATAAGGCTAGTTTTGAGACTCATGTCCTGATACACTATATGGCCAAAGGTGACCGGTCACTTGCGATTTTAGACGTTTTGTTAAATATCTAGAAAAACACACGAGAAATTAACCTGAAACTACAGGTGTGTAAACAGTATAGTATAGGTCATATATTTCCGCGAAGATTTTTCCCCGAAACCCCATAGGAGACCGTCAACAAATTGAAAAGGAACTAATACCTTTTGGATAACCCTGTAAAAACTAATGTAGCAAAAGCATTCAAACTCGAGATTATTAATAAGTGGCTTATTGTAATATACTGTGTTCATTTTTATGAGTATAGCATGTATACTCGTAGAGAAATTAAGGTTTTTATAAAAACAATCCCAAATTTCGCCAAGTTTTTTGCTTATAATTTGCAGAGTTCTTAATATATAAAAAAAGTTCTTTTCAGAAAATATGACAAACAATATTGTACACAACACTTTGCAATCAGAATTAAAAAATAATAAAAATTGGATGAAAAATGAGCAGGCTTACTGAAAAATGTTTCACTGCGCATGCTCGAATGCAATCAAAATATAATGTGCATAATGTATTAGCTAAGTATATAGAGCAACTTTTGTGAAGTCTCAAAATCATAGCTTGAAAATTCTGAAAATTATCGTCGATAGAATAAGCTCGAAATCCGTTGTTCCCAAAAGGAAGCAAAAAGATGAGGGCTTGTATCCAAATATAGTACGTGCAATATTGTGTACGCTATCTTGGCACTAATCAACAGATATTTGATACAACCCCTCATATTTTTGTTTCTTTTTTAGGAACAACGGATTTCTTGCTTATTCTATTAACGATAATTAGGGGTAATTTATATTATGGCATATTAGGGTATTTTATGTGATTTTTTATTTATTTTTATTTGTGAGCAATGAATGTGGCAAATATTTTTTAAATAAAGATTTTACAATATTTTCCACTCTGTATGCTATAGGGGCTAAAGGGAGAGCGAAAATTTCAGGAATAGAGGATAATTTATATGATTAATTATTTATTGCGATTAGAGAATAATGAATAGAAAAAAAAATTTTGTGCATAAAAAAATAAAGATTAAAAAAAAAAAAAAATTAAACACCTTGATAACTTTGGTAGGGGGGGGGGGGGCAGTAGAGTGGAAGCGTAAATTACTGTATGTAGGGGATAATTTAGATGATTTTTTATTTATTTTTATCAGTGATTAACGAATGTGGCATTTTTTTCTAATAAGATTTTTAAATGTTTGACAGTCTGTATGCTGGAAAGGACAAAGAAGTGGAGCAGAAATTTCAGGCATAGAGGATAATTTATATGATTTATTCTATTTATTGCAACTAGAGAGCAATAAATAGAAAAGAAAAAAAATGTTCTTGTACAAAAATTGTAAATTCCTTTGTATCCTGGGAGGGGGGGACTAAATAATATGAAACTGTTAATTTATTAAAGGCTAATTTTAAAAGTATATTACGCTCTTTATTTTTTAATCAACTTCAAAAATAGGAGGATGTTCTCGATTAGACGAGTATGTAATTTTTTTTATGTAAGTTCACGAATTGTTCTGAAACTACGCGACCGATTCACGGGATTTTTTTTTTTTCTTTTAGTTAAAAGAGGTTATTCTCAAATGAGTCCCATTTAAATTTCATCAAAATTGGTAAGTACTTTTTTAGAAATTCAACCAAAACAAAAACAAATAAATAAATAATCATCTTTAAAAATATTTCATTGAATTCGGGTTTTTTATTATTTTTTTTTATTAAAAAGTTTTTATTATTATTTATATTTTCTACTTTTTAATGTTTTAAGTATTTCTTTGTTGTAGTTTCATCGCCAGTTGACTTGTTTTGGCGCGCAATTAAATCCATTGTAGTTGTAATTCGTATACATTTCTAACTATAAAGAATATTTAGGCAATGTATCACTTGTGCTGGACTAGCGGAAAAATGCCTTAAAATTAATACATTAATGTATAACTAAGTTCTAAAAATATTAAAATGTTGTATTGTCGTCAGAAATATAGCTGTGAATATAATTTTCATTATCCTAGCGTGTCGGGAAATGGGTGAAAAATTCATTACGAAATTCCATCTTTACGTGCAAAAACCAAGTTGCGTTAAGTAAAACAGTGCAAAAATGGATTTATGGCTTTAATTTCCTATGCCAAAAGTGTTTGTTTTGGTATGATCTTCTCTTAACCTCTTCAGTTCCGAAGTTAAAATAGCAATACAAATGCTCATTCATTGTTTTTTTCCAAACAAAATGATATCGTAAATGACAGAAAAAATATCTTTTCTGAAATTGATCCTTTAGGTGCTTAGTAATTTAAGTTCAAAAATATGGATCTAAAACTACAAAACCCCTTAAAAACATCAATTTAATAACCATTAACCTAAATTAACGCGATCACAAATTTAAGAGCTTTAAACAAGTAAATAATCTACAAATCCTCGAAATATTTTATTGAAAAAGATTTAAGTTAAATACTTATGAAAATTTCTCACCTTCTTGGTCATACTGTCTTTTGGACATTTTTAGGCATTTTGCAAACTCAGATGAAAATAACATTTATTTTGTGCGGGAATTAGCTTAGATGCTGCCATTTATTTGTTTGCTTTGAACGCAAAAAACCTTCAGCTATTAAGAAGTGATGTGAAAATGTAAGAAAATCGGACATTTTAGTTTTTATAAGAAAAAGAACAGAGGTCTCCGTGTGGGGATCCAGGGACCGAAGAGGTTAAAGTTTGTCAAAACTTTTTTTTTTTTTAAATGCGATGATAATTGCCTCCGGCGATCCCATCCTCAAATCTATTCAAAATATCACTACTGACTTGCAATAAACAAATCATGTGAAAATTAAAAAAAAATAAAATACTAGTACTACTCTTTTAACTTCGCAGTGGTTAAAACTGAACCTTTTATAAATTTTGAGAAAAAAAAAATTATTAAAAGTTTTTTTTTTTTGATTAAACTCTTTGTAGTTAACTTGTACATGATAATATCTAAAAAGTATTTTTTTTTTTTAGCTTGGTGATAAAAAAAAAGTTCTGTTGGCATTCAAAACACAACTTTTCTTTATCATAAAGTTAAAAAAAATTGTTTTTAGATATTATTATGTACTTGTTAACTACAAAGAGTTTATAGGTTTTAGGATGGGATTTTTTTTAAATAGTAGTAGTTTTAGAGAAAGAAATAAGGACTAAATACAAGCAGAAAAAAGCAGAGAAAATGAATAGTTTTGGCAGATATCGTCCACCCTCAAGAAAAGTGTACAACTTAACAAAAGTAAATTTTACAGGAGAGGCAAAAGAAAGTTCACATGTTTTTACTTTAACATGAAATTATGGCGCTTAGTTCTGCATGCAGCAGTAAAAACGTGCATAAGAGTGTAAAGCTCTTAAGAATGAAGACGTAAATGAGGTTTAGAGGTTTTGGTAATTTTACCTTCCCCATACAATTTGCCTCCCCCCTTTTGTGGTCACAAATGGATATATAGTGTAATAAAGCGATTTGCCGGATAACTACACTTATGAAACTGTTTCTGTAGCAAGACGCACCTATAATTGATCTATTAGTGGGAAAAAGGCGATTTTTGCGAGTTGTGTCATTATTCTTGAACGCGAGCGATATGATTTTTTTAAAAAGTTATCAAAATGTTAAAAATCCGACCTTTAAATCTCTTATATATGGTATGATGTTCAACTATAGAAAAAAATTCAATCGTATCTGGAAAAGGTCTTAGTATTTTAAAGACATTAAAAAATCTAAAAAAAAAAAAAAAAAAAAAAAAAAAAAAAAAAAAAAAAAAAACCAGGAACTGAGATAAATGAGTTTAAAGATTTTGTTTAAAGGCTGACTTTGATATCAGACTTTTGTTAAATCAGCCGAAAATGTAGTTCTATATGCAGTATTGGTCTGAAATTTTGTCAGGATGTAGTTGAAAGTATGTGGTATGTGATAAGATAGATATCTGAACATCAAAATTTTTACGAAATTTCGATATTAGTAGTGTGCCGAGTCCCTTTAATGTCGATCTATATTTGCGCAGGATGCATGATTTTTTTAGATAAAAATTTTCGGTAGCATCTGTGTATTTCTAAAACGATAAAAAAAAAGGTGCTTACCAAACTGAAAATCTTCTCACTGGTGTTGTAGGACATTTGTTGTGACTGTGATGCTCCTTGAAAGAATGGTGACGCCTCCGATAGGGTTCCATAGTTGTTGTTGTTGTTTTCGGCTTCGAAGTATAAAAGCTGCAGTCTAAATCAATTTGTTTAGTCCTTAAAATCAGGCTAATAATTAGCCCATTGATATATTTCTTTACGACAGAAAAATGCGTAGCATTCAACGAAATGTTCAACTAAGTTGAAACGAGGAAGACTCATTAATTAAATTGGTTAAAAAACTGACAACAGTGACCTGGAATACCATTTAGCTTCGAGGAAAATACATATCAAAAGAAAAAGTCACACTAAACTTCAATCTTGCTTTGTTATTCAGAAAATTGTATTTTTATTGCACTGCTCATAGAAAAGACTTCTTATAAAAAATGGCTCTGAGAAGAAATTAGTGAAATCTCTGTACCACTCACCTGCTTCTGTTACGGATATGAGTATTACTATGATTGTTAAGGTAATTTAAGAACTAATGTCAGCGTTAATTAGCCCTTAAATGATCAATCAGTTATGAATAGCGTTCAGTTACATCCACCTTGTGGTTTTAAACGTGAAATTTGCTATCCGAACAAAAGTTTCTTGATCACCAGGAAGATTTAGTTGTCAAAATGCATACGTCACAATCTATCGAGAAAGCTCTGTGAAATAAAAATGTCAGGAAGTAAGGTAATAATCAATCAATCAAAGTACGTCAGTTTTATATTTTTCGTGCTGTAAGATTTAAGAATCACAATTGTCAAACGCAGACGATTTTTTACTACAAAACATTCCATCCCTAGAAAAACACAGTTTAAAAATCGTTAGTAATGTCAAATTTCGTTCTACAAATATGCCACTTTTATGTATTAAAATAATAAATTTGTTATTTCTAATTTTAAAAAATTCAACGTTTTCTTTCACTTCAATATTTAAGCAATTTAACTGTAAATATGTTAAAAGTATTAAATTTAAATACTTCAAAATATACTTGAAAGAATCTTAAGTCGCTCGCAATTATCATTTTTGAATATTTTCTTGCAATCGTAGAAAAACATACTTTGAAAGATGTATGATGGATATTTTTTTCACAGACATATAAAATTTTAACTCATTTGAAATAAAACTTCTTTATATCTTATTTAAGAAAGCATTCACTAATGATATAAAATGCTCATAATTTCTTTTGAGTGTTTTTCCTTTAGCGGAATTTTCAACGCAACAATTATTTGCTTTCATTCATTCTAGTGAAATATATTTAAAAAATATAATGCTACTGGGTGCTTCTATTATTACAGAATTCTTATTTATATGTAGGAGAGTTATCTCAATGTCTATATTTTAATAAATTTTATATTTCAAAAAAGCTCATAAAGGAAGCATTATAGTGCAATAATTACTAAAAATAACTTCGGTTCATCTACTGTTTACAGCAGGATATATATTATGTACTTTATATTAATTGCTGCAATTTCATGAAATAAAAGATTATTTCAGTAAGATTTCTTTTTTTATAAAAAAACATTCGATGATATCAACTAAAACACATCAGAATCGAATTTACTATCAGATTAAAAACATTTTATGTTATAAAGCAAAACCAAATGTGTTTCATTTCACAAGAGTATTCTTGGATACCTGAAAAATATTTCAGCATCATAAAGTCATGTTTATTTTCCTTTTTCATTAAGAGTTTCTTTTTTTCTTTAAAAATATCCGTTCAACAAAAATGAGATATTGAAATAAAGAAACATCAAAATAATTGCGGATTCAACAGAATTTGTCCGAATTTCGAAAGGGCGGATCACAAAATCGATATATAAAAAACATCAAACAGCAACAAGGACATGTGTCAGGGATACCTTTTTGCCCAGAATCTAATTATAGAAACACTGAGCATCAGCTTCAAATGAAAATCTAAAAATATTCCCACTTCTCAGGTCACTGACAATTTCCAGCGCTTGGAGACTGTTGTTAAAAGACTATTTTTAATATTTTCTTACAAAAATGATGCGGGCTCGGTCTCGAAACTAACTGTAGACCGCCGATACGACAATATCCTCCTGAAATTAAATCCAGTTCAACTGTTTTCACCATCTGTTGATGGAATAATTCAAGCGAAACACTCACATCTTTGTGGATCAATATAATTCCACCGCACAACCTTTATATGCTTCACAGGACAGTCTCTGTTGCCACAAATGGTTGAATGCCACAAAAACTTCCAATTAAAATGCAAATATGATTGTTCCACGCGCGCAAAAAATAAAAGTCCAAAATTTCTTTTTATAATATTCACAGGGTTCCTGTAAAGTATCAGAGGGCCGTCTTTATGCGTCTGCGTTAGCGCCGGGACCTGGATGCTCAAAAGAGAAGAAACCGAAGTTACCATGGTTACTTCCACTTCCGGGTCAGGATCATTTCCGGAAAAGCCGCACCTTTCCAGAGTTCCAGGGAAGGTATCGCATACCGCATCTTTCTGGGAGCAACAAGTGTGAAGGATGGGGAATCGAAGAGAATACTGGCTCTAACTTGCAGAGCACGGTTTTGAACTGATAAAAAAGTGGACAACTTTTTGATGCGTACATTTAAAAGTCTTTAAAAATGATATTTCCTAATTTTGCATTATATTAGATTATCATCAGAAAACAATTTTCACGTTATTTTATTATATTTTATATATTTACTCTTTGGTTTTTAGAATTTATTTTTCATTTTATTTAAAATATATGTATATATACAGTGAAATACGATTAACACGAAATTGAGGGGCCAAAATTATTTTTCGTGTTAAAAGAATTTCGCGTTAAAAGACTTGAATAATAATAATAATAATAATAATAATAATTAAAAAAATAAAAATAAAAAAGAACAAAACTCAACTATTTTCGATGCCGTCAAATTTTATTTCGATTTCATGTTAAACTACTAGTAGATTGCATCATTATGATAAAAAGCAAGCAAAAAAATATATTGTTTTTTTGGGAAAAAGTCAGATATCTTTTAATGAAGTGACTTTTTCGACATTCTGAGATCTAGCTTGTTTAAATCAAATAAGCAAAGCTGTCCTAAATCTTCGTGCTTAGCGGTTCTCATACGTTTTCTCTCTCGCTTAAACATACTGCGCTCAAACATTAACGTAATGCGATCCCTATTTTTTATTATATCGTTGATAAAGTTTGTTTGTTATTATCGTTGATTAGTAATGCCAAATTCTTTGCAGATTTCTGTTTTCGTCCTTTATTTTCATCAACTGCTTTAAGCAGCTTCATCTTCGTTTGAAGCGAAATGGCAGTTTGTTTTCGCCCCGATTTCTCAGCCATTGTGCTCATACAACAAAGTTAATTTACAAAAAAAAAAAAAAAAAAAAAAACCACGAAATTTAGTGATTTTTACCCAAAATTCAGTGGTTTTAACACAAAATCCACCAATTTCAACTCAAACTAACTAGATCGAGAGCGAATTTTGTTCGTGTTAAAAGAAAAAAAAAGTATTAAATTGCATAGTATACTGTCCGGACCGCTATATCATTTTCTGTTAACCGATTTTTCATGTTAAGCGTTTTCGTGTTAAACGTATTTCACTGTATTGCATTTTATTAAGACAGTATAACGAAAACATCATAGAAAACATTAAAGGCAAAGTTTTTAAATATATAAACGGTGTCTAAATATCCAAAAGAAAAATTTTCGTACAATTGTTCCATTAATAGTTTGGTTTGGAACTTTTGGAAAATTTACTTTTATATAGGTATTTTTAAATTTTAGTGTATTATTTCTATTTTAAATCAACATCATTTTTAATGAAAAAAACTTAATCTCTTAAAAAAACTGCAACTAATAGGTAGTATTTCTTATAATATCTACCTAAAAAAGGGGGAGAGAGAATGGATTAATAAGAAATCTGAAAATGCCCTCTTAAAAGTGAAATTGCCTCCACGTTGGGAACCACTGATTTACATGGATTTAGCTTTTCTCCTACTAAAAAATGCTATACGAAACATTTGCAACTACAAAACGCTTCTCAGTTACAGATAGGATCACAATACCTTTATTTACACTGTTCTTGTAAGAATTGTAAGGTTTCCATAACAGCATTTTTTGTTGATTAATCTAATAATAAACTTTATAATATACTTATAACTACTTTTTTTCATACTTTTTTTTTTATCATTTATCAATTTAAGGAAAGATTAAAAGAGCACATTTCTGATATCAAGTTTAACAAGCCAAATACAGCTTTATTCAGATTGCATCAAAAAGAAAATATTAAGATAAACTTCGAAAAAGCTATAAAATGATCATTTCAACGTCTAACCATTGCTCTTTATGAATCCATTGAAATTTTACTTAGAAGTGATAATGTTTTTAACGATGTCCTTTCCTATAATATTCCCGCAATTTGGTACAATATCCTAAATATTTCAAGACCTCCTGATAATATGAACTGAACTTTTCACTTCTCTGCAGAGAAATGGACTGAACTCCACTTGCACATGCGTACTAGTTTTGTTTTTGTTTTTAAAATATATTTCTATTCAGTCAGTCATCTTTTTTTCCTTTGAAAATGAACGCGTGTGTGTTCGAAAGATCTCAGGGTTGCATTAAATAATATTTTTATATGTTTGTGTCACCTTTTAAGTAGTTATAAGTATATCATAACAAGGTGAAAATTTCATTCCCGACACTAGTGTTTAGACTCTATTGAATAATCTAATAATTCTTGTAAATATTTTACCAAAAAAAAAAAACCTTGTAACTACCGATTTATTAAATCAATTTTATTTAAAAATATATCTAAAAATCAAATTGTTATTATATAAGTTGTTTTGGATATCTTCATAGATTAACAAAGATAATTATCTAAGAGGAGCAAATTTCTGATTTATAATTCGGCACATAAATGGTTAAACAAATATTGAATAGGTTAATGTATATATATATGTATTTTTACACAGTTTACAAGCAAAGTTGAATATAAAAGTAAACGAAATGGAAGAAGATAACAATAATTTTCCTTTTGTCCTTAAGGTTGTACGACTCAACAAGAACATCAGATCACACATTAATTTTTTATTGTTATTGCCATACCATGAGCAACAATTCATTCACTACGAAGAAAGAGCAAAAAATATTTATATTAAATTCCTCTTTAGGATGCGGTATTGTCGCAAGATGGCAAAGTTATGAGAGACAAAACAATACAGAAATTTGCATTGCTATAAGTATTGGAAAAAATCTCTTGCTCAACCTTGGCCCATTTTGAACGGTGCGTGATGACGTCAAAGAATATTTTATCATCAGTTTCAAAGGATCTAGTAAATTTCTCAGGTATTAGCTGCGCTATTATGAAAAGTGAAGGGGTGATACCTAAAAGTAAAGAAGAAATTCATGAACACAACTGGATAGTCGTCGGTACCGTTCGAAACTTAGAATAAAACTGTTTTCATTTAAACATAATTATAAGTAGTGAATTTTAGTGTTGTTTGGTAAGGTTAGTTTATTCGGTTCCTTTTTATTTGCCTTAAGGAGACGGTGGACGTTTAAAAAAATTTCTTTTAATTTTCATAATAGAGATTTGAAATTTTGTGCAAATATACATTTCACCATATGTATATACAACACCTTAAAAGTCTTATTATAATTTTAAAATCTTTTAAAAAATTTAAAATTTTAAAAAGAAATTTTAAAATGCTCCTTGCGTCTTAATTTTTTAGATATTTCTTCGATTTTGGATTTTAATCACGTAAAACACTAAAACAAACAAATCGCTGTGTATCGATTTTTTAATCGCTTAAATAGTTAATTTTTTAGAGATATTTTTCTTATTTCCAAATCGGCTTTCATCAAAATTCTGCCTTATAATAAGTTAAAAATCAAATTTAATTGTCTTAATGAAGTCGAATTTAAAAATGCATACACAGTTTCTTTTTAAGCAATATCTTGATTCTTCCTTATCAGTTTCATGAATTTTGATCAAATTTAAGTAGCAAAGAGCATTTCAAAAATTAAATAAAAGCTGAAACATCAGTATTGAGAAAAACAGATTTGAAGTATATTTAAAGGGTAAAAAATTATCTGTGAACAAAACACTTGTAACTATGTATAAAATAATCGCATCTGGATGATGCGGTTTTCCACGAATGACGGAGCACTACAAATTGTAGAATAATAATACACACAGAAAGAAATGTCAATTTTGGGGTCGATTTTTGCTCAAATAACGGCCCCCTTAACAGGTTTTATTATATTAAACACAATAATCTTATACTGTGAAACCTGCAAAAGCGGCATCGCTGGACAATGAAACGTTTAGTTTTAAAACATAATTTCATTATAAACAGGTTTGATTTCACAGCATTTTCTGGACAAGTACAGTAAAACCTGTAAAATCAGAACAGTTACGAACAACAAAAAATTCCGTTTTAGATAGTCTTCCATGTAGGCAAATAGGAGGCATTCCTTTTAATGCCATTCCTTTTCCTTTTAATTCCCGAATTATAAGACATTCTTTAAAAAAAAAGACTATAAAAATTTTCCATTATAAACAGATTCTATCTTCACATCTTTTACTGAATTAGTTCCACTCTCAGAGTAAAAATAAGAAGTAGAGGCCGAATCACATTGTTCTTTCGGTCAGAACTTGAAGCTAACACGTTTCCGCTTTCATCGCCAAAAGGTTGTCTTTTTTGGCGGTGATCTCCTTATTGGCAACTGTTGGATTTGATTCATGCGAGAGAAACGTCGACAGAAGAATGTTTCAGCGGGAACCGGATGATAAAAACCGGTTTGGCGCGTTTTCTCTGCCCACCATCACGTGATGGTGGGTAGTGATACCGGCTTCAAGAATGAGTTCCTATTTCTGAGTCCAGTTATATGACAAGTCTATGGTTCCACTCGATGTACTCTAACGAATAGCATGGTACGAAAATAAATTTAAAAGAATTTATGCACCGTGAAAAATCGAGGCATTTGACATCCCGCTCAAAAGTCATGCGGGACAGGTCTTGGAGCCCCTGAAAATCAGGACATCTCCCGTAAATCAGCATAAATCGAACAGATGGCAATGCTAGTGAAGGTATCGTTTAACAAGGTTACCACTTTTCGCACTTTAGCATTGAGACACGGCGCCTTTTATAGTTTTATAGGCCATAAGTTTGAGAACCGATAAAATTTGTCTCCAAAAATCGTATTACAGTAAACATCCGATTAATTGCCACTCGATCAACCGCCACTCTCGGTTTACCGCCACCCCGAACCCCCTTTCCTCATTTTTTAAAAATCAGAAACGAACAGCAAAAATTCAAATGCACATAAACTCGAGTGAGATGGCGCTATTTTTGAGTAAAAGGCTTGTCTGACGTATGAGACAGTAGGTAGAAAGTATTTTTGCAAATGAAATCACAGACTGTCTTAAATGTGACAAGAACGATATTGGTTATGAAGAATTAAAGTATAACGAAATTATTCAAAATGTTTTGAAATCAGAGAAACCTGAAGCGGATGAATATGATGAATCTGGGGATGATCATCCAGGAGTCAGTCATATTCTCCAAATTCCTTATAATTCGTTTGAGATGCAACAGGAAGCACATACAATCCAAGTACTTTTATTACGTAGAATTCGCAATCTTGCTGTAGTACACAAACATAAAAGTACAATGGATTACTTTCCATGAAAACATAGATATACAGTAAACCCTCGATTTAACGGACCTCGGTTCA
Organism: Maratus speciosus; assembly: GCA_963932465.1. Lineage (NCBI taxonomy): Eukaryota > Metazoa > Arthropoda > Arachnida > Araneae > Salticidae > Maratus > Maratus speciosus. The sequence continues at coordinate 129,373,112 of OZ010789.1, read as the reverse complement.
ACGGACTTCGGATTCAACGGACTAATTTAAAAAAAAATTAAAATTAAAAATTAAACAAAAATTAAAGTAAAACAAGTGGGTAAGTGTGATCGCAGATCGCACAGAGGGTTTCGTTTAATAACCCTTTTAAAACACTTTATCCTTAAATTAACAAATCAAAATCGTTAATTTAAAATTATTCCCCTCACCCTAACCTGAAATTCAACGCCCGTATTTCAAATTTTTATATTTGACAAATGTCAAATATTTATTTATCACTATTATTTACTGGAAGCCTCTATGATAAAACAGCTTCTAAAACGATGAAACACGCTTCGAAAAAAAAAAAGTATTACTGCCCCCCTCCCCGTCCCTACTTGAGAATCAACACGCAACCCTCTTTTAAGCTTTTATATGTAAAAAATCAAGCAATGAACAATGACAAAGCATTTCTTTTTACTATTTTTAAAAAGCGATTTCTCGGTAAAATAAAAAAATATTTATTATATCTGTGGCGACACAATGTCTCGTGATCAAATGAACGAAACCTTTAAAAAAAGGGAAAGAACACGAAACACCGAAAGCGCACGCTTTGATTCTCACTGCAGCGTGGTTTTCGTTCTAAGCATGCGCAATGATGCTGGCGACCTATGCGGCCATGTGATATGCTTTTCGTTCTATGCATGCATAAAAGTTGCATATGTGTTAATTCGTTTGTATTTCATTACCAATATTGTATTATTAAAAGTAATGTATTGTGTTTATATATACATATACAGTAGTATATATGTATATACATATATTGTATATATGCAATACATGTATATACACTGTATATATTATATATATATATATATTATATATATGTAATTTGCGCTGTAATAATATATGTAATTACAAGTACGTAATAATATATATATGTACTATAATTACAACAAAATAATATTATAAATAGTACTTTGCGATTTAACGGACACATCTTAGTCCCAATTAGTCCGTTAAATCGAGGGTTTACTGTACTTCATATTTATTCAGCAAAATTCTAAATTTGTCTTATAAATAGATTTCTTATTATCAGTGATGCTTTTTATAAACGAATGTACAGAACAAATAAAAAAATCTTTTAAGCATACTTATTTATATAGAAATGTAATTTTAGTAGCAGTGCTGTCTTTCGATTATCCATCTATTTCGATTATCTGCCAGGCCATCGGTCCCGTGAGTGACGGATAATCAGAAGTTTACTGTATATATATATATATTGTATCCATTTAATTTTAAAGTAATGAATCTTTAATTGTTAATTTGATGGTAAAATCGAGTTAAGCCGCCAAATAGTGTGCTACGAATCCAAACCACTATTCACTCATACACAGCAGATGATCATGACATTCGGCCAGGGTTGTCAGGAAAAATTCTACGGTAACGAATAAAGACAATATCGCTTTGCCAAAGATGCAATTAAAATGCAACTGTATTTTTTTTTTTTTTTTTATGAAATTCGTAGGTTTTTGAAGAAATTTTTAAACATTTTTCAATATTTTATTCTTATTATTAACTAATTTGTATTTTAACCTCTTGAGACCCAATCTCGGATTTTTCGCACAAATTTTACCATTTTTAGGATTAAGGCTCTTTATGCGGCTAGAAAGCTTAATATATATTCATTTATTTTTAAAACTAAAAAAATATATAGATTTTTTGCGTGTCCAATATAATGAACATTGGGTCTTAGTCCTGTAAAAACCATATTACTGAATTACATGATTCTGAATGAAAAAAATCTTAATTGCAAAATTTTCTTTCATTATAAATGTGTTTTTATCGTTCATAAATGACCTTTAAATGCTGCAGAATTATAGTTTTTTCATTATCAAAGAAAAAAAAGGTATTTTTGGATGAGATTTATTTGAAAAGTATAAATCAAATTAGGGATTTTTAAATAGTTTTTCTAAAAAGAATTAAAAAAAATCTATCACACCAATGAGAGTTTTTTTCTAAATAAAATTATAAATAGTTAGTGGCAAGGTCATCACAATTGACATTTGGATTCCAAAAGGAAATTAAAAAGAAATAAAATGCAGTTTATTTATAATCTTAAATTATTATCTTCTGTTATATTTTCTTTCATTATAAATGTGCTTTTATCGTTCATACATCACCCGTAAATATTGTAAAATTTTAATATTTTCATTATCAAAGAGAAAAAGTATTTTTGGATGAAATTTATTTGAAAAGTATAAATCAAGTTAGTGACTTTTAAAATAGTTTTTTAAAAAGGAATTTTAAAAACTCTATAACATTAATAAAAGTTTTTTCTAAAAAAACATATAAAGTTAGTGACACGGTTATCACAATTGACATTTGGATGCCAAAGAATATTAAAAAGAAATAAAATGCGATTTATTTATAATGTTAAATTATTATATCCAGTTATATTTTCTTTAAATTTTTATTTCTGTTTAAATTCGATTAAATTAACTAATTTAATTATAAACAACTTAAGAACAGTAAAATAATATAAAAAGCTTGCATTTATTTTTTATAGTTAAACGAACATACAGATACAAGTTGCATTTCATGCTTACTTATTTTACATGTTTACTTATTTTATTTTATGCTTACCAAATAAGATAAGATTGCTACATAGGTTTCAAAAACCAGATTTTTAGCGTCAAGTTCCTATTTCTTTCACTACAAACTTTGCTGACATCAGATGTGTGTTTTTATCGTTTATACGTCACTTCCAAATATCACATAAATTCAATTTTTGCATCATCAAATAGAAAAAGTGTATTTTAACTAAGAAACGTGTTGAGCAATTCAATAATAATATTAAAAATTTAATAACATTTCGGTTTGTTTTTTAACTCTTCTCAACACCAGTAATTTGTTTGTTAGAATAATGATAATAAATAGTGGCACAGCTACCACAATTGGCAAGTAAATGCTAAGAAGAGATTTAAAAGAAATCAAAATGAGTTTATTTAGAATCTTATACCGTTATCTTTAATTATATTTTCTTAAAGATTTTTTGCTAATTAAATATGATTAAATTTATTAATTCAATTATAAATAGTATACTAACAGAAAAATAATACCAAAAAGAGTTATGAATAAGAATAAAACATAATAAAGGCTATATTATCTATATTCACCAAATACTGCAGAAAAAAAAGAAGAAAATAATCACTGAAATCCAAAATTTAACAATGTACTGATTTAGAACAAGCATTTTATCAGTAAAATTATACATTTTTAGGATAATATTTAATTTTTTATTTATTTATTTAAGAATATATTATCTACTTCTGTATCTATTATTTGTTTCAATACTGTGTTGATTTTTAAGTAAAAATTAATGCATCTCTTCAGTATACAAAAAGAGTCTAATATGAATAAAAACAACTGAAGAAGACCCAACGTCCAATAGAATGGACATTTTAAAAAAAAGTTGTTTATTTTCTAAAATATACATTAGATTACTTAAACCGCTATGTCATTTCATTGATACAACAGTTAACATTAGATGTATGTTGCATTAATATGAAAATACTTTTGAAAAATATAAAAAAAAATTGCGTTAAAACTGTCTGTTTACCTTCAACAGTCTTTCTATTGTTGCCTGCCACTTTCAAATGATTAAAATACATATTTAGTTGCAATTTTTTTTATTATTTCGGCGTACAGATAACAGCACTAGACTATCTAATATAATGGACAGCAAGTATTTACAAGTTCCAACTGAAATTCAGTATTTTACATAAAAAATAAACATGTCCAATAGAATGGACGCGGGGTCTCTAGAGGATATTAGATTTTCCTAAAAGAAAAAAAAGCTTATATTAATAGTCCGCTAAGTGCTTTCAAAATTGCATTTTCAGAGAGTATATCACTAAATACGATTTTTGCAGAGAAATTTTATCGGTCTTCTAACTTTGACCTATAGGATTATAAAATACACCAGGTTTCAATGCTAGGTACAAGCTTCAACAAAAGTGGCTCCCTTTTAAGATGAATTATGCTATGAATTATGTTATGCTTGTAGCGTTATTTATTTGCGAATTTAAAAAATACATGAAAGTTTAAAAGTAGAACTTGCCTAAACTATAATTATGGATTCATTTTGACCTGCAACAAAAAATATTAGTTTAAATAGTGTTTTTTTTTTTTTTTTTTTTTTTTTTTTTTACAACATCTCGAACAAACATCATAAAACATCTGACAGAGCCATCGTCAGAGAATACTTTCATATGAAAGTATTCTCTGACGATGGCTGCGGGAATTGCGGGCCGAAAGTGCTAAGAAATTAAAAAAAAAAAAACTGAATATTTTTTAACTTGTAAACATCTATAATTTTTTTGTCACTTTTTAAGTAAAACAGTGAACCTTTTAAAGTTCATATTGTGTACTTTTGTAATTGAATCAAGGTGGAATATTGCATTTCGTCATGGTTTTATCTCGAATAATTTCATGAATATTCTAAAATTCAATTAGGGAATTTCAAATTTTTCACATTTACTCAAACTTTACAGCAAAATAAAAATCCTTATTTATTTTATTTAGAGTTGCTAGGAGAGAAATGTATGCAGCGTAGCAAATTTCCAGAAATTGGAATTTTTTTCAAAAATTACGTCTTTATATTCAAGGCTGGAGTAGCACAGTTGAAGTCTATTCCAACAAAGCAAAAAATGTTCAGACCAGGAATCGTACCTGAATACTTGGCGTGCCGTGCCAAAAGCTATCCGGACGATATCTGGCTGGTATAACTCACTCTTATTTGTTAGACATGGCTGCGAACTGCATAGCGCTAGTTTCATTCATTTGAGCTATAACTATAGCATTACATTATGAAAGTGTGTTTGAACACAGAGTCTCCTGTATACCATGTAATTAGGTCATAATGAAGAAAACGAATATTTTCCCAACTGGATTAAGTCATATTCAAGGCTGGAGTAGCACAGTTGAAGTCTATTCCACAACAGAGCGAAAAATGTCCAGACCAGGAATCGAACCTGGATACTTGGCGTACCGTTCCAATGTTTTACCTGTTAAGCTATGAATGAAACTAGCGCTGCAGTTTCAAGCCATGTCCAACAAATAAAAGTGAATTATGTCAGCCAGGTATCGCCCGGATAGCTTAACAGGTAAAGCATTGGCGCGGCACGCCAAGTATCCATGTTCGATTCCTGGTCTGGACATTTTTCGCTGTGTTGGAATAGAATTCAACTGTACTACTCCAGCCTTGAATATGATTTAATCCGGTTGGAAAAAATATTCGTTCTCTTCATTATGACCTAATTACATGGTATACAGGAGTTTCCGTGTTCAAACACACTTTCATCATGTAAATGCTATAGTTATAGCTCGGATGAATTAAACTATCGCTGCAGTTCGCAGCTGCGTCCAACAATTAAGAGTGAATTATGTCAGCCCGATATCACCCGGATAGCTTAACAGATAAAGCATTGGCACGGCACGCCAATTATCCAGGTTTGATTCCTGGTCTGGACATTTTTCGCTCTGTTGGAACAGACTTCAACTGTGCTACTCTAGCCTTGAATATGATTTAATCCAGTTGGAAAAAATATTCGTTCTCTTCATTATTACGTCTTCAGTTTCTTGTGTGATCAATACATGTTTTAATAGTTAAAACAAAGTATGCAATACTGCCTACTCCTATAAAGGTATGTTCGCCAATAGTTTCAAGAGATTAAATTAACAATTTCCTTCATCAGATGGGGCATAACTTGATTTCATTTATCCAAGACTAACCGAATTAAGGGTTTAATGTATTGAGGAAAAATATAAAGCTCACTGGGCTTAAAGTTCACGTGTTTGATTCAACGTCATTAACTCAGTGGCTGTCTATAGTTTTCAATATTTTTATTAACAGGAAAGGAGAATTTTTTGCCCTTTTATTTTTTAAATTCCTCCGCCCTTGTAATATGACCGAAATCACTTTTTATGTAACTATGGGCCCATTCTACTCATTTTCACAGAAAAACCTAAAATCATAACTTCTCAGAGCCTACCCCCCCCCCCCCCCCCTCACTCCCGAACACTAAAATCTTGAAGGAAATCGTTAATTTGATACCTTGAAACTATTGGTGAACTTGCTTATAACTTTATAGGAGAAGGCAGTATTGCATGCTTTGTTTTACCTATTAAAACCTTTATTGATCACACTAGAAACTAAAGGCGTAATTTTTGTCCATTTTTAGATTTCAAAAATTTCGCTACATTGAATATATATATATTTTTTTCTAGCAACTCTAAATAAAATAAATGAAGATTTTTATTTTGCTGTAAAGTTTGAATAAATATGAAAAATTAAAAATTCCCTAATTGAATGTAAAAATGTACTATATTACGAGGGGGATCCGCAAAGTAACGACCGTTTGTCTGTAAAAACTTTAAAAACAAACATTTCTTCAAAAAATTATTTCCTTACATAGGTGAAGCTTACTTTAATTCTCGACATAATCACCCCCTACATTTAAGCCTTTCTCATATCTGTTGAGGAGCTTTATAATCTCTATGTTGTACTCGGTGCCAGTCCCTTAATAAACTAGTTGTTTACTTCTCTCTGCAACCCAACAACACTTCTCATCAAGCACAAAGTTTTTTGTAGCCAAGTTAAGTTGTTCTGACACATTTTCACACAACAAAGAACTTGAAATCTGTATGAAAGCGACTTCCAACTCCCCTCGACGCTCCCCTCGACGAGTTGCACATCATTTTCCCATGCTATAACTGACCCAAACTAGAAAATTATATTTTAAATTAACCCAAACCCAGCAAAAGATTTTCTTCAACCCGAAAATGAAATCAAAGAAAATTAATCCATATTTTAATATAATTATTAAAAAAGGTCTATAGTTACATATATAATATGAATTTTTATGCAAATGCATAAAAATTCAAATACAAAATACAAATGCATAGTTTTTTTCGTCTAATAAAATTCCTGATTCTTCTTTGAAAAATCATGTAATTTGACCCCGACCCGAAAGTATCAAATCCCAGCTTGAAACGGACGCGAACAAGTAAAGTGAACTCGATTCGAACCCGACCCGAAACGAAAAAATAGAGTCAACCAGACCCGGCCCAAATCAAGGGTCGGGTCGGGTTCGGGTAAACTCATATTACGCGACCCGACGCAGGACTCTAGAAGAAAGCTGTTAATTATTTACTCTCTAAATTACAGCCGTAGTTTTTGCTGATTTTATACTGTTTCCAAAAGTCTGCAATTTGTTATAAGAGACGAAACTGGATTAACTGGTTAACTATTATAATGATTTATATAAAAGCAATCAGTGATTTCTTTTATATATATTTGTGATGTTTTACTACAAAAGAATAAATACTGCTTTTCTGCATTTTCTCATTCTTTCTTATGATATTTGTCTAAAGCCTGACCAGCATTTAGATGACTGTTTTTCTGCTGATTCCAAATTCAGGTGGCCAGAACTCATCACTTGGGAAAATATGAAAGACCAGGGAGATAATGCAGAGACGAATAAAAATACTAGATTTTTTATTCCCAAACTCTCTCATCTCTTTAATGTTCGGAGATAAAATAAAGAAATAGAACCTTTTTAACGGGTTCATTTCTTGGAATATGTTATGTAAGTGGAACGTTTTATTGCGTCACCGATAGTACAAATGAAAGTAGTCTATTTATATGTGATCTAATAAACAAAAGGAGTAAAGCTTTATTAAAATGCATCTATTCATGCAAAAATAAGAATATTTTGTACCTAATATAACAATAAATGGTACATAAAATACCATTTATTAGAGCGGGCGGATCAAAGAATTACTATATGGGCATGACTAGTAGGAAATTTAAGTATAGAAAAAGGAGCATATAGCAGATATAAAATGTAACAGAAAAAAACACTGCCCTGGCAAGATAACGGCCAGGGTACAAATAGATTTTGCGCTGTTTGCGAAACGAGATTGACCAATCCTGCATTTTTGCGAATTTTTCGCTGTTTGAAGTAAGCAAATTTTCTGATTGGTCAATCTCGTTTCGATAACAGCGCAATATCTATCTGGATCCCGGCCTATATCAAGAAGAAAACATCCAACTAAATTTAAGTGAAAGAAAGATAATTTTTTTCTGCAATCTATACTATCCATCCATTAAAAGAGAAACCATAGATATTGTAAAACTTAAAAATTCACTATGTAATGATGCAGCATCATATAACTTACCAAAATTATGGCTACAGTTACTCCATGGTTACGAGAATGGAAATAAATATCCAAGGTAAAATAACAAATAACGTGCATTATCTGAAAACTGTATGTGGAAATTTGAATGATGGGGTTTTAGTTCACTATATCATACATTGTGCAATTTTAGAATATTCTGATTTATTTGTTTTGAAAATGGCTCGGACAGAGCCGAAACATGCAAACAGTCTAATAAAACTATTTTTACTGTTTTTTAAATTTTCATCTTACATCATTTTGCATTTAAAAGAAGCATATTTCGTACATTTTCATGTTGATTTAAGTGATTCTAGAGCTCAGAATTAAAGATTGTTAAATTATCATTTTTTTTTTTTAAGTTCCTTCTACAGAGGCTGTTCACACATTTTTTAGACGATGTATATTATATTCACAAAACTAAATTACATAAAATTCTTGTGTTTTAAATGTTCTATTTGACGGCACTTATTCTGAACTATCTTTCGACACCGCAGTTTCCAGGATAATAATGCCTTTTGAAGTGTCAGAAGAGGTATTTTATCCCATTCCTCCTGAACAGCTTTCTAGAGTCCTGGAGTTGTGGGACGACGTTTGGATAATGCAGATTTTAAAAGGCAAAAAGCACAAAAATCCATAGGTGATACATCGGGAGATTTAGTTGGGATATCAGTGAAGGGTATGGTCTTGATACCGGCTTTTTGTTCAATTTCTTTTAGGAAATTTACAGTGGATTTTTATATGTGACTGCTAGCTTTGTAGTGATGGAGTATCACAGATTCATGGCACTGTGGCTAAAACGATGGTATTTCCTTCAGAAAAATTGGCAATAAAATATGTTCCTGATAGTATATGGAGTTAATCTTGACATTTTTTCCCACTCTCTTTATTTTTAACTTGCCATTATATGAAAAACCAGCAACAATCATGAATCCCTTAGAAAAACTTTCTTTCGATTCTTTGAACCATGTACTTAAATTTTTTTCTCCCCCTTTTATGATAATAAATGGCTCTCTTCTGCTGCAATCATTTAAATACACCCATGATTCATTTATTGTGATGTGACAATTGTTTTCCATTTTTGTTCATTATCATCGTTTTTGGATAACGGAATATGAATATTTCTCTTCGGAAAGAGCGTAAATATAGCCTTCGAACTACTGCTTCGTTAAAAACGTTATTTTGAATAAAAACAAAAATATCAAGCCGCAGGCGATAATTTTGACATTTAAAAACATAGTACAATTGCAATGATTCCTTTTGCAGCAAACGATTTTTTATTACCGCTAACCAAATTCGTCTAAAAAATGTGCGAACATCCTCTGTATAATGCAGAATTGGCGCAAAATATCGCTTACAAAGTACACTGTAAAAAAAGTCTTAACTGTTTCTTAATCTGAAAAAAATGTACAAAATGGAGAACGAAAATATACGATAATCTCTTCCAAGTTACTGGAGATTCCGAAAAGCGTTCCTTTATCTTTAAAAAACTCATAAAACTAATTATTTTCGGAATTTAAAGATAAATTTCTAAAAATAAAATTTTTATTAGCTGCCCGTCATTTCTGTCATTCAACGTTTCTGAATAGTTTTTGCAGTGCAATAATCAGTTTTCTCAAATCGGAATATGACTTTTTCGGATATGCTATCCATTCTCAGGTAAATAGTTTGATATTCAGAAAACATGTTTAACAGACAAACATAAAACAAAAACAGCATTAACATTATTAAGAAAATTTTACTAATGCATACACTATGCAGCTGAAAATGTTTACTTGAGAATTAATAGAATCCGAAAAACCGATTTTCCGGGTACAGAGAACTGATTAATGCAATGTAAAAGCTTCTAGGAAACGTTTCCGAAAATTACGGGCAGATAATAAAAAATTATTTTGTAAATTCTTCTTTAAATTTCGAAAATAAATTGTTTCTTTTTGAGGTTTCTAAAGATAAAGGAACACTTTTCGGAATCTTGGGTGACTCGGAACAGGTTATAATGTATTTGCGTTCGTGATTATTGTACATTTTCTTAGATTAAGAAACATATGTTATTTTTAGGTGCGTTCGTAATTATATAAATACGTAGCACCTATAGTCGTCGTTCAGTCCGTCTGTCTGTCCGTCCGTCCGCATATAACAGAGCAAAAACTACCCAACCGAGTGGTCTGAAATTTTAAATATATAATTGTTGCAAAATTTTGTCGAGCCATTTCAAATTTTATGAAAATCGGATGTATAGTTTAATGGCAGGGACAGTCAAAAGTTTTCCGTTACTTGACTGCCAATGGGAAAAAATTATTGCAAGTGCATTTTAATGATGTCACAGACTATGCACTTATGAAGTGCAAAAAATATACATTCAGTACAATATGCGGTGCAAACATTTTTTATAAAACTAGTTATAGTACGAACGCACCTCATTTGCTACGTTTGACGAGCAATTTCCAACTTATTTACAGTGTAGAAACGTAGCACAAGAAAAACAAATGAATTTTGAAGAAGTGAGACATTTCTTCTTTTAAGTTAAAGGGAGTACACACAGTACAAGAACAGAAACAAAAGTAAATGATTGCAAGTGCAGAAGCTGAATAGTTCAGTTGATTCTTTTTCCTTCTAATGGGAAATAAAAATATCGAAATTTACCCTCTATGTTTTAAGTAATCGAAGTGTCTAAAATTAAAGATTGCTAAGTTATCAAACGATTTTATTCAAAATCTTCTACAATATTCAATAATGCAAAATGCACTTTTTGAAGTTTATGTTTCATAAATACACAACAAAATATAAAAACACAAGATAAAACAATGCATTCGTGAAATATAACCTGAATCTTGAGAAGAGTGAAAGCGTATATGTTGTTGTTTCTTCTGTTTTACCTAATATGTATTCAGTAAGGTGAGGTAGTTAATTGAGTTAGTTAAATTTAAATAATAGTAATAATAATAAAATTATAATAAAAATGTAGAAACCCATCATAGCATATATTTATCATTCTTAATACTGCTATATATTCTATATATTAAAAAAATATTTGACATTTTTTTATGCATATTATATTATAATGGAAAATCAAACACAAAAATATCTATGAATCTTCGGCTAGCGTCATGAAATTCTTGTACATAACTGACATCATAGCGTCAGTTTATTCCCAACTTGTATATTATATATAACTATATATAAAAAAATAAATGATTTTTTTATAAAAAAAAAACTATTCTATTTTTACTTAACTGTATTTGTCCGTTGAATTAATCAGTATATATACCACTTATATGCTTTATTATTGTTATCTGAATATTACTGATTGATAAAGAAATTACACGATTAAGAACACACGCGAGACTAAATAGCATCATTGCACCAGTTAAAGATTAAATCGAATTTTCTGATTAGTTGTCTAATAGTTGTTGTCATAGGATATCTTATATGCATAAATTTTTGGATTTCAGTTAAATTTAAAGTAAACGAAAAGATAAGACAAAGAGTATGTTTTTGGACGAAGAATATGTTTTAATATTTTCAATGATATTGCTTTTTTTTTTTTTTTTTTTTTTTTTTTTTTTTTTAAAGTATCCCGTAATGTGATTGTATTAAAGAAGAACAAAGTCTCTGTGTATTTTTCTTACAGATTTGTAGTAGACTTTCTGTGTGGAGTTTTACCTGCCAATGAATATTCGAGTTTTTATAATATGAAATATAAGAGCTGACTCGATAAAACATCGGTAAAAGGAACACTAGGATAGCGAGATCGAGATACATTTAAAGTAAGCCCTGGAAACGGTAAATTTATTTTAAGTATATTCAATGTATATTTTAATGTTATTACTCTGCTTAGCTAGGTTACCTAGTTTACTACTCTACTACCTAGTATATTATCTACCTTACTCTACTACTCTACTCTCTACTACCCCTTTATGAAATGCATTTTCAGCCTTCCAATCCATTCTATTAGTATCTTCCATGTTAAACACGTCGGTTAGTGCAATACATTACATTTTAGCTCAAATATTTTTAAAGGATGTTTTTAAGTCGGTGGCGGTCGACTTTATATAAATACTCGATTTCATATTTTTTTTTTTTTTTTTTAATACTAGCGAGATCGCAAGACATTGCTATTGCTCAGAGTAATAACCTTAAATATACTTAACCCTTAAATGCCTGAGTTTTCAAAAATCTTTAAAAAAATGTTTTTCGGCTTTCTTTTTTAAAATAAATCAAGGGAAAAATACTTTAAAAAATCATATTTTGTTTTAAGTATGCTTTACGGCTTAAAAACTGTTTGTTACTAATCGGCAATATAAGTGTTTATTTGGAAAAATAATTTTCCTTGATAAAATTCTATAATATTAAACACACAAGAATTTTGAGAGCTATGATAAGAAATAAATTTTACTTGCTCACTGCAGAACAAAATAGGGTATTTCCCAAGATTCTAAACAAAACAAAAAGAACATGCATCAACAATTGAAAAAATAAATCTATCTTTATTCTTAAACAGCACAAGTGTTATCATCCAAATGTTGAAAATCGATTTAATAATATTTTCAGAATGTATTTTATCGGCAACATTAGGCACTATAGCTTCAATATTATTCTAATAGTATTTATAAGCCTAAATTGGGTATGTTTGCCGAAAGGCAACACCCGACATTTAAGGGTTAAAATAAGTTTACCGTTTCCTGGACTTACTTTAAATCTGTCCCGATCTCGTTACCGCTACCCTAGTTGATTTTTCCAAACGAACTCTCTCCCCACGCCGAATAGAAAACAAACTTCTCATTTTCCGCGAAATGGGTACTTAAATAAACAATTAAATTTAAAAAATCAAAAAACCCGACTGCGTAAAAAGCGAACTAATTAATTGTTTCTCATCAATGTGAGACTATTTTTTTTTCATTCCTACTATTAGCTCACACAATTGCTATATATATATCTTGTTCAAATTTTCAATCTTAATAAAATACTTATTATTCATCCAACCAAGCTCAAATAAATTTTTTAAAACTTGTAGTGGATGACACTTGATGTTAATCCAGTTTTTTCAAATATTAATTCATTAATTAATTTTCAATAATCGGGAGAGCCCTCTTCTTGATCAAAGCATTTTAAGCGCCAGTCAAGTGGAAAGAAGAATGAGAGAAAAAAAATTCTCTTATTGACCTAAGTAGGAATTGACTTAAAATATTTTTTTCATATTACTTGTTTACATTACTTACCTATTTTTTTATTTACTTGTATTGATGACTTTTAAGTTGTGTTTAATTGTTAGTTCCTGTCTATAAACACTGTTTTGATGAGGTCTATAGATGTCTATGATGGTTAGAGTTGCAGTAAAGCTAGAGATCCTACATACACAACTTTCAGGTTGTCTAATATTTTAACGAAGCTTCTGACTGCAAAATAGTCAATGAAACATCGTCTTCATTTTGAAAGACCTATCCAATGATATGTCACTCAACAGGGTGCGTAAAAAAATTTTCGTTTCTACCGCCATTTTGTATTTTACGGCCGCTATTTTGAATTTATAAAAACAAAACCTAGCCTATAACCATCGGGCCGTTAAGACGAATTGATAGAGATCTCATTCATTAAAATCCATCCAGCTGTTGGGATGTTTCGAGGGTATAAAGAAATCCACATACACAGACACGCGTGAAACACATAACCCTTCTTTTCAGTCGGGTAAAAAATTGGAAAAAATTAAAAAATCTCTGTACGGATTACGAATAAACTTTATTCAAAAGAGGACAATATTTACTATATTGGGCTATAAAAGATTGAAATCGGATTGCTTTTATGAGTGGGTGAAACATTACCATCTCAATACTCAAGGCCTCCGGACTGATTTCGTGACGTACCAAATGAAGATTAACCCCTTGAAGGGCAAGCAATTGCGTTTGTGTAATGCTTAATTCCCACCGGAAATTTAGAAAAAAAATATTTCAAAATAAGGAAAAACAATTTTAAGACTTTTCTCCACTAAAGTCAGAAAACTAAAATTTCCTAAAATTTTTCTGTTGCAAATTCTGGATTAATCGTAGGTGGGATAAAATATATCCCACCGCCCCTCAAGGGGTTAAGGAGCGGCGGTATATATTATATACCACCTACGATTAATCAGGATTTGTACCAGAAAAATTTTAGGAAATTTTAGTTTTCTGACTTTAGTGGAGAAAAGTCGTAAAATTGCTTTTCCTTATTTTGAATTAAAATTTTTCTAAATTTGCGGTGGGAATTAAGCATTACACATATGCAATTGCTTGCCCTTCAAGGGGTTAATCTTCATTTGGAACGTCACAAAATCAGTCTGGAGGCCTTGAGTTTTGAGACGGTAATGGTACAAATCGCTGATGAACATGAAAGATCGGAAAAATAGGCGAATCTTTCATTTGAATTTAAGAACAAAATCAAATAATAATTTAAAAAGAAAAAAATCGAAATTTTAGACTCAGATGCTCATCGATCTGTCTATCCTCATTCAAATTTTCAAATTTCTATGTGTATTGCATAGCTATCACCAACAGACACACAGACAGACAAACAAACATCTTTCTTTTATTGGTATAGACTATTATCTTACTTTTGTTATGCGTGTTTTCAAAGTTATTAATTTATCATCAAGTAGAAAAGTTGCAGAAGTAGGATTATAGTAGCGGCTTAGGAATGATATTTTACGGAAGTATAATATCGAGAAAGGCAGCAAAACTGAAAATGAGCTGTCCTAATTAGCAGGTTCAACTTTATTCAGTGGTTTTTTTTTTTAGCAAAACAGCAAATATGAACATTCTTCTTATTACACTAGCCTGATAAATTTGGGTTGTATCATGTTTTTTAGCTTTTCATAATTCAAGAGCTGAGTGGAAGAACATGTTATGCTACATTTTCTTAAAAAATATTTTATGTTTTGTACGAAGGCGTTATCAGGTATTCTATCATATGGTAAAGCTAAAATACCAAAATTCTATTTAGCCTTGAAGATTTAAGACATTATTCATTAATATTTAATATTTTATTATTTAATAATGTAAATAATATTAATATTTTTTAATATTTAAAAATTAAATATGAATAAGTTTTTTTGATAGATTTCAGTACCACACCTGTTAATATTTTAAACACATGGTATCAAACAGAAAATAAATCATTAAAATTGACAACAAAAACTTTCACATCAAATTTCTTCAAGTGTAATTTTTGTTACTTAACATGTTCTTCCACTTAGCTCTTCAATTGATTCTTATGTAATTTGCAGTGCTGAATCCGAAACTGACATTAATTTTTCACCATCACGTAAGGCTTTTTTGCAAATTGTAATTTCAAAAGTTAAAAAGTAAAAAGAAATAGCGAAAATCTGATGCTATAAAATAGATGTGATTACTGTGTTTTTTTTAATTTTGATAACTGATTATTATGTATTTTGTATCGCTGAATCCGAAAACGACCCTCATTTTTAACGATCACGTCAGGATTTTTCTCAAATCGTAAATTTCATAGTTAAAAGTATCCCCCCCCCCCCTCATCGGACCCCTGAGTTGTTTAGCTGTAAGAATCCTCAGTATAAGCCAAAAACTGAATAAATTATTGAATTAAATAAAATTAAATTGAATAAAAAAATCGTTTTAGATCTATTTTATAGAATCACATTTTTTGCTATGTGTTTACTTATTAACTTTGAAATTTACGATTTGCGAAAATCCTGACATGATGGTTAAAAATTAAAGTCATTTTCGGATTCAGAGCTAAAAAATTCATGAAAATAAATTATCAAAGGTGTTTTTTAACACAACCATTTTTTCGATTTTTTAGTATCAGATTTTCACTATTTTTTGACTTTTTAACTTTGAAATGTATCATTTGCGAAAAACCCTGACATTATGGTTAAAAATGAAGGTCAATTTCAAATTCAGTGCTAAAAAATACATATAAATCAATTATTAAAAGTTAAAAAACACAACCATCGCAGGCTCGTGTTATTACTATTAAAAAAAAAAAAGCGTAGCGATATTTGAAATTGCATAAAAAATTTATATACATAGCAAAGTTAATAAAACTCTAATTCTACCATTAAATTTTGAAACAAAGAACTATCTGAAATGATTTTTTCACAAATGTCTGTTAAAAAAGACCTTTTTAAAAGAAAAATCGTAAGAAAAGGTCAGTTTTCTTTACTTTATACGTGTACAGAAAAATTTGTACACATTAAGCTTTTATTTCGTTTTGTTTCTTTGTTTATTTTGCCATTATCTTTAAGATACAAAAGATGAAAAGGCAAAAGCCTTTCTTGCTGGCGTTACTTTTACCAAGTTTTGTGCAATACGATATGGCTGATCACTGAGGGAAAAAGCTCAAACAATATCTTCGGGGGGGGGGGGATAATACGTGTGTTGAATAGATATTCTTATGTTTCAGAGCTATTTTTTATTACTAAGACAGTCTTTTGCTCTTTGGAAGGGAACATTAGAAAAGACATTCGATTTTATCAGGTAACAATATAGTATTAAAATTTTTGTGAAAGAATTCTCCGATTTCTTTAACTTATTTTTATATGGTTTAGAAAAGAAATTTCTACGACGAAAATTATCGATTTTTTTCTCTCCAAAATATTAGTACAATTTTATACCGCACTTGTGGGCTCTGCCCCCTACGAGCTATGCCCAACCCCGTTCAGACACCGCAGACTCTAAAACACGCTAATTTGATTAGCTTTTAAAAGATTACGGAAGTTTGAATTATAATTGAAAATCCAGTGTCGGTGTCATTGTAAACGGGTTTCCATTCATTTCCCTTTTATTCAAGGATTTTAAAGCTGAATCAGCAGCTGTTAAGACGTCTAATGACTGTTTTCGTGTTTGACTAAATAAGATCAGTTAAAAATTTGAAAGTCAGCTAATATAAAATGAACTAAGTCAACCCAGTCTTTGCCTTCCACTATTTTTTAAAAACGCTTAAGGCTGTTCTCAACTGCTCTGCTCAACAAGCGGAAAACGTTTTGACACATTTACAAACTCATTTTTTAACGGAAAGATATAAAATCGGAAAGCCTGATCATGGAAACGATTTGGAATCGAACTGTGTTTTCCATTTTTGGATCAATCAATTACCTATTGAGTTATAAGCGATTTTGATCACGTGACACGGAATTTTTCTCTTTTTACTGACTGGATTTTCTTCTTTCGTTCGGAAGTTCAGTTCAAAATGTCAACTTTAACAGCATTTTCTGAAAGATCTATTGCGTTTACAAGAAAACGGATAAACAGTTCGATGACATAGTTTCTGAATAACAACACCTTCTAGTTTCCTGCGTTTCCGAACAAAAATGAATTAAACTTATGTCAGAAAGTTGATTCTTTTGGATTTGAGAACAGCCTTAAGAAAATTGTTTTAAATAATATGTTTTAAATGTATCGTTTCAAATCTGATGTAATTTTCGCCAAAGTTTTCTTATATATCGCTTCGAATCTGCCGTAATTTTCATCAAAGTTTCTTTCTCTTTGTAATACATATTTCACGTAATTCACGCTTTCTATTCATGTAAAAGTACTTTTTTTTCATTTGAAAGGAAATATTATTTGCGATTATTTGCGCTGTCCTACAATTGGCAACAATAGTTAAATAGATCATCTCGAAATATGAAATAAATGTCTTGTGTAAATATACTTTTAAATTTAAACTGTTTGACAATGTTATTACTTAGCCAATTTAAATATGACGTAATTTACCTCATTTGCTTCTCTTAATACATATTAATGAATTCATTATTTTAAAGTTATGTTTCATTTTTAATACTTATGTGTAAATACAATTTTTATGTCGTAATTTTCAATATTTTCCTGTTTTTAACACGCAATTAATTAATTCTAATTAGAAATTTATCTTTCTGTTTGTAATAGTCACGTGTAAACAAATTTTAATTGAAAGGAAATATTATTCTTTGCGCTGTTTTTCCAATTGACAACAGCTTAAAATAATAACCTTATCAAAAATATGAAAGAAATCTCTCTTGAAATGCTAAAATTTGAGTAAATTGTTGAATAAAACCTTTAAAAAATAGTTAAATTAAAAAAATTATTGCAGTCTGCATACCGCGACATTCTAATGCATATCTTTAGAAAAAAAATGATTAAATTCCTATGTCTAGTTTTTCCTCCTTTAAAACTTTTTTAATGGAACGATTTTGACCTAGAGGTCTGCACGGGCTGGAATTTCCAGGCCCGGCCCCAGCCCGAACGAAAGCTATCTTGGCCCGGCCCGGTGTAAAAAGTGAAAGTTCGGCCGGAGCCTGGCCCTGCCCGGCCCGTTTGCATTTTTACAGTTCCCGGCCCGACTCAATTTATACAAAAAAAAATCCGTTTTTTTCTCGACATACAATTAAGATTCTTTTAATGAATACTACATACATATTTATGGGAACATATGACGGTATATTTTAGATTACTATGTGTTCGCAAAACAGAAAAATCACAACAGTAAACATTAACGATTACTTACAGTGTTTTAGCCATCGTATCTACAGACATTTTAAAATTCAAATAAAGATTCATTAAAAGATTAATTTAGTTCAGAATAAAGGATTAAAAACATGATATCTTTTGAATCTGTATAATAAAAAGTAGATTTGTGAAAATATTTCTCCCACTTTTAAGGCTTTTCTCAAATCTAAAGGAGCTACATTTCGACACATTTATGAATTAATCTCTTTTCTGAAACGCGTAAGATTGGCAGATATTCTTATTCAGAAACTATATAAATGCCATTTTTTCATAGATAAAAGCAATATATCTTTCTGAAAATACTGCCAAAGTTGGCGTTTTGAATCGAATTTCCGGAAGCGATAGCACAGGAAAGGAGAAAAACACACAGTCACGTGACAAGAATCTCTGTAAGTAATTTATCAAATATGGAGAAATCTATTCGTTTCTAAATGCCTTCAATAGTTAGGCCTGTCAATTTTATGCCTTTATAGTTAAAAATGAGTCAGAAAATGTGTCTGAAAGTTTGAGCAGTAAATATGAGAACCACCTTAAGGTATATATCCAAAGATACTGTTAACAGAAGTTCATTATTAGTATTAATACTTTTACAAAACATAATGCCTGTCCTACACATCCTGAGATCGATTAAGACCAGTTCCGCCCCGGTACGAGTCTGCTGAAAACAATTAAACCCGGATTCAGACATCTTGTACCTGTACGATGCCGATGTCTACGATAGACATGTTACATTTCTGTATTGATGTTGTTAAACTCGCATCGACTCGTAACGCACATTTATACTTCTCGAGAAAATCATATTCATTGAAAATGGCTCGTATTTTATCTGCTTCGTTTGAATTCTTATATCGGGCCGATAGGCCCGATTAATCTTTTTATCGGCCCGACCCGTTGAAAAAATTGTCCTAATTTTTCCAGTCCGGCCCGCGGGCCGGGCCGGGTACGGGCTTCCGGCCAAGCCCGGGCCCGTGCAGACCTCTATTTTGACCAACTTTAACATTAAATTTCGGGACGCAAAAATCTTCAAATTTTCTAAAAACATTTTATGGCATTAAAAATGTCTCTGTTTTTTACTGCTTAAAATGACATTTAAATCATGTTTCTATCGTAATTGGAACAGGAAATATTAATTTTTTTTGTTGTGGTTTGTTTTCAAAATCTAGTTTTCAAGCAATAGTTGTCATGGAAACGACTTCTTGTGGAAATGCGTTTTTTTTCAAGATGTTTTTTTTTCACCATTTCTCGTATTTCAATTGTTATAAGTCAAGAACCATTAAAGATAAATGGTTCAAACTTGGAACATGTCTTTTTTGATTGTTTTACTTTAATTTTAATTCAGCAAATTTAAAAAAATATATGTATTTACTTTGGAAAATATGATTTTTTAAAAAGTTACATCATTTTTTTTTATTTTTTTTTTTATTACTTTAAATATTTTTAATCTTTATTTACATTAGTATTTTTAAAAATGCTTAATCAAAATTAAAACATATATATTTCTGTTTATTTAAATGAAAAAAACTGAAATTCTACTAATAATATTTCGAGTTATAACGATTTTAAATTACCCCACTTGAAGATGACACCAATAACAAACACATGCAGTCGAACCTCGTTATCCCGATATTCTAATGACCAGAAAAAAGTGTCGTCATAAGCGGAGTGTCGCGGTACCGGAGTTGGAGAAAAATATGCTTAAAGCTGTATTTTTAATTAATTTAAGACAATTTTAAATTCATAACTGTTCTTGAAGTTTTAAGCAACAAAACATTATTATTAAGCAAAATAAACACAAAAACAAAATTGAAAAGCATAAAAATAAGATTTATGATGACTTGTTTTTTTATTGTTACATGAAATATTGATGAATTAAGGTTTGCTTATACCTAAATTGCTTCCTACAATTATTTTTTCATTATTATACAATGAAATGTAATCAATATTCGTTGTTTCAGAAATGAATGTTACATAATTTCTTATCGTTTCAATGCAATGTGCAATGCTTCGGTTTTAGTCGGATGAAAAACGCCGTGTAACCACAAGAAAGTGCCCCCTGACCAGAACAATAAGACTGCGAGTACCCTGATACGTCTATCTGGAGCTTAAGTGGGTAATTCATAGTGTGTGGGTTTATTTATTGAGATAAACGATTGAAGTAAAATTTCTCATTTAACTCAATGGATATTTTAGGCACTTTTGTGAAAAGATTGGCTAAAACCGCTTAATTTCCGTGCTTATAAGATGGATTATGAAAAAATGGACAATTTTCCTAAACCGTCGGGATATCCGGAGTTGAAAATTATTCAACGACGTAAAATCAGGAGTTTATTTACATTAAAACCATATACAGAAAATCGCGACATTGAAAAACACACGTGATAATTGGAGTGACGTGAAAACCGGGTGTCGGAATAACGAGGTCCAACTGTACTCTCAAAACTAATAAATTTATTTTACTTCGGATTCAACATCCTTCTCAATCGGTGTCTATCAAACTCTGACTCAAAACAGATAACAAAAAAAAAAAAAAAAAAAAAAAAAAAACAATCACATGATCACCCTGCCGGCGCCGTTCTACAAGCGGAGGCGAATACACTCTCCATCTTGAAACCCAAAGGTTTCAATTAAAATGCGTACTATTAATACATTTTCACATTAAAGATACAATAGATACAAAGGTGCAGTAAACTAGCACAATATATATATATACACTCTGAATATACTAATGAAATAAGAAATTCAATTATATCATACAATAGCAAAATTAAAAAGTTTACATAACATTATCTGAAATAGGTAAAATACATACATTTGAAATACTTCGTTTATAAGTGCCCTTAGGCGTTTTTACATTAAGAACTCTGACTTTTCCGTCATTTTCACGAATGACACTTTCTATTCTACCAATTACCCAAGTACATACGGGTAGGTTTTCTTCCTTTAGCAATACAGCCATGTTTGGTTTAATATCACCTTTAATACTATGCCACTTGGATCGTTGCTGTAAATTACACAAATAATCTTTGGTCCATTTCTTCCAAATAGTTTGAACCAGTTTTGTTAGCAGTTGCCATTTAAAAAGTCAATTAGTTTCTACATATGAAATGTCTATCACGGGTAAAGAATTAAGTGGCCTACCGATCAAAAAGTGACCTGGCGTTAAAACATTATAATCATTTGGATAGGAGGACAGTGGTGTCAGAGGTCGGCTGTTTAAAATAGCTTCAATTTGACTGCTTCCAGTCAAAAACTCCTCAAATGTGAGTTTATGCTCACCTACCACTCTCTTGAAATGGTGTTTGAAAGACTTTACCCCCGCCTCCCACAGTCCCCCAAAATTAGGCGACTGTGGAGGGAAAAAGTTTCATGACACACTTTCAGAGCACAGGTAATCAGTTACATACACATTTTTAAATAAAGCAAATAATTCCCTTATTTCTGAAGCAGCACCTCGAAAATTAGTGCCATTATCAGAAAAAAGCTGAGATGCCAAACCTCTGCGTGTAAAAAATCTTTTAAAACATGCAACCATGGCTTCTGCTGATAACTCAGTGATAATTTCAAAATGAACTGCCTTAGTCATAAAACAAACAAATACACAAACATAATTTTTTTTATATACACCTTTCCTTTGGCTCTTATATCTTATTAAGATAGACCTACAACAATCTAGGCCTGAATTGGAGAAAGGAGGATTAATGGTTACTCTTTCCTTAGGTAAAGGTGCCATAATTTGACTCATTTCTTTTGGATTCACCTTAAAGCATGTTACACAATTATGTACATTTTTTCTAGCAAAAGCACGTTCCCCCAAAGGCCAATATTCTTGCCGAACAGCATACAACAAAGTTTGGGGCCCAACATGAATATTTTTTAAATGAAAATACAAAAAAATCATATCCGTGAATTTGTGGCTCTTAGGAAGTAAAATAGGATGTTTAACATCAATTTGTAAGTTAGCATTAACTAAGTGGCCACCCACGCGTATTATACCATCTGCATCAATAAAAGGGCATAAACTACTTACATTAAATTTCTTAATCCTTCTTTCCTCTCTCAAGGCCTTGATCTCCCTAGGAAATACCTGCATTTGTACATATTTTATTAAAAACAATTTACTTTTCTGTAGGAGAGCAGCTGGAGATAGAGGTCCCTTTTCTTTTGTAAAACGCCTTCAATTAGAGATGAATCTGAAAATAAAACTAATGATTCGGATTAATTTTACATATAAATTAGTGATCTTGAATATATAATCAATGTCTGAAATTTTATTGAAAAACCCAAGTTCATAGTTTGGAAAATTACAATTCTGTCTGAGTTCTTGTTGGAACTCCTCTGTTTCAGTTATAGGTAAATGTTCTTTCTCAACGTTATAACCTTCCTGATTAAGTAAAAAGTCTGGGCCGTTCCACCAGAGTTTAAGATCAAGAATTTTCGCTGGACTAACACCACGTGAAATTAAGTCTGCGGGATTTTCAGAAGTTTTTACATAATCCCATGTGAAGTCTTTAGTACTATTTTGAATTTTGGTGACACGATTTAAGACAAAACCCTTAAGCGTTTGAGGTGGTGAAGCAATCCATGTCAGGACTACTGTCGAATCTGAGTATAAATATACTCCAAGAATTTGAACGTCCAAGGATGACACTACTTTAACAGTAAGTTTCGAAAGCAACTTTGCGGCGCAGAGTTTTAATCTAGATATCGCAATCTTCTTGAGGGATGCCACCCGCGATTTACTACACAGGAGTGACACCTTGCATTCGCCTGACTCGGAGATAGATCGAAGGTACATAACACAACCGTGCGCATCTTTAGAATCATCACCGAATCCGATCAAGTCAATATGTTGCGAATTTGGCCATAAAACATGACGTTTTATCTACAAATGTCTCAACTCTGTCAGTTCTTTGCGAAATTTATTCCAAGCTTTTCTTTCTCTTAGTGGAATTTTGTTATCCCAGTCAAGCTTAAGGAGTCACAACTTCTGCAGATAAATTTTTGCTGTAACTATCCCAGAACCTAAAAGACCTAAAGGATCAAATAACCGTGCAATGTTTGATAAGATAGTTCTTTTAGTTATCAAACTCACAAATGGTTGGACCTTAAAGCAAAATGTGTCCTTGCTAGGATTGAACTGCAGTCCGAGAGTTTTAACAGTTTCTGAATCATGAGAATCAAAGTTGTATTCCTTCTCGCTGGTTGGGAGATTTTTTATAGTAATTCTTTGTTAGAGCTCCACTTGTGAAGTTCCAGTCCACCAGCATTTAATAGAGATATTAACTCATGTTACAATTCATTGGCAGTAGCTATGTCATTTGTACCGCTGAGAATGTCGTCTTCATAAAAATCTTTACCAGCAGGTGCACCTAATGGATACTTCTCCTTCTCATCGTGACATAGCTGTTGAAACACTCTCGTTGCAAGATAGGGTGCACATTCGTTTCCTTAGGTAATAATGAAAACTTAAAAACGCGTATAATTTCATTCTCATGACCCTTCCATAAAATACATTGTAAATCGCACTAATCGGGACTAATATAAATTTACCTATACGTCTTTTTTATGTCCGCGGTGAAAACTACAGTATGCTTCCTAAATCGCAACAAAATTAAAAATAAATCATCCTGGACAACAAAACCAGAATACAACTTATCATTAAGAGATTGTCCAGATGACGTTGCTTGAGAAGCATTAACAACGCGTAATTTAGTTGTATTATTGTCCGGCCTATAAATTCCGTGATGAGGCATAATGTATTTTGGACTTTCGTTAGTTGCCTGCATAGCTGCATATAACCTAAATCTTCATACTCAGTTAAGAATTCCCTATATAATTTTAGATACCCAGGTTCTCTTCTCAAACGTCGCCAAAGAGAATTCAATCTTTTAACGGCGATATCTTTTGACTCTCCTAAACACGGGGGATCGTCTTTTAACGGCATTCTAACAACATAACGTCCATCGTCATTTCTGAAATGAGTTTCCATGAAATGATCTTCGCATATTAAACTCTCATCGTTTTGCACTCTCTCTGCCTCAACATTTTCAATCTCCCAAAATTTTTTCAAAGTTATGTCTAAATTTTCCATAATTAACCCGCAATGAACAGAAGCTTCGTTTTCTAGTGCAACACTCCCAGTAGCAATAAACCCAAATACTGAATTTTGCAAAATGATATCAGTCTCGGGGATCCTCATTTTACCGGATTATAAAATTTCATAAAATAGTTGTGCGCCCAACAAAATATCCACAACATCTGGCCTATTGAAACTCTCATCAGCTAATGTTAAATTCTCTAAATGTGTCATATCGATGTTAAATTGCTTAGCGGGGGTGTAATTTGTTGTGAAAGACAAAGATTCTCTACTATCGGCTGCTGAATACGTTGCTTCGATTTTTGTGATGCTGTAATACACTATGGTTGAAAATGTTGTCCCACTAAAAATTTGTAGGAAACATTGTTACAATGTTTCCTACAAGTCTAACAATGGGTACTTTTTGGTTTATCAAGGAATTTAGCTGATTTTCAATACATAAGTATTGAATATAATTTAAATTTATCCCCAAAATTCAAATTTCATTTTTAACACTTTTCAACCTAACTTTTAGAACTTTTACAATTTCAAAGATTTCAACGTACTTTTTTCAATAGACTGCTGAGCGACAGGACTCTAAGTAGTCCCAACAGTAAATTCATTCCTTCATCTCTTCTGGTTCTCGGACGGTTTTTGTTCTTGATTTCTCGTTGAAACACTAAAGTAAATAAATAATTGAGAAACAAAATAAAATCAATTGGCTCTGGGTTTTACCTTAACATGTTTTGTTTAAAATTAGTCATTTCCGGCCTTAATAAAAACTGCATTATTCTGTTGTTACATTTTGTTTAACAGGCAAGTGCAGCGGGACCTCTTACAGACTGGTAAGTAATAAACTTTTTATATTGCAATAATTCTTTAAATTATTTTTTCTCCAAGCTTAAATTAAAAATTTATATACATTGATTATGGGAGGCATCCATCAACCACTAGCACCTGTTATCTTTTCATTTTGAATTTCAAAGGGGAAAATGGAAATTATGGAGGTAATATAAATACTGTACATAATGATTCTGACGTAAATACTTGAATTGCTTGTTATTATGACTTATCCATAAATACTTTATTATCATTATACTTTATTATTTTTGTTACGTTATTATAAACATCGTTATCATGAGTAAATATTCTGGAGCTATCATAACTGCTCATAAATAAGTAAAAAGAAATTATTGTATTATTGAATACTGAAATATATTTTACGGATATAAATGTACAAAGCAGCACAACATAATTTCAATTGTATTAAATAATATTGCGCAATATCTTGCTTTTTTCAGTGTACAAACTTCTGTGGCATGGGAAGTATATCACATGTATTCCCCCCTCTTTGCTTGGCTTTTAATTTTCTGTCACTATCTTTTATTTTATATTTTATTTTATTTAATATTAAAAATTTTCCCCTTTTTCGGCTACTAATATCGTTTTCTCTTAGTCATTTACGGTAGCTAAGGCGACTGGTTTTAGCTTTTTTCTTTCTATATACCTTTCCTTCACAGATGTGTGACCGGGTTCTGGTGGACCCCCCGACCATTTTTATTATCTATTATTATTTAGTATTAATAACTTAGCTCACTAATTACCAGAAAGTTTTTCATTGTTGGAACTAGAACTTAAATATAAAACATCTTATATAATAGATTAGTCTTATGTTGATTTCATACCTACTAAATATTTATCTAGCAAGTTTTCGAAAGAATAGTCATTTAATATTGATAAATTAAGTTATCTAACTGAAGCAATAAATTAACCGAGACACTAATTAGAGGAACATTTATAACAACAATATGACGACTCGTGCAACAGTAGGATTATTTATAATCAACAGTACCCTAGAGTAAATCTAACAAGACTTGATATGGAAGGTAGCTTGAATATTTCCTGTGGTTTCAATAACGATAATCAAAACTATTTTAAAGAGAGTCAGAAAAGGCCAGAACTGAAACAAAAGATGAAGTTACTTGTCACAGAACCGATAGCAGACATAGCATCGGATGAAGAAATCCAGAGAACATTAAAGAGACAAAAAAATTGATTTTGAATCATCAATTATCTCCAAATTTAAACTAATATCACCATCTCGGGCCCACATTCTAGTGACCTTTGAGGGAATGCTCAAAGACAGTCCTGACCCTTCAGCAACTGTAAAAGTCTATGAAAGACAAATAAGTGTAGCTAGAAGGGAAGAACAGAGGGCATTGGAAAAGCATAGGGAGTCTACAAAAACACTGGACTATTCACCAATCCCACTCAAGCCAAAAGAATTCCAAAAAGATCCTATAAAGAATCCCAAAATCCAACAACTATTACAAGAAAGTGAAAAGTTAAAAGAGAAAATCTATGGAAGCCAAATAACGGAAAGGCCACCGATCACCACTGAGAAAACATCTCCACTTCTAAGTATTTAATGGCCATCACTGGACTATTCACCACTCCCACTCAAGACAAAAGAATCCCAATTTGACTCCCTAGAAAATCTTACAATCCAACATCTAATACAAGAGTACAAAAAGAAAAAAGAGAAAAAAGCAAAGGGATGTGCAGATGAAGAAAGAAGATATCTGGATGTATTTTTTTCCAAAGCTAAAAGAGACGAGAAATTAAAACAAACATATCATAAAGGCAATCAGCAAAAAATGTCAGAAATAATAAAAGAAAATACAGAGTTGAAAGCTAAACTCAAAGAAAGTAACAAAGTAGAAATGATACTAGAAAAACAATTGGAAGAAAAATTAAAAGAAAACAAAGCACAAAAAGAAAAAAAATTAAAGAGAAAGATAATTGAAAGAGGCACAACAATATGAAAAAAAAAAGGTGCGATGTAGGGACAGATCTCGGCCATCCAATGCAAAAAAAATAAGTACAGATGGGGCTCGAGCTATGAATGGACCTATTAATGGTTTGATCAGCTTGGTTAAAGATAAGAAACCACATGCAATTTGCACTCACTGTTGTATTCACCGTAAATCACTGGGCGAAAAAAAAAAGCAATTTAACAAATTACAAGGTCCATTTGGAAAATGATTTTTTCAAAGACTAAAACTTAAGACATAAAAAATAGCACGGAGTTGATCATACATTACGTACGCCATGAATTAAACATTAATAGTGTTATTACGCGTAAAAATTGCAACCGACAGAAATCGCCTGCGACTCGTACGTATTATCCACCTGAAACTTACGTATTATCCAAGCATTTCATTGGCTGTTCGGGAAAAGGCTTTTCCATCGTCAGATTTCCAAGAAATCTGACGGCCAATTTTAAATGAAATTTATTTCTTAAACTTCTAAACATCCCACAATATTACTTTTTATATCGTCGTATAGAGAAAAAAAATGTACTTTTAAATGCAATTTGTTTGAAAGCTGTATCTCAATTAGTTTCTGAGTTATTAATTTTTTTTGCAGTTTTTATTACTTTTTTGTCATAGTGACAACACTCTGTTGCATATCTCTATTGAAAGTAAAAGGAAATACAGATTACTGTATAGACCAATCAGAAAATGAATAAAATGATTTCCTACCGTGACGAGGACAATAACCATTTTTCCAAATGATTAATAAGGAAGAAATAAACACTAAAATCAGAACTAGAGGAGAAAATAAAAACAATTGATACCTTAGAAAAGGAATTAGAAAAAACTTTAATGGAAAAAACAACAAGAATTAAAAAGAAATCAACAAATAATTAACACAAGATCAGAAGAACTGGAAGAATTAGAACAAAAGCTAAAAGAACAAGATAGAAAAAGAAAGAAAAATTATGAAGAACAAAATAAAAATTTTAAAGAAAAAGAGAAGGAAATGAAGGAAGAAATTAAAAAACTAAGAACACAATTGGGGAAATTACATCCGGTAACCAAAGATAGAGATTCACAAACGGACACTAGAGTCAAAACAAAAATGACTTAAACAATAATGACAGTACAAGAAATAGAATACATGGAAGAATTTGCTAAACAAGAAACTCAACAGAAACTTATTGAAGAAATCAATAAAAGGGAAGAACAGTTAAAAAGACATGAAACAACAATTGAAAAATACAAGGACAGACTACAGGAAATGGAAAAAATAGCAGCTATGGATATACCCCAATTATCAAGGAAAATTCATAATCTAGAACAAACAATTACAGAGAAATTAGACACAATAACTGGAACAACAAAAACTAATTACGAACAAAAGGAACTATCCCCTAACAATAACAGTAAAGAATCAAGCTCGGCGATTCTGATGGGGAACATCACGAGCAAAACATCAATAAGTGACATATGGGAAGTGCTCAATAGGGAACTTCAATATGAAAAAGATTTCCCAAAAATAATCTGCAGAAGATCGAGGAGAAACAATTTCTTAATAATTAAATCAGAAACAGATGAAGACGTAGAATTACTTTTGAAACAAATAGAGCAGATACCTAAACTAACAGAAATAGTTGAAATTACTTATAACCTAGAAAATCTTTAAAAAGTTACAGTTATCGGAATTCCCAAAATATCAACACCAGAAAAAATACTACAACAAATTAAACAGAAATTTCAAGAAGAAAATATAACAATAACAAAAATACTGCAGAGGAATAATTATCACACATATTAATTAGTGCTTCAAACTAACTTAAAAACCTTCAACAAAATGATAGCTCAAAAATTTATGACAATATGACTTAATAACTGTAGGTTACAAAAATATAACCCCATAGTGAAATGTGCCAATTGCCAACTCTACGGCCAATCACAAGCATCCTGTAGAAGACACATAATATGTGCAAAATGTTCAAGAGGACACTCAACATCAAACTGTCCATATAAAGAAGTAAAATCTCAACATCGTTGCACAAATTGTTTCCATATGGAAAAATATAAACAGCACACAGCTGACTCGTTGTGCCCGCATCATTATTCCCGGTGTTCCGATCTCAGTTGGCTGAGCGAAAGAGGCTCGATTTCTAAGAACTCAAAAACTAATAACTTGATAATAGTAAAACTTTTTCTTTACTTGTTGCGCTTTAGGTGTCGTCTGTTAAAAAATTTTCATCTGTTATCATATTTTATTATCATTTAAGCATATTAATATCTTATCATTTAAAGTTGTGGGTCTACCTATAAACCCACATTTATGTAAATAGTTTTGGTGTTGTTATGTCGAATATTTTAGAATTTATTTTCTCCCCACTGGATGCAGCTTATAATATCTATTATTATAATTTTGGATTATCTTTTACCTTACAAATTAACTAACATTTTTTTCTCTAAATTTATCTTCTTTCTTAGGCCAAGGTTTGATGAGGGATTTCTTTATGCACTGGGTAACATAATTGATTATCTTTTCATTCTCATTGCAAGTTTTAGACTGTGAGAATATGAAAAAACGTCCCATTATCAAGTTTAAATATTAATTTTCAGCCTTTTGTTTTATAGCACTTTTTAAATTAACTCTAACTTTCTTTTGGACGGTTTGTTTCATTTGCTGCACGGTTTTTCTAAAAAAATATAATTATCTAATATATGTTTCTCGTTTTTAACTCTAAAAAAATATAATTATCTAATATATGTTTCTCGTTTTTAACTCTAATGTAATTTTATTCCATTTAACTATTATTTTTATTTATTGTTGCACAGTTTCTTATATTCCATTATTCTTTAATTAATAATCTATAAATTAATCTTAAAAAAAAATCAATGTGACCTGTAGTGTGATTTTGAGGTTAAAACTAATTTAGGAAAGTGTTGTAAATAATGTAAATAACTTAGTAATTATTGTAATTGTAGTAAATCTTATCATATTGTGTCATATCTTAAACATGCATATAACCTGGTAACTACTGTAATTGCATCATATCTTAAATGTTATTAATTTTAGTAATTATTATCTGAAAATAATTAATTTATATTCAAACCAATATACTAACTAACGTTCCCTGGGTTACGGTACGCAAAGGTGGTAGGAACATCCCGTCCTGGGCTAGGGGATTGACCCAACCATCAGCCACAAGCAGGTTCCCAGGGTGGGCGATTAGATTAGATTAGAATAGATTAGACTATCAGCTTCTGAGTTATCACCACATGCTCCTTTTCGAAACAAAAACATTTGATCTTGGATCTAAAGCGACACCCGACATTCCAATTGGCTTGTAAGAATTGGTATCTTTCGTACTGCCATGCGTATGCCCTTCATCTACTTTTTTATCAATATGTAAATATATAAGATGACATTTCTTACAAATGGAGCAATTGAATTTGGAAGAACATTTAATAACCTTATGATGATTAAGACAATTAAAACACAGTTGATTATTTTTAACGAACTCAATTCGTTCATTAACTAACATTTAAAAAAAAATAGGGCATATATCAAGATAATATTTCCATTAGACTTGCAAAGAATATATTTTGGAGTTTTAACTTCCGACATAAACACTTTAGAATTGTTTTGTGGACTGTATACATTACGATATTTTTGCGAATTGTTTCCAAACTGCGGACGTGAAAACGCATTATTTTCGGTTTTACATTTATTCTTAGATGATACATAAATATCACAATATCTAGATAATTCTTTCGGTAAATACCAAGACCCTCCTTGCTTTACATCTATATGAATTTGAAGTTCACATTCAAACGAGCTAAATATTTTGTCGGAAATCATTAGTTCACACAATCCCTTAAAGTCATTCACCTTTCTTAATTGACAGTAATAATCAAATGTTGCAGTTAATTGCGACGTGAATTGAACATAACTTTCGTTTTGAAATTTTTGCGCCCTTCGAAAATTGTTTAACACCTCCTGAGGAGTGGATTGAAATTCCTTCAACACAACTTCTTTAAGTTTATCATATTTACTTAGGTCATCCTCACTCAAATATACCATGAAATTAGTGGCCTTTTCGCCTAAGATATTTAAAAGAATTTCTGCCCTAAACTCCTCCGGAACATTCTTTGTTTTAAACGCTCTTTCCAGTGATTGAAAAAAAGAGATTATACGATTAAGCACGCGAAGGTACTGGGAATAGTTAATGTTTTAACACTTTTTAACAAATTTTCTAAGCTACAATTTGATACCTCAGAATCACTTTTTACTACTGCTTCACTGAAATTATGCGATGTTTCTTTCTGAATATTAGTTATTTACTAATTCTGAATATTAGTTATTAGTTAGATTGTTTTTCTAACTGCGCAAGTTTGATTTTTTTCCAATTCCAGCGCCGAATCTCTTTCTAATCTCTCGCGCTTAGCTTTCCTTTCGTTGTTATTTTCCTTCCGAGTCACGGATTCAACAACCGTTTCCACAAGGTCATAATTAGTTTTATAAATTTCGCTCGTTTCAATTAATTCTTTTAGCGACACTATGGTCGGCCTCGTAGGTAATGTAAGCTCAAGTTCTTCTGCAACCTCGACTAAATCATTCTTCTTTAATTTTGATAACAACATTTTGTTTGAAAAGAGAACCCAAGTAATTAAATAAATTAAAATGAAACTCAAAACATTTAAATTAAAAATCAAAACTAAACTCAACAAAGTTATAAACCTTACACTCGGAATTAACTCACAACGTTAAATATCAAATCGAAACAAACCTGACAAAGTTAACTCAAAATCGAAACTAAACACAACAAATTATAACAACTCTATTAAATTAACTAAAAGCGTACTCACCATTACCACGGAACCGCCCGTTATCAGACGCTTACTTTTATTAAAATTGATAGATGTTCTTTAACTGAAGAATAATTATTGCACACTAATATTTCTCGATTAAAATTGAAATCACAACTTTTTTACCTACCCATCATACCCATACATAGGGTAAGTCTTGTAATCGTTTTGAAAATCGAAAAAAATTTTTTGACGGATTTACACGTTTCAGACACTGGAGATTCCGAAAAACATATTTTTAGAAAAAAAATTTGTCCGTGAGTCTGTATGTGTATGTGTCTGTAATCGCTCTATCTCCCGAACAAATTGAGATAGAGACTTGAAATTCGATGTGTACTTAGGGAGTAATAATGGAAAGAAGCCTATTGAATATCAGTAACCTCGATTAAACGGAACAATTTTTTTCGTACTCTTGAAATATTCGTTCTGATGAAAAGTATACAAAAATTTTCGAAATTGTTTATTTAAAGGAGTGAATATAAAAGACAATAAAAAAACATAAATTTTGCAACATGAATGAACTCGATCGGATAATTAGTTGCCGAGATATTTGTAATTCTATTTTTCACACTCTTCGATTTTTCATGACCCTGTATTTCATTCAAATTCCAATTCAAAGATATATTTTAATTGGAAATGAGACGCTTAATCCGACGCAGTAAACTGTTAGTTAATAGGATTGTCATTTTTCGATTTATAATTAGAAAAAAAAATTGTCCGTCCTTCTGTATGTCTGTAGCCGCTCTATCTCCCGAACAAATTGAAATAGAGACTTGAAATTCGGTGTGTACTTAGGAAGTAATAATGGGAAGAAGCCTATTGAATATCAGTAACCTCGATTAACCGGAACAATTTTTTTCGGACTCTTGAAATATTCGTTCTGATGAAAGGTATACAAAAGTTTTCGAAATTGTTTATTTGAAGGAGTGAATATAAAAGACAATAAAAAAACATAAATTTTCCATCATGAATGAACTCGATCTGATAATTAGTTGCCGAGATATTTGTAATTCTATTTTTCACACTCTTCGATTTTTCATGACCCTGTATTTCATTCAAATTTCAATTCAAAGATATATTTTAATTGGAAATGAGACGCTTAATCCAACGCAGTAAACTGTTAGTTAATAGGATTATATTTTTTCGAGTTATAAGGATGTTTCTTTTACGCAATTCGGTGCTACTCGATTATCCCGCCGACCAAAAAACTATTGCCAAACTATAAGATTAAATGCCAATAATAGCTTATCGTAAATGTCAAGTATTTAATGCATCTTCATACCTATAAGGGGTGTTACCATAGGAGGGATCCTGTTCTGTCGCCAAACACCGCCAAGTTTGTCGCCAACTTGGCGGTATATCACCAAATTTGGCGGCCAAAATGAGTCGCCAAAAATGACGCCAAATTGGCGGTATCTCTAATATTTCGGCAAATTCCCATAGACTTTCATTGTAAAACAATAGCGTTTACTTGCTTACAGAAAATCAACAAATTGAGATATTTTAACGCAACAAAAAGTAATATTAGCTTAAGGGGTTACATTCATTATATTTAAGGAAGTCCAAATTAGAGGTCTGCACGAGCCGGAATTTCCAGGCCCGGCCCCGGCCCGAACAAAAGCTATCTTGGCCCGGCTCGGCCCGGTGTAAAAATTGGAAGTTCGGCCTGAGCCCGGCCCGGCTGCATTTTTACAGTTCTCGGCCCGGCCCGACACAATTTCTACAAAAAAAAAAAAAAAAAAAAAAAAAAAAGAAAAAGAAAAATAATCCGTTTTTTCTCAACATACAATTAAGATTCTTTTAATGAATACTACATACATATTTATGGGAACATTTTACAGTATATTTTACATTACTATGATGTTCGCAAAACAGAAAACACACAATAGTAAACATTAACGATTACTTACAGTGTTTTAGTCATCGTGTCTAACAGACATTTCAAAATGGAAATAAGGATTCATTAAAAGATTAATGTAGTTCAGAATAAAGGATTAAAAACATGATAACTTTTGAAGCTGTATAATAAAAAGTAGATTTGTGAAAATATTTCTCTCATTTTTAAGGCTTTTCTCAAATCCAAAGGAGCTACATTTCGACACATTTATGAATTGTTTTCTTTTCGGAAACGCGTAAGATTGGCAGGTATTCTTATTCAGAAGCTATGTAAATGGCGTTTTTTTTTCATAGATAAAAGCAATATATCTTTCTGAAAATACTGTCAAAGTTATCGTTTTGAATCGTATTTCCGGAAGCGATAGCACAGGAAAGGAGAAAAACGTACAGTCACGTGGCAGGAATCTCTGTTATCTCTGTAAGTAATTTATCAAATATGGAAAAAGGTATTCGTTTACAAATGCCTTCAATAGGCAGGCCTGTCAATTTTATGCCTTTATAGTTAAAACTTTTGTCAGAAAATGTGTCTGAAAGCTTCGCATTGTTGAGCAGTGAATATGAGAGCCACCTTAAGGTATATTTCCAAAGATACTGTTAAGAGAAGTTCATTATCACTATTAATATTACAAAACACAATGACTGTTCTACACATCCTGAGATCGATTAAGACCAGTTCCGTCCCGGCACGAGTCTGCTGAAAAAAAATTAAACTCGGAATCTGACATCTTGTAACTGTACGATGCCGATCTCTTCGATGGACATGTTACATTTCTGTATTGGTGTTGTTAAACTCGCATCGGCTCGTGACGCACATTTATACTTCTCGAGGAAATAATATTCATTGAAAATGGCTCGTATTTTATCTGCTTCACTTAAATTGTTATATCAGGCCGACAGGTCCGATTAATTTTTTTGCCGGCCCGACCCGGCCCGTTTATTTTGTCTGTCGGCCCGGTCCGGCCCGTTGAAAAAATTGTCCTAATTCTGCCGGCCCGGCCCGGCCGTTTGAAAATTCGCCTTCATTCCGCGGGCCGGGCCGGGTATGGGCCTCGGGCCAAGCCCGGGCCCGTGCAGACCTCTAGTTCAAATAAATTAAATTATGAATAAAAGTAACATGGTACAATGCTTAGAAAATATCACATGTTTTATTTTCATATTTTATATTATCTATATCCATGATGGGTAAGCATTACGGTGGCCCCCAATCACTAGTTTTCTTTCACAATACTTTCACAGAAAGCCACAAGCTGCATTTAATCACACTCTGTTTTGAAGAACATTTTGTCATTTTTTTTTTCAAAGTTTTCACTGAGCATTGAAGCACAATATAATGTTGTTGTTTTTTTTAAATGAAGAACACATATCCATAGGCACTAATGTCTACTTTAACTGCGCGAGGTCGGACCAACTGAAGAGGACACCAGTAAGAAACACATACTCTCAAAACTAATAAATTTATTTTACTGCTGATTCAACATCCTTCTCAATCGGTGTCTATCAAACTCTGACTCAAAATAGATAGAGAGAGAGAGAGAGAAAAAAAAAAAAAAAAAAAAAAAAAAACAATCACATGATCACCCTGCCGGCGCCGCACAGTGGAGTATTTGGTGGATTTAGCCGGCCAAAAATATTTCTTATTGAAAAATTGGAGTAAAGTTTTTTATTGATTAAATTTTTAGATTATTATCACTTTTTAGTAGTTTTCATTGAAAAATAGGATTTTTTTAAAATATATATACAGGGTATATGGAAAACATTGTAACATGTAACATGCACATGAATTGCAAGAAAATGTTAATAAATACTCAATATTAATCTTTTCATATAGAGTAATCATATAGCGATAATCATATAGAGTAATCATATAGAGTAATCTTATAGAGACTCATCTTTTCCTACAGAGTAAGTCAAAAACTAAAATTTGTAACACAATATTGCAATTCCTTTTAAAAATCCGAATATAAATAGTAATTTTACCATTTTGTTATCATGACTCTGTGGATGTTTTAAAATCGATATCAAATTACACTATATATTTAATAAAAATAAGCTCAAAATTTACAAATTTACTTTTTAAATATTAAGCTTACCGGAAAATTCTGTGGCATAATGTTCTTTCACACCTACTTTAAAAAAATCCAGATTTCTTCATTGGCACTACTTTTTTGAAATGGTAAAATTCCCATTGTTTTCACCTTAATGTGAAATGTGAAAACTGTGGGAATTTTACTATTTCAAAAAAGTGGTGCTAATGGAGAAATCTGAATTTTTTTAAAAGTAAGCGCGAAAGAATATTATGCGACAGAATTCTCCAGTAGACCTAATATTTTTACATCTTATTTTTATTAAAAAACAAATGAAATTCAATGAATACGCTTTTACAGAGTTAATCAAAAGTAATTAAATGAAATCAGACATTTAGTTATAACTTATATCATTTATTTTATTGAATGGATATAAAATATTACAAAATCTCACATAAATGAATATATATACATATTCGATGACAAAATATCAAGGTTCAAAAAACAAAAAAAAAAAAAACAAACAATCACATGATCGCCCTGCCGGTGCCGTTCTACAAGCGGAGGCGAATACACCACTTTTTTAATAAATTTTAAATTTTAAAATTAAAAAAAAATATGAGAAATTTTATCAAGTGATTTTGTTTACAAAGGACATGGTTAACCTTAAAAAAAATTTCAAAATTTTAACTCACTAAATAAAAATTATTTTAAAATGTGTCCCGTACCCCATTCAAATAATCATTCGATAGTCTTCTTCAGCGTGTTGTTCAAACATTTCTCGATAATACTCTCATTTTGATATTTTTGTATGTAGTAGTTTTCTTAATATTAACGAAGAAAGATATCCGGTCTCAAAAAATTCATTTACTGCGGCGGTCACAGCTTTAGTTAATTTTTTTTTTTTTTTAGAATAGAGAGATACATTATACAGAATGCATTAAAAAATCAGCGTTCTTAACCTACATACGACAGGGGACACAAAAATAATCAAAATTTCTTTATAAAATCTGTATTTATTTATTATTTTAATTTTTTTTACAAGACAACCTTAACGCCTTCAACATACCCCTCATTTAACTTTATACACTTGTCTAATCGATGATTTCATTGTTGGAAACATTTTTCAAACTCGTCTGTCTGTTAGCTTTTGCCCGGTTTTTTTCTTCACCTCTTCCACGTCGTTAAAACACTGTACTTTCACGTCCGTCTTCATTCCTGGAAACAAAAAGAAAAAGTCAGACGGAGCAAGGTCAAGTGAGTAGGGAGCGTAGGGCAAAGGAGTCCTGCTGTTTTTAGCGAAAATCATGCGAATTGATAAGGCTGCATGAGCAGGCGCATTGTCATGGGGTAAAAACCAGTTCCCCGTTCACCACAAATTGGGCCAGATAACTCCGAAATTACTTGAATGATCTTTCCTCGGTCATCAACACAATTGTACAAGCTTTCTCAATATTTTCGTCCTTTCTGGTAGCTGAAGGACATTCAAAACGAGGTTCGTCATCGATCGAAGCTTCACCTTTTTTTTAAACGAGAAAACCAACCGCACGCTTGAATTTTTCCCATAACGACACCTTTGTAAGCTGTTTGCAACATCGAAACCGTTTCTGCAGCATTCTTTCCGAGCAGGAAGCAAAATTTCTCAGCCGCACCCTGTTCATACTGTCAATGTCTTCCGACATTACAAAAATCGAAGAGCAAGCGAAAATCCTTTTACAAAAAATGCCATTTGACCAGTCACAACAACGACAGCGCTGAGTACACTGAACTCAGGAAGCGCTCCTAGCAGGATGAATATGTTATACGCAAGCCCCGTCCACATCGCTACCATTTCGGTTATTTTTGTGTTCTTCAATTTTCAAAGAGAAAATTTATATAGCAGTCGCTGTACTTTACCTAGCCGATGCTCGAGTGTCATATAAAATCTTCTGGCATACGTTTCCCTTTCTTCTGCTGAGGCTGCGGTGGTTTTATAATTTTCCAATTACCGTTCAAGAAATAACAGCCTAAATAAAATCTTCATTGAATATAAATTTTAATTAGTGCAATGCGATTTTTTTGTCGCTTCAGAATCAACGCCTTTTAGTTTCCCAGCTTCTGGAAGAAAAATTCGCAGCATTAAACACTGTTCTTCTCTTCACTTTTCTTCTTTCTTTTCATTTCCATATTACCCATGCTCAAAACCATTTTTTAACTCTTTCCAAAAAAGTAGTAAAATATTTTATGACTTCAGCTCTGCTGTTTGGTTAACTGACTAACCAAGGCTGCGGAGTCGGAGTCAGGCCCATTTTTGAGCAAAAGAGTCGGAGTCGGAGTCGCTAAAAAACAACTCGACTCCGACTCCAGCTTTTTTTAACAGTTTGAAGTGAAATTAAACCAATTATATTTAATTTTAAATCTATAAAATTAATTATTATTGCTGTTTTTCTACTATACCAGACTACCCAAGTTAAAGATGCCTAATATACTGCCCGGTTTAGATAGTAGATGAAAAAAGTTTTTAATTGTAAACTCTCGTGGATAATTTACATTTAGTATATGAGTAAATTACTTCAGATTTTTTGCGTTTGCGGAAAATGAGGCAAAGAGGTAGTCATACATAGCATATCGCCTACGCCATAAAGTAAATGCGCCTTTACAGTAGCCCGCAGCTTCATATGAGGACAATCAACTCCATATGTATGGAGATTAGTACGCACGGAGGAAAAATTCTGCCACTGACATCCAGAAAATAAATTGTGGCTCTAGAAAAAATAGTTCCATTTCATCCTTATAAAATCTAGTTCCCTTTGCTAGAGAGGTCTAGTTATCCCTATTAAAATTCAAGGGCATTTTTCTATACGGTAATCCCTTAGCATTCGCGGATTTCACATTCGCGAGTTTTGATTATTCGCGAAATAAAATATGAGAAACATTTCAACATTCGTGAATACTCAACTTGAATATTCGCGAATTTTGTTTTATGAAGAAATTTATTACAAAGTAAACTCGCTTTGTTTACCAAACTACACTGCTCAAAACAATTAAAGGATATTTGAAGTTTTATATTAAAATAAAGATATAAACGAAATTTTTTTTGCCGAAAATAGAAGAAGAGAATCACAAATGCAAATTTTTCTGGTTTTCAAACTGTGGAGTATGCAAATTTTGAATTCGACGTCAAAAACGTCGCTTCAGCGGCAGCGAATGAAATTTGACTTTCAACTGGATAAAAGAGAATGAAGACAAGGATGATCGGCATTCAGTGGTTGCTTTGTTTCGATGAGTACGATGTCTCAGCGAAGTCATTTGACAGATTCAGAAGCTTTGAGAATTGTTGGTAGGTTAGAAGGGGGCCAAACTCAAGCCGAAGTAGCGCAAGCCATTGGAGTGTCACAAAGTGTCATTTCCAGGATCTGGAACCGTTTTTTGGAGAGTGGATGTGCAGGCCGAAGACCAGGGAAAGGTCGTAGACGGGCAACAACGCCCAATGAAGATCGGTATTTAGCGTTAACAGCTCGGAGACACCGAACCATGAACGCTACTCTTCTCCAACAACACTTTCGATCGGCTACAGGCACCACGATTTCAACTCAGACTGTCCGAAACTGGCTCCATGCTGTAGGTCTGTATGCTCGCCTACCGATGGTATGTTTTAGATTAACATCAAGGCATCGTCGCGACCGCAGGGAGT
This sequence comes from Maratus speciosus, assembly GCA_963932465.1. Taxonomy (NCBI): domain Eukaryota; kingdom Metazoa; phylum Arthropoda; class Arachnida; order Araneae; family Salticidae; genus Maratus; species Maratus speciosus. The sequence goes on along the minus strand of OZ010789.1, from coordinate 129,333,075 downwards.
GGGCAACCGAGCATGTCAACTGGAGGAGAAATGAATGGAGCAATATTCTGTTTTCTGACGAGTCCCGTTTTTCTGTGCATCCGAATAATAGGCGTATTTTCATCTGGAGGGACCGTGGCAGTAGGAACAATCCTGCGTTCGTGCACGAAAGTGTCAGATTTGGCGGTGGAGGAGTGTTGGTGTATGGTGGCATCTCCATTGACGGGCGCACTGACCTCTACATCATTCTAGATGGAGCTCTGACTAATCGCCGATATAGGGATGAGATCCTCAGACCTATTGTAGTCCCTTACGCTGCAGCAATCGGAGATAACTTCATTTTAATGGACGATAACTGCAGGCCACATCGTACAAACCTGGTGGAGGATTTCCTTTTCGAGGAAGGAATCGTTCGAATGGAATGGCCAGCGTGTTCTCCAGACATGAATCCAATCGAGCACGTTTGGGACGCTCTAGAAAGACGAGTTTCTGGCCGCCAACAACCCCCACAAACTCTCCAAGAACTGGAAAGAGCTCTTCTGGAAGAGTGGGGCAGAATACCCCAACTCGTCATTAATAGCCTCATTGAGTCCATGCCTCAAAGGTGTTCAACGTTGCTGGCCGCCCGTGGAAACCATACCCCATACTGAAAATGATTTTCTTTGAAGAAAACACCCTTTCTTATTCTTTTTTTCTCATATGCACAAATTGTGTTTTTTTCCTTTAGTACACAAATGCGCAATAAAATGCATTTTTTTCTGCCAAACATGTGTAATTTATTCTCATATAACCTACTATGTCTGTCGACCATGTATCAATCAGCTAAACAGTTTACCAGATACAAAATCCACCTAAAACTGCAATATCCTTTAGTTGTTTTGAGCAGTGTATTTGACACTGGACATCTGCATTTGTACTGTATAGCCTAAGTTCCGAAGCTTTCAACGCTTGTATTGAAGCAAAATATAGATCAGTAATTCCGAGAAATCCAAAACATGACTTGATGCTAAAAATAAAAAGATCCTAAATTGTCTAAAATTCAAAATTTTTATTGCAAGTAAAAATTTTTCTGCAAAAATTGTATGGGAAATTTTAAAACTTCAACAACAACTTCTTGAGAAAACAATGGAATGTGATCCTTCACTGGTGATGAGTCTTAACCCTTAAACGGAATCGTGGGTCCATTTTGACCGGACAACGATAAAAAAATTTCAAGATATATATGAATAAAAGTTGATTTATATAGTACATGAAACTTTTTTCAATGCACTTATAACCCATCTAAGTGGTAATTTCATATATATTAGAAAATAACTTGGATTTTAATTAAAGGGTCCATTTGGACCCAAGATTCCAGTAATGTGGAACAATTTAGCGATCCCGGTTAAGGGTTAAATATAAAAGAAAAATCGAGATCACAACTTTTCCTTATATGGAAATTCATAAACAAAAGATCTGTTCTGCGAAACAATGGTATATCAATAATTTTTTTTAGCCATCAACTAGCAATTAAACTTTGTACAATATGTTTATAATTATTCAACTTTATTTACAGCATGTACATTTTAATGCTCAATAAATATATTTTTACGTTTTAATTCTTTTTTTTTTTTTCGTATAAAAATAATCCTAAAACCTAACCCCATTTTATGCATGAGAAGATAGTCTTAACATTCGCAAATTTGACGTACACGGATGTTTCTGCGAACCTAACCCTCGCGAATGTTAAGGGATTACTGTATTATCGTTGTTAAACTTATTTAAAAATCTCTGCAAATAAATGCGAACACAAGAAGTGAGTTTTTCTAACTATATTTCTTGTTTATGAATTAATTATAGAAATCAAATCACAATTTTCCGCAATTCAAACGACTATAATGTATCGTTTCATCAACTAGAAAACTATAGACTAGAAATACTCGATCATTTCTTCTATTCAATTTATTCGGTTACCTTATTCGCATAGCTCGGAAATCTATATCTCTAGTTTAGGATTTGGAAAATGACTACCTATTCGTTCTAGATTAAGGCGGTATATTTTTTCTTTCTTGCATATGAGCGATGCATGTCGGCTAATTGAACGTTTGTGTATTCTCCCGTACTACAACCTCAGCTATTGTTTCTGAAACGCCGGTTTCCTGCGGTAACGTTGTTCAAGTCCAGTTCCCATACAACATCCTCTACCACAAGATTGCATTTCCGACCCTGCAGTGGTATGTGACTTGGAAATTTGTCACTCTAATACTGAATTGACCCTGTATATTTGGATTGACACGAAATTGATGTATTGTGATTTTTGATATGAAGCTCTCGTACCGCCATATTACTTTTTACCTGTGTTAATATAGGAAAAATAAAGTGAAACACATATAAAAACTACGACAGTGTCATGCGCGTATCGTAACGGAAATAAAAGGTCAAATTGATATGCTAATTGAAATGCATTAGCATTTTCTAAATAAACCAACGTTTCTGATATCCTATGAAACATTTAAATTAAAAAAAAAATTCAAACAAAAATTAATCAGACAAACAATAAATATGGATCCTAAATTGTATTTAAACGATCAAAACTGTTAGAAAAAAACATTTTTTAAACTATAGAGCGGTCCAAAAACCAATGCTTTTCTACCCATTACTTTCTTTACAATTAAAAAAAGAAAGAAAAATAATGCGCCAAGCATAGATTATGAAACCTCTTCCAACACATTCAGAATACTGTAATAAAACTTCACCGTTTAATTAGGCGGAAGATGATGTTCAAGAAAACAAGGGATGACTAAGGATGATCGCTCCGGGAATTCAGTGTTTAAGCAAACAATTTGGAAAACGCATAACGCATTTGAAAACCAATTTAAATAATTACCCCGTATAGTCAGAAAAATATCCAAATTCTTTTGTGAAGCTCTGTATATGATAAATAGATTTGTTTAGATGTCAAGTGACCAGACTTGTATTATTTTACTTAATTTAATTAAACTAGATTAAATATACAGTAATTTACAAGTGAGGCTTTGGAGGTTTACAGACGCGGTCGGGCCATCGCACAACTCTATTCATCGTAGCACAAGGAGTAGTCTGAAGTCATCTGTTCACACAAAGCATTTTGGACACTATTTAAGTGAAATACTTTCTGAGCAAGCTACAATTTAACAAGGGAATTGTGCAACGTGGCTAATTTTATGGTATGACGTCAAGCGCTGACACTACCCTTTTCCTTTATAAAGAACTTTCGTCTACTCAGCGCCATTAAATGCTGAACTTCCTTGTTGCTATGTGTTTGCCGTTTCTGATGTGTTATGCATCACTGCTATCGGCCGATGACCTAACCCGTCTCTGACATATATATATATACACAATATGCCAAAACTTAGTTCAGATAGAAAACGCATAACAGAGTTGACAAATCCCCTTTAGCAATTTTTGACAATAAGAGGAAATGTACTCGAATTCCTTTTTGGAACCCTCTATATGATCTATGGAGTTTACACACACCAAGTGATATGTTAAAAATTAGCTAAACTTAAAAACGCAAATCAAGATTGAAAACGGAATTTTAGCAATTGTTTCTCATAGACAGTACTGTAACCGAATTCTTTTGTGTGTCTCTGTAAATGAACGATAAATGCTATGCACATCCTATTCTACAGTAAGCAACTTGCAATGTACCTCAGTGATCTATATCAATTTCAATGTTTGAAATAGTGAAACATCTTTAAAATACACAGCTAAAGATTTTTACCTGAGAGACCTGAACCAGTACCGAAAAACTGGCAATAAATCACAATGAGAAAAATAAAACTTTGTTAAAATCACAATACAACACAAAATAACGCACAGGACGCGTTTCAGGACGGAAATTTTAACAGCCCGTCATTAGCCAAAGTAAATACGTGTTCGAAAGCGGTCAAGATCACAAATGAAGAGAAAGGGCAGAGAGGAGAACTTACAAGGAATGCGACAGGTAGCACTAGCTGAAAGGAAAACACCAATCACAGAGGAGCACATGCAGAAAAGGAAAGTGTTGCTAAAAGGAAAGAAAAAGTCACAGAAAAGAAAAAAGTAACGGAAATTAAAAAATAAACAAATAAAATGAAATGAAATAAAATAAAATAAAATAAAACAAAAATTAAAAAATAAATTATTTGTAAATAAAGTAAAATAAAAATTAATAAATAAATAATTTATTTTTGAATTTCGTTTCTATTTTTTTCTGTTAATTTTTCTTTCATTTTAGCAACACTTTCCTTTTCTGCATGTGCTCCTCTGTGATTGGTGTTATCCTTTCAGCTAACGCCACCTAATCTTAGTAAGTTTTCCTCTCTGCCCTTTCTGTTCATTTGTGACCTTGTCCGCTTTCGGACACGAGTTTACTTTGGCTGATGACGGTCTGTTAAAATTTCCATGCCGAAATGCGTCCTGTGTGTTATTTTGTATTTTATGATGATTTTAACAAAGTTTTATTTTTCTAACTCAATAACATATATCAATTACATTGCAATCCGAGTATATTTAAGCGAGTTAGAGGACAGACAGACACACAGAGACAGACAAACCTAACTAATAAATGCTACTTTCAAGTTCATTAGAAAGTATTTAAAAGTGAAAATCTGTACCATTAACTTAATTTACAATAGTCGTTTTTTGTTTTTCACCAGGTAAATGCCGAATAATGACTTTCAAGGTCATAAAAATATGAAAATGCTCGTGCAATCAGAGCAACCGTATACAGGGTGGTCTTAATTAAGCTGGATCTATTCAAAATGCTCTGCAGGTTGTTAAATTACACTCTGCAGAGATCTTTAAGAAGCTTCATTTTAATTATGACAGCACTGCATAATGAATCTAGTGCATGTAGCATATGAAATGCTTAAGCCAAAGGAGAATAACGAGGTCCTAATCGTCTCGAATAATAAGACGAAAAAGGAGTTTAAAATACAACATTCAAACGAAAAATCTATATATATAAAAGACAAAGCTGCTTTTTTAGTCATTTGGCCTGAGCTTTCTGCTGTACCGAATTTGATAATTATTTTTTTTTAATGAAAGCACTTTATTTGTAGATGTGCCCGCACGCGCTATTTTTTTTTAAAAATAATTCCATTTTTATATTTTAATTTTAATAGTCTTTTATGAAATTTCTTCCCATTGGTGACAACCGGGTTACTTCCATTGTTGAAGAGAGAAGGAAAACAATGGGAATTACCATATCATTGTGTATGCCATTTTAGTATTACAATTAAAAATAACTTTTTAAAAACTTTTTAACAGAAAATGATGTCGCAATTTAAAATACCTCATTTTTACTCATTAAGCACTTTTCAATATTTTTTCATTCCGCTGATACTGAGATTGAGACGCTCATCTCAAAGGGCTTCAGTGGGTAAAAATGATGTCATAGTAAAAATTAAATACGTAGGGGAGGATAGTACACAGTGAGACGAAAATTATTATTACTTAACAAATGGCGACGATTTTTATTCTTTTGAAAATTTTTTTGCTACACCTTTAAGCTACACAAATGCGCTACACATTCATGTATAAATGGTTTTAAAAACGTTATCTATAAAAGCACAGAAGCAGCATAACGGAGTATCGAAAATTGTCGAGACAATGTATATATTTTCATAAATCATACATTTTTATCTCTATCAATAATTTTCTGCAGTTTATGATTTCTAATTAATATTTCTTGATTTTCAAAATATTAAAAATATGAGCCTCGAGTGGACAATGACAGACCTTGAGCTATCTTCATGCAAATTTTCAGCCTCTTACGTTCGGTAAATTTCCTTAGCCATCGCACGCCCACACACACACAGAGAGAGAGAAAAACCTTCTTTTATTAATAAATAACTTTTTTAACATCAGAACTACATAGTAGGTCCACAATAAGACACGTCTCACTGTGTACCACAACTGTGTGTCTCACTGTGTACTTTCGTTACGTTGTAACAAAATGGATGCCACGTCTGTTATATCAATTTCATCCCTTTAAAAAGTTTATGTCGTTTTGCCGAAATAGTCTATTATTAGATATAGCTAGGTTTGGTTAAGTAAATATATGTCATATTGAAGGAAATAAACTCTAAAATAGACGTTTATGTAACTTTAACCACTATAAAATAAGGAATTATTTACTATTTTGTCGGACGAGTAACTGAAATGCCGAAACTACATCTACGTGTTGCATAAGATGAGGTCGTTATGTGTGTGTGCCAGCTTGAAGGAAAAGTTACAACTATATGTCAAAGTGACTACTGTCTCACTGTGTACTCCCCTACAATATTTTATTTGATAAAACTAAATATTTTACTGCGAATGCGTTTAAAAGTAAATTTCTGGATTTCGCCTGCACTCAGATTAGAACCTCCAGTAAAGAGAGCGAATGTCTACATGCAAGATTGTAACTGGCAAACGTGACATCAATTTTGGGACTATATGAATAATCTATTGCAAGTTAAAATATTTTTTAAATAGAGAATAATAATATGAAAAGCATTCATGTCAACTTTGCGACGCTGAAAAAGATATTATCTTTAGATTTCGTTGAAAACAAAAATTATAATTGTGTCATGGTGCAAGTTTCGTTGATCTTTCAATATGATCTTCTTTATAACACAGTCAGAATAATGTGACAAAACTCCCCCTTTTAACAAGGTAAAAGATTATATTTGAATAAATAATTTGTAAAGCGCATAACAGATCTGAAAACACAATTTCACATATACCTTCTACAGGCGGAAAATATCTGAATTTTTTTGTGCAGCTCCGTATATGATCAATAGATTTGTGTATAGGGTGGAAAGTACACAGTGAGGCAGCAGCCACTTTGACATATAGTTGTGACTTTTTCTTCAAGCTGGCACACACACATAACGACCTCATCTTATGCAACACGTGGATGTAGTTTCGGCACTTCAGTTACTCGTCCGACAAAATAGTAAATAATTCCTTATTTTATAGTGGTTAAAGTTACGTAAACGTCTATTTTAGAGTTTATTTCCTTCAATATGACATATATTTACTTAACCAAACATGGCTATATCTAATAATAGACTATTTCGGCAAAACGACATAAACTTTTTAAAGCGATGAAATTGATGTAACAGATTTTGTTACAACGTAATCCATTTTGTTACAACGTAACGAAAGTACACAGAGAGACACACAGTTGTGGTACACAGTGAGACGTGTCTTATTGTGTACCTTACCTACTATGTAGTTCTGATGTTAAAAAAGTTATTTATTAATAAAAGAAGGTTTTTCTCTCTCTCTCCCTCTCTTTCTCTCTGTGTGTGTGGGCGTGCGATGGCTAGGGAAATTTACTAAACGTAAGAGGCTGAAAATTGGCATGAAGATAGCCCAAGGTCTGCCATTGTCCATCTGAGGCTCATATTTTTAATATTTTGAAAATCTAGAAATATTAATTAGAAATCATATAAACTGCAGAAAATTATTGATAGAGTCTAAAAATGTATGATTTATGAAAATATATACATTTCTCACTGTGTACTACTTGTCGTACACAGTGAGACAATTTTCGATATTCCTTTATGCTGCTTCTGTGCTTTTATAAATAACTTTTTTAAAACCATTTATACATTAATGTGTAGCGCATTTGTGTAGCTTAAAGATGTATAATTTTTTTTCTTCAAAAGAATAAAAATCGTCGCCATTTGTTAAGTCATAATAATTTTCGTCTCACTGTGTACTACCCTCCCCTAACAATTTTATAAATCTTTAAGTTTTCCGATTCAAGATTTGCTCTTTATAGCTTTCCTATTGGTTATTTTTTTATCCACAAGTTCTTGTAACTGAAATTTTAAAATGAGTTAGATCTAACCACATACGCATGTTATACTTTCTAAAGTTTGCCATCTCTAACGCCATGACAATGTTACCAGATAGGGATTTTTTTTTAAATTTAAAATAGCGATTAGTTTTTGTGACTAGTAATCTTTGTTTGATTTAATAACGGAATGTCTGTATTAAATAAAGCTAAGATTATTATTCGAAAATAGTGGTAGATATTTCGAATAAAAAAATCTCCAACTGTTTCCAAGTCGCCCAATATGGCTACATTGCAGCCACGATTAGTGCAAATGTGTTCGAGCAAAGTGCATTTTTGCATTAACAGTAAACTGAAATAAACATAAGGAAAAATGCCGTAGGTTTGGCGGGCCAGAGAAAAGTCACCAAGTGTGGCTCACGGGCCACGTGTTTGACATGCCTTCTGTAAATGGACGGTAAGTGCTCTGTACAACCTATCCTGCAGTATGCATCTTGTAGTGCACCTCAGTGATGTATATCAAGTTCTTTGAGAGTTATTGTAAACGAACTATAAATACTACACACTTTATTTCCTATACCGAATATGCCATAATCATTCTAAATAACATATATCACTTAGGGGCTGTGCATATATAACGTTATGATTTGGGGGGGGGGGGAGTGGGATTATTTAATTCCAAAGTATGAATTATCCCGAACGTTTGGTCTTCCTATTCTTCTGCCATATGTGTATGCAACATATATAATCCGCTGTTACACTCTCAAAAAAACTTTCTTCAATTCCCGGAAATTCTACTGACAGCAGTGCTGCCGGCATATTTCCATGAATTTACGAATATCCGTTTCCCCCCCCCCCCCCCCCTCCGTTATAGGAGGTAAAATATCCGTCAATTGAAGAAAGTTGGGAAAAAGCAAAAGCGGACGACGTCGGATTTGAACCATCCATCTCGGGAAGATTTCGTCTTTAATGAGATTGTGGTTAGGGTTTTTATACTTTAGTATTAATATATAGTATGAAAATATGAATTTTAAATAATTTTAGGTAGATTGCTAGAGGTTAAATACGAATATTATATTTTTATTCGATAAGTTTTTTTTTTTTTTGAGTAATATTGATTTTTTCCCATTTAATTTTTTAAATTAAAATATCTTTTAAATGTATTCATTTAAAGTTTTTTAAAATGCGAATATTTATTTATAAACAACTTTATAAATCTAACTTTATTTAACTTTATTCAACTTTAAAAAATAAATTGTGAGTACTTTTGAATGAATGAGAAAAGTAATTGTAATTTCTTTTGAAATTCGAAAACTTTTCAAATTAAATTAGACCTTTTAATTTATAGAATTTTTAGTTTTCCATTTTTAAAATAAATTCGGATTTATTATTAATACTAAGACCCAATACGCATGCGTGTTAGGAATGAATGGAATTTCTCTCTCTTTTTTTAGACATTCGGGGAGAATTCACGGATAAAACACGTTTTCTAGGAGTACGGAAATTATTTGTTAAAAAATGAGGGATAATTTAGTGTATATGGACGAGTTTTTCTGACAGCGTAGCGAGATTAGGTGAGAAGAATGTTTGAAATGATATTTGTGTTTACTAGTAGATAAATGAGAAAGAATCTTGCCCACCTGTTTTGTTGATAAGAAGTTCTGTCCTCCCCCCCCTTCAAACCGGGTGAAGACAAGTGCAAGAAGACATTATCACTGTTGATTACATTATGTAACAAAAAGTCATTATTAAATACTTTTAAATAGTAAGTATTTATTTTAAGTATTATTTGATATAAAATTATTTCACGTATAAAGTGATATTTTATTGACTTATCTTCATTTGAATCAATAAAGTATGCGGAAAATAAATGTAACCATATTTGTATATCACTCCAAACGAAAGAATAAAATTCCAAAAATCAAAAGTATTTTTATGATAACGATATCGTTTCGGGGAGGGGGGGGGGGGGGATCGACGGATGATGACATATGATATCGTAAGGGGGGAGGAGGTCCAAAATTACCAAAAAGTTGATAACGCTATACATGCATAACCCCTTACATGGCAATCCGAGCATATTTATGTGAGTTAATGCACGGCCAGATGGCCAAACAAACCGAATTCATATTTTCAATTTGGTTGAAAAGTGTTAAAAACTGCGTAATTTGAAATAACTATTCACATTACTTACAGATTAATTTAAGTGACATTTTGAGTAAGTAGAAATTCTATCACATTTATTCAGGTCTTTTTTTTTCTTTTTCTTTTTTTGGTACAAATACTCACGAAGATGGGCGACAAAAAGTAGGCGAATGTTTTCAAGAATACCGAAATGAAAATTTTTTGAAAGAAATGTAATATTTTAACAAATGAAGAATCAGTGTTGAGTTAAACATAATACACTGTATTATTTTAACACAATTTTTCTAATTGGTAAATAAATCATTCCAACTGAGTGAAAAAGTGTCCAGAGATCAGGATTTTAATCCAGGAACTTTTGACATTAGCTGCCAATGCTCTGCCAATTGAGCTATCCTGGACAAATCTCTCGTACCTTTCTCACCCAGAGAACCTTGTTGAATATGGCGTCTAATCTGATATCTGAATCATCTCAACAGAAAAAAATCGCAGGTAATGGAACTCTTTACACTGTGTCAATTAATATCAATCTAGAACCGGCCAACACAGTAACAAAAATGATAAAATAAATAGCGATACAGCCACGAAAGCCACGGTGCTATATATCAGGTAGAGCTCCGTCGTGAGGATATCATGCGACTTTCGCCTCGCGGCCAGGTACGAAAATTCGTTAAGTTAGGCATATTGCCCGGCAGGTAGGGGTTCGGTTTGCGGTATAATATTAATAATAACAGAAAGCGTACATAATAGATGATAAGCTTCAGGTAGAGTACATGTGAGTACAAACTTCATGCCGACGTAACCGGTTTCGAAGTCTAGAAATAAACGTGAAATTCCATATGATCAGCTATTGAAATATATAAAAAAAAATTTAAAAACAAAATATATACTTATTTACATTAATAGCTTCATATAAGGTCTTTGATGTTTATCTTTAAATGCAGCAGAAAGTAGAAAAATTTTAAACCCTTTTGTTTCGCATTCATCTCGGCATTTAAAGCATATTTTAAAGGGAAAAAAACGTGTGACATACACGGAAATTTACAAAATACAGATATAGAAATAATTGTATAAATTAATAGTTGTATAAAGTAATATTTATATTCCTGCCGACAATTCCCAACCGTTATATCCGAATTTGCTTAAAGCAGAAATATTTTTAAGTGCCCTTGAATTTCTAAATGTCCTTAGATTTCAACGTTACCTTAGATAATTTGTTAAAAGAAAATAGTAAACCCTGTGTTGACATTAAATGGTACACACCTCATTACAATAGAGCAATTTATTATATGTTTATAAACTTTAAGAAAGTATTTATAAACTTTAATGTACATTTCATTTATTAAAATAAAAAAAAAATTTAATTCCACTTTCCATATGTGCTAAAATCTAACAGGGTGAATATTAAAATTCTTTTAATATAATGTTTAAAAGGAAAAAATTAGTAATGATAAGAAAATAAGGGACATTGTTTGTAATATTCTCCCTTTATACATAACATAAAATACTTTAAGGAATTTAAATAGAAACACCTGCCGTAACGAATTACTTTAAAAGTTGTCTCAAACTTGTCCTCCTAACATGTAATGCAATTAATTACACGTGTTTTGCGAGAAAAAGTTCTTTCGCTGTCGATAATTTCCAAAGATGTTAATTAACTGAGAAAGTTTTCTATTTAATAGGACTTTTTCATCTTCACCAGACATTTATTTTACAAAATACAGGGTATCCATAATAGAAGGTCCCAGTTTCAATGGTCTATTTTAACCGTTTAATTTAGACTATTTACAACACATCATACATCAAGTTGAAGGTAAACTAACCTACTTTTTCTTACAAATGTTCAATAGGTGCCTCTTTAGATATACGGCACACATCCAACCTAAAGTTCAATTCTTCCCACACTTCGGTTAACAAGCGCGGAGTCATGGAAGCAACAGCCTCTTCCATTCTGTGTCTCAACTCTGGCCAATCATTAGGTAGCATCGGAACGTAGACACGATCTTTTATAAAGCACAAAAGAAAAAAATCGCATGGCTCTAACGGCTTTTACATCTTCAGCCCAGCAATAACGCTTTACGCTCAGGAGTCGCCATTTTGCACAAGTGGCACTGCAAGCGAGTCAGTAACAAAGCAGTACTCGCGCATGCGCTTACTTAAAACTGTTTGCGTGACTCTTTATGTGTGACCTTGAACCAACACTCTATAACGCTCACAGTTGATACTTATTAAAATTTATAACTGGGACTTTTATGGACACCCTATAACAGGGACGGCGAACCTACGGCACGCGTGCTACTTTTGGCACGCGAAATATTAATTTTGGCACGGCATTGCTTGTAGCTCTAAATTAAAATAAAGTTAGATTACACAAAATTGCGTCTGATCTTTTTTAAATTCGATTAAATGGAAAAATATAAAATTTTTAATTGCGGCATATTATATTCTCATCTAATTAATTATGGTCTCAAACATTTTTCAAACAATGACGATATTTGAAAACTATCGACAAGAATTGGTTATTTGACATTACTAAATTCTTATAATAAATTTATGACAGCTTTGAATTTATTTCAGAGCCATTCAAAGAAACTGGTGTTTGCCATTTAAACAGTTTTTCTGCCTATCTATGCTTTCAAGCCACTGTTTTCACGAATAATATCAAAACTCATAAACTCATTCTGAAAGCACTTGTCAGATAAATGCGGCGTTAAGTTTATATTAAAATTAACCTGTTAAGATGCAACAACAGAAATCAAATTACATAGCATTATTTTTTTTTTATTAATTTCAAAAATATATTTTTGCCATAATTATTATAGTGTAATATTTATATGTATGTTCCTCCTATTTTTAAATCTTAACAGAAAATTTTAGGCAATTTTAATCCATTATTTTTCCACCTACTATTTTTTTTTTTTATTATTGGAACGTCATGGTCTCGTAAAATATTTTTTGATCAAATTTGGCACGCGGTAACAAAAAAATTCGCCGACCCTGTCCTATAATATAAGTATGTGTGATTAACACTGATATTTAAAATACAGCTTTGAGTCGTAATGGTAACATAAGAAAACTTCTGAATCAATAGCGAGTGCAGAATGATATATCCCTATCAAAATGCAGTCTGATTATCGCATACATAATTATCGGACATATTCGATAACCGACAGACGTACTAAAACATAAATTTATCTGGTTCGTTCGAAAAATAACTATGAAATGCGTTATTTATTAAACTATCTCACTATTTTTATATGTACTGTTACGGTAGATATTATTTAATTAGTTTATAGTAGTTTAAATTAATAGTATATAATGTTCGCATACGTATGTATGAATTTCTACTGTTAGTGTATCCTCCGTACAATAATTAATACGATAATATGCTTTATGCGATATAGCCGTAGTCGTGAGAATGTCCGATGGTCACAAGTCTGCGGTATAAAAATAAATTTCTGTAACTACTTCCTAACTTATCGCATTTGATATTTAATGTTCTTTTTTAAAATATTCATGAATTAGTTTCATATTTAAAAGAAGAGTTCGAAATCTCAGGTCTTTTTAGGGTTTCGTTCATCTGACGAAACCCTATTCGTCTCGCTCCTCTGTCTGTCTATCTGTCACAGAGCCCATTCTCAGAAACTATGAGACTTGAAATTTTGCATACTTATAGCTGAACACCTCACATCAAACGACAAGTCATAAAATTTTGTAAAAGTCTTACATTTAACCCTCTGCTCTCTAACATGTGTGTTTTAAGCTTTTTGTTCTAACTGAGTCCCTAATGAAGTTGAAGACTTAAAATTTTGCATACTTATAGCTGAACACCTCACATCAAACGACAAATCATAAAATTTTGAAAAAGTCTTATATTTAACCCTATGGGCTCTAACTTGTGCATTTTAAGCTTTTTTTCCTAACTGGGCCCCTATTTAAGTTGAAGAATTGAAAATTTGCATTCTTATAGCAGAACACTTGCAATCACACGAAAAATCATAAAATTTTCAAAAAGTCTTATATTATTTACCCTTCCGGACTCTAACTTGTGTATTTTAAGCAATTTTTCTAACCTCCCCCCATTGGACCCAATGGGTACTTTTCTAACTTTTGCCCCCACACCTTTGACCACTCTTTCATATTATGCACATAGCCTTACATATTTCAGTACCACTTTTTACCGCCAGGGGACGCCTACCTATCTCGGGTGCTATGGGTCCGATCTCCTCGACTAAAATATCTACGGATAGGTTGTAAAAGGGAGTTTCGTTCGGATAGAGGTTTGTGTAGAATAGCGTGCGCCCCCTGGTTGCGAAATGTGAAACTAACAGATTTCGCAAAAGGATAAAGTGTTTTGAAAGGAATATTAAACGAAACCCTCTGTGCGATCTGTGATCCCACTTACCCACTTGTTTATTCTTTAGGCCAACACTACTGACGACTCTGACCACACCGAAAAAATTTCGGCTGTCCGAGAAACCACTGACCAGAAATATTTTGATCCATTTCTAGGCAAGAAAAGCACAAGTCGGAAATTGTACGTCAAATATGGCAAATGAGGAGCGTTCGTACTATAACTAGTTTTATAAATATTCGGATTTCGGTGCAATAGCTGCTTTCTCTTATGCGAAAATGCATGAATACAAAATTTCTTACTACTTATATATATTAAATTGACTCATATGGAAATAGTAGGACTCCGTCTTAAATTGGATGTCATCACCATGACATTAGTACTTATCCTGAGATATCATTGAATTCATAACGTAGGATAGGATTTAATAGAATGAAGAAAACTTTTATTAATATCTCTTTTGATTCGATTTTCATAAAATTTGAAATGATTAGAGACAATTCTGCAACGATTCTATATATCAAATTTCAAACCGTTCGGTTGGGTAATATTTTAGTTGTTATATGCGGACAGACGGACAGACAAACAGAAGGACGGATCAAATGGCGATTATAGGTGCCTACGTATTTATATTACTAACGCACCTAATAAATTATATGAATTTTTACATTCTATACCTTGTACGTACAGTCGGTGCAAAAAATGATACACCCTATGCATTTTAATCGCCAAACTGTTGCAGAGAAAAACGAAAACCGCCATTTGATGGTAATTTAAACAAGTTGGAAACTGCACGTCAAACGTGGCAAATGAGGTGCGTTCGTACTATAACTAGTTTTATAAATATTTTTTGCATCGCATAGTGTACTGAATGTCTATTTTAATGCACTTTAATAAGTGCATATCCATTTCATCCTGTTCTAAAGGCTGTATCATCATTAAAATGCACATAAAATAATTTTTTCCCATTGGCCATCATGTAACGGAAAACTTTTGACTGTCCCTGTAGTTAAACTATAAATCCGATTTTCATAAAATTTGAAATGACTCGACAAAATTTTGCAGCAATTATATATTTAAAATTTCAGACCATTCGGTTGGGTAGTTTTTGCTCTGTTATATGCGGACGGATGGACGGACAGACAGACGGACGGACGGACTGAACGACGACTATAGGTGCTACGTATTTATATAATTACGAACGCACTTAAAAAGAACGAAAAATCATGCGTTCAGCATAGATTATGAAACGCTTTCCAACACATTCAGAATACTAACAAAACTTCAGTTGTGAAATATGACGCCTAAATAAATAATTTGGAAACGCATAACGCATTAAAAAACCCAATTTCTGCTATTACCATCAATAGTCCGGAAAATATCCGAATTTGTGGGGACAGCCCTGTATATGATCTATAGATTTGTCTGTATACTGCATAGTTTGATAAAATTAGTTCAGTTAAACGCATTAGAATTCACATTCAGCAATTTCCGCCAATAAAAGAAAATGTTTTTAGAGCTTCAGTGCAGCGCTGTATAGGATTTATAGAATTTATACACAACAAATAATATAAAACTAGAGAACAGGAATTCTGCTTTTTCAGAATTTAGTGTCGTCCCCGGCATTTCCATTACTACTTAATTTTCTTCTGATGGACTGGTGGCTACTATTATTATGAAACTGCCATTATAAATGAAGCGTTAGATGAAGATGAAAGAGCAGTCGTTCTAACTTTTTACGGTTGCTCTTTCATCTTCACCTAACGCTTCATTTATAATGGCTGTTTCATAATAATAGAAGCCACCAGTCCATCAGAAGAAAATAACTTGGTTAAGCGGGACTCTACTGCAGTACAAAACATGTTTCAATTTTAAGACTTAAAGCACACGTTTTATTTCATGTAAAATGATGTCATTCGCATCCGCTTAAGAATTCCACATTTACGATCCACTTTTAAACAGCTACAGTAAAGCATGCATAGCACATCACTATCGCCAAATAATGCACAAATGTAGCAAAAAGATACCGTCATTCAAGAAAACCGGCAAAAAAAACCCGGCTATCTAATGATTCATAGATACTTAAAATTAAATATAGTTTATAATAGCTCCATTGTTTTAACAGAAATCATTCGTTTATATATTTTTTTTCAAAATAGCACGTATTTTAATTAAATTTTCTTTCGGTTGCTATGAGAAAATGAAAAAATATATATATAATTACTATTTTAGAACTATTTTTCCTTTACTTTCTTCAGAAATGGGGTACTTCCGTTGCCAATATTAAGCAAATGGCTCTAAAAACTACAAAAAAATTAATATTTCAAAAATAAATGGAGATACAGTTTTCAAACAAAATGCATTTAAAAGAACTTTTTTTTCCAATAAGACGGTATAAAAACTGAAAATGTGCGACGCTTAGAAGTTTAAAAAATTGCTATAGAGTATTTAATCGTATTGCTTTTTTTTTTACGGCTGGCTTCTGTAAGGTAACGTTATTTTTTGGAACACACAAAATAAGCTGGGAGAAAGAAATAGCATATCGTACCGGGGGTTAAAAAATTAGTCCAATTTAACAGAACGTACCACAACTTAAAACGTACTTCCAACAATTATTGTTCATGGGCTACAATAGTTCAATTATTTCTCATATTCTTTTGTCGTCAAATTATTTTGTGTTCCCTTGTAACTGAACGGTAGATTCTATGGACGTCCTACTATACAGAAAGAGCTTTGTAGTAAACACCAGTTATCTATATATATATTACGCTAACGTACGTGGCACAGAAATCGCGATTATTTGTTATTCTTTAATGGCAACGCATCTTATTGGTTATTGTGTAAAAGTCATTTGGCAGGATTTAGGCGGAGGTAAATCCGGTTTACTTACTTACGTTTCGCGTTTATTATTTACGTTCTCTCTTTCGCTGCAATTATGGAACTGCAGAATATCGTTAGAAATGCCGGTAAAAGATCTCGGCGAATGCTTGAAAGCGAACAAAAAAACGCATGAGAAAATCGAAGTAGATTGGATGGAGAACGGCGTCAAACAACGAGCATAAGCGATCGCCAAAATAGGCTTAATAACCGTCGCATGGGCGAACACGTTGCTTCTGAAATCCAAATTACTGATTTAAAAGTTCTGGAGTATAACTGTAGATATATATATATATAACATCTGTGCCAAATAAATATTATTCAGTGTTTTTTTTTATGAAGTCCACTCCAGTGTTATAGTTTTCAATGACAGTCCCGACACAGTTTCTGCCCGGGCAACGCGTGGCGGGTCAGCTAGTATATATAAAATTCAATATGTTTAAAATAGTGTGATATCATTAAAAAACATCTCGAGCGATTTTTTCCCATAGACTGTAATGTAAAGGCATTCTTTTGAGTGTTTCTCTGAACGAACTGTAAATGCTACACACTTCATTTTCAATGCCGAACATGCCATAGTAAACCCCAATAACATGCACAAATTTCATGAAAATCTGACTAAATTTATGCGATTTGCAACACGGACAGACGAACCAAATTCATAAACGCTTTTCAACTATGTTGGAAAGGGGTAAAAAAGGCGAAAAAGTGATCGGTCTTGTTCAAATGACAGCCATTTTGTCAAAAGTCAACTTTTTAAACGAAATGTTGCTATAAACATTAGAGAATTGAATGCCTTTTCCTAATAGGGTGACCTAATTTAGTTGAGATGCTTGAGATCGGAGAAAAGTGGTCGCCCAATTCGAAGTGCATGGCGCACATCTGCACTCGCACAACACAAAATATTCATTTTTTAACACAAATTTTTTTAAATATTCAAGAGAAATGTATAGGGTAGGGGAGTACACAGTGAGACAGCAGTCACTTTGCCATATAGTTGTAACTTTTTCTTCAAGCTGGCACACACAAATAGCGACCTCATCTTATGCAACACGTGGATGTAGTTTCAGCACTTCAGTTACTCGTTCGACAAAATAGTAAATAATTCCTTATTTTATAGTGGTTAAAGTTACATAAACGTCTATTTGAGAGTTTATTTCCTTCAATATGACATATATTTACTTAACCAAACCTAGCTATATCTAATAATAGACTATTTCGGCAAAACGACATAAACTTTTTAAAGCGATGAAATTGATGTAACAGATGTGGCATCCATTTTGTTACAGCGTAACAAAAATACACAGTGAGACACACAGTTGTGGTACACAGTGAGACGTGTCTTATTGTGTACCTACTATGTGGTTCTAATGTTAAAAAAGTTATTTATTAATAAAAGAAGGTTTCTCTCTCTCTCTTTCTCTCTGCGTGTGTGGGCGTGCGATGGCTAGGGAAATTTACGAAACGTAAGAGGCTGATATTTGCATGAAGGTAGCCCAATGTCTGCCATTGTTCACCCGAGGCTCATATTTTTATTTTGAAAATCTAGAAATATTGATTAGAAATCACAAACTGCAGAAAATTATTGATAGAGTGTAAGGATGTATGATTTATGAAAATATATACATTGTCTCACTGCGTACTACTTGTGATATACAGGGTGACAATTTTCGATATTCCGTTATGCTGCTTCTATGTTTCTGCTTCTGTGTTTTAAAACCATTTATACATTAATGTGTAGCGCATTTGTGTAGCTTAAAGATGTAGCAAAAAATTTTTCAAAAGAATAAAAATCGTCGCCATTTGTTAAGTAATAATAATTTTCGTCTCACTGTGTACTACCCCCCCCCTCCCCCCTATAGATAAAATCCAAAAAGTCAGAAGGTGATATCTCTTTTCTTTGTAACCGAAAAAAATCGTAATGGTTGTGTAAATTTTTGGCCAAAGATACAGAACCTTCCCTTATTGCAAGTAGAGTGCGATCGAATATTCGGTTTCGTTTTCATTTTCGGCACAAAATCTTAGTTTCGGTGAACATTCGTTTTCGGTGAAAATACTGTCGAATGACTGACCAGAATGAACTGGCCAGGACCAAAGATATCTGTATTCCTAAAATTCCGTTTCTTCCTTTGGAAATTTTCAATATCAGTCATCAATTTGATCTGCATTAGCTTAAATGAGAGCCTGTTTATTTATTGCTTTGAAGTTCACTGTTTATAATGACTCAATACATACATGACTAAATTTTGAAAATGCTTTCCTCGTGCTCATTAAAATTTGCAAACTTAGTAGTGATAGAAAATTTTCAGTTTGAATACGCAGAAGTGTTTTGAACGTGCTCTAGGGAAGATGTAGAACAAAAGCACAGAATGAAACAACTAATGGTCACTTACAAAAATCATAAAAGATAAATCGAGTTATATATATTTATACATTTTTTTTTAATTGTATGAAATTCATATACTAATTAAGAAAGCATTCTCTACTATTGATGAATTACATCTTATTTCACACGAAAATTAGAAGTTTTGTTCAGAGACACAGAAAGTCAACTTGGAGATAAAGTTTCCAAACAGGGACACAAATATATGCATGTTTGTTTATACCTATAATTAATTAGTAATTGTATGTATATACCAGTGGACCTGTGCGAAGAATTTGCTCTTAGCTGCCCCGCCCTTTAACGCCTTAACTACCCCTTTGTTATCCCCGCATATCCTCAATTTTTAACTTAGTGAAATTTCAATGAAGTCTTTTAACGATAATTTTGTGTCAGATGTGGTCAATAAATCCTATCCAATGATACCGCATTCATCGTTGTACGCTACATATTAGTTAAATTCAGTATGCGATGTGAGATGTGGGCAGAAAACCCTATCCAATCATTCCTGTTTCATCGTTGTACGCTACATAAAAGTTAAATTTACTATGCGATGTCAAATGTGAGCAAAACATCCCATTCAGTGATACCTCATTAATCGTTTTGCGCTACATATTAGTTGAGAAAAAGTGATGTTGACAAGATAAATAATATGTATTATATATATATATATATATATATAATTTGAAATCACAAATATATGAACAAATTGGTAAAATTCTAAAGATGAACTAGATATGAACATAGGAAACCAGTATGTAAAATAAGGAACTATGAATAACCCACAGAATCTTCAGAGGAGCTTGTAGGTTCATTCATAGTGAAGATGTGTTATTTCATCCAATTTTGTCGGCATTAAGCCTAAAAGGACAAAATTTAGCTCCTTATAACGCAACATAACAGAAAATAGATAATAAAAATCCAAGAGGTCTAAAGAAAGATACACCTCACACAGGATATTAAAAATTATTAGGGCACAGTACCTAAATTACACATAGACGCCAACATTGTAAAGACTGTATCAGGAGTAAACCAGTTAAATTTCAGGAGTTTTGGACACTCTTCAGGAGTAAAATGTTCACGTTTCAGGAGTCATTTCAGGAGTTGCACAAAGTTTTTTACGAGCTATATTTTTTACAAATATTTTCAGTCCTCTTGCAGCTTTTGCATTTATCAACACAAACATAATTTAAATAAAGGTTACTTAATTTACTTTTACTATTAATGTATTAATAATTTTTTATAATAAATTTATAAAAATGGAATTTTTTTCTTTATCTCTACGGAGCAAAAAATCTGTGATTGATGTGAGTGTGAAATCCCGCGACCAATTAACAAAATTCGCGATTTTCCGCCGAGATTGACTGACGAATGAAAATCGCGATGTTTTGCAGCGACTAGCAGACGAAAATCGCAATGTTTTGTCGCGACTTGCAGACGAAAATCGCGATGTTTTGCCGTGACTTGCAGACGAAAATCGCAATATTTTGCCGCGACTTGCAGACGAAAATCGCAATATTTTGCCGCGACTTGCAGATGAAAATCGCGATGTTTTGCCGCGACTTGAGGACGAAAATCGCGATGTTTTACTGCGACATGAGGACGAAAATCGCGATGTTTTGCCGCGACATGAGGACGAAAATCGCGATGTTTTGCCGCGACATGAGGACGAAAATCGCGATGTTTTACTGCGACATGAGGACGAAAATCGCGATGTTTTGCCGCGACATGAGGACGAAAATCGCGATGTTTTGCCGCGACTGACGAACGAAAATCGCGATTTTTTGCCGAGAACTCACTGACGGAAATCGCGATTTTTTTGCCGCGACTGACTGACGAAAACAGCGATTTTTTGCCGCGGCTTACTGACGAAAACAGCGACTTTTTGCCGCGACTGATTGACGAAAACAGCAATTTTTTGCCGCGACTCATTAACGAAAACAGCAATTTTTTACCACGAATTACTAACGGAAATCGAGATTTTTTTGGCAGCGCAGCGAGTGATTGACAAAATTCGCGATTCTTTTCATTGGCCGATTACCGGATTTAAGGATATCCCCTCCCCCCCCAACTGATTAACGCAATTCGCGATATTTTGCAGCGGCTGCGATTTTTATCAACGACCTATTGATGAATTTCACGATTATTTGCAGCGACTGATTGACAAAAATTGCAACTTTTTTCAACGATCGGTTGGCGAAATTTGCGATTTTTTGCCGCGAGCGATTGTAGAAATTGGCGGTTTTATCGATGAATAGACGATTTTCGCGATATACTTCAACGACCGATTTACGAAATTCGTGATTTTTTGCCGCGATCGGTCGAAGAAATTCGCGATTTTTTTGCCTCAAATTTCCGTATTTTCTACCTTATTACCTTATTACCGTACTTCCGTATTTTATCCTACATTTCCGGAGATATTGGCATCTATGAATTACATACTAGGAAGCAAAACTTCAGCATGTCAGGATGCAAAACAGACTATTTGAATATATAGGGTCACAGTAGAGTAACTTACTGAAACCCATAACTTTGCTGCCATCTGGTGTGAGAAAGGAAAAAAGTATATTGGAACTGGATTATTAACAATAATGTTTAGTGCTGCCATCTTTACCCCCCCCCCCCCAAAAAAAAAGGAATGAAATTGATTGAAGAAATCAAGAAATGACTTAGATTAACATTTAGTTAAGATAGAATGAAAAAATAGGAATAAACTTAATAAGTACTGAGTAAATAAAAAATAAAATAAAGAATTATATAAAAATAAATAAATAAAAGGGCATTGATTAAATTAACTATTTTAAAGACAAATATTATAATATAAAAAATGAGAATATAAATAACATTTAAAAAACAATGAGGAATATTTTGAGATAGTAAAATATAGCCTTGTATTATGTAACAATATGTGAAAATTTAAAAAACAATTATATATATGTAAATAAAGTAATATATATATATATAATGTATTAATTACTTTAAATTTATTTTTAACAAATTTCGTTTTAGTTTTCGGCCGAAAATAGGAAGATAACTAAAATTCTGTTTCGGTCGAACACTACCTGAATTATTAATTTCAGAAGCCGTAGATTTACAAGCATGAAATGTAACATTGTTTGATCCGATGAAGGCTGAATGATAAAACATGCTGATTTACATGTCTTTCTACGGGTGCACAAAGGAAGAATGGTCATTTATTTCTTGGCAATTAATCCTTCGCCTTCTCATCATAATAATGGTATGTTTTGCAATGTAAAGAAAACACGAGATCAATTTTGATTGGAATATAAAAGAAGAAAGCAGGTACTATTGCATTCTGCTCTCTGTTTCACCCTGAATATTGTTCTTTTTTAACAAGGATGATGAAAAAAATGTACAATTTTTTCTTCTTTTATTTTGGGCTTAGAAGAGCTTAACAAAGTATTCCAAATGACTTTTTTATCAAAGCATGGATAAAGAACAAATATATAAGATATTTCAAGATCATTTGAAGATCAATGATTTTAGCTTATAATCAAGTAATCGTAATGCCCACATTTAACATTGATTAACATGCATTATAATAGGCATTTTGAATCCTATCAAATAATGAAAGACAAAATATGCATAAAATGTAATTAGAATTCCCGAAGAAACTTTTTGCAGATAAACGTTTTTTGTGACAAATGATACTTCAATATATACTTAACTAACACTCTAAAAAATAAACTGGAGGTATACTGATGATACAAAAACGATTTGTCTATATGTGTAAAAAGGCGTGTAAAGTGCCAAATACACGACCTGGTCTGTAAATTTCAAAATACACATTTTCCTGTGTATTTTAATATAGAACATTAAGCGGCTTAACTGTTAAAATGTTATCAGACAACTCAAAAATGTACAGTTCAACGTGTAAATTGCACATAAGTACACATATGGGGGCATTCTCACTATCTTTTGACTTTCATGTCCCTGAATAATAATTTTTACATTAATACACTTTTTTGTGTTTTTTTTTAATTTCATATACTTAGGCCATTGCATAACACCCCATTGCATGATTGCAGAACAATATTAACGAGATAAATAAGTTTTGGACTATGTTGGGGGTCCAAACACCTGGAAAACTCCTAAACCGTCCCGTGTCCCTGAAGCTGATTTTTAAATTTGGAGCTGTCTGGATAAAATTGTTTCAATAAAAATAATTCGATGTAATTTTTTTCTGAAACTGGAACTATTGTTTTATATAAATAAGTAGCTAAAAATTAGCCTGCACACATTTTTTAGCGTTGTTATTATTTTTTAAACTCTGTCCCTAGGTTTTAGATTTTTACCATCCCTCTTCTAAAATTATACAGAAAATTAATTCAGATGCAGCCACAGAATTTTTTTCAAGTTTTTTCTCATGCACAAGTATGCTAGAGAAATGATGTCTAGAATTCTTTGGCAGGAAATTTACTGTAGAATTTAAATCAGCATTTAAATATCAATTTCAAGCATCGTGGCTTCATTGGTAGGTTTGTTCCTGCACTTTTCGAGGTAAATTATTATTTTTTTAATTTAATCCAATGTAAATAACTGTTTCTAAAAATCAATGAACATTTTGGCTACCACTTAGTCTTATCATGATCTGCCTAAAATAGGTGGTAATTTTCCTTGCTAATCCATCCTTACCGTCCCTTTTTTCCCCATTTCGTCCCTTTTTTCCTATACCATCCCCCTTTTTTACATTACCGTCCCTTCTTTAACACCCCTTTAAGACAATGTTATACCAAAATTTTGTACTAAAAATACTACATTGTCATTATTTCTTATTTGAATGTCCTGTGGTACTATGCAAATTCATTAGGGTAACTCCGGGAGAGTCGGCGCATCCGGGATGGATGCCGCACCCCTTGTATTTCTTATAATTATCAATAGATGGTCATCAAACGCACAGTAGAGGTGTACAACGAGATTATTTTAACCAGTGTATAGCGTGAATCCCATTTAGATGTTTACTTGTAGAAATACAAGCCTTATTTTGACGTAAGTGCATGATTTCACTGTCCAAACTTTTAAACACGTTATGTTTAAATGCATTTCATACACTAATTATTAAATGCATGCATGATTTCGAAGTCAAAACTAAGTGTAGCGTTTGTATAGAGTACTGTGCGTATGGTTACGCCATTCCCCTTAGCGATGGCAGGTAACTGTGATGGCCGACGTCTGAACCATGTAAACTGGGATACATGCTGCACTGCAATTCCGGTATACATGCCGCAGTTTCTTTTTTACGGCATGATTAATTGTCATTAACTTTTCCTTTCTTTTTTGCACAGACTAACCATGTTAGGCATGTTATCAAGTTTACTAAACCAAAGGAGAAAAAGGGAAAAATAAAAAGTAAGAAGGGAAAGAAATATGCAAGTCAAGATGATAATAATGAAAAATTGGATTACGCGTAACGCAGACGTTTTTTGCAAGGAATGTTTAGAAAACTATGCCAAAAAAGAGGAAGTATAATTGGCTTAGTTGCATCATATGTCAAATGTAGTTACACAAAGACTGTATTTTTTCGGCACTTTTCTGTAGATTGTTGTCGAAAAAACAGGTCTCTTAACCCATTCGGGACCATGGGTGTATATCAGCACCTTCATAAAGAGCATACAAAATTTGTTTTCAGCACCAGTAAATAAGAAAAGTAATATATGCTTTCTTTAATTAGAGCATTTTCATGATTATAAGTAAAAGTAACTTCTTTTTAAAAAGTGGTGCCAACCAAATAAAATGTGTGTAAAAGCCACCGGTCCCGAAAGGGTTAACAAATAAATTATGTAAACACAATTTTACTTTCTTTCTTTTCCTTGTCTAATACATTGACATTAAGTTGTTGCTGAAATAACAATTAAAATTTAATGTAAAAAAAATAAGTCGATAATTTTAATAGTGAAAGTAGGCAAACAATTATTAATTTGAATCTACTAATACGTTTCATTGTACTCATTTAATTTTATTTTGTTACTACATCGTTAATTATAGTCCAGATATGAATATTTTTATTTATAATTTCATTCTGTTCTTATGACAAGCACGGCATAACTACCGCACAAGTGAGGCGTCTCAGCCTGAATGTACGGGTGACGCGCCGCAGTATAATGTTTTAGCAAAAAATTGTTAAAAAATGTTAATTATTTGTTTTGAATTTTTTTGTCGCAGTACACGCATTGTATATTAAACATTAAATATCACAGCATGATTTTTTTTATTTTATGTTCACCATGGTACTTTATACACAAATTCAAAAAAATGTGCGCATAAATCCCGGAATTACCCTATAAGTAAAAATTTAGAAGAAAATAAAAAGTTATAGTGGTAAAATGAAGGAAAATTAAACTCGCAAGTTTAACTTAAACCTCAGTTAAATAAATTTTTTTTCGCTGCTGACCATTTTTTCTTTATTTTGAATCATTAATGCATTCGTCTATCAGATTGAAATGTTATTTTAGCAAGATTAATTTCGCCAGATTTTTTTCCCCCAAAAGTCAAAAGATTGTGAGAATGCCCCATATATGTGTGTATTATACAAACACGAGGGATTTTGTTGTACACAGTATATAACCTTATTGTTTGGGATGTAAATTTTGAATTAAATATTTTTATGGTCGCGAAACAAATTGGCACAAAGAACAAAACCGTGTTTGTTCTCTTTCCAGCAGATTTCTTTTTAGACCACAAAATAGTGTAACCTGAAATTCTTTATTTAATTCAATCTACAGTAAACAAGCAATACTTACCGAAACAGGATTTAAATCCACGATCTGCGACTTTCTAAGTTACTGCTGCGAACCATTCAGCTACTATTACACAAGCCAAGTTTTCAAGTATCGATTTCTATTGTGTGCACATAAGCACACGTATTTCTGTGTAATATTCTTTTATTACACAAATTTCTGCGTAATATTGTTACACATAAACCTGTATAATATTCTGTTCTTACACATATAGCTGTGTGAAATTCGTACACATACTTCTGAGTAATATTCTGTTCTTACTCATATCTGTGTAATATTCTTTTACATATTTCGGTGTAATATGAAAAATACACAGATATTTGTGAAATATGCAAAATTTGTAAATCACTTTAACACAGCAATTTGAATAAATCCATAAAAGTTTCTATGATTTTCTACACACTTGTTTGAGTTTTTGAAGGGATAACAAATTACACACTTCCGTTAAGTCAAAAAACACATATAAATACAGGCAAATATTAATGACAAAAATGTAAATTTTATGACAAATGTGTAATTTTACAAATTTACACATATACGTATGTAAAAGTGACTAACTTACACATTTATATTTTAGAGTGTAGGACTTAAAATCCTAAAAAAAAACTGCTTGGAGATAAAATTCTATTTTTCTATCAAGTTCTATCTTCTTTTATCTACCGCCCACTTCTTCCATTTCTGTATTACATTGAACCCAGATTAATTTGTGTTATTTATTGTTAAACGATAACAATTACAACAATAAAAGTTACCTTTTATGCAAAGTATTTGCATATTTTTGTCATCTATTTTCAAAATTTTATGCAAAAAAAAAGTAAATATATATTATATATATTATACTAATATTATAAAGAAGTAAAGTTTGTTAGTTTGTTTGTAGGAGGTAATCTCTGGAACTACCGAACCACTTTCAAAATTAACCCCTTAACTGTTCCCTTTATTTAAATAAATTAAAAGCAGAGAGCCAACACCACTTTTTAAGTACAAAAATATTTGCCTTAAATAATCGAAAAAAGTCCGTCATTTCATGAACCGAAAATTTCAGGAAAAATTAAGTGGTGTGGAAAAGCTTTTACTTTTCTTGCCCGAACTGAGTTCGGGAAAAACAGTTAAGTCGTTAATATCAAAATGATGGTGTTAGTCCCTGTTCCAACATAGGTTACATCTTATGTCCATGCCACTAACCCAAAGGGGTTGCAGGAGCAAAACACGCTCTAAAAATGCGATTTTTGTGTCACTGAAAGGCCTATAAACATGAAATTTGGCATGGTAGTTACTTATTAGATATAAATGATCTCTAAGAACATTTCTTAAAAAATTCGAAATTTAAAAGGAGTGAAAATGCACGAAAAGCGTTTTAAAAAGCTTTCTAAATGGCGATTTCTACGATATCTCAGGAAGAACCAAACCGATTTTTAAAATAACGGTGTCAAAATGATGGAGACGGACCTTGCTCCAACATAGGCTATACTTTCTGTGGGTGCCACTAACCCGAAGGGGTTGCAGGAGCAAAAAAAACTTTCTAAAATTGCGATTTTTTTGTTACTGAAGAGCCCAGAAACATGAAATTTGGTTTGGTACATTCTTATTAGATATAAATGATCTCAGAACATTTCTTAAAAAAATTGAAATTAAAAAGGGGTTATAATGCGCAAAGAGCGTTTTAAAAAATGGTCTAAAAGTCGAGTTCTACGCAACCCCAGGAAGTATCAAACCGATTTCAAAAGTAATAGTTGGAAATTGATGGTGACAGTCATGCTCTAACATAAGCTCTATTTTATGTCGGTGTCACTACCACCTGGGGGTTGCAGTAACAAAAAACGTTCTAAATAGAAATTCTTGTGATACTGCAGGGACTAACAACTTGAAATTAGTTATGGTAGTTTTTATAAGATATAAATGATCTCTAAAAACATTTCCTAAAAAATGCGAAATTTAAAAGAGGTATGAAAAGGGGCGAAAAGCATTCTAAATTGCGATTTCTATGCAATCTCAGGAAATATCAAACCTATTTCAAAAGTAATGGTTGGACATTTATGGTGACAGCCCTTGATCTAACATAGGATCTATTTCATGTCACTACCACATGGGGTTGCAAAAAACGTTCTAAATTATGATATTTGTGATACTGCAGGGGATAGCAACTTCAAATTTGGAATGGTAATTACTTATAAGATGTAAATGCTCTCTTTTAAAATTTTCAAAATTTAAAAAGGGGTGAAAATACGCGAAAAGCGTTCTAAAAACATTCTAAATTGAGATTTCTACGCCATCTCAGGAAATATCAAACCGATTTCAAAAGTAATGTTTGCAAAAAGATGCTGACAGTCCCTGCTCCAACATAGGGTATATTTTATGTTGTTGTCACTACCACCTGGGGTTTGCAGGAGCAAAAAAATTTCTAAATTGCGCTTTTTGTGATACTGGGGGGGGGGGGGCGGGGGCCTAACATTTTGAAATTTTGCATGGTAATTTCTTAAAAGATGAAAATGCTTTCTAAGGACCGTCGAAAGAAATTTCCAACTTTAAAAGGATGAAGTGAGCGAAAAGCGTTCTAAAAGCGTTCTAAATTGCGATTTTTATGCAATTTTATAAATACCAAACCGATTTCCAAAATAATGATTGCAAATTGGTGGTGATAGAACCTGCTCAAACATAAGCTATAATGTTGGTGCCACTACCGCCAAAGGATTGAAGGAGAAAAAAACGTTCTAAATTGTGATTTTTGTCATATTGAAGAGGTTAGAAACTTTAAATATGGCACGGTAGTTACTTATAAAATATAAATGCCCTCTAAAAACAGTCGAAAATAAATTCGAAATTTAAAAGGGGTGAAGCGAAGGGAAGGAGCGAAAAGCGTTCTAAAATATTCCTAAATTGTGATTTCTATATAATCTCAGGAAATAATAAACCAATTACAAAAGTAATGGTTGTGAATCAATGGTGACTGCCTCTGATCCCATATAGACTATATTTTATGCCAGTGCCACTACCACTTGGGGTTGGCAGACACAACAAAGTTCTAAAAAAGCCTTTAAAAACTTTCTAAATTATTTTTTCTATGGAATATGAGGAAACACCAAATCGACTTCAAAATTAATGTTGGCAAATTAATGGTGACAGTCTCTGTTTCAACAATGGAGTTATGAATAATGAGTAGGAGACATATATTGTATCGTCTACGAGTTGCCAGTGAAGTAACTGGGGGGGGGGGGGGCTGTCACAAGATAACGACTGATTTTTTACATCGGAACAACAGTTTCTGATTACCAACGGAGCAAACTTCCATCAGTAAATTTTAAATGGAAAATTTCGCTTTTTTGAGCGGCTTTTTTACGAAAAATTTCTCTCATAAATATGGTTATCTGTTTTGACTGGTGGCAGTTTGCCCAGGTAATATTTTTTTTCTCTGGTGCTGAGAGGAGGTTTTGTAGGTTGTCACAATATGGCGGGAACGCAGGGCCTGACTACCACCGAAGTAAACTTTCACCAGTAAAAATGAATATATCTTTTGCCCTTATTTATAACAGAAATTTTGCATTAATAAGGAGTTTAAATAAGGAGAAAATTTCTATTTAAATTTACTGGTGGAAGTTTGTCCCGGCGGTAATCAACCAGCGAAAGCAGTCACAGTTGAAGCTTCACTATTTTAAGGATATGCCAGTTCCTCTTCATTAATAGCTCCACGGTTTCAACATAGGCATTTTATGTTAGTGCCACTACCACCAGAGAGGTGCTAGGCAGTTAGACAAGAAGCTAGGAATTCGACATGATGGTTCATTAAAAATGTAAATGTGTTCATTTAAAAATGTAATGTAAAAGAACGGTTTCTAAAAAATTTAAAACTTTAAATGAATACTGCAATGAGCGTATGAAATGAGCATAAAAGCTACAAAATAGTTTCTAAATTATCATTTATTTATAATTAGTTTTAGTTCTTCTTATTAATTTAAGTCTCAATTCTGTCTAATGCAGTGTACAAATAAAGTTTAGTCAAACTGTGGCTTAATTAGTGATTTTTGAATTATATTCCTAAAAGTATAATTTCTTCTAATAAAAAATAGACATACAAATATCACTTGGCATATTTCAACTATTACGTGAGCAAAGCCGCGGGTTTTGCTAGTATATCATAAAGAATAATTATATAAATAAAAATTAAGTTTACCAGTCAGTTTTAATATCGTATTAGCGATACCATATCGAATGTGGTACAAAGTGCACCAATCCTTGTGAAATTAATTTATTTTAAAACAACCAGACTATTCAATCCTGGACTTCCCGGTGAACATAGGTAAAAACAATTTTTAACTCTTATTGAAAACTCCAACACGGTAAAAAGTATTTATGAATTGGGTCTGTTTGGTCGTCTGTCTGTCCATCACACTCTTTAAAAAATTTCTAAATTTCACTTTTACATACGTATATGTTTAAGTTTCACTTTTACATACGCATATGAGTAAATTTGTAAAATTACACTTTTGTCATAAATTTTACACTCTTGTCGTTAAAATTAACCCGTATTTATGTGTGATTATTGTTTTAATGGAAGTGTGTAATTTGTCATCCCTTCAAAAGCTGAAACAAGTGTGTAAATTTACAAATTTTGCATATTACACAAATATCTGTGTATTTCGCATATTACACCGAAATATGTGTAAGAATATTACACAGATATATGCGTAAGAAAAGAGTATTACACAGCTATATGTGTAAGAACAGTATATTATACAGGATTATAGTAACAATAATACACAGAAATATGTGTAAGAACAGAATATTACACAGAAATATGTATACTTATGTGAACCCAATAAATATCGATACTTGAAAACTTTGGCTTCTGTAATAGTAGCTGAATGGTCAAGTTAATGGCTTAGAAAATCGCAGATCATGAGTTCAAATCATGTTTCGGTAAGTATTGCTTATTTACCGTAGCTTGAATAAAGTAAAGAATTTCTCCTCTTGATCTATATGTAACTTTCAAAACTAGTGATTGAAATTGATAGAAAAAAAAAAACTGACAAAATACGGAAATAGTACCGGCATCACGATTTCCGTATTTTTCAAAATTTTATTTTATAGTGTACTTATTCAGATTATACAGATTCTATTCATAAATTATGACTATACTATTTTAGGAATGCAAAACAACTTTATCAGAGAATGGCATGCAGTAAATACGATTTCAGACGATCCTGTTTTTTGTAAATTAAGGTCTAAAAACAAATTTGGCTGGAAAGAGAACAAACACACCAAGCACACGTATTTGTTCTTTATGCACATTTGTTTTGCAACCATAAAAATATTTAGTTCAAAATTTACATCCCAAACTTTAAAGTTATGTACTGCATACACAAAATTCATCGTTTTTGTATATTATACAGATATATGTGTACTCATGTGCAATTTACACGCTAGACTGTGTATTTCTGAGTTATCTGATAACATTTTACACACTTAAGCCACTTAACGTGATGCTATTAAAATACACAAGAAAATGTGTATGTTGAAGTTGACACACCAGGGCGTGTATTTGGCAATTTATACTTCTTTCTACACATACAGACAAATCTTTTTTGTATCATATGTATACCTGTTTTAATGTGTAAATTTACGCATTTATTTTTTAGAGTGCACTCTAACTTGCATCAGATTTTTTGGGTAGCCATAATTTTTTTAAATCTTCATAAATTTTATTTTTTTCAATTTCAAAAATTTCAATACTTTTACAGTACTTTATAGTCCTCTATGCTAAAGTTTTTATAATGGAGATTTTGTGGCTAAGTGGACAATTTGAATTAAAACTCGTATACTGACCTGCTGAACGTTGTTACAGTGTAAATGTCATCCAGGTATCTTCTCCAAAATATTAGAAGGGAATAGAGTTCATTAATAATATTTAATTCAATTGTTTTCAACACTATTTCGCAACCCCAACCGAAAGGGTTTATAAAAAGTTCTTTGTTTATAACTGTTTATAAAAACTGTTTTTTTTTTATTAACTGTTTATAAAAACAATCGTAAAACACAAAACAACTTGATCTATATATCATCTATAAATATGTAACAATTTGATCTACAAATATCTTCTGTTAATTCTTATCTCGTTTGCATTTTAATATTTTTAAATGATTTTTTTTTTTTGCATTGGATAGGTGAGATTGATCTCTACATTGACCCTTTTTATTTTTTAAATTTTGATTGCAGATTTTTTTTTCAGATTTTTTTCAAGAGGATGCTTTTGCTTTCGAAACCGTTTCCGAAAATGAAAGTATCCTAATTGAAAGTATCTGTAAACAAAATCGAAAAAGTAAAAAACACACTTTGTACAGATCGATCTCAGCTAGCCAATACAAAAAAAATTGTTTAAAAATACTGAAATGCAAACGAGATATCTTTAAAAATTTCTTCCATAGGATTAGCATTAGTGAGCGGGTCTTTTTAGGTGACTGAAGTATCCTCTTAAGGCGGTTCTCAAGTTCTCTGCTCAACAGCGCAAAACTTTCTGACACAATTTCTGACTCATTTTTAAGCATAAATGCATCAAACTAGTAGGCCTGACTAATTAAACAATTTGGAATCGAAATGAGTTTTCCATTTTTTTAATAAATACTTATCGAGTTATAAACAATTTTGGTCACGTGACGACAGGTTTTGCTCTTTTCTTGTAGTGTCGCGTCCGGAAATTCGGTTCAAAACGCCCGATTTGGCATTATTTTCTGAAAGATCTTTTGCGTTTACCAAAAAATGGAAAGCATATTTTGATTAGATAGTTTCTGAATAACACCTGTCACTTTCATGTGTTTTCGAACAAAAATGAATTAAAAAATGCGTTAGAAAGTAGCTAGCTCCTTTGGATTTGCGAACAACCTTAAGTGCGAACTTTGGCTGCAACATGGATATTACATATACTTTCAAGTTTATTTTCACGTCACTCCTTGGCGTACTTCGAGCTCTATTTTCGACAATCTCTCATGCACGGATCATTTCGTTATTGAAAGCAAACGAGTATGAAATCTGAACATTACACTTCACCTTGTTGTAAAAAATGAATGGAGACATAAATACATTTATTTGATGAACGTCTTTTATTTGACTAGCGGTTCGATTCCTTTTTTTAATGTTCACGCTGAAAACGAGTTCATATATTTTTGTCTACATCTCATTAAAGTCTGTGAATATTCCTCGCTTGGTTCCTCAAACGCTTCTAAAATAATAATTCATCTGCATTTCTGTTCTACTTGTTTCCGCACTTTTAAAACAGATAAGAAGAATTTAAATATGGAGTTCAGCAGGACAAACTTCGGTTAGGCTTTTGTTTTCTAATAAGGATGTATGTGATTAGAATCCTTTTTTGCGAACTTTCAACACATACCCATTCTTATTTACTTTGTAGCAGAAATTTTATCCCTGTTTCGGCATAAGGGATTCTGGTCATTGGAAACCAAATCCAAAAAGTTCAAAGTGAGTAAAATAATTGTTTTTAACACTTTTCATCATAGTTGGAAAATGTTTATGAATTCGATTTATCTCTATGTCTGCCTGTCTGTTCTGACTTCTGTCCATGTTCAAACTCGCGTAAATATACTCGGATTGCCATGCGCTTGATACATGTTATTGCGGATTAGTGAGGATAAGTATGTAATGTTTATATTTCATTTAGAAGGATACTCAAAATAATTCCGTTACATTAAAATCTATGGGGAAAAATCGTTTGCGGTGTATTTTAATGATGTTCCACTATTTCAAACATATTTAAATTTATATATTCATATATTACTGATGTGCGCGACAAGAGACTTACTATAGAATGGGCACACAAAAAGGATTCTGTTATAGTGCTGTCTAAGAACAATAATTGCTGAAACTGCGTTTTAAGTTTTTAAAAAAATAAACTAGTTTTTTGCCTATAACTTGGTCTGTATGAATTATATATATGATATATAGAGCAGCACAAAAGATTTCGAGTACATTCCAATTGGATTTTGCCATTGAAAAAAAAAGTTAGGTCTGGTTTTTATTTGTAGATGGCCCCCTAAGCAAATTTTATATACATCATTTAAAAGTAGACTTTATTTCCAAACGATTGGCCTAAGTAATTTTCATCTATTGTAATTAGTTGCAGAGTGAGTAGGGGGTGTTTACATTTTTTCCACGACTATACATTGCCGAAGCTATTGCGGACCCCGACTCTAGGTTCGTTTGGAAAGGTTTTCGTTTAAAAATAAAAAATTATTAAACACGTATTTCAGGTACACTTAAGGTTATTATCATGTATCCGAGCTGGTCAGCTATCGCTTCTTCATAAAATAAGTAAAATTGTTCAATATGTACCACACAAAAATGTTAACTAATTAAGTTAAATAATAAGAACGAAAACTCCTGCATACAGCATAGATTATGAAACGCTTTCCATTTTCAGAATGCTATAACAAAACTTCACAGTTTAGTAAGGTGAAAGATGACGTCTAAATGAACAATTTGGAAACCTGATTTCTGTTGTTACCATGAATAGTCATTAAAATATACGATTTTTTTGCAGCCCTGCATGTGATCTATAGATATGTATGCCTACTACATAGTATGCTAAAAGTTAGTTCAGTTAAACGCACAGCACAGTTGAAAATTTCTACTAAGCAATTTCCGCCAATAAACGGACGTTGTTGAGAACTGTTGTGCGACCCTGTATCGGATCTACCGAATTTATAGATACCAATTAATATTTAAAAAATAGTTGAATTTAAAAATGCATGCCACAACTGAAAACGCACTTCCAGCAATTATTGTTCGTAGGTTTCAATAGTTCAATTATTGTTCCTTTTCTTCTATAGCCAAATTCTTTTGTGTGTCCCTGTAAATAAACAATAAGTTCTATGCACACCCTATTCTCTATTAAGAACCTTGTAGTACACCTCATTGGTATATATCAGTTTCAATATGTTTAACATATTGTAATATCATTAAAATACATTGCAAACGATTTTTCCCTATAGACCGTGATGTAACGGATTTCTTTTGAGTGAACCCATAAATGAACAGAAAATGCTACGCATTTTCAATACCGGACATGCCATAGTAAATCCCAATAACATGTATCCATTTCATAGCAATCGGACTATATTTACGCGAGTTAGAGCATGGACAAATTGACGGACGGACGAACCGCATTCATAAACACTTTTCAACTATGTTGGAAAGTGTTAAAAATTGTGGTTTAAAGTATATTCATATGACTTGAGTGAAATTTCTAGCTGATGTAGCTTTGAAAAAATTTCCTGTAGTCTATCTTAAAAAAAAAAAAAAAAAAAAAAAAAAAAAAAAAAAAAAAAAAAAGGACATTCAAATTTATTTTCGAATTCAACGTTTTTATGAAAATCAAAAAAGAATTAAAAAACACATAAATACAGAGAATCAATGAAAAGTACCAGTCATAAATACTTATACAGTTAGACCTCTATTTAACGAACCTCTATTTTGCGAACTTTTACTTGGAACCAAGAACATTTTGCAAATTTCTTCGTAAAATAACCTCCAAATAGCGAAGTGCATTCTCTATTTAACGAACTTTTCCTTGGGATCTAATTTTTTTCTTCTCCTTATTTTTAAAAATATTACTGGACTTTACAAACTTTTTCTTTCTCTTAACACATTTTATGATGATCAATGACCATGAACAGGTCTTACCAGGCACCTAACTCACCGAGAGCAGTAAAATTGCAGTGATTCTTTGCTTTCCATCCAAGAAGTGCAAACTTTCAATATTCCCTTTTAACCCTCAATAGAGCTGCCCCATATCCTTAAACTATAGTTTCCCATTTTCTAGATTGTTGATCATGATCAATCGTGTTGATAATTTCGGTTCTTGTAGCTTAAAAATGTCAAAGCGAAAGTGCTCTAGCATCAAAGAAAAAAAAAATATTCTTGATGAGGTGGATAAAGGCGTGAAGAAAAAGAATACTGCTTTAAAATTTGGTATTCCTCTAAACATCTTATTAACCATAATCGTGATTTTAATGTAAAATTATTTTTTTAACTGAAAATACAATGAATTTCCAGACAATGTTTTGTTTCATTCTTATTTCCCTTACAGTTTTCTTTTTGATGCGTAAAATAAATAAAACAAATAGATATAATTTATAAAAAAAAGTTTTTTAAATTATATTTAGTGTTTATGGACTTAAATTATGTTTTATGTAGTTTAATGTATTTTAAAAAGTGACTCTCTATTTAACGAATTTTCTATATAACAAACTTTTTTTCGGGATTTAGCTACTTCGTTAAATAGAGGTCCGACTGTACATCTAAAACTCTCTGTTCTAAAAATCTAAACATCTGAAAATCTATGTATATTTTTGTTTACTATATTTTAATTTATGTATACAAGAAACAGATGGAGTTAACATTGCATTTATATGAAGAAAACACACTGGTTTTTAAGCAAATGGATTTTTAAAAAATAACCTTTAATGCCAGATGCATTAAGATGCATTGTTTTTTGTTTCAGATTTTACATTTGTTTCTGTACTGGAATTAGATTGCAATACGACGAAAATTTCATTCTAAACCTAAAAAACTAATTTTTTTAACCTATCTACTTTAATCTTTCCTTTAATTTCCAAAATATTAAACCGCTGACATCAAAATATTGTCAAAAAATGTTAAAATTTTGAAAAACAGACATAAGAGTTTGACAATTAAAGAAAAAATGAATAAAAGTTTAAACAAACTGAAAACAATAGCAATACACTTAGTTCCCGGTTAAATGCATTCGATTGAGTTTTCGGTCATCATTTTACAGACATTTCTCTTTTCTTATATCAAATTCCCTGTAGTGTATTCCATGTCTTATTTTAAAGTATTTTTATCTTTGTTATAACCTGTAATTCAAAAACACACTTTTAAAATTCTTTTGCAATTTTATTGGCAATATTAAAGAAGAAAATTTGGTTTAAAAACTCTTTTATTACAAATTAGGATATTTTAAAAAGTGAAAATTCGTCTCTGCGGAGTTAGCGATGATTTTTATCGACAATCACTTTGCAGTTGTTTCATTCACCATGTGCATGAATCTTGGTAACATTAAAAGTAAATTAAAAGCAAATTAAAAGTATTTCCCCGAAAAGATATACACTATACGGCTAAAGGCGACCGGTCACTTGCGATTTTAGACGTTTTGTTAAATATCTAGAAAAATACACGAGGAATTAACCTGAAACTGCAGGTGTGTAAACAGTATAGTATAGGTCATATATTTCCGCGAAGATTTTTTTCCCGAAACCCCATAGGGGACCGTCAACAAATTGAAAAAGAACGAATATCTTTTGGATAACACTGTAAAAACTAATGTAGCAAAAACGTTCAAACTCGAGATTATTAATAAGTGGCTTATTGTAATATACTGTGTTCATTTTTATGAGGATAGCATATATACGCGTAGAGAAATTAAGGTTTTTATAAAAACAACCCCAAATTGTGCCAAGTTTTATGCTTATAATTTTCACAGAGTTCTCAATATAAAAAAAAGTTCTTTTCAGAAAATATGACGAATAAGATTTTGCA
Source organism: Maratus speciosus (assembly GCA_963932465.1). Taxonomy (NCBI): domain Eukaryota; kingdom Metazoa; phylum Arthropoda; class Arachnida; order Araneae; family Salticidae; genus Maratus; species Maratus speciosus. Next base: position 129,295,231 of record OZ010789.1, on the reverse strand, counting down.
GAATACTCTGCAATCAAAATTGAAAAATAATAAAAATTGGATGAAAAATGACTAGGTTTACTAAAAAATGTTTCACTGCGGATGCGCGAATGTGCCTAATGTAATGTAATGTGCATAATGTATGAAATATAATGTGCATAATGTATTAGCTAAGTATATAGAGCAACTTTTGCGAAAGTCTCAAAATCATCGCTTCAAAACTCTAAAAATTATCGTCGATAGAATAAGCTCGAAATCCGTTGTTCCCAAAAGGAAGCAAAAAGATGAGGGGTTGTATCCAAATATAGTAGTATGTGCAATATTGTGTACGCTATCTTGCCACTAATCAACAGATATTTGATACAACCCCTCATTTTTTTGCTTCTTTTTGAAAACAAAGGATTTCGAGCTTATTCTATCGACCAGAATTTTCAAGCTATGATTTTGAGACTTTCACAAAAGTTGCTCAATATACTTATCTAATACATTATGCATATTATGTTTGATTGCATTCGCGCATGCGCAGTGAAACATTTTTTAGTAAACCTGCTCATTTTTCATACAATTTTTATTATTTTTAAATTCTGATTGCAGAGTATTGTGTACAATGTTGTTTTTCATATTTTTTTCTGAAAAGAACTTCTTTTTTTATATATTAAGAACTCTGCAAATTATAAGCAAAAAACGTGGCGAAATTTGGGACTGTTTTTATAAAAACCTTAATTTCTCTACAAGTATACATGCTATCCTCATAAAAGTGAACGCAGTATATTACAATAAGCCACTTATTAAAAATTCCGAGTTTGAACGCTTTTGCTCCATTAGTTTTTACAGGTTTATCCAAAAGATATTCTTTCTTTTTCAATTTGTTGACGGTCCCCTATGGGGTTTCGGAAAAAAATCTTCGCGGAAATATATGACCTATACTATACTGTTTATACACCTGCAGTTTCAGGTCAATTCCTCATATATTTTTCTAGATATTTAACAAACCTCTAAATTCGCAAATGACCGGTCATTTTTGGCCATATAGTGTATAAAGACACCCTTTGCATACAGTAGTAACGGCTCCTATAGCACAGTTAGTAAGGTGTTCGTCTTTACCTAGTAGGACTCGGAATCAAATCCCGTTACGGCTAGAAATAAGTACAGTAGAACTTCTTTTATCCGAAACTCTCGGTTAAGCGAAATCCTTTTTTAAAGCTTTTTTTTTTTTTTTTTTTTTTTTTTTTTTTTTTTTTTTTTAAACTATTTCCTTGTGTGCAAGCGATCCGTTCCGAAATGTGAGCAAATATAAATATTTTCGATCCCCTTTCTTAGACTTCCTTTGAATTTAACTTGAGCTTCCGCAAGCTGCAGAGTGAAACGAAGAAAACGAACAAATTAGTAATTCTAAAGCTTTTGAATGTTTTTCAAAAGGTTTGGCATGACTGGAGCAGCAGAAATACTGTGATACTGGTGAACTAATAATATTAAAAACTCCGTGATAGAGCTTCAAAGCAAAGGCAATCGAAACTGCGACAAACAAAACATTTATCAAACCCTTGTGATATATGTAAATGGTACTTAATTTCAAAATTAAAATTTGGTAATTTATTCATGTTTCTACATTGCTATTGCTTTATTCTTATTAAGCACTTATTACCATAATAAGAAATAGTGCATATATTTCTCCTTAATCTTAAAATTGAAGCATTCTCGATTATACGAAGATTTCGATTTTCGAAAGAGGGTCGGTCCCAATTACTTCGGATAATCGAGGTTTTACCGTATAGTAAAAATTAAATTAAATGGTATAGCAGTGCAAATACACTTGAAAAATTCTGTTCCTTCGAAGTTCAAAAATTCATAAATGTCGAAAAATAAATTAAACTATTATCTTTAAAAATAAATTTATTGAATAACTTCTCTGTTGTGTAACAGAATCTCTGTTCTTCTAATCCTGTAATTTTACATTAAGAGAATGGATTACCAATCTGTAATTTCGCAGGAAATTTTTTAACACTGTAACATACACACAAAATTAAGAGACGGAGATTTAATTGTAAAAAGCAAAAGGTATGAAGAAGAAAGGGAAAGTTTTGAATCATAAGTTACAAATCTTTTTTTTTCCGCTGAATAATAATTAGTGTTTAATAAATTCCTACAAATCTAAAAATAATCTCAATATGCAGTATTCAAAAGAAATAAAAGTGACTTAATTCGAGCGAAACCGATTAAGTTTATCCTGCACGCAAAACGTTAGTCGAACCTTGCTTTAAAGGTTGCAAAGGGTCTCTTGAAAATTATCGTTGAATCGAGGCTTTCGTTAAATCGGAAGCCCATTATATCAATTAAAATTTTAAAAAAAATGCCTATCATTATTAATTAATTTAAGACATTAGTTAATTTTCGAGCATTAAATATATCTTAAAAAAAAAAAAAAAAATGTTGATAGTTGCTTTTACTTTTTCCTTAAATGTTGGCGGTGACACAGCATTTACAGCTAAGCATTATATAAATGTCCATCAACTTTTAAACCTCATTAAGTGTTCTGTTTTTGTTTGTTTGTTTTTTTTTAGGGTTCCGTACTTTAAAAGTAAAAACGGAATTATTATAAGATCCATTTGTGTGTATATCTGTCCGTCTGTCACAGACGTTTTTCTTGAAAACCATGAAACGTAGAAAATTCAAACTTGCCAGAATTGCAAAGGGTATTGACCTGACATATTTATCCTAAATTATAATACGAGCAAATCTTGTGTGTGTATGCAAATTTTATCTTAAAAATAGCTCTAACGATTTTGACTAAATTTCGTATACTAAAGTTTTCGAGTACCAGAAGATCATTGGGCTAGGTCACATGTTCGAGAGAATTTGATTAGTGATGAGCAAAATTATCATCAGATTTTTAGGTAGCATTCATTATAAAAGCTACCTATTGCAGCCGTTCGGAGGGATTCAGCCGTTCAAGCGATTTCAAAAAATTTTGGTATATTTTCATCGATCATGACCCCCAGACCCCGAAACCACCCTCCGTTCAAAAGTTGATATATATATCTGATCTTTGTCATACTGTAACTCTCGTATTTATGAACCGATTTGGATAAAATTTCGTGTGTATATAGTAGATACCAATGTCTCGACCGAGTTCGTTGGCCAGCTTCATACGCCATCTTGTTTAAAAATGGCGGCTATTTAAAAAAAAAAAATTAATTAAAATTTAAAACGAGGCACAAAATAATTAGAAATAGAAAAATATTTTTCTCTTATGTATTTAAGCTTGATACAAAGATTCCGGAGCATTTTTTGTTTCGTCTGTATCTTAAAAAATGGCTGAGTTATAGCACTTTGAATTTCTAGCATGACTGACATTTTGAAACTATCTGATTTTTGTCATGCGATAATACGCGTATTTATGAACCAATTTGGATGTGATAAGACATTTGCATAGTACATAGCAATGTCTCAACCGATGACACGATGATGTGACAAATTTTTAAAACTGTAGCGATAGCTAGAATAATTATCATTTAAATGGGTTTTCTGTCGGAGCCCTCAGAAAAATAATATTTATTAAGTATAAAAATATTAAAATAAGAGTTGGAGAATTCCGGGAGTATTCAAGGGGCGTGAGAGTGGACCCACAGGGGTGCAATTTTCAAACTTTAATGAAACCCCTCATGTGATATATCTTCGGAAACCTCTCTGACCACTCTTTCATATTATGAGACTGTCACCCCTCTCCCCAATTTTGCTCCAACTATGAGGGTGGGGGGTAGTTTTCAAACTTTTTTCCATTTTCATCATTTTAGATCGGATTTTTTTACGGAGTCATCCGGTATTATTTATAATATATGAAATTTCAAAAAGTTGGGTTGTATTCCGGGGAGTGCGGTAGTTGGACCCTTGGGGGGGAGCACTTTCTTAACTTTTACCGACACTCCTCATGTGATATATCATTAGAAAATCCACTTATTCATATTAAGGACCTATCTGCCCCTTTCCCCACTTTGCCACCGGGACATTTTTCTAAATTTTGCTGACACTCGTCATGTTACATATTGGAAAGGCCTGTGACCGCTTATTCATGTTATGCACCCCCCCCCCCCACTTTGCCTCCCACGGGGTACTTTTCTAAATTTAGCCGAGACCCCTCACCCCTGTGACATATCGTTGGAAAGGTCTGTGACTACTTATTGGTGTTATGCACCTCCGGTATCCGTCCCCCCCACTTTGCCCCCATGGGGGTACTTTTCTAAATTTACCCGAGACCCCTCATGTGACATATTGTTGGAAAGATCTGTGACCACTTACTCATGTTATGTACTTCCCGCGACCCTCCCCTCCCTAACTTTGTCCCACGGGGGCCATTTTTATAAATTTAGCCGGGACCTTTCATATGATTCTTCTAACTTTACCCGAGGCCCACTTGTGATATACTGTCGGAAAGGCCTGCGACCACTTACCCACGTTATGCACCTCCCGCGCCCCTCCCCCCACTTTGCCCCCACGGGGAGGGAATTTTTATAAATTCAGATCGAGATCCCTCATGTGACATATAGTTGGAAAGACCTAATGCCCCATGACGACTTATTCATATTATGCAGCTGCTGTGCTCCTCCCCTCACTTTGATCCCTCCCCCCCAGGGATCTGGTCCGAGGTTCGTCCGGTTCGAGATTATTTTTTAACAAGATTTTGTAGTGCGTGCACACCACGCCTGCTATACGTCACCTTATATAGCGGGGAACCAGTTCGAGATTTCACATTACAAGATTACGTATAAATTAGAGGCCCCGCCTAAAGGAAGGGCCCGCTAGCGGGCGATCCACTTAGCCCGTAATAGCGCCGACTCATTCCAGTTCAAACTGCAGACGATTCTTGATAAATTTATGATGTATAAAAGCAATTGGCAAACTGGAGTCATCGAGAAAATTTTTACACAATCGAAAAATATCGAGATGTCCATACAAGTGAGAAAATCGATAAAAACATCTCGTTATCGCCCATCATTAGCAAAACTTACTGTTAAATTTCAGTGGTAAGAAAATATTGGCAACAGTGTTGTATCCAATCCAATAAATACGTTTTAAAATATTCACAATTTTTTTTTCTGTTTTTAAGGTTGTGTAATTACACATTTTACAACATTAGTTAATAATTTCCAATCTCGAACAATAAAAAAAATGTTATTATTATTTGCTTGTGGTCATTCAATAAATCTTAGAAAAGAAATGATACATTTATCCCTTTATCCTATTGTATAAAATTTAAAACACCTGTTATATACGATTTCTCCTGTAGTATCCCAGTGCAACCATATGTTTCTGCGCGAAAGCTCATCAAATTTATGCATTTTTTATGGGAGAAAAAGATGTTTAAAAATTTGCAGACACTTTTCTGACAGTATTAACAATTTGAATTTGACACGTGTGCTGATAAATGTCACATCCATTTCAAATAAATCAATGTGGAAACCGCGACAAATAAAATTAATTTCTCGTAACTCCTCCCATATATAATCTATCGTGCATACAATGGGCAAGTGTTAGTTACTGCGTCTTTAACAATAGAAATGCAGTTTTAAAGACTAATAATGTTTTGAGAATCTCTCGAAAAATAATTTGAATAGAAGTGAAACTGAAATAAAGTATTCTGAGTCAATAAATGTCTCTGCCATACCTAAGCTAGTGTCGTCCGATCAAGCTGATGGTGGGATCGAGCAAGTAGACGCCAAATCTAGCACACCTCACCTCGAAGAAGTTCACGCTTGCTTGCATCTGAAAGTTATGACCAAGGAATTGGTCAAAAGCGAAAACGGGCACAAAATCATAAAACACGCCACGCACGACACAAGCCTCTTTCTTCTCCTAACGCACTGGGATTAAGATGAGATTCATAACAACCTGGTTGGTAAGTTGAACATTTTGTGTATTATATTCCTTCTTAGGAGCTGCGTTTCATGGGCTCGAGCCTCGAGCCCCTTCTAATATTTTCCAAATTGTACTGTTTTATTATTATTAGGATGAGCAAAGCTAGGCTACACAAATTACATTTTGTCGTACACTTTACAAAAAACTATTCAGTATTTTGTCTTGAAATTAAACATACAAATAAATTATGATCTGTTGATTTCCACAATATTATTTTTTTTTTTACACAATAACATTAAAAAATTTATTATTTTAATTAATTTATTTTACATATTTTTCCATTACGGACGCATTTTTGCAAATAAAAAATGAAACACGTATATTTTTAGAAGAAAAAAATAAATCATAGATTTCTTTTAGAAAACTTTTAAAATACTTTTTTTTAATGAAAATTATAGCATATTTTTAAGGAATTAAAATTTTTAAAAATTCAATTATTTATATTCAGTTATAAAAGTATTTTTCAGTCTTAAGAATTCAAATACACAATTTATTCTTATTATGGTAAATCATTTACGCAGACAATATTTACGCATTTTAAAATAATTATATTATGATTTTTTTTTTTTTTTTTGTAAAAGTGGCAACAAAAGAACTATAAACAAATAAAATTAATTGTTAAATTCGTTATATAAATATTTTATATAATTTTGCTTCGAAAATATTTTTATTTATACCAATCTTATATCATAAATAAAAAATTCCGAAGGAATTCTTAGTTATTTGGCTGAATTTACATTTCTAAAATTAAAATGCGCCAAAACATAAAATAACGTTTTTGCTTAATAAAGATGCAAGAATAATGTAAAAAAATATTGTTACTTTCAAATATTTATCTTATTAAATAATGCTTCGCGAATCCAAACAAGCATGGCTTTTGCTAGTTATTATTATTATTATTATTTAATTAGTATAAAAAGAAAGGTGTTCAGATATTTTTTTAATGTTTAATAATAATTTATAAAAAATCAATACCTTTTTTTTTTGAACATATAATTATTTCTTCACAAAATTTATCATTTTTTCTTTATTTGTTTTTCTTTCTTCGTTTTTTTTTTTTTTTATGTTTCAGAGAGAGAGAAAAAAAAACCCTCCGATAATTTCGAAGACTGTCTATTTTTTTTATTCTAATTTTTTAAAAAAAGTGATTCGATTTTAGAATGTCTAATAATTCATAGAAAAAAAATAATGCGCATTTTTTCAGCAAATAATTTTTTCTTCGCGAAATCCTTAATTTTTTTCTTTCTATCTTGTCACCGGAAAAAAAAAAAATAAATAGAATAACTAACCCTACCCCCCTTTTCCAATAATTTATAAGATGTTTTATTTTTTTCAAACTTGAAGGGGGAAAAAAATCCGGATTTTTTAATGCCCAAATAATTTATGAAACATTTAATAATCTTTTTTTTTTTTTTTTTTTTTCATTAGATTTTTTTCTCCTGAAAGTTTGCCAAAACTCTTTTTTCTATTTTGTCAATGTGAAAAACAACATAGAAGGATTTTAGAAGAATGTTTACAATGTTAAGCTATTATATTCATATTAAGTGCATATTTGATCATTGAATTTTTTAAATTGTCTAAATGTATTACTTATGTAAGGCATTCGACTGTAAATTATTTTTTAATACGTACGATTCGTTTTTATTTCAATAAAAGAAGATTAAAAAAAGAAATATTAAATACACTTGTAATTTTCCTACTGGGTGAAAAAGTGTCTAGGCCAGGATTCGAACCAGGGACTTTTTTTTGCCAAATGAGTTATCCTGCACCATAGATAAACATAAAAAATAGGACACTTCCATCGAGCGTAATGGTAATGCGATTTCGATCGCAGTGCCTTTAGTGACAATTGGGAAGAAATTTCCCATCCTTGTAATATTTTGTTATTCAGCGTCTACCTTTTTGTAATCTTTCATTTTTTAATGTTGCTTCTTTACGTTTTCTACAGAATCTTTCACGGATATATATATTTTTTCTGTACATGAAGAGTGAACAATATAAGTGCAATGCAAAACAAGCTAAAATTTTCGTCTTGAATGTCATATATCAAGTAAATATGATATAATTGGATTTAAAGCTACATAAAGCAGTGGTGTAAAATAAAAATATACAAAATATTGCGTGCTACAAGTCCCAAAAAATTTCCTAAATATTCCCATTTGGTAGGAAAAATTTTATAATCGATGTTTTATTAATTTATGAAGTTTAACGTATTAAACAAACGTTACGGTATTCCTTTAAATTTTACGCATTTTCACTTGCTCACAGATAAAATAAAAATATTGTTTTAATGTAAATAACGTACAGTTAGTTCAATAATATTTATAATATTAACAATAAAACTACAGACGGGGAAAGATTCTTTTTAAATTTTTTTAGAATTATATAAATCTAAAAGTAAAAAAAAAAAAAAAAAAAAAAAAAAGAAAAAGCAGTGATACTGATATTACACTTGATGCAATTTTATTCGATGTGAATAAATTAACACAATACCCGAACTTGATTTTTTTTACAATTCAATCTCATAAACTTACATACGTATTTACGTTTTCAACATAATTTTCAGGGGGGTGGGGTTCTTTTATATTATTATTACAATTATTATTTTAGTGGGAAGTTAATGGAGAACGATACAAATACGATAAAAAAAAAAAAAAACAGCTAAATAAATCAAGCATAAATACAATATCGTCTGCCTCTGCTTCGTTTAGGAAAGAATAGATATGCAAAACATAGAGCGTAAACACATTTCATCAACATAAGTAAATTTTCGGAGGCTTGTTAATTCTTTCCCCTTGTCATTAGTGGCGCTAGTACTGTTGCCTTTACAGATTTTGGCGTAAGGGGCTGTGCATATATATCGTTACCATTTTAGAGGGGCGCGGTCTAGCAGATGATATCGTATGATATCTCTAGGGGGAAGGGGTTGTCTTTTGATATCGTTATCATTTTTGATCCAACCAAAATATATATATATATATATATATATATATATATATATATTCCTTTTTGCAAATTTTTCTTTGCGTAAAAATAGTCTATTATCTTTTTGTAAAAAATCTGTTACCTATTTTTATGCAAATACGGAGTTATTATTAAAATCATTAAATGATTATATTTTTTTTAAATTCCAAAATATGGAATGTCCCATTTGACATTCCTAGTCTTCTGTGATATGTGTATGTATGTAATAATTCGCCGTTCGAAAAATCAGGTACGAAGTATGTTTGAAATTATAATTGTTGTGTTTACTATTAACGAAAAGAGAACGAATGTTGTTCCACTGTTTTGTTGAAAGAAGTTCTGCCTCCCCCCACCTCCAAACCGTGTGGAGACAAGTGCAAGAATACATTATTACGGTTGAATGCATTGTGTAACGAAAAGCTATTATTAAATACTTTTGAATAGTAACTATTTCTTTTAAAGTCATTTGATGTGAGGTTATTTCCTATATAATAGTAATATTTTATTGACTTCTCTTCATTTGAATCAATAAAGTATGCGGATAATAAACATATAACCATATATGTACTATATCACTGCAAACAGAAAAAAAAAAAAAAACAATAACAAAAATCAAAAGAATTTTTAGACATTGATAACGATATCATTGGGAAGGAGAGGGGGGGGGGTGTCGAGAAATGATAACGTACGATATCGTAAGGGGCGGGGGGAGTGGGTCCAAAATTTCCAAAAAGTTGATAACGTTATAGATGTACAGCCCTTAAAGAGAACCGTGGACATTTATTTGAGAAAAAATCGACATTTCTTTTCGTGTGCATTATTATTCTCCGATTTGTACGACGTCATTTGTGGAAAATCGTATGCAGATGCGATTATTTTATTTTACGCAAAGTTAGAAGTGTTTTAATTTTGTTCACAAACATTTTATTGGCCTTTTAATGTTCTTTAAATCTTTTTTTTTTTCTTTCTCAATACTGATGTTTCAGCTTTTTTTTTTTTTTTTAACTATTTGGTAAAATGGTTCCTGTCCTCGTCAGGGTAGGAAATCAAAAGCATATCTGAAGCGTTTTATTGGTTTAATCCGCATTTCATTCGTTTTCTGATTGGTCTATACACTAACCTTTACTTTCAACAGAGATGGATACTTCTGTTGCCACTATGACAAAAAAGTAATAAAAACTACAAAAAAAAATTAATAACTCAGAAACAAATTGAGATACAGCTTTCAAACAAATTGCATTTAAAAGTACATTTTTTTCTCTATACGACGGTGTAAACAATAATATTGTGGGATGTTTAGAAGTTTAAGAATGAAATTTAATTTAAAATGGGTCGTCAGATTTCTTGGAAATCTGACGATAGAAAAGCCTTTTCCCGAACAGCCAATGAAATGCTTGGATAATACGTAAGTTTCAGGAAATTTGACGAGTCGCAGGCGATTTTTGTCGCGTGCAATTTTTACGTGTAATAACACTATTAATGTTTAATTCATAGCGTACGTAATGTATGATCAATTCCGTGCGATTTTTTATGTCTTAAATTTTAGTCTATGAAAAAAAAAAATTTCCAAATGATCGTTGTAATTTGTTAAATTGCATTTTATTTATTTATATTTTTGTTATGCCCTTGCTACTTAATTTTTGATCAAAATTCATGAAACTGTTAAGGAAGAATCCTGGTATAGTTTAAAAAGAAACTGTGTATGCATTTTAAAACTCGACTTCATCAAGACAATAAAATTTGATTTTTAACTTATTATAAGGCAGAATTTTAATGAAAACCGATATGGAATTCAGAAAAATATCTCTAAAACATTAACTATTTAAGGGATTAAAAAATTAATACACAGGTTTGTTTGTAATAGAGTATTACGTGATTAAAATCCAAAATTGAGGAAATATCTTAAAAATTAAGACGCAAGGAGCACTTTAAAATTTTGTTTTAAAATTTTAAACCTTTTAAAAGATCTTAAAATTAGAATAAGATTGGAAATTTCTTTTTAAAGGTGCTCTATATAATTATGGTAAAATGTATATTTGCACAAAATTTCAAATCTCTATTATGAAAATTAAGGAAATTTTTTTTAATTGCCCACTGTCCTTTAAGCGTCCTATCTTGTATGTTTATCTATGTCCTGCACAACCCTGGCGGACGCACAATTCATCCGTGATAATCAATAAGGTTTCTGGGTGAATTGTGTGTCCGCCAGGTTTGTCTAAGATAGCTCCATTGGCAGAGCATCGGCAGCTTCAGACAAAAGGTGCCTGGTTCGAATCCTGGTCTGGACACTTTTTCACCCAGTAGGAAAATTAAATGTGATTTGTTTATCAATTTGAATAAGCGTGTTAAAATTAATCAAGTGTAATATTATATAGATAATAGATCTGCATTTATATTACACACACTTTCATATATTTTTATATATAAAAGAGTTTTATGTCAGAGTTGATACCCCCTCCCACGATACTTTTGAAATCTCTGCGTCAATTTAATTCACCTGTAGTATTGATTCTCAAGCTTTTACTACGAAGGTGCTGTTTCCAATAGCACTGATACCTTTTCGATTCATATAATGTGACACAAACTACATTTTGTTGGAAAAGTTATTTGACGAAGTGCAAGATATATTTTAAGAACTGTGGGTTTTACTTCTTAAGTATTACGAAAATTCTTATTATATTTTTGCACAGTAGGAAAAGGGGTACAATAATAACTATGAAAGTTAAGCCAAATACGGATTAAAATATCTGTCATTTTCTTTCAACCGTACCCGAGCATAACAGCTAAATGGTATTTGAAAATTTATATCTGTAAAAAATTGCATATATCTTTGCTATCATGTAAAGTTTTGAAAAAGAAAAAATGTATTTTATAAAAAATCAAATCTGTATAGTATATCTGACAGCTAAATTAAAAAAAAATGACTTTTTGTTAATTTTTTTAATCAAATTTTTCTGGTAGTATATATTACAGCTCGGTTTTTGTAAAGAATTATTTTTAAAAATCAGATTTTAACATTTAATGTCACAAAATAATTCACCTTTAATATGAACATTTTTCATTTGTGCTTTCAACTGAATGAGATATTTGAAAAATGAAGATTGTTTTAAATTTTAAATTTGATCACTATCATTGAATAAATATTCACACTATTACACAAAGCAAATTATAACATAGCTCGAATGATAAATAAAGGGTTCAAATTAGTGGGAGGGGGGGGCGCTATTGAATTTGCATTTGTCAAAGTTTAGTTTTAGATAAAATATGTTACATCTTTTATGATGAAAATTCATTTTTTAGAGAAGACCTTCAAAAATCTTATGTCACGGGAGTAGACCCGTGTATTGAAGTTAATGCTGCCCCCCTTCTCCGTCGTTTAATATTTTTCACTAATTAAGGGACTACCCGTTAGAAAACTTTAAACATATAATCGTATTCTTGCTAATTTTGAATTTTTCACATTGCTCTTTGTTTTATATATTTACAGCAGACCCACCCGGCGTTGCCCGCGATCCGTAAATAATAATCTTAAACAAAACTCAAGTTTGTATGATTGGAATGGAATTATATGGTATGATCTTTGGAAATTCTTTTAAATGAACCTAATTTTGGAGGTCCCCATTGCCTTGCGCAGTGTCTAATGTGTTCTCAACAAACTTTTTTCCGAACGAACCTGTAATCTGGGTCCCCGCTACCTAAAGGAGCATGTACCGGAAGAGTGCCGGAGACAATCAGTTGAGTGAACCAAACCTCGTAGTAATCAAACCCATAGAATCCAAAAAAAGAATGCATCATTAATGTTAGAAAATGCTGGTTAGTGAAGTCTAAGATAAAATTTCGCAATACAGAAAGTAGCTGAATTGTAATCAAAGTTGAAAGAACCAAATCCCGTAGAAATTGGTCCCTTAGAATCCGAGGAAAGAATGTGCCCCCAAGTGGTAGGAGATGCCCTTCCCCTTGTAAATTTCATGAATCACTTTTAACATTAACACGATATTTAATAAACGGAAGAAATTCCTCATCTAAAGTTAGCTTTAAAGTAACGCGATTTTTAATTTACGGCTATAGTGAGTAAACGTAATTTGATACCGAAAAAGGATTCGAAAAAAGTGGTAACTGAGGTATAAAGAAAGATGGTGGTCAGGGTCTTAACTGGAATGTAGTTTTGTACAAGAAAATATTTTAGTAGTTTTAAAGTAGCCGGCGGACGCTGAAACTATGTTAAAGAAAATTGTAATAGAATCGGACAGATTTTAAAGAAGCTGCAGCAAAGGCCCCAAGAAGGAGATTAATATTCAAAATTGGTGGTAGCTGAAGTCGGAGAATTTTTTTGTCATTCATTTAGTAGCAGAAGGACTTAAGAAGTTGTTAAACAAAAGCTAGTTAATCGGACGGTTTTTAAGGGACCTATAACAAACGACCTAAAGAAGGACAACTGATACAAAAGAACAGGGGTCTAACATGAACACTTGTTAAAAGGTATAAGTTCTTAGCACTTTAGATCTACAATTAGTCAAAATTAAGCATAGGGTATGAATTAATCATTAGAATAAAATTTTAAACATAAATATAAACATAGCAATTTAAAGGTATCGTTAGATAAAAGACTATCTTTGTTCGAAAAATTGTTTTTTGGCTACTCGAGTCAAAATTTTATTTTCATGAAAGAATCTTCTATTCCTAAAATAGTTTTTATTTCTTTTTCATTCCTTTTCCTATACAGCATAAAAAAATACCTGTATGCTATATTTATGTTTATACTATATAGCTAAAGTACCCGGCGTTGCCCGGAATTTTAAGAATGTTTCTTTTGAAAAATCAATTTCAAAATTAAACATACAGTATAAAACAAACAATAGACAAAATCAGTAAGGCCATCTTTATTTCAGTTCTTCACTAAGAATGAGCTCTAGGGACCTAAACCTTTGGGAAAATTCTAATATACACGCATACACATTACACACGTATATAGATGGAATAGATTTTAAAACGCCAGGAACATATTCACAGAACCTCAAAATGTTAAAATAGGCCAATATTTCCATAATCGGATTTTTTATTATGTTTGAATTCGTTTCTTCAAACTCATATGACGTTATAGATTCACTTGCTGACGTCCATTATATTTCCAATAACATTCACTTTTTTAAAAATTCGTCAAGCTATCTGTTTCATTTTAATTTTTCAAGTGGAATTCTTGCAATAGAAAAGTAATTGTTGTGGTAAGAATTTTATTGTGGATTTTTAATTGTTGACAACTGCTATAACTACAAATATTTAAATTTGATAGGAAATTGCTGTTATATGGGTGGTATTTTATTAATTAAAAAGTAACTATAAATTTTTTCGATTCCGGATTACTTTACTTGCCTCAGCCGTGTTTTAATACACATGTACGTAACAATTCTGGCTTCCAAACTGTGAATTTATATAGAATTACAGACAGAAAAATTTTCATTTTTATCTATTAGATTTTTTTCACTTTGAATGCATTTTCCTCAAAATTCTGCTTTTCGAAGGAAATCTACGCCATTATTGTGATATCCCAAGTAAAATCCAAGATAATTTAATGAAATTTTCAAAAAAATGTCTTACTGAAATTTCTGATGCTGATAATCTTATGCTTCATTTTATGAATTTTTTTTAAGTTCGAAAATTAAGAAAAATAACATATTAGAGTCTCAATAACCTGTCTTTTTATTTCATTTTAAAAATTTCTTTAAATTTTAGTTCATTTTAGAGAATACTATTATAATATATATCCCTTGTGTTTAGAGGAAATTGTGGTGTTAATACACAAATTTTTGTAAAGCTTCATGTTCTTATTTAGCATTATCTAATTATTTAAATGCCTTGGAAAAAATAACTCCCCCCCCCCCCCAAAAAAAAAGTACTTATTCACCTTAATGAGATCAGAGATGTTAACCTCCTCTTTGAATTTGATATCGCACCAACTGCAAAATTTTCATTCTAATACTTAAGTGTCAGTGAGATAGCAAATTCTCCTCGCTAATGTTAAACCTATGGACGTTGAACACTTTGGTATTTTTTGAAATATCTCCTTAGGAAATTAATATTTTTAACTCTTTTTTTTGTGTGTGTATTTTTTAAAAGATGTCTCTCTCTGTTTAACCTCTTCGTTACTGGTCAAAAAATAATTTTTCAAAAAACGTTGGAACAGGTTTTCTTACCTATTTTGCATTATAAAATGATAATTATAAAATAATTTTAAAAATTTATGCACCAAGGGGCTAGTAAATGGAGGTCCACATATGTGGACCTTGGGACTCAATTGCGTGAAAAGTTTAAAAAATTGGAAATTCAGTGTTCATATTTGTTTTTGTTTTTTTTTTAATTGTAAAAGTAAATAGGGTTTTTTAATATAACATAATTAAATATTATATTTATTGATTTAAATGTATAAACCAATTAAATTAAAAAAAATTAAATAATTTTTATCGTGAGCTATTGTTTAGAAGTGCCTGGAAAACTTTATTTTTTTCTTTATTTTTTACTTAGAGTGAAAACTTTCAAAACAATTGTTTTTCAAAAAGCATAAATAAACTTTATAATTTATACACATAACTCTTCTTTTTGAATTACATTCTTCCAAAAGACACTTTGATGAATTTTTGCTGTCTATAAATTTTGGCAAATGTCCTACCATTGCCAGGACCAATTTCCTTATTAGATACGTAATGTAGGATTATTTGGCATTGCTCCTCATCAGAATTTGAATTTATTCGTGGCCTACGTTTTCTAGGAGTTATACCATTCCTTTCGTCATAGTTGATCATAGACGTAGCAATATACTTCTGTTATTGACATCTGTTAATTAGTTACTGTTAGTCTGTTAATTTGTTACTGTTATTCTGTTATTGACATCTATTTTCATCTTCATCACTTTATTATCGCTTACGTAATGTATCCAGCAATTAGAAATCACTATATATACAAAGTTATTAAATAATGCATTTGTCATTTGTTTTTTGCTGCACAGTGATAATATGCTAGGTACCGATAAAAGATCTGTACCACCCATAGTTATGATGTAGGGGAGATGGGGGTACATGTGAACCGTTCGCATAAATATAGGTTTTTCTCATAAATGGATTAATTTCTATAAACAAAAACTACTTAATAATGTAAACAGAGCTTTCTTTTACACATGGTAATTTTTTTAATCACCTGTATAGCTCTTCTTACATTTTTTAATAGTTTTATAAATTCAAACAATTGTTCACATGTGCCCTATCAGCGGGGTAGTTGTGAACACAGGTGGGGCACATGTGAACGCAAGGAAAAAATATACTTTAACATGTTTTTTATTCTGTTATTCATTTGTCATCGTAATCATTAGGTATATTACCTTTTTAATTCACCATAAAGAAATATATATATATATATATATATATATATATATATTTCTCTAGTTTCTGGGTGATATTTAAGCAAAAGATTATAAAATGAAAATAAGTAGATTTGGGGGTGAGAGGCTTAGATAATTCATTAAGTATTGTTGCAATAAAATAAAAAAATATGCAATTTTAAAAAAGAAATTAAAACATTTAAATTTTCCTTAAGGATTTTTGTTTGGGGGAAATTTTAGGGAGGGGGCATTTACATGCTGTTTATCGGAAATCTGCCGAAATACGAAAGATTCTCACTCCTGTATTTGCCTTATTTACTTGTAAATTATAGATAAAGAAGGGTTTTTTAGTGATTAAAAAAAATCTCGACTATACCCCCCCCCAACTTCTTTTGCTTTTGAAAGGGTGGGGGGGGGGTACAATCGGGATTTTACGGTAGTTATCAGTTTAAAAATTTTACTTTCTTAAAATGTTTTTGGTATCTATCTCCATTCAAAGCATCATATACATAACTATATTTTAGAGATGGAAGTAAGCCATCATTGCAAGGTTAGAACAAATGTAATAGAAAAATTTGCAAAGTTGTTCAAGGTAATACTTTTGTATTAACAATGCATAAAAAATATTGTTGTAAACCGTTTAGTAAAATAATATATAACACTTATCGCATTTTAGAAAACATTAAATTTATTTAAAGTACAATTTAACGTAAACGAGCTTGTTGCTCTTTATGTACTTGCTGAAAGATGTGTTTGCGGACGTTTCAATACAAAAACAACTTTGTCTGAGGAAAATATCTTCTATTTCAGGAAAATTGTAGATAATGGAACTGACATTATTTTCATTAAGTTAACTGATAGAAACAGAATCACAGAATGGTTATTGGGGCACTTATGAACTGTTCATATCTGCCCCAACTAGTCTGTTCACAAGTGCCCCACATTGCTGCTTCTGTTAAATTGATAAATCATTAACATTTCTCAATTTTAGAAGAAAAAGAACTGTATCAAAATTGTTTATTAGTATTCATAGTATATGTTAAAACACTCAAATTCAAATAAATGAATAAATAAATAAAGTTATTCGCTTATCAACTTGGAACAAAGATTTTACTTTTGAGAGCTAAAAACAGTGTTTTGGCTACAGAGGACAAACAAAATGTCACAGAGCTTCAAAGATTTTTTAGCATATGTCTACAGGTGTTATCATCTTTAGTAATTTTTTTCAAATAAAAACACTTATAATAACTATCGAAAAATTGCGATGTTCACATGTGCCCCGTGTTCACATGTCCCCCCATCTCCCCTACATCTTTTCTACAGCTGGCTGGCTACTTTTACTTTTTCCTTATCCTCTTTCGACCATATCAAACGAATTTAATTTGCTTCACTTTCAACACATGTTGAAAGAAATGTAATTGATTTGTTACCTTTCCGCTTTAAAACGCAAAACTTATCATCACCTCAAAGTAACTTATCCCCAATCTCCTTTTTTCTGTTCTTTATCAGCTCTGAATTTTTGTGTAGCAGAACCGATTCTATTTGACGTAATAGTTCCTGAAAAAAATTATACTTTTCAAAAGGTACTTATAATTTTCAAGTACTTTACTTTCAATTTAAAGAAAAAAAGAAATGAATATTTGACATCATTTAATATAGTTTTGATTTTAACAACTGAAGCCTTACATAATTAATCTTTTTCTTTTACGTAAACAAAATGCATGTATTGAAATGTTATCTAAGGTAAAATATAATTCATTCTTTTGCGATAGTCCATCTTTATCTTCCTAAATTATAGCTATAGCAACAGAAAAGTAGCATTACCTATGGGAGTCAAAAACCCATAAAAAAGTAACAGCTTTTTCCACAGTATTGCCTGTTTTCGATAGCCATGAATAAGAATTTTCTATTATTTCTAGTAGAAAATTGTTACTGTGCAACATTATTAATTTTAAAGATACGCCCAATATAAAATTTCTCATGAGATAATACACAGTATAATGGCATTGTCTTCAGCTGAATGAGACATTTTATTTTAGCGTAAGGTTTTTCTGTGTCTTCATCCAGATCATGATTTGAATGAAGGTCCGAAGAATGCTCATATACTAGTATTCTCTCTAGGTCATTTTTAAAGGGCGCAACACCCCGCCCTTTTAAAAATCAGCAAAATGCACCCTGCCCATTTTAAAAGTAGTGAAATGCACCCGAACAGATTTCTCTTAAAAGTTTTCTCCATACCACAATATTTATAAAACTCTTTTCCCAAGAGCTTATTAAAATAACAGAATTCCCTCATTCATTTAAGAAAAGGAAAATAAATTATTCAATCATGTTGTAACCTAATTGTATTTCTTATTTATAGATCTACTTGTTTTATATTTTAGTCTCTTTTTGGTCACATTTTTTATGTTTTAATCTCTTTTTTTAACAGTTTAGTCTCATTTTCTATCTTTTCCAAGAGTGGCTTACCACCTCCATACTACAGATGCATGTGTCTGTTTTCAGATTTTAAAATAATAGCAATGCAGATATCGAATAACTCCCATTTATGAACCAGTAATTGACATACTGTGTCAAACAACTTAAATTTTAATGTTATTTACAATAAAATAAATTTAATTGATTATTATGCATTTTTAAACTGTTCAAATAATAGCAATTTTCTTTAATATAATCAATAACTGACACCTCTGTCAGGCTGGTGAAATGAAATTACGGAAACCAATAACTGGCACCCCCTCGTTCGGCTAAACTAAATAACTAAAAACTATAAATCATGGCCCTAACGTATCATGTGCACCTTTTAACTAATTTCGACAACTGTAACTTTAAGAAAAATTTAGGTATGGTTGCCATTACAAATATTATTAAAAAACAGTACCTTAATTTTAGAAATAAGATGGTTGCTTCAAAATGGCACTTTTTGTGTTCTCAAAAGCTCTTTCCTCGTTAAATATATTGAGCATTTAGTGATAAATAAATTGCCTCCAAAATAAAAATAAGTGTCTAAGTTACCACTTGATGGCATTACTTTTCGGAATTTTACAAGAAAATGCTTATTTTAGTTACATTTTTGCTGAAGTGTCAGGTACTGGTTAGGTGCCAATAACTCGGGATTGCACCGTAGTTGAAAAATTTTTAAGATCGGTTTGTCTGCGTGTCTGTGTGGCCGTGCTCTAACTCTCGTAAATATACTTGGAGTTCCATGTAAATTTTATATGTTATGAGTGTTTACTATAGATTGTTCGCTATTGAAAATAAAGTGTGTAGCATTTACAATTCGCTTACAGGGGTGCATAAAAAATTCCGTTACATTTAAGGTCTGTGGGGTAAAATCGTTTTCAAAGCACTTTAATGATGTTCCAATACTTCAAGCATAATGAATTAATTTACATCATTGGGTGGACTAAAACATTTTTTCCCAGGAGTATAGAATCTGTAGCATTTACAGTCCGTCTATAGCAGTGGCGTGGCGTCCGGTCATCGCTGGATGCGGCGATGACCAAGCAATATTTTAAAACTCTTAATAAGCTTTTAAAACTCTACGATCCAGTTTTAGCAGAACATTTGGAGTTCATGTATAAGGGAAGGTAAGATTTAAAGTTTCTTTTTTGAACATTCAACCATTGAATTTTAGAGTTAATAATTTTTCACCACAAACTTAAATAATTGCGATGACCACCGAAAATTTTCACGCCACGCCACTGGTCTATAGGGACGCACAAAATAATTCCATTACATTATGGTCTATAGGTGGGGAATCGTTAACGACGCATTTTAATGATTTTATGATACTTGAAACATAATAAAAGTAAAAAGGATCACTGGGCACATTACAGCATGTTTTCTATAGATTATGCAACATGTAGCGTTTAACGTTCTTCTACAGAGACGAACAAAAGAATTCGGCCATAAGCGGACTATAATCAAATCCATTGTATGAAAAAAATGAAATTTCTTAACAATATCCTATTAATGTTAGGAACTGTTTAATAATCGATGCCTGATTCCAGATTTTTAATTCTTGTTTAGAAGTATAATCAATATTAATAGTGTTTTTTGAAGTGAAAACTTCTTTAGGCGCGTTGAGCTTTTTTTGAGATGGGGGAAAAACCACTGATTTCGAGACACTGTAACGTAACCGACATGCTAGCATTTTGACACATAGATACTAGCGCGCCAAGCGGTGAATGACAGGAACTTTTCCCTCTTCAGCTCAATCCGCAAAAGAAGAAGGAAGCTAAAACTCACTTTTTTTCCCGGCGTATTGCTAAAACAAATTATTATTTTGTTTTTCGTCAGTTAAAATGAATTATACCGTATTCGTGACCTACCTATTTCATGTAACTAAAAACCGATAACGCTGTATTTTATCGTGTTGATGGTCTGGTCAATGACCAACAGTATTGGCGGGAATTTCGATTACGGAAGATAAAATACGGGGCACAGATGTCAGATACGCACTTGGGTACCTAATTGACAGCAAAATGGCGTTACTTTATTTTACAAGGTAACCCGGCTACTGTTGCTTATTTATTAATAAATTGTTCATTTACTTTTATTTTATTTTTTTAAATTGTGCAATTGTTTTATTCTATAGTTATTAATGAAATTAGCGTTTATTTATTGTTGTTTACTTTTTAAAACAATAGAAAATAATTTAAAAATATATATTGTAACTGGTATTAGAAAACGGGTTTTCGCCAAATTGACGTTAAAAAATCGCGCCAAACCTGGTTCGTATATCGCATCTGTGCCAAATTCTCGGTTTTTTGATTTTTCGACTTTTTATCCAAATTTTCCGGATTTTTTTTAATTTTCCCTTTTATTGGTTTTCACTTCTATTGGCACTCCCGGAGTGCCACTGTTTTTTTTGTTTTTTTTTTATGCATGGTATTGTTTTACGAGAGATGAAAATCAGAAGATAAATCTTTTGAAAATATCAAGTGACTTAAAAAAGTCTTTATCTAAATGGGAAGGATTTCAGCCCCATCAGCCCTCCTCTTTTTATGTCCCTGGCAGCAATACAATAAAATTTCCTAACAATCTTATTATTTTTGTAATAAATAAACTGTTTATAGCTATACGCTTAACAAGCACCCAAAACTAAATTATCAGGATATTTCATCTCCATTTCCGAAAGCGTCTTTACATTATATTTAAATGCAGCCATAAAAACAGCGTTAGTATTATTCTGTGCGCTTAAAATTTTAATATCCATTTACTAACAGAGATGAAAAATGTTAAACACCCATTTATTAAACATCAAAAGGAAATTAATATCTGATGGACAAACATCGTGTAAAAAAATGATTTCATCGCTCCGTAATTATAGATCGATGACTTTGAAAGTGTTTTATTAGTTTTTATTCTTTTATTAGTATTCGCGTATCTCTTTCTTTCTCTTTGTTCTCTTGCTTTTTATACAGCAAATATTGATGCATAATTCTGCCTAAAATTACTGGTTGGTATAAAAGAAACAGCCATAAAATGGTTCTTTCCAATTTGTGGAAATACAATGAAATTTTCCCATTGAGATGTTGTGCATTGTTTCTGGTGATAAATTCCTCTATTTATGGAGCTATAAATCAGAATAATTTATGAAACCCTTTGTATTTGAGAGTTTATTTATTTCGAATGTGCATACGCGCAGACGATCATTCATGAATGAAAATTATCGCATACTGAATGTGTGGTTACTACAACTGCATAACTCTAATTTTGTCACATAAGTATTATTTTTGTCACTAAAGCATGATGACGTATAACACGCACCTAAATTATGAAAGTATATTTTTTATATTTTTTGGTGGTACAGTACTGTAAAAAATGACAGATGATTTTTAATCGAGGCACATATAACATATCCACGAACAAAAATATACAATAAGCTTACTAACGATTCCAAAAAACGTTCTTTATCACTGAAAACATCACAAAGCAATATAGAAAGAGGCAAATTTGCAACGAAGTTTATTTTGCTGACACTGATTTTCAGCAACGTTTTCCGAATAGATTTTATAGCGTATTTAAAGCGTATTATATAGCGTTTTCACATCCCGGAATATTAGTTTTTAGAATGCTATCCATTCTCAATTAAACATTTCCCCGTTCAAAAGAATGTTCTAGAGGCAATTTAATTTAATTTGAAATTTAATGTTTCTTCACACTATCCAACATAGTTGAAATGTTTTTATGAATTCGGTTTGTCTGTCCGTTTTCTAACTATCGCAAATATACTCCAATTGCTATGAAATTGATATCGGGTATCACTACGGCATCTTCAGGTATTGAAAATGTAGCGTTTGCGGTTCCTTTACTGGGATACTCAAAAGAATTCCGTTACATTACGATCTGTGGTAAAAAATCGTTTTCGGTGTATTTTAATGATATTACACTATTTTAAATATATTGAAATGGATATATATCTCTGAAGTGTACTGCAAGGTTCTTACTATAGAACGTGGTGAGCATAGAATTTATCATTCATTTACAGGAACACACAAAAGAATTTGTCTACAGAAGAAAATGAACAATAATTGAATTATTGAAGCCTGCGAACAATAATTGCTGGCAGTGCGTTTTCAGCGGTGGTATGCGTTTTTAAATTTAATTATTATTATTATTTTAATATTACTTGGTGTCTATAAATTCTAGAGATCCTATACAGGGCTTCAGAAAAGTTTTCAACAACATCCGTTTATTGGCGAAAATTGCTGAATGGAAATTTTCAACAGTGCTATGCGCTTAACTGAACTAACGTGTAGCATACTATGTAATATACATACATATCAATATATCCTGTACAAGGCTTCACAAAAAAGTCGTATATTTTCCCGACTATTCATGGTAATAGCAGAAATTGGGTTTTAAAATGCATTATGCGTTTTCCAAATTGTTCATTTAGACATGTGTGGGGCCAATAGAGCTTTAGCCCTTGGGTGGGCCTCATCACTTACACTACAAATTCTCAAACACAAAAATAAACACATTTTACAACCCTTTTTGTCACCAAATTAACAACACATTAATGTGTTGTGAATTAGAAAACTTCATATACAAAATATTTTTTGTGTTGTGATTGTGTTCTTAATATGTTGCAAAAGTATTGCTATCTAAAAATGTGTTCTAAAAATAGTGTTGTCAATTCTGTTGAAATCATACTGTAAATAGTGTTGATGAAAGTATTTTCTTACAATAGTGTTGTGCTGCACAACACTTTTGTCATCAAATTAAGAATACATTGTAAACACCACACAATTTAGAACACTATAAAACGAAACATGTAAAACACTTTCTACATGGTGCCTTTAAAATAACACACACACACACTTAAAACATACCATTTATTAAACATTTATAACACAATTTTAAAAATTAATGATTTGAAATGTTTTGAAAACACATTTTCTCCTCTTGTAATTTTTAGCAACACTTTTTGCCCAATCTTTTTATTTGGCACAACATATTCGCAACACATTCAAAACGTAATCGAAAATGATTTTAGTTAGAAATGTTAATTATTATGTTCAGTTAGTGTTACAAAAGTGTTTCACGAATTTGCAGTGTAGTTGAACCTTGTTCATTTAGACATGATCTTTCACTTTAGAAAACTGTGAAGTTTTGCTATTGTACTCTGTTGTGTTCGAAAGTGTATCATAATCTATGCCGTACGCGCGATTTTTCGTTGTTATTTAATGAATAAATTTGCTTTATGTGCGCTGCGGGAAACATTTCTCAATGAAACTGTCACAGTGAGCCAAACATTTTTTACTGAGTAGAGATACCTATAACATGTGTTTAAAATGACATATACGGGAGAAAAACATGATATAATGATTAGTTCTTAAAAATAAATAAATAAATAATCTCAAAATTTTGAATTTTTTAAAGAAAAAAAAATAGTTATAATTTTTCAATCTTTTACTTGATGAACATAATAAATAGTAGGTCAATTTCCGCATCTATAAGGTTTATACCTTCAGTCAAAATAAAATTCTATCAAGCTATTTTCTAGAAATCATGCGCGCAAGGACTAAAATCATTGTTTTGGTTAAATCGAGTTTAAATATTTAATTACTCCTTGATCATATGACAAGAACGAAAAATCATGCGTACAGCATAGATTATGAAACAGTTTCCAACACATTCTTAATACTATAACAAAACTTCACAGTTTACTGAGGTGAAAGATGATGCCTAAATGAACAATTTCGAAAGCGCGTAACCATAACATATTTGAAAATAAACGCCAAAAAACTGATCTTGTTGAGAAATTTTGAGAAAACCCTGCATATGATCTATATAATTCATAAACTAAAAGTAATATTTAAATAATAGTTAAATTTAAAAACGCATACTACAACTGAAAACGCACTTCCAGCAATCAATGTTCGTAGATTTCAATAGTTCAATTGTTGTTCATTTTCTTCTGTATCCAAATTCTTTTGTTTGTGCCTGTAAATGAACGATAAATTCTATGCTCACCACGTTCTATAGTAAGAACCGTCTAGTACACTTAAGTGATAAATAACAATTTCAATATGTTTATAAAAATGCAATATCATACAAATACACCGTAAACGATTTTTCCCCCATAGACTGTTCTTACGAGTGTCCCCGTAGATCAGTGTTTTTTTCAACCTTTTTTAGTTGACGGCACACTAAAAATATCCAGAATTATTTGCGGCACACCTGATTATAAAAAATAGTTGTAAGATACAAAAAAATTATATATTTATTTAAAAAAAATTATTCAATGAGAGTGCTCAGCGTATTTTCTTGAACAAATTAAATCAAAACGAAGTTCTACAGTCGCCAGACAAGTTTGCATTTCATCGTCAACTTTTAAAAGCTTTACTTCGCTTTTTGGACATGATTTCTGTCAATTCTGAAAATCCAAATTCACAGATTAATGAAGATGCAAAAGGCAGAAGAATTTTAATAACTTTCAAGCTGATTGCGAGGTACACATTTTTCACAGAAAGCCAAAACTCAACCAATTTTTTCTCGTAGATTGTTGAACGGTTGTTTCTCAAATCAATGAGCTGTTCCTTTTCTGTTGTTGTCAAATTTGATTTCTTTCAAATTTCAAATGGGTTCATTAACCATTCATATTCGTCAACTGAAAGCAAAAGAAAGTAATTTTTAAGTATTAAGAACAAAATAAATAGAAAATGTCGTATTGTTGATACGACATCATACAATTTTAATTATTTGTCAAAAAACCTCGCGGCACATTTGACAATCTCTCGTGGCACACTGGTGCACCGCGGCACACAGGTTGAGAAACACTGCTGTAGATGAACCGTAAATGATACACACTTCATTTTCAATACCCATAGTAATATAGCCATAGTAACATAACCCATAGTAACATAGCCATAGTAAAATCCAATAACATATATTAATTTCATGGCAATCGGACTATATTTACGCGAGTTAGACAACAGACAGGTGGACAGATAAACCAAATTCATAAACACTTTTCAGCTATGTTGGAAAGTGTTAAAGAGAGCTTATACTGTTCATCTTATTTTAGAGTGAAAAAGATTTTTTTTACATTTAATATATTTTCTTTCCCACTAATAACATGAAAAAAAAAATTCGATAGCCGCATGCCAGAGGTCAATCAAGAAATATTTCACAATTTATAACAACCCTTTTTATTCGCCCCACCAGTGGCTGAGAGGTTCTGCTCGCCCGTCGGCCTAACCGTTTCGGAATTTTCGTGATTTTCTTCGAAACCTTGGATTTCTATGCGTAAATACGGGTTAGGTTCCCTTAGAAAGACCCCCTACGGAGGGCACTCCTCCTAGGGCCTATATCCCTCGAGTTGACAATCGGCCGTCAAAAATCAACCCAACGCAACCCAACCCTTTTTATTCCTATTATTTCTATGTTTAAGAGCGTAATTCGATTACGTATCAGTTAAATTCGTGTTTTATTTATTTATTTGTGAAAGTTTTAATTTCTTCGGGCAATTTAGTTACGATATAGTGTACTCCGAAAGCAAACAAATGCTGAATTATTTATATTGTTTTTTGCATTTTCAATTTTGAGATAATTAAAAATATATATATCATTAAAAATTATTTTGACCAGTCGGAAATTGGACGTCAAACTTGGTAAATGAGGTGCGTTCGTACTATAACTAGTTTTATAAATATTCAGATCTTGGTGCAATAGCTGTTCCACTCTTATGCAAAAATGCATGAATACAAAATTGATTACGATTGTATATATTAAATTCAGTAGTAAATAAATAATAGGACTCCATGTTAACTAGGACGTCATCACCATGACAATCTAGAATCATTACCTAACATGGGATATGATTGAATGAATTACGTATGATAGGATTTAATAGAATGAAAAAAGCTTTTATTAATATCTTTTTAAGTTTTGATTCGATTTTCATAAAATCTGAAATGACTCGACAAAATTCGCAACGATTAAATTAAATATTAAATTTCAAACCATTCGGTTGGTAGTTTTTGCGCTGTTGCATTCGGATAAACGGACAGACAGATGGACGGACCATAAGTGGACCATAAGTGCTACGTATTTTTATAATTACGAGCGCACCTAAAACCCGGAAAAAAATAATAAAATCAGATAAAATTTTCAAAGAAATTGCATTTTGTATTCGACTGCGTAAAAATTGAAATTGTGAGCTGTTTAGTTTTTAAAAAAATTGCGATAAAACCAAACTGATTGTTCAGCTCATTGCCACCGTCGATATGATATCAGCGTTACTCACGGACACAATTTTGTTTTATTATATAAAAATACCTTTTTAATAGAATTTTTCTAAATTATTTTTTTCAAAATCAAATTGTTTTTACGGTTCATTCCCGGAATAACTTTGCTCAATTTTGGAGCTGATAATGCAATCTAGGTTCAATTCCGGTTTACGATCGATTAGAAATATTTTCCTGTTTGGTTCCTGCTCGATATCCTGAAAATTAGTAAAAAAATATTACACGAGAAAGTAACACAGGATCATGTTTTCAGCACATTCTATCAAAATAATTCCATGATTTTATCATTAAACTAGTATGTTGTGGCCATCACAAAATTTTCTTCGATATAAATCACGTCAATTAAATCATTTAAACAGCACAAGAAATTACATGAATTTAGCACCAATTTATATCAAAGTATATCTTAATTTGAAGTTTGATGAAAATTCGTGCATTAGTTCTAGGGATAGAGCTGTAGCGGAAATACTGAAAAATACACCACAGCAGCGCCACCTGTTGAGCGATTTGCACAAAAACATAAATAGAACTAATTCATATCAAGTTCCTACCTGAATCTGAAGTTTGTTGAAAATCAAAGCATTAGTTCTTGAGATAGAGCTATTGCGGAAATTGCAAAAAATGCAGCATAGCAGCGCCACCTGTCGAGAGATTTACACCAAAATCTATAAAACGTCAATTCATGTCAAGGTATACCTGAATCTGAAGTGTCATGAAAATTCGTGCATTAGTTATTGAGGTAGAGCTATGGTGGACATTCTGAAAAATGCTGCATAGCAGCGCCACCTGCTCAGCGATTTACACGAAAAACTAAACAGCACTAATTCATATTCAGGTATACTTGAATCTGAAGTTTGTTAAAAATCAAAGCTTTAGTTCTTTAGATAGAGCTATTTCAGAAAATACAAAAAATGCAGCATAGCAGCGCGACCTGTTGAGCGATTTACACCAAAATGGTTAAAACATCAATTCATGTCAAGGACTAACTGAATCTGAAGTTTGATGAAAATCCGTGCATTAGTTCTGGAGATTGAGCTATTGTGGAAATCGTGAAAAATGTTGCATAGCAACGCCACCTGTTTAGCGATTTACACCAAAAACTAATCAGCACCAATTTGTATATAACTGAATATAAATTTTTATTAAATTCCGTGCATTAGTTCTTAAAATAGAGCGGCCACAAAACTTGTGTCACATACAGACAGACAGATTCACAGACTAACAGAATCACAGACTCACAGACATACATTTTGTAAAAACATGTTTTTCGGAATCTCTGACCCCTAAAACGTGTAAATCCGTCGAAAACCGAAAGTCGAAAATTTTCACGAATCCAATACTTTCTTCTTGTAAAGATAGAAGAAAGTAATAATAATTTAGCTCTGTAGATTATGTTATATCATGTAATTTTATTTACGAACAGAGTTATTTTTTTAATTTGACTTTTAATTAAACATTTTTAATGTGGAACAAATTAATATATACGTACTTAAAAAACATCGCAATCCCAAGAAGCAGTTAATTAAAATGCTAAGAAATATTTAATTAAACTGTAAATACATCTTAACCTCTTTTAAGTTTTAGTGTTTTTATCATGCAAAAAGAGACTCATTTTTTCTTGGAATCTGTTGCAAAGTCACGGAGTCGTAATAATCAAGGTAAACATATTTAATAGGATTACACATAACAAATTTTTTTAGAAAATGCACATCTCTGTAAAGAAAAAAATCTTTTAAAATAAAATATGGAATACATACATAAATTACTGAAGAAAAACAAAAATACATTCTAAAAAAAAAAATACATTCTCAAAAAAAAGCGTAATTTTACTCATTAAAACTGGTATAGTGATTATACAAATACGATTTTCCTATATGTTTAAAGTGGCGTGTAAATTGCCAAATTCACGCCTGGTGTGTCAATTTCAAAATACACATTGTCCTGTGTATTTTTATGATAACACTTTTAGCTGCTGAAATGTGTAAAACGTTATCAAATGATCCTAAAATAAATAGTTTAATGCGTAAGTTGCACTTAATACGGTATAATTTGCGAATGTACGAAAACGACAGATTTTTGTGTACAGCGTGGGGGGGGGGGGAATAAACACTTCCTACTAACTCTACTACAAATTATTGTAGAAAAAAGTGACTGGTATCAAATGATTGGAAATAAAGTCTACTTTTAAATAATGTATATAAAATTTGCTTAGGAGGCCATCTACATATAAAAACGAACCAAAATTTTGTTTCTTTTAATAGCAACACCCAAGTTTGACGCTATAAATAAATCTTCCACCCTTCAATTAGCCTAAATACAAATTTTCATGAAATTCGTACGATTAGTTTCAGAGAAATTTTTCATTTTGAAATGAGCCTATTTTAGGGGCTGTATCCAAATACGGATCCGGGCTTGGCCCAAGGCCCGTCCCAGCGTAATTAGCACAATTTTTTCAACGGGCCGGTTCGGGCCGATAAACAAAATAAACACACGCCGGTCCGGGTCGGGCTGGCAAAAAAAAATTGAACGGGCCTGCCGAGCCGATAAAAAAAATTAAGTGGGCCTACCGGCCCGATATAAAAATTTAAACAAGGCCGATAAATATGATCCATTTTCAATGAATGTGACTTTCGCGAGAATAAGTATATATGTGCATCACTAACCTATGCTAGTTTGACAACATCGCTATAGAAATGTAACATGTCCAACAATCGGTATCGGACAGTGCCGATCAATAATCAGACTCGTGCCAGGCCGAGATCAGGCTTGCATTTTTTGTGCACACTGTCGCACCGGGCCGGAATTGGATTTAATTGTTTTCAGGATGTGTAGGGCATCAGACAATATGTTTTGTTAAAATATCAATAACGATAATGAATTTCTTTTAACGGAACCTTTGGAAATATACCTTAAGGTGGTTCTCAAATCCATTGCTCAAAAATGCGAAACTTTCTGGCACATTTTCTGTCTAATTTTTAACTACAAAGACATAAAATTAACAGGCCTGACTATTAAAGGGATTTGGAATCGAATGGTGTTTTCCATTTTTTATAAATAAATTACTTATCGTGGAATAAGAGATTCTTATCACGTGACTGCAGGTTTTTCTCTTTTCCCGTGCTATTGAACTTCCGGAAATTCGATTCAAAACGCTAACTTTGTTAACATTTTCTGAAGGATATAGTGCCTCAAAAATGGATAATGCTATTCGATTACATAGTATCTGAATAAGAATTCCCGGCTACCTTATGCGTTTCAGAAAAGAAATGAATTGAGAAATGTGTCAGAAAATCGCTCCTTTGGATTTGAGAAAAGCCTTAATAAATGACAGAGAAATATTTTCACAAATCTACTTCCATAAAAAAAGTCCCAGTTATAAATTTTAATAGTATCAACTGTAAGCGTTGTAAAGTGTTGGTTCAAGGTCACACATAAAGAGTCACTCAAACAGTTTTAAATAAGCGCATGCGCGAGTATTGCTTTGTTAATGACTCGCTTGTAGTGCTACATACGCAAAACGGCGACTCCTAAGCGTCAAGCGTTATTAGTGGGCTGAAGCTTTAAAAGCCGTTAGATCCATGCGATTTTTTCCTTAGGGGCTTTATTAAAATCGTGTCTACGTACTGCCACTTACTAATGATTTGCCAGAGTTGAGACACAGAATTGAAGAGGCTATAGCTTCCATGACTCCGGAATGCGTTAACTGAAGCGTGGGGAAAATTAGACTTTAGGTTGGATGTGTGCCGTATAACTTAAGGTGCACATGTAAGACATTTGTAAGAAAAACTAGGTTTGTGTACTTTCAAGTTGATGTATGATGTGTTGTAAATAGTCTAAATGAAAGTGTTCTAATATACCATTGAAACTAGGACCATTTTCTAATGGACACCCATGTATAAGCACGATAGAAAATATATCATTTCCTCATCTATTATAAGATTCCGAAAAGCGTTCCTTATCTTTAGAAACTAATCTATTTTCGAGATTTTAACCCGTCCGGGACCATGGTTACATATATGCACCTTCAATAAGAGCATACAGAACTTGTTTTAGGCACCAGTAAAAAAGAAAAGTAATATTTGCTTTCTTTAATTAGAGCATTTTCGCGATTATTTTAGTACAAGTAACTTT
This sequence comes from Maratus speciosus, assembly GCA_963932465.1. NCBI lineage: Eukaryota > Metazoa > Arthropoda > Arachnida > Araneae > Salticidae > Maratus > Maratus speciosus. The sequence continues at coordinate 129,264,112 of OZ010789.1, read as the reverse complement.
TTTTTTAAAAAATGGTGCCAACTTAATAAAACTTGTGTAAAAGCCGCCGGTACCGAAGGGGTTAAAGAAGCGTTTACACAAACAAAGTTTCTTTAGCTGCCATTGGTTTTCGGAAGCGTTTCCGAGGAGTTTTTAGAGTGTATTAATCAGTTATCTTAACCCTGAATATCAGTTTTTAGGATGCTATTTATTTCCAAGTAAATATTTTCAGTTGCGTGATGGAATTTATGAATGGAATAATAAAATAATAATAATGATACTTTTAATGTTATGTTAAAGCTGTTGATATATCATGTTTATCTGTAAAACATGCTTGATGAACAGGAAAATATTTACTTGAGAATGGATGGCATTCAAAAATCCTTTGTTCCGGCTTGAGAAGACTGCTGAATACACTACAAAAACTACTCAGAAACGTTTCCGAAAATTATTGGCAGCAAAAGAAACTTTTTTTAAATACTTCGCAGTTGTGTATAATAAAAGCGTATAAGTCATGGGACTGCCATCAACAGTTCCAGTCTGACCGCTTCACTTTTTATATGCCAGGTGGTCATTTTGCTACTTTTATGTTAGCTGGGCGCAGACGATTAAATCGCCAAAGAGGGTTTGATCGCTATGATTTCATTTAAAATATAAACCTATCATTAATTTCATAATATTTTTTATCATATGAAAGTTTATTCGTTTTTTAAATGTTTAATTAAATCTAAAACATGCCGTTATACGTACGACAGCATAACTTATTCTTATATTGCTTATTCAACCCTTTGAAGAGCAGTGGTACATTATATATACCACTTAATTTTAATTCCGAACTGACAAGTAGCACCCAGAATTTTTTAATAAAATTTTTCAGTTATAATGTACGTGAAGAAAAGAAATTAAACCAATTTGTTTTTAAATTCTGGTGACATTTAATCCTTTCAGCATTTTACAGAATTATTCTGTCCTTTAAAGGGTAAAAATTTGTGAGTTTTTTCACGTTTTCACTGATAAATATAGTCATGCAAAAATGCCATTGTTTTAATAACAACACATTTTATTTTGTATTTTTTATATAGATTATAATATTAGGTTGGGCCGAAATATCATCATGACGCCAGCTGCGGACAATAATTTCACGACGTCAGTTAACAGTTAACCCTTTATGTTCTGAATTATGAATTCAGGAAAATTTTATCTGCTAAAATATTTTTCGTGAATTGTTTAAACTACATTAGAAGATTTACATAATCATTTAATGAATTTTAGAATGATTGAAGGATTTAGAAGAATTAATTAAATTTAAATTTATAGGGATTTCGTGCAGTATTTATAACCCCCACTCAAATCTTTTATTTTAAATATTTTTCTCAGTATTTTGTAGAATTAGGAAAGGTACAAATATAATGTTCATAGAATAGAAATATACATATATTTTCGAACTGAAAAATCCCTCCCCCCCCCCCCAACGCCAAGAAAGCTGAAAAGATGCAAAGGCAAAAGAAATTATCCTTTTAACTTTTTTTTTTGGGGGAGGGGGCAACCCATAATGCTTTTGGAGCAAGATAAACTAGTGTATCTATAACTCATTCTAAACTGTATTACAACTAATCGATGTATTAAATGAATTTTATAACAAGTTATTTTAATGGTACTTATAAGTACTGCCTGTAGATAAAGGGTTAAAGATAATTTATGTCACTTTTATTGTTTTTGTTTTAATTCAATGTCTTGTCTTAAACTATTTTATAACAAGTCATTGAAAAATTGACATCAAAAGTTTATTTCTGAGGCTGTTCGCACATTTGTTTTAGACGCATTTGTTTTCGCTTAACAAAAATCGTCTGCATAGAGAAATTAATTTTCACAGCTAATATGTTTTTGAAAATATAAGTTATCATTTGGCAACTGAAATTTTTGCTTACATGCAAAATGGCGCTTTTAAAGAACCACTATATTTCTGCACTTTCCGAAATAAATTATTCATATTCTGTTATTAAAAAACGCTGTGAAAGGCAAGGTTTTTCTACCTAAAGCCACAGTAGGTAATATTGGGAATAATACAGGGAAAAAAACGTAAAAGTCTGGCTTCAAGCGGATTTATTTTTTTTAAATATGTACTCAAGAACAAAAAAGAATTCTTCGAATATTCCAAATCTTTTATGGTAAAAGAAAATTCTCCAAAAATTCTCATAAAAAGCACAAATAAATGTACTAAAATTACTTGCAGATACAAACATATAATATAAAATTACTTAAAATACATTAGAAATCGCATCTTTATCGCACAGTTTTTAAGAAGACTAATACATCTAATGCTCTATCCCTTTTGATTTCAGTTCACCTATAAGTTACAAATTAGCGCCATTTAATTATTATATAAAAAAAGCATCTGAGGTCTTGCTCAAGCCATCTATTAAAAGAAGAACTAGATGTAATTAGAAAAAAAAAGCAATAGAAAATGCAATTTCATCCTGTTTTATTGAAAAAATCATAAACAAGTTTGAAGTGGAAGATTATGAAAACGAAGCGCAGTTCCAGAAAAAAAAGACTTAAATTTTGTAAAGTTAGCTACATTCCAAGGCTTTTTGAAAGTATGAGGCCCTTTTTAAATATGATGTAAAATTAATCGCAGCCCCTCCCCCAAAGTTAAAAGATCTGTTAACCCTCCGTCTACCAGACGGGTCCATTGGACCCGACAGGTACATACAAAATATTCATTCAAACCAGAAATTTCTTTAAAATAAACTAAGTATATAAACCAGACAAAAATAAGGTAAATAAATAAGTTAAATAGTTTTAAATAAAAATTCTGGTGTAGAACGTTTTATTAAAACTTGAATAAAATTCCCGGTAGATCTAGGGTTAAATACGAAAATTGATCCTGTCCAAGCAATCAATAGATCTGGAGTATACATTATACCTTTCAAAAACGATAATAAAGATTTTCTTTATGTAGGTATGACGATGAGAAAATTTCGTGATAGAATTAAAGAACATGAAGCAGATCTGAGATTAAATATACTCGATACTGCGTTATCAAGATTAGCTCAAACTCAACCTATAAAAGTAGATTTTAATAAATCCAAAATTATCTTTCGTACAAATAATTACCAAGAGGCCATTGTAAGACAATCTATTTAAATAATTGCTAATAAAGATATAGCCTGTAACGATGCACTATCACACAATATCCATTGAGTTTGGAAAGAATTGCTGCATAATAGACAAAAGATTGTTTTGATTGTTTGTGAAATTTGAATACCTTTATCTGGCATCTTATCTGCAGTGCAACCTTTAAATTACAATGATCTCTTCTAGACGATTCTCGAATAAGCGCAAAGAAAAATAACAACATTTAAATAACCACTGATGACGGCCGTGTGTTGCCTGAAAACGTTTTGGATTTTTAATGTTTTTTAATGTATTTTTAAGATATTTCTAATGTATTTTAAATAATTTTATATCATATGTATGCACTTGCAAGTAATTTCAGTCATTTATTTGTGCTTTTTTATATAAATTTGAATTATTTACTCAAGGTGAATTTAGCAATAAAATTTTAACTTTCATTTATTGAAAATCTTCCAAGTCAAAGGACTTTTCCTAAATCGTTAAAATGCTCCGTGTCAACCGTTAACAAAATCATTAACACTGATTTGAAATTTAAAAAGGCCAAAAAACACAATGTTCATCGTCTTTCTCTACGACATACCGCTGAACATAGAACACGGAGCAGAATTCTTTATGAGAAGCATTTATCAGGAGAAAAATGGAAAAATGTTGTTACAGTAGATAAAGCTTGAGTCTATTTAAGTGAAGTAATAAAAAGAGATCCATTTATTATCATCAAAGAGGCAAAAATTTTTTTTAAGACATTGTTCAATGTATCTAAAGAAAGTTGTGGCAAAGGATTTATGTTAAAATAGATTAAAATAGATGCCAGCTTTGCTTTCATCGCTCAGCCTTGCTTTTTCTAGCACGCTGTTCCCTTTTTTCCCTATCTTGCACTGAAGAAGAATCTCGCTGTAGATTCGAAACAGCTGTTTGCTGCTTATCACGCATTATTTGTGCATTTTAAACGTTGGTTTACTGCTTTTTAAAGGATTTATGATTGTTGCTGGCTTTGCATATAACGGCAAAATGTTAAGATCAACTCCACAAACTATCAGAAACATACTTTATTTTCAAACATGAAATACCACGGTACTTAGAATATAAGTGTTCTACTTACCGTGAGAAATACAATCTCTTTACTCCCAGTGCCATCAATCTGTTGAACTGCATCAAAATAAAGCAAGCAGCCAGACATCACAATCCACTGTCAATTTCGTAGAAAAAATAGAACGAGAAACGTATCAGGGCTATACCCTTCACAGATATGCCTGCTAAGCCTTCATGTATATTACCCATGGGTTTTTGCACTTTTGGACTTTTAAAAAGTGCTTTATTATACAAACGTTGACCTATAACACCCTTCATGGACTTTGGATAGCTGTTCCAGAGGAATGGGTAAAGATACCTCTTCCAAAGCTACAAAAGGTATTATTGTACTGAAAATTACCATGTAGAAGGGTAGTTAAGAATAAAGGTTACCAGTCTGAACCTTTAAAACCCAAATATTTTTTGTATAATGTTTCTGAAAGTACCAGGTAAACCGCCTAAAAAATTTGCTTACATCCTCTGTGCTCCATAATATTTTTACACAAGTTGGAAATTTCTCGACAAACGTGGTAAACAAGGTGCGTTCGTACTATAACTAGTTTATAAATATTTTTTGCACGGCATATTGTACTGAATGTATATTTTAATGCACTTCATAAGTGCATAAAAATTTCATTCTGTTCGAAAGGCTGTAAAATCATTAAAATGCGCCTGCATTAATTTTTCCCCATTGCCCGTAATGTAACGGAAAACTTTTGATTGTCCCTGTCATTAAACTATATATCCGATTTTCATAAAATTTGAAATGACTCGACGAAATTCGGCAGCAATTATACGTTTAAAATTTCAGACCATTCAGAAGGCTATAACATCATTAAAATGCACTTGCAATAATTTATTCCCATTGGCGTAATGTAACGGAAAACTTTTGGCTGTCCCTGTAAGTAAACTATACATCCGATTTTCATAAAATATGAAATGACTCGACAAAATTGTGCAACAATTATATATTTAAAATTTCAGACCATTCTGAATTCTGTAACATCATTAAAATGCGCTTGCAATAATTTATTTGCATTGGCCGTAATGTAACGGAAAACTTTTGACTATCCATGTCGTTAAACTATACACCCGATTTTCATAAAATTTGAAATGACACGACAAAATTTTGCCACAATTATATATTTAAAATTTCAGATCATTCGGTTGGGTAGTTTTTACTCTGTTATATGCGGACAGACGGACAGACAGACAGACGGACTGAACGGCGACTATAGGTGCTACGTATTTATATAACTACGAACGCGCCTGAAAAACTAGTTGCTAGCGATTTCACAGTAAAATTATTTTACGTAACACTATTTAAAGGATATATGGCGGTTATAACTTTTATTTTCAGAAATTAACTTGTATTTCAATTTAACAATACTTACAAATATTTCAGAAAACCTGAAAATTTTTTAAAAGGTTGGAGTCAGTGTTAAAATCAGCCATTTTTCTCAGGAAGGAAGAAGGGGAGGGGAATGCGAATTTGCACTTTCAGACCATTTAATAAAAAATAAAAAAATCTGAAAATTTCCGGGAGAGAAGAGGGTCCTTGATTCCTTGAATTCATCATTGGTCAAAGGTTATAAGACAGCAAGCAGAGAAGCTACTATCAAAACTTAATAATTTTAAATAGAAAAACCTGAGAAGTTTAACAACGTGTAATCCTTACAATAAACAAGAAAATAAGTAAATGAATAAATAAATAAATAATGCACATATGATAATTGTATGGCTAATTATAGTCTTAATGATTTGAATAACTGTCGAATTAAGAAATTCTTTTATTGATTTCCATAATCTTTTTACAGCTTGATTTTAAAATATAAATTCAATGCTTTATTTCAAAAACATATTGAATATTCATTAAAGCTGATACATATACTAGGTGTTAAAAAAATAATAACCCCCGTCAGCGATGATGCATTTCAAAATGTCATTGTAAGTCTACCTCAAAACTAATCAGGCTTACAAAAATAACCTTTATTGGGCTGTTTTGTAGGTCCCACAAAAATTTATTCAAATTTTCTGTTGTCGCTGTCGCGCTTGGACAAACATAGCGTCACTAATATGTAATTCGAAACAAGCAGTCATTTGTAGAAAATAATTCTAACATTTTTTACCGCTTTGAGCAAAACCTATTAAGATTAAATTGACCAATTTTTGTACAAAGGGTTTACTCTAGATCAGCCATACTCAACCTGCGGCACGGCGGCCATTTATGTGCGGCCAAAGACACATAATCATTAATCCAGGTTAAAAATAAATATTATTGAGATATGCACAGTATTTAAGACCTTCACTGCTTTTTATATATTTTCGCGGGAAGACAAAATCTGTTGTGTTATTCATAATTAATTTAAAATTATATTAAAACATCTTAAATGCTGATTTCTTGGTCAAAAGTTATTTTTTACATATGGGCCTATTTGTGCTTACAATGCTGTATGTGTTTAATATCACTAATCATGCATTCTTCCAAATTAATTAAGTTTGCGCTATATATTTCTACAATTAAAAAAAAAAAGAGTTTTTGAATTTAGCAAAAAGTTGATTTATTAGAGTCTTTAGAACTTGGAAATTCTGTATTTTTATATTATGTTTTATATTTTCTAATAATGCATTTCAGGGTTAAATATTTATCGCAGAAGAAAATTAGCACCAAAAGTTTCTATACTACCATTTCCAAACAACAAACTTCTCGGCATATTTTTACATTTCCACAGCATTTTCAATAGAAATCTACCAGGAAGTTTATTGTTTGGAAATAGTGGTGTTAATTTTTTGGTAATATTTCTTCCATGTCAAACTTTCCAATCAACTGATAATATTAACTTTGTATATTTTTTTGTTATACTGCTTATGTTATCTTACTATTTTAATTACGCCCTTCTTTAGGTGCGTTCGTAATTATATAAATACGTAGCACCTATAGTCGTCGTTCAGTTCGTCTGTCCGTCTGCCTGTCCACCCGTACGTCCGCATATAAAAGCGCAAAAACTACCCAACCGAATCGCTTGAAATTTTAAATATATAATTATTGCATAATTTTGTCGAGTCATTTCAAATTTTATGAAAATCGGATGTATAGTTTAATGACAGGGACAGTCAAAAGTTTTCCGTTCCATTACAGCCAATGGGAAAAATTATTACAAGTGCATTTTAATGATGTTACAGCCTTTCAAACAGAATGAAATAGATATGCACTTATGAAGTGCACTAAAATATTCATTCAGTACACTATGCAGTGAAAAAATATTCATAAAACTAGTTATAGTACGAACGCACCTCATTTGCCACGTTTGACGCGCAATTTCCAATTTTTTTTATAACTGTTTTAAGTGTGTTGCGGCCCGGGAGAGAAAAAGGTTGAGTATGGCTGCTCTAGATACACTTGAGATTTTTATCCGTATTAAAGTACAGCCGAACTCGCTTAAGGGGTCTCAGGACTCTTAAAGCTCCAGAATTTTAATTTTTTTAGATGTTGTTGTTTAGATCTTTTCTAAACATCTCGATATAATTGTTTCCTTGAAATTCCCATTACAACAGAAATTATGGGTTGGAAAATTATATCCGCTCAATAGCTGAAGCGGCGTTTCAGAAACTTTGAAGTCATTTTTCTCCAAATAACGTTTTTGGGCATAACGCGCACGATATCTCAAAAACTTCTGAATATTTTTTAATGAAATTTTCAAAACGTATGTTTCACGTTAGTCTGTATAAACTTAACCTAAAATTTCCTTTTTCTTGTTCAAAAAAATGTTTTTTTAGGTGATTAAACTGTTGAAATTTTCAGAATTTTGCATTAGCAAAATACGACTTTGTATTAAAAAATATAAAAATGCTTTAAATACAAATTTATTTGGATTCAGGGTACGTATTACAATCTGAAGTATGAGTAGACACCAAAATTTCCATTGTGGTTGCAACATTTATTTTGTAATCCTGCGCGTAAGCTGTTAAACCAGTTTTCTGCTCGTCAAATGTCTGACAGTTTGGAGCCCCCTGTAAATGCTAATTCTGCATCTTGCAATTTTTTAAATGCATGAAATAAAAGAACATACTTATATCTTTCATCCTCCAAAAAATTCTGTTTTAAAATCATATACATTTTAAGATATTAAATATTGAAAATTATCTCTTTTTTTTTCATTTTTTTTACAATTTTAAGAGTCCTGAGACCCCTTAATACGAGCACAGGTAAAACGAGGACATTGTTAAAACGAGAAATTTACATGCTAATCATGGTTCACCATTTAAAGTACAGGGTGCATCCATAAAAGAATGTTCCAGTTTCAATGATATATTAAAACAGTTTCATTTAGACTATTTACAACAAATCATACAACAAATTGAAGGTAAACCAATCTAGTTTTTTTTACAAATGTTCAATAGGTGCAACTTTAGTTATACGACACGCAACCAACCTAAAGTCCAATTCTTCCCACACTTCGATCAACAAGTCTGGAATCATGGAAGCAACAGCCTCTTCAATTCTGTGTGTCCACTCTGGCAAATCATTAGGAAGCGGCGGAACGTACAGTCGTGGGGGAAAAAAAGTAAACACCCCCAATTAATTCTGTAACTAATTATAATAGAAAAAAGGTACTGGAACCAATCGATTGGAAAATAAAGTCAACTTGTAAATGATGTATATAAAATATGCTTAGGGGCCATCTGCAAATCAAAACCAAACCAAACTTCTTTTTTTTTGTAACCATTTGGAAATCATATTAGATGTAAATTTCCAACTGGGCGAAAAATGTCCGGACCAGGATTCGAACCCGGGACCCCCTGGTTGAAGCCGCCAGTGCTCTGCTATCTGAGCTATCCCGGACGATTCTGGTCGAACTTTTTCACCCAGCTAACCTTGAAGATTACAGCATCTGGTCTGAAACCTGATTCAGCTCAACAGAATAAATCTCAGGTAATGGAACTCCAGAAATCGCCCTTAATCTAGTGTAATTTCGTATCCACGATTTCTGGAGTTCCATTACCTGAGATTTATTCTGTTGAGCTGAATCAGGTTTCAGACCAGATGCTGTAATCTTCGAGGTTAGCTGGGTGAAAAAGTTCGACCAGAATCGTCCGGGATAGCTCAGATGGCAGAGCACTGGCGGTTTCAACCAGGAGGTCCCGGATTCGAATCCTGGTCCGGACATTTTTCGCCCAGTTGGAAATTTACATCTAATATGATTTGTTTACCAATTAGAATAATTGTGTGAAAATTAATCTAGCATTTGGAAATGGTTGTTGTTTTCGGTCGAGGATGAGGCCAAATGATGCTCGCATTTTATTTTTTTTAACGAAATTCAACGATGTTCTTTACTTTTAGAAGATTTTTTATTTGAAATGGTAATCGAAAGGCCTTATATCGTTAAAAATTGTTTGAATAGGTAATCGAAAGGCATAAATCGTTAAAAATTGAAAAAGTTACTAAATGGGTAGGCGCAAATTATCAGATATGGAAAAATTGAAAGCCAAAGAGCGACCCCGAAATGAAAATCGTCTTGCAATGCAAAAGTCGAGTTCTTCAACTCATTATGTAGGCCATGAATAATTTGTCGCAATCTGTGGATGATTCGGTGAAACTGCTTTCCATTTGTAAACTGTTTTTCTTCTCGAAACGGGACTTGCAGAGTTTATCGATGAAGGTTTTGGTCGTCTGAAGTTTGATCTTTTCGATCTGTTGTTGAAGAGGATGCGACGGAAAAAAAATGCAAATGGTCGTTGTAATCTATTAAATTACATTTTTTTTTTTAATAGCAACACCTAATTTTGAGAATATATTTCAAATCTTCGGTTCAAACTGTCCCTAGAAACGAAATTTCAAGTCATTTGGATGATTAAGTTTTTGCTTTCAAAATTTAGATCTTCTAATGTTAAATTAAATTTTCATATTTTTATTAATATCTCCTGAAATTATAATCCTAATCCGATAATTTTTTGTGCATTTATAATAGTAAAAAACCAAAACATAAATACATTGAATTTGTAATTTTAAAAATTTCATAATATGAATTATGAAATTAATATTCGAAAAAATAGATAAGTTGCAGTTGCAACCTGCAATTTTCTTTATATATTTATATTTATTATGTCCTGCTTTATGCGAATTCTCAATTTCATTTTTTTTTTCAAGTAGTTTTCGAATTATGGTTGAAAAACGTCAAAATGATGCTTTAAGGGGCCGTCTATGATATGCAGAAAAGCATAATTTGAAAAAAATACATAGGGGAGGGTAGTACACAGTAAGACGAAAACTATTATTTCTTAACGTATGGCGACTATTTTAATTCTTTTGAAAAAAAGAATTGCTACATCTTAAAGGAACACAAATACGCTACACATGAATGTAGAAATGGTTTTAAAAAAGTTATTTATAAAAGCATAGAAGTATTATAACGGAATATCGGAAATTGTCTCACTGTGTATCACCTGTGGTATACAGTGAGATAATGTACATATTTTTATGAATCACACATTTTTACGCTCAATCCACAATTTTCTATAGTGTAATAATGTCTTAACACGTTAAGCGCCACGTGTGGCTAACAGCGAACTTTCCGTTTAAAACGCGTCATTCACCGATGGCTGACGTCTAAAATATGATACAAAACTGAAAAAATATACATTGTTTTAAATAATTACTGAACAAATATTTAAAATTTACCTACCTTTTATTTATTACAGGATTATACTTTCTTAAAAATTACTTTAAACATTGTAAATTTTCAGCTCTTCAGTATCAGTCATCGTGCACACAACGTGTTAACTACTGCCTGAACTCGTGTTTATCACTTGGAGTTTAATCTGACATTTTTGGGGTCGGGCACTTTTGATAGAGCAATAATAAAAATGCAAAGAAAATTTCAATAGTTACAGGTACACATATTACTAACAATTCAACCACATTTTGAGCTTAACTGAACACGTATGTAGCATTGTGGAAATTAAACTATATAGTTATCTCCCTTAAATAAAGGCTGAAGAGTATGCCTAAGAATGGCAATGTGTAGCTGAACGTACATCCAGATTTCGGAAACCAGTGGTATCTTGACAGTTGCTTTGTTATCACAAATTGTCGTTCTGGTAGTACCATTGAAATGTCTGATTCATTAACAGACGCCATATCTGGAATATGAGGCACGAAGCCTGTTATTTTCACACTCTTGCGAAGATAAATAACTTTAAAATGACTATCTTCATCCTTACAAGTAACTCTTAAATGCCTGATTTTTCAAAAATCATTGTAATAATGTTTTTAGGCTTTCATTTTTTAAATAAATCATGGGAAAAATACTTAAAAAACTCATATTTTGTTTTAAGTATAGTTACGGCTAAAAAACAGTTTGTTAATAATCGGCAATACTGGTGTTCAATTGAAAAAATAATTTCCCTTGATAAAATTCTATAATGTTAAACACACAAGAATTTTAGGAACTATAATAAGAAATAAATTTTACTCACTCACTGCAGGTCAAAATAGGATATTTCGCAAGCTTCCAAACAAAACAAAAAGAACATGTATGAACAATTGAAAAAATAAATCTATCTTTATTTTTAAACAGCACAAGTGTTGCCATCTACATGTTGAAAATCGATTTAATAATATTTTCAGAATGTATTTTATTGGCAACATTAGGCATTATAGCTTCAATATTATTCTAATAGTATTTTAGAGCCTAAATTGGGTATGTTGCCGAAAAGCAACACCAGGCATTTAAGGGTTAAGATTTTTCCGACATACAGAACACACTATTTGGAAACCGCACAAGAACATAATCACGAACGGTAGGCACCCGTTCTAGTTCCTGAAACCTAAATGATTCATCGTCGTCAGAAGAATCGTCTAAAACCATTTGTATACACACACACAGTGAGGCAGCCTCACTGTGTACCACAACTGTGTATCTCACTGTGTAACTTTCGTTACGTTGTAACAAAATGGATGCCACACCTGTTTCATCAATTTTATCGCTTTAAAATGTTTGTCTCGTTTTGGCGAAATCGTCTACTATTCGATATAGCTAGGTTTGGTTAAGTAAATATATGCCATACTGACGGAAAGAAACTATAAAATAGACATTTATGTAACTTTAACCACTATAAAATAAAGAATTATTTACTATTTTGTCGGACGAGTAACCGAAGTGCCGAAACTACATCCACGTGTTGCATAAGATGAGGTATAGTTATGTGTAAGTGCCAGCTAAGAGAAAAAATTATAACTATATGTCAAAATGACTGCTGTCTGATTGTGTACCACGTCTCACTGTGTACTGCTCTCTACTTTACTCATTTCATTGAAACATTTGGGCTCACAATAGTCGGAACATATTAAGCGAGTGATATGGTCCTGTTAGCAAGAAAAAATACATTTAGAAGCGTCATAATCATTCTATAGCATTTCAACAACGTGTACCGAACTTCAATTTGGGTACAGCCCCTAAACTAGCTCATTTTAAAATAATTAATTTCTCTGAAACTAATCGTAGAAATTTCATGAAAGTTTGTATTAAGCCTAATTGAAGAGTGTAAAATTTATTTATGGTGTCAAACTTTGGTATTGCTACTGAAAAAAAGAAATTTTGGGTATGTTTTGATATGAAGATGACCCTCTAAGCAAATTTTATATACATCATTTAAAAGTAGACTTCCTTTTCAATCGTTTGGTACCAGTAACTTTCTTCTACGATAATTTATTGCAGAGTTAGTAGGAGGTGTGTACTTTTTTTTTTCCTCGACTGTTACATGCCATAAAAACACTCTCTTTAATCGCTTCCCTGAGTATCCCGAGTTATCTTGAGTTCGTATAAATCACAATTAATTATTATCCCGAAAATATTCGGCATTGCATAGTTTGACACAACGATTTGTTTTATCACGTTTTTACTCGATCTGAAGCTTAAAAAGAAAGCAAATATTCTTATATAAAGTAATAAATTCTATATCATTAAATTATATTTAATGGTTGATTGTGAGTTTTACAAGTTTAGTGATGTGAAATGCAAATGATGAAATGCAATGATGTGATTGAAAACATTTTGATGATTTTTTGCAGTTTTTTTTTTCAAAAAAATCGATAAGGGAAGCGGTTAACACTCTTCAGCGGAGTTGAAATAAATTCGGCTTGTCTGGTTGATTAGCTGTCTGGCTGTCCGTGCTCTAACCCACTTAAATATTCTCGGATTGCCACGCAATTGATAGGGTAGGGGAGTACACAGTGAGACAGCAGCCACTTTGACATATAGTTGTAACTTTTTCTTCAAGCTGGCACACACACATAACGACCTCTTCTTATGCAACACGTGGATGTAGTTTCGGCACTTCAGTTACTCGTCCGACAAAATAGTAAATAATTCCTTATTTTATAGTGGTTAAAGTTACATAAACGTCTATTTGAAAGTTTATTTCCTTCAATATGACATATATTTACTTAACCAAACCTAGCTGTATCTAATAATAGACTATTTCGGCAAAACGATATAAAGTTTTTAAAGCGATTAAATTGATGTAACGGATGTGGCATCCATTTTATTACAACGTAACGAAAGTACACAGTGAGACACACAGTTGTAGTAGTCAGTGAGACGTGTCTTGTTGTGTACCTACTATGTGGTTCTGATGTTAAGAAAGTTATTTATTAATAAAAGAAGGTTTTTCTCCCTCTATCCCTTTCTGTGTGTGTGTGTGGGCGTGCGATGGCTAAGGAAATTTATTTAACGTAAGAGGCTGAAAATTTTCATGAAGGTAACCCAAGGTCTGCCACTGTCCACCCGAGGCTCATATTTTTAATAATTTGAAAATCTAGAACTATTAATTAGAAATCATAAACTGCAGAAAATTATTGATAGATTGTAAAAATGTATGATTTATGAAAATATATACATTGTCTCTCTGTGTACTTCTTGTGGTACACAGTGAGACAATTTTCGATATTCTCTTATGCTGCTTCTCTGCTTTTATAAATATCTTTTTAAAAACCATTTATACATTAATGGATAGCGCATTTGTGTAGCTTAAAGGTGTAGCAAAAAAATTTCAAAAGAATAAAAATCGTCGCCATTTGTTAAGTAATAATAATTTTCGTCTCACTGTATACTACCCTCTCCTATATGTTATTGAGGAACATGGAATGTGCGGTATTAAGATTGAAGTGCTCACCATTTATAGTTAGTTCACAAAGACACTCAAAAGTGTCTATTCCGTGGCATGTACGGTCAGTGGGAAAAATTGTTTTTAGTGCATTTTAATGTCGTGACACTATTTGAAACATAATAAAATTTATATGCATCCCTGAATAGGACGATGATATGTTTTCTATAGAGCATAGAATAAGTAGAAGTTACAGTATATAAATAGAAATTATTACAGGAACGCACAAATGGAATCCTGTTATGTTATGAAAAAATCGTTTGCAGAGTGTTCTAATGATGTTACATTATTTCAAACATAATGAAATTGATATGTGTCAATGAAGTAGACTACAAAATATGTTCTATAGATTATTGAATGCGTAGAATTTATCGTTTATTTACAGAGACACTCAAAAGAATTCGGCTACAGTATCGACTATGCGCCATAACTGCTAGATGTGCGTTTTTCGCTGTGACATGCATCTTAAAACTTAACTATTTTTTGGTGTATTGCGATATGTGTATCGTATACAGGGCTGCACGAAAGAACTCGCACCTATTTCGGGCAATGAAGAACATTTTCTAAAAATGAATTTCTGTTCATTTTTTTTTATATATAATGTTTATTTAGATATCTTATTACGTTGTACGAGCCAAAATGAAATTTCTTAACAGTATTTTGAGGGTGTTGGAAAGTGTTTCATAATCTATGCTGTGATGCATGATTTTTTGTTTTTGTTCTTCACTCTGATAATAAGAGTGAAAAGATGCTATGAAGGTCTCTCGTCAACTTAAGTACTGATTATTAATCGCAACTGAGATTATGA
Source organism: Maratus speciosus (assembly GCA_963932465.1). Lineage (NCBI taxonomy): Eukaryota > Metazoa > Arthropoda > Arachnida > Araneae > Salticidae > Maratus > Maratus speciosus. The sequence continues at coordinate 129,248,955 of OZ010789.1, read as the reverse complement.
ATACATCTAACTTTTATCTTTTTTATTAATTTATAATAGAAGAAAATATTGTAATCGAAATTTATTTTGACGGTTTTAGGGGTCAGAAATCCAATCCCGAAAAACATGTTTTTAGAAAATGTCTATTTGTCTGGGTGTCTTCTTTATATCACCAATAAATGTAAGCCATGCATAAAATTGAACCAAACTTCATATACAGGGTGTTACAGAATTCAACCGACATATTCAGAGGGTCAAGAGTCGGCATCAGCAGGATGAAAATTTTCCATGGAACATGAGGTCGCAAACCACGTGTTTGATAAAAAAAAATACAGAGTGTTCTACCCTAACTCAATTTGAGTTGGCGGTCATAACTGTCAGAAAACTGAAATATATTATAATGAAACTTTTAATAGACATTTTCATCTTTGTTATAAATGTGATAATATGAAAAGAAGTGGTAGAAGTTTCTATTATACGCGCCAGAAGTATGCATTTGAAGCTGCACATTTTGAATTGGGATGACCAGTTCATACGGCATCATCGATTGCATGAGTACCCTGTTTTCCCAGAACTTTTCGTGATGTTATAGTATTTCACATAAAACAAGATACCCATCGTTGCATTTTCATTACAATGTTTTTTCTCCCTCAAAATTATTACCGTAAACCTGAGTTCAGTTAGGATGAAACATCTTGTAGGGTAGGCCGGGGCTAGTTGGCCATAGGGGCATGTTGGCCCAGTCGCAATATTTTTTAAACTTTGCGTTAGATGACATTGCCAGTCCAGCCAAGTATGAGTTGCTTCGCTTTCCTCCCCCAACATCAGCACCATTGAAGTCGAGGCGTGCGTTAAAGGATTATTGAGAATTTTCAAAATTTTGCAAAGGTGAGCAAATTTCCTCTCTTATAAATAATCGTTTTTTATTTGTTTGTAGATTACATTTTAGATTTTGATATATAATAATTCAGAAAAATAATTGTTCGTAGTTATTGTAGGGAATGATTTTTTATTGAAATATTTTCAGAATAATTCCTTACAGTCATGAAAAACAAAAATGGCGATACGGGGTTAGTTGGCCCATTTGGCACGGGGCATGTTGGCCCGCCGACCAACATTCCCCGTAGGAATTTGGCTCTGAGGTACTGGAATTTTGATAGTTTTAATGAATTATTTTAATAAACATTTATTATTATTTTAATTAATTTATTATTAATTAATAGTAAAGAGTTATTTTATTAATTGAATTCCTGATTATTCCAATCAATCTTTTTAAAAAATGAAGTTATAATGTTGTTTACCTCCTCCCTGAATTAAATCAGCTGTTCCTGTTGTACAAAAAACATTTATAACTTTCATAATTATAGAAAAATCCCTGTTGGCTTGGCCAACAAAGAAAAGAATTATTGCACTGAACAGATGTACAGAGGCCTTGAAACAATTTATTTATCATCTGGTGTTTATAATAAATCACCTAATTAAGGATGAATGATTTCTTAAATTACTCTACTCTAAGATTTACGGTGTTTTAACACCTACCATGCATTTATTAAAATTTATTACTGTTCCGTAATGTACTAAAGACATTTTTTATGAGAAAATAAAATCAATTTTTAAAGCAATTTTTGGTCGAAGTTAATTATCTGAATAACTCACAGTTTTAATATTGAAATTTTTTATTTTAATTTAGGAGGCTATATTGTGTTTTCGTTCGGAACAAATGAAAATTAAGATTTGGTAAAATGTTGATCATTTCTTAAACTTCTACATTATCAGAACACTAAAAAGTGACGTGGACCAACTTACCCCGCAATCGGGGCAGGTTGGCCCAAGCGACTTGGTGTCAATTTGAGCTTCTAAACTAATACTTATAGTTAATATTTTCAAGCTTTACTATTGTGACTTCTTCCTGAAAGCACACTGATAGTGGTAACATAAAAAGAAGTTTAAAATGTTGAATTGTAATTTTTTTTTTAAATATTAGAAGAAAAAGCGGGCCAACTAGCCCCGGTCTACCCTATTTGTGACTCAATAAGTGGTTTGCGACCCCAAATGTTCCAAGGTAAAGTTTCATCCTCTTGATGCCTACTATCAACCCTCTGAGTTTGTCGGTCAAATTCGACAACACCCTGTATATGTTTCTGTTTAGGATCCGCAGGTCCCAGTTGAAACTGGAGATATTCCCCCCTAAGATGACGCTGTGATAGCGCTTTTTGCACGATTTTTCTAATGTATCATAGGAAAGTGTATGAAGCCATGAATAGAATTGAACCAAATTTCATACATACTTTTTTGACTATGGACAGCAGGTCCCAGTTGAAACTGGAGATATTCCCCCCTAAGATGACGCTGTGATAGCGCTTTTTGCACGATTTTTCTAATGTATCATAGGAAAGTGTATGAAGCCATGAATAGAATTGAACCAAATTTCATACATACTTTTTTGACTATGGACAGCAGGTCCCAGATGAAATTGGAGATATTCCCCCCTAAGATGACGCTGTGATAGCGCTTTTTGCACGATTTTTCTAATGTATCATAGGAAAGTGTATGAAGCCATGAATAGAATTGAACCAAATTTCATACATACTTTTTTGACTATGGACAGCAGGTCCCAGTTGAAACTGGAGATATTCCCCCCTAAGATGACGCTGTGATAGCGCTTTTTGCACGATTTTTCTAATGTATCATAGGAAAGTGTATGAAGCCATGAATAGAATTGAACCAAATTTCATACATACTTTTTTGACTATGGACAGCAGGTCCCAGATGAAATTGGAGATATTCCCCCCTAAGATGACGCTGTGATAGCGCTTTTTGCACGATTTTTCTAATGTATCATAGGAAAGTGTATGAAGCCATGAATAGAATTGAACCAAATTTCATACATACTTTTTTGACTATGGACAGCAGGTCCCAGATGAAATTGGAGATATTCCCCCCTAAGATGACGCTGTGATAGCGCTTTTTGCACGATTTTTCTAATGTATCATAGGAAAGTGTATGAAGCCATGAATAGAATTGAACCAAATTTCATACATACTTTTTTGACTATGGACAGCAGGTCCCAGATGAAATTGGAGATATTCCCCCCTAAGATGACGCTGTGATAGCGCTTTTTGCACGATTTTTCTAATGTATCATAGGAAAGTGTATGAAGCCATGAATAGAATTGAACCAAATTTCATACATACTTTTTTGACTATGGACAGCAGGTCCCAGTTGAAACTGGAGATATTCCCCCCTAAGATGACGCTGTGATAGTGCTTTTTGCACGATTTTTCTAATGTATCATAGGAAAGTGTATGAAGCCATGAATAGAATTGAACCAAATTTCATACATACTTTTTTGACTATGGACAGCAGGTCCCAGATGAAATTGGAGATATTCCCCCCTAAGATGACGCTGTGATAGCGCTTTTTGCACGATTTTTCTAATGTATCATAGGAAAGTGTATGAAGCCATGAATAGAATTGAACCAAATTTCATACATACTTTTTTGACTATGGACAGCAGGTCCCAGTTGAAACTGGAGATATTCCCCCCTAAGATGACGCTGTGATAGCGCTTTTTGCACGATTTTTCTAATGTATCATAGGAAAGTGTATGAAGCCATGAATAGAATTGAACCAAATTTCATACATACTTTTTTGACTATGGACAGCAGGTCCCAGATGAAATTGGAGATATTCCCCCCTAAGATGACGCTGTGATAGCGCTTTTTGCACGATTTTTCTAATGTATCATAGGAAAGTGTATGAAGCCATGAATAGAATTGAACCAAATTTCATACATACTTTTTTGACTATGGACAGCAGGTCCCAGATGAAATTGGAGATATTCCCCCCTAAGATGACGCTGTGATAGCGCTTTTTGCACGATTTTTCTAATGTATCATAGGAAAGTGTATGAAGCCATGAATAGAATTGAACCAAATTTCATACATACTTTTTTGACTATGGACAGCAGGTCCCAGATGAAATTGGAGATATTCCCCCCTAAGATGACGCTGTGATAGCGCTTTTTGCACGATTTTTCTAATGTATCATAGGAAAGTGTATGAAGCCATGAATAGAATTGAACCAAATTTCATACATACTTTTTTGACTATGGACAGCAGGTCCCAGTTGAAACTGGAGATATTCCCCCCTAAGATGACGCTGTGATAGCGCTTTTTGCACGATTTTTCTAATGTATCATAGGAAAGTGTATGAAGCCATGAATAGAATTGAACCAAATTTCATACATACTTTTTTGACTATGGACAGCAGGTCCCAGATGAAATTGGAGATATTCCCCCCTAAGATGACGCTGTGATAGCGCTTTTTGCACGATTTTTCTAATGTATCATAGGAAAGTGTATGAAGCCATGAATAGAATTGAACCAAATTTCATACATACTTTTTTGACTATGGACAGCAGGTCCCAGATGAAATTGGAGATATTCCCCCCTAAGATGACGCTGTGATAGCGCTTTTTGCACGATTTTTCTAATGTATCATAGGAAAGTGTATGAAGCCATGAATAGAATTGAACCAAATTTCATACATACTTTTTTGACTATGGACAGCAGGTCCCAGTTGAAACTGGAGATATTCCCCCCTAAGATGACGCTGTGATAGCGCTTTTTGCACGATTTTTCTAATGTATCATAGGAAAGTGTATGAAGCCATGAATAGAATTGAACCAAATTTCATACATACTTTTTTGACTATGGACAGCAGGTCCCAGTTGAAACTGGAGATATTCCCCCCTAAGATGACGCTGTGATAGCGCTTTTTGTACGATTTTTCTAATGTATCATAGGAAAGTGTATGAAGCCATGAATAGAATTGAACCAAATTTCATACATACTTTTTTGACTATGGACAGCAGGTCCCAGTTGAAACTGGAGATATTCCCCCCTAAGATGACGCTGTGATAGCGCTTTTTGCACGATTTTTCTAATGTATCATAGGAAAGTGTATGAAGCCATGAATAGAATTGAACCAAATTTCATACATACTTTTTTGACTATGGACAGCAGGTCCCAGATGAAATTGGAGATATTCCCCCCTAAGATGACGCTGTGATAGCGCTTTTTGCACGATTTTTCTAATGTATCATAGGAAAGTGTATGAAGCCATGAATAGAATTGAACCAAATTTCATACATACTTTTTTGACTATGGACAGCAGGTCCCAGATGAAATTGGAGATATTCCCCCCTAAGATGACGCTGTGATAGCGCTTTTTGCACGATTTTTCTAATGTATCATAGGAAAGTGTATGAAGCCATGAATAGAATTGAACCAAATTTCATACATACTTTTTTGACTATGGACAGCAGGTCCCAGTTGAAACTGGAGATATTCCCCCCCTAAGATGACGCTGTGATAGCGCTTTTTGCACGATTTTTCTAATGTATCATAGGAAAGTGTATGAAGCCATGAATAGAATTGAACCAAATTTCATACATACTTTTTTGACTATGGACAGCAGGTCCCAGATGAAATTGGAGATATTCCCCCCTAAGATGACGCTGTGATAGCGCTTTTTGCACGATTTTTCTAATGTATCATAGGAAAGTGTATGAAGCCATGAATAGAATTGAACCAAATTTCATACATACTTTTTTGACTATGGACAGCAGGTCCCAGTTGAAATTGGAGATATTCCCCCTAAGATGACGCTGTGATAGCGATTTTCGCACTATTTTTCTTATGTATCATAGGAAAGTGTATGAAGCCATGGATAGAATTGAACCAAATTTCATACATACGTTTTTGACTATGGACAGCAGGTCCCAGTTGAAATTGGAGATATTCCCCCTAAGATGACGCTGTGATAGCGATTTTCGCACTATTTTTCTTATGTATCATAGGAAAGTGTATGAAGCCATGGATAGAATTGAACCAAATTTCATACATACGTTTTTGACTATGGACAGCAGGTCCCAGATGAAATTGGAGATATTCCCCCTAAGATGACGCTGTGACAGCGATTTTCGCACTATTTTTCTTATGCATCATAGGAAAGTTTATCAAGTCATGGATAGAATTGAACCAAATTTCATACATACGTTTTTGACTATGTACACCAGGTCCCAGTTGAAAATGGGGATTATTTCACACCTCCTCCCCTCGAAGGTGGCAGTATGATAGAAGTTATTGTGTGATTTTTCTCGAGTTTTTGTAGTTTATGAATATTTTTCGACGAAATTTTATATTTAGGTGTAATGTAATAGGCCGAAGTTTGTATAAAATTTTGTACAAAATTGACCTGAATCTGGCGTTGTGATAAGGAATGTTTTCCGGTTTTTGGAACTGGCGCGGTAACTGTTGCAAAAAAAAAAAAAAAAAAAAAAAAAAAAAAAAAAAAAAAACATTTTGAATCAACCAATTGTCCAATACCGGTTTAATTTGTATATTTGTGATAAGCAAAAATTTCCACGTTTTTTGACATATTACCCGTTGATTAGACTTCATTACGAAACTCCCCCCCCCCCACCCCATAATGGTATTAAAACATTCATTGAAAAAAACGAATTATAATAAAAAATAAATAACAGATCTGTTAACACTACCCATGCTTAATTAATATATATATACTAGCCGCACTTGGCGACCAGTTTGGTCTCCCTTAAATCTATGCTAAGCATTGTATCATGTTACTTTTATACGTAATTCAATTTACTTGCTCAGTCCTTCGCCAAATCCGAAAATACTGATACAGAAATCATGAACTCTGCATTTTTAAGTTAACCGGGCGCAGGGGATAAATCGCCAAACATTGTTCCCGTCTTTTTTTTTTTCATATTTAATTAATTTCATTTAAAGTAATATAGTACTTTCCTTCATTCATTTTATTTAAAATGCATAACTTTAATTTAAAACTGAAATATTTAAAATTTATGACTATCAATTATTGCTTTAAAAAAAAAAAAAAAAAGAAAGAAAGAAAGAAAAAGAAAAAAAAAAGAAAAGTAATAAATAATGCCATGAGCCATGACATTTAATTTCAACATCAAAGCTTTGTTTTAATTTACCACGCGAAAAAATGCTTATGACAGTCGCATGAGATGGACCATTATAATACTGATGACATGATGGCGATGGAACAATATTTGGCGATTTATCACCTGCGCCCGGCTAACACTAAATTGCCAAATTAGCCGCCTCGCATACAAAAAGCGAAGTGGCCAGCCCGGAACTGTTGATGACAGTCACATGACTTAGCTTTTCTTATATATATGAGGACATGAGTTTCAAAACTCGCCTTGTCCAGAAAATCAAATTTTGGGAAATCGCGAAAAACCTCTGACTGTGTCCATTGGTTTTCATTGCAAACCAAGATTTTACAATGCCAGAAATAAACGATAGATCTAGTTTTTACGCAGATTTTAGAGGGATTTTTTTCAATCCAGGTTCACCAATAGAATAGATTTATAAAGAAAACCCTATTTTTTAAATTTTGGATCAGCCGAGTTTCGAAACTCACGTGCTCATATATTTATGTATTTTTTATAAGAAAGCTGTACAAAGTAATATTAGACTTTTTTATAGTTAAGTACTTAGTATACTGACAGAAGAGAAAACGTACGCTATGCTTCAGTTTTTGTTTACTCTCTTTGTTGTGTGTGTGTTTTTTTTAGACATTACTCTAATTAAATTTTTCTCATATGTCTATATTGCATAAAAAAATGTTACTGTCGGAATTAAATTACCTTTTTCCTATATAGCCATTTTATGTGTATTTTTCATTTTATTAATGCGGATTTTATTATACAAATTTCATGAATTCAAGTTGGTTTCTATTTAACGAATTTTCTTCATAACGAAGTGTTTAAGTGTAACGATGAGACTTCGTAAAATAGAAGTTTCACTGTATCAGAGGCGTCTCGATGGGGGGTTATGGGGGGGGGGGCTCCCCCCAATATATGTGAATTTGGGAAATTTGAGCTTAGAGTTGGGAAATTATAGATTTTTCAAACACTTTTTCCTTTTTTTAAAATAAGAAGTAAAAAAAAAAAAAGAATTTTTTATTGTTTTGCTGACTACCTTTCAGAGTTCTGTAAATGTAATGGTAAAATAGTTTAAACTTTCAAAAGAAATACAAAAAGCAGTCAAACTCAATTTCTCATTATGTTTCTCTGTGCTACAAAAATACCATACATCTACCAGACCTGAATTTCTTGACTGTTGTCCATCAACAGTGTCTCTAATACATTTCCTCCAAAACTTTGTTCCTTCCTCAAAAATCTAAAAATAGGAGGCTATTTTCATATGAAGTACGATTATGACTCGTACACAATCGAAGACAAAATCTTTCATTAAATGAACCAATAGTTATAATTTTTATGTTTTTAGTTTCAGCATTTTTCTTTGAAAATATTTTTTTTCTTTTTTTTTTTTTTTTTTTTTTTGTATTATTATTTTCATTAAACACACATTGAACTTATCATTTTTGTTGGAAAATAGAGCAATTTGTTTCACGTTGGAAAATTTTTAAATTATAAGTTAGGAAAATTTTGAGCGCTCCCGCCCCCCCCCCCCCATTTTTTTTCTTTTTGTAGCTAAGCCCCTGCACTGTATTAATATGTATGACGTAAGAAGAAAGTTTTGGGATTGTCACATCCGAATAGTTTGATTTTATTTTATTCAGTTCTATTTTTGCCACTTCACGCATCGAAACTCATTGCACTTTTTCGAAGTCACTTATTTGAATGGATCGAATAAAATCTTTATCTCTCCAGAATTAGGGTCGAAATCGTAAAAAAACTGTGACTCGTCCAAAAAGGTCTCGTGAAAACTTTACGCCTCCGATAAGAAGCTTGTTTTTTTATAACTCGAGACCAACAAAAAGACGCAATATTAAAAAAGTTACGACCACCATAGGAGTTCTATTTTGTCTCTTCAAGAGATAAAAAGCAATTTTTTTTCTTTATTTTATTGTATTTCTGTTCCTCAGTCATTAATACTGTTGCAAAAAAGTCGGTTGTGGTCACTAGAGGAATTTGATAAGTTTTCCCTTGATAAAAAAGTTATTTATCGGAACGAGACTATTAAATGGAGAGAAAAAAGTAGAAAGAAGTCTTTAGATAAAAGTCGTCTATTTCTTAGACATTTAGTTGCAGGTCGTTTCAATTAAGGATCGACCGAAACAGAAACCGAAAATGGATTTCGCTAATCTTTCCATCGTCCGAAAATGAAAAAGGAAACGAAAATGTCCAAAATTGTTTTAAAGTAATTATTACATACGTAAATTAATATAATTATTAATATAATTATTTAATATAATAATACAAATGTTATATAATAATTAAATATAAATTAATTAATTATACTAACACGAGTATAATTAATTACTTGACCAATTATTACTAATGAGTATAATATATTAATTAAACTCGTTAACACGAACACGCATAACTCGAATTACTTTTAGCACGAACTGTTTTCGATTGCCCCATCCAATGCAATGCATTTAAGTTCGGATAACACAAACTACTTTTAACATGAACAATAATAGTTTCCCCTTGAGTGTTCGCGTTAACGAGGTTCTGTATTATTATATAACATTTGTATTATAATTAATATAAATTAATTATAATAATATATATATATTACATAATTATTAAATTAATATAATAATTAATACATACATAAATACACATCATTATTAATTAATTATACGTGTTTATTAAATATACATAATTTTTACTGAATTATACGTTTGGTCCAAATTGGCTGTCTGTGCCCCTGGCCAAAACATTTTATTTTCATATAAAATAAAATGTAATACATTCATCAACGACACAGAAAGGTTTTTTAATGATATGAATTTTATCTAATTAAAAAATGTTTTAGGTATGCATATCTCGATTTATCTTTTATAATGATCTTTGTAAATAATCATCTGTTATACTAGAACTTTCTGAAAGTGTATTCAAAACACTTCTGCAGTTTGAAACCAAAAAAATTCTATTGCTGCTAAATCTGCAGCTTTTAATGAGCACGTGAAAAGCGTCTTCGAAGTTTAATAAGCCTTAGTTGCTTTATTATTTGCACTTACGTCTTGAGTCAGTCATAATAAGTTAATTATAAACAGTAAAGTTTATAGCAATCAATATAGAGTGTCTCATTTCAGCCGATACAGTTCAAATGAATGAGTCATGTTGAAAATTTCCGAAAGAAGACACGAGATTTTTGGAATACAGATAGTTTCGGTCGAATTTCGGTCCGTCCAAATTTTCGACAGCATTCTCGCCGAAAATTCGTTTTCGACGAAACTCTGGTCTTGGGTCGAAAACGAAAACGGAACCGAATTTTCGGTCAATCTCTAGTTTCAATGTACTTTCCATAAGCTAGATGCATTCGATGATCCAGAATTGAGGTTAAGGGGGTGGGGATGAATCGCTCTTCATCACTCCTTAATCATTCTTAATCACTCAAGTGGTTAATTTCCAATTATTCAAGTTTATTCATGTGCCTAATTTTAATTTTAAATTTACAGCCGGAAACCTTCAAAAGTATATTTTGATATAATTTTAGATATTTTACAGCTAAGATGATTTTACTTTCTTCTATCTATAATAGAAGAAAATATTCTAATCGAATTTTTTTTTCGACTTCCTTTTTTCGATGATTTACACGTTTTAGTGGTTAGCGATCCCGGAAAACACGTTTTTACGATCTGCCTATGTGTCCTCTTTGTATCGTCGAAAAGTGTATGAAGTTATGTATAAAATTGAACCAAACTTCATATGCATGTTTTTGGCTATGGGAAGAAAGTGCTAGTTGGAATTGGGGATATTCTGCAGGAAGGGTCAGAAAAATTCTTCAATCAATATACACTAAATTATTCCTCATTTTTTACAAATTATTACCGAACTCCTAGAAAACACATTTTATCCGTGAATTCGTCCCAAAAGTCTGAAAAAGAGGGGGAACATTCCTAGCACGCATGCGTATTGGTTCTATTAATATTAAATACAAATTTATTTTAAAAATGAAAAACCAAAAGTTCTATAAATTAAGATTTCTAATTTAATTAAAAAGGAAAAAAAGTTTTCGAATTTAAAAATAAATAACAATTACCTTTCATCATTCATTTAAAAGTACTCACAATTTATTTTTAAAAATTGAATGAGTTGAAAAAAAGTTAAAGTTGAATTTATAAAGTTGTTTATAAATAAATATTCGCATTTAAAATATATTTTGAATGAACACATTTGAAAAATATTTTAATTAATATATTAAATGGAAAAAAAATCGATATTACTCAAAAAAAAAAAATCTTCATATTTTAATAAATAATATTCGGTACTTGTTAGTTATCCCGTCGACCAAATTACTGTCGCCAAATTGTAAGATTAAATGCCAATAACGATTGCCATTAATTCATTAATTTTAAGATTAAATGCCAATAATGGCCAATAAAACCATTAATTCGACGTTTTATTTGTATTTTTATTACTGGTTTATTAATTTATTTGTTCTTTCGTCATTTAAAATAAAAAATCATGTCAAAGTGTATGATTTGGCGAGTGGTTTGGCGATTTATATAATTTGGCGAAATTGGTCGACGCGATAGCTAACAAGTACCTAATATTCATATTTTATATTTAGTAATCTACTTTAAAATATTTATAATTCATATTTTTATCCTATATTAATAGTAAAGTATTAACACTAGAACTACCGATGTTTTATATATACCTAGTTTTACCGCACCCGTCAAATTGACGGATTTTTGATCATGGCTTTAATTGTAACTTTTAACCTAGTTAATGTAAATAAAATAATATAATTTAACAAAAATAACATTTAATATAATAATTCATTAATTATTAATAAAAAACAAACAAAAAAGTCTCTATTTACATTTATAGTATAGTACATTTGATATGTATGAAAGAACTATGAGACACATATTTTACAAATACACGTTATCTGAGATGAACACTTGCCACTTAGTTGATGAAAATAATATAATATAATTTAACAAAAACAACATTCAATATAATAATTCATTAATTATTAATAAAAAAACAAACAAAATCCGTTTCTTTTTGCATTTATAGTGTAGTACATTTGATATGTATGAAATAACTATGAGGCACATATTTTACAAGTACATATTATCTTAGATGATCACTTGCCATTTAGTTAATGTAAATAAAATAACATAATTTAATAAAAACAGCATTTAATATAATAATTAATTAATTATTAATAAAAAAGCAGTTTCTATATGCATTCATAGTATATAGCACATTTATATTTATGAAATAACTATGAGGCACATATTTTACAAGTACGTGCTATTTTAGATGAACACTTGCCACAAACATATTTGTTGCATACATTGCAGGTATACATCGTTCTGTTTTTGTTGCAGAATCGAATTTGGCAAGATTTGTATTCATAAGGACTTTTTTATTATTTAGTACAATCCATTGCTTTCCGCTGTTATTTTTGGGAGAAGATTCTTTTCTGCAGCTTCTATATTCACTGGAGAGTTCTTAGGATAATTGAAATAAAAATTGTTTTCTAGTTATATTTTCAACACAAGTCTCTTTATATAAACTCCACGCATTGATTTCTGCCAAGTCTAAAATACTGTAAAATACCTGCAAAGGCCATCTACGTGACCCTGCTTTTACGCTATATTTGCGGGCCATTTGGTCAACTACATCTACTCCAAACTTAGTTTCATTGTAAAACGACACAGTTGCAGGAATTTTTTTTTTCGATTAGAAGCAATTTTTACGGATTTATTTTTTGAGCTAAGAAGTAGTAATCTTTTACCAGGCTTTCGTTTGTAAATTGTTGGAACAATATCATTTGATTTGTAGAATTTTGTAGAGAAAAGAGCCATGTTATATTTTCTAACTTTAGCTATTTTCGGCAATTCTCTTTTATTAGCACGCATAGTTCCAACAAGACTTGTTTTTTTTGGCCAGTAGCTTCTTTGCGAGTTGTATCTCTCTATTCTAAAAAAAAGTAACTCCCGCTGTTACCGCCGCCGCCGCCGGTTTTGAATTTTTTGTGACCGGAGGTCTTTCTTCGTTAATATTAAGAAAAATAATGCATACAAAAATATGAAAATTGGTAGTATTATACAGAAATATTTGATAAACACGCTGATGTAGACAGTTTTCAAATCGAAGAATTATTTTAAGAGATATTTAATGCTAAAGTTGGACAAAATCGTTCCATTAAAAAAGTTTTATAGGAGCAAAAACTATACATCGGAATTTAATACTTTTTAGATCATTTTATACGTTATAATTTCCCGGTGTGCAGAAATAATTTATTTTTTTAATTTGACTCATTTTTCGAGGTTTCATTTCTATTTTAAATTCAAATTTTCAGCATTTCGAGAGATATTTTTTTACTTATTTCAGAAAATTGTACTAATTTAACCTGTTGCCAAACTGTATCAGCAACGGAAACAATAATGTTTGCTTCAAATTAAAAATTTATTTACGCGTGACTATTATAAACAGAAAAGAAAAAGTTTCAAATTAGAATTAAATAATTACGTATAAAAAGCAGGAACTTATTGAAAATTACTTCATCTATAATTACACGTGAATTTTAACAGAGAAAGGATATTGTAAAGTAATAAATTCATTATCATGCGTTAGAAGTCTTAAATAGGAGAAATTACATCACATTTACGTCATATTACACTTATTACGTAAAATGAACAAAAAATAATATTGCAAAATAGTAGTTTAAATTTAAAAATAGCGCGAGACATTTACTTGATATTTTGAGATGAACTTTTCAACTTTTTTTTTTTTTTTTTGACAGCGCAAATAATATTTCAATTCTAATAAAAGCATTTTCACGTGAATATTAAAAAGGGAAAGAAAAGTTTGGTGAAAATTACGTCAGATTAAAAACGATATATTTAAAATGTTTTATTTAAAAGGACTTTCTTTTCGCTTTGTTAAAAAATACCGGGAGACAAAGACTCTGTTTACTTAATTCATTTTATATTAGATGATTTTGAAATACCATTGTATCTTTTAACAGCAGCTGATTTTTCCGTAAAATTCCCCAATCAAAGAGAAATGAATAGAAACCCGTTTATAGGGCGATCGCCTTTGTTTTTTTAATTATAATTCAATCTTCCAAAAAAATTCAATTAAAGCCGATCAAATTAGCGTGCTTTTAGAGACTGCGGTGTCTGAACGGGGGGTTGGCGAGCGTAGCTCGTAGGGGGCCGAGCCCCCTAGTACTTGTAAAAAAAATATCCGTTGTTATATTTCTCCCACAATTTACATAGTTTTTTACAAGTTTCAAAACTAAATATTCATTCAAAGGTACTCCTGGTGGTCTAAATAGGATCTCTCATCTTTACCTAAATAGGGAAAACCATTTATAGGATATTTACTTCACACGTCTACAGTTAACCAAAACTTAATTCCGAATTTGTCCGGTTTGTTGGGCATATATTGCAGAAATCTGCATCTTACCTTTGTGGGAAACAATTGTTCATCTACGCTTATATTCTAATCTGGTTTGTAACAAGCTTGGCTGTTATCAATAAAGGACTTCCACATTTCGAAAGCTAATCCAAATTTGTCAGTTCTTAAGCAAACACTCCTCTCGTTTTTTTTTTTTTTTTTTTTTTTTTTTTTTTTTGTCGAAACGAATGAATCTTATAATTTCTGAAAATCTGTGTCTACTCATAGTTTCGGTAAAGAAAGAAGTAATTTTTCTGACCACAAATAGGATAATTTCAAATTTCTCGCTTCGTCGGTTCCCCGAGCACACAAAATAGCTACAAACGCATATAATTCTTCAAGAGTAATTTTCCAATCGTCCTTCTGTAAAACATTTCTAGCCTCGAGCTCAGTGCAATTATATGATTCATCATTCGATTATCAATTATAAGTCTAAATGAACTGCTAACATTACCAAGCATAATATTTCGCTTTGCATAGCCAGTCGGGCCTGAATTATACTTTATTATAGTATGTGGTGGGAGTCTACCAACAGAACCATACCCTAATTCTTCCCATTCAGTACCGTCTAGAGCAATGTCTTTCTTCTGTCTTTTTTCAGTTTCTGTTTGGCTGTCTGATTGAGTATCTGAACATATTCGCAATCGCTTTCTGCGTCTGTGGATCTTTTGGGGAATTTGATATTCACTCCCATAAACTTCACTTTCATATTCATCTTCTTGACCTTCTTCCATATCTCGTACTTCGATTTCATCTTCAGCTTCCTTAGAGTCTGAAAATGCAGTTTTAATTTCCACGCAAGATATGTCCAAATTATTATTACTTGAATTATTGCCCGAACAGTCTTCATTTATACTAGTGAGTTCTTTGAATTCTTTGAATAAATTTTTGCTTCCTGGAAATTGTTTCATTGTAGCCTTGAATTTACAAAAAATAAATTTTAAAGCTCATATATTTTGCCATGTCTTAAGACGACATTTTTCGAACACACACATTCCATCACATCTCACACTCGCGGGCAAACAACATGTACCTAGTCGTTTCTCACTTCATTTCAGTTTTTACTTCCTTTCTCTCTCTTACCTTTGGTCCACGCCTTCTGATATTCCGACGGTTTGAAGGGTATCTCTATTAGTGAGTGACATCGGCTGCCGGAAATCAAGCTGTGCATGAAAGCAAGTAGCTTTCCTACAATGTTCCGAGATTGGACTTTTTACAGATTACACTTTGCACAGATTGCACTTTTCACCAAGAACTCTATCACGTTAGAAGTACAACTTATAATGATTGCGTCCTGATTACATTTACCAGTCAGACCGCTCAGTTCTAAACTGAATCGTAATCGGAGCAAATTGGATCCCGTTATAACGACTGCCGAACACTTTGGATCATTCAACTTCGAAATTGCTAAGCCGTCATTTTGACGGGTCTTGGTATAAATAGGTATAGGTCATACTGATTATGAAAATTAAAGTGGGTGAGTGGAAACTGAATAGGAATATTTAAATATTCTTATATTTCATTAAAAATCGTATCATAAAATTCTAGAACAATACATAAATTATATCAAATTTTTAAGCATGAAATTTGAAAACCGTCAAAATGACGGTCTTGGTAGTTTTAGTGTTAAAACTCCATCCACAATCTCATCAAAGACGAAATCTTCCCGAAATGAACTTCAAAATTAAAAGCTTTTTAAAGAAATTGATCAAGCCATACCCATTCGAAGTAAACATATTTACTTCAAA
Organism: Maratus speciosus; assembly: GCA_963932465.1. Classification (NCBI taxonomy): domain Eukaryota; kingdom Metazoa; phylum Arthropoda; class Arachnida; order Araneae; family Salticidae; genus Maratus; species Maratus speciosus. Next base: position 129,232,767 of record OZ010789.1, on the reverse strand, counting down.
GTGTTTCGCTACTGTGCAACAGTAGCCCAGTGGTTAGCGTGCTTGTCTTCTAACGTTAAGATGGCTGGTTTGAATCCAAGGTCCGTAACATTTATTTTTTCCCAACTTTCTTCAATTGACGAATATTTTACCTCCTGTAACGGAGGAAAAAGAGAAACGGATATTTGTGAATTAACGTAAAAATCGCTGCCAGGAAATTTCCGCGAATTGAAAAGTAAGCGTTTTGACAGCCAGTTTTGTACTATTTTCCTTATTGTATCATGGGAAAAAGTATCAAAGTACGCCTAGAACTGAATCGATCTTCATTATGTTTTTGACAATAGCCGTCAGTTCCCAGTTGAAATTAGGAATGTTTCTCGAACCAAACTTTATACATATGTTTCTGACTATGGACGTTAGGTCCCAGTTGGAAATGGAAATAGACCCCCAGAAGGGTAAGTTGTAATAGCGTTTTTTGTGCATTTTTCGATTTAATTGAAGAATTTATGAATATTTCTTGCTGAAATTTGATATTAATATGTAATGTAGCAAAATATAATTAGCCGAAGTTTGTTTAAAACTTTGGAGAAAATTCGTATCAAAGTAGTGCTGTAGTTGTACCGAATTTCGTTCAATTTTTGGGACGGGCGCTGTAGCTGCTGAGAAAAAAAAAATCAATCTGAATCACCTAGGAGTGCGACCTAGATTTAATATCTATAATTGTAATCAACAAAAACGTTTATGTTTTTTGATATATTACCCGTTGATGAAACTTCATTACGAAATTTTTTTACTCCCACCTCCCAATGATTTTTAATTTTTTTTATAAAAAAACTTGAAGTGTAATAAAAACATAAATAAATAACAGATCTGTTAATTACTCATTTTTCTGCATTTTTTTCACATACATTTCGTGACAATTTAAGATATTTTTAGTATCCCCCCCCCCTCACCATAGCCGGGGTTTAAAAATGCCTTAAAATTTCACATTTAATCACCTAATTACACTGGACAACAATGTTTCTTTCACAGAACTGAAATTAATTGATTCTAGGTAATTTTTTTGCACTGATTCCGAATATGCTTTCCGTTTTTCTGTAGGTGGTCGTTTTTGAGAAATTTGCTTATTTAAATTTATGCAAATTTAAGCTTTTTTCTGCTATTTTATGCAAATTTTAGATACAATAAATGTCATATTGCATTCTAGATAATAACTACCGGACTATTTGCTTCAGATAAATGCCATGATCTGCATATTCTTCACATTTATATTCGAGTTACTAAGCCTAATTTGATTATTTTTCAATGGCGTAATGTTTACATTATTAACAACGTTAACTTAATTGCCGCAGTATTAACGTAATGTTTTCCCAGACTACGTTTTTATGCTGATTTCAAATCTGTAATCTGTTTCCTTATATCACGTCTAGTTTTTGAGTAAAATGAATTTCAACTTTAGTACGGTATTGGCACAAGTTATACATAAGATGCTTTTTAGGGGCGTGTACCTCATTGTCAAAAGGGTGAACAGTATCAGATTTCTATCACGGACATAAACAACAATGTAGCTCCCTATTCTAAAAAAAAAAGTAACTAACGCTGTCACCGCTGCTGTTTTTGAATTTTTTGTGACCAGGGGTCTCTCTTCGTTAATATTAACAAAACTACTATATACAAAAATATAAAAATCGGTGGTGTTATAGGGGAATGTTTGATAAACACGCTGATGCAGGTAGTTTTCAAATCGAAGAATTATTTTAAGAGATATTTAATGTTAAAGTGGGTCAAAATCGTTGCATTAAAAAAGTTTTATAGGAGCAAAAACTATACAGAAGAATTTAATCATTTTTAGATCATTTTATGAATTAGAAGTTCCCGGTGTGCAGACTGCGTTAATTTTTTTTTTTTTAATTTTGATTCCTTTTTTGAGAATTTATTTCCATTTTATCTTCAAAATTTCAGCATTTCGAGAAATTAAAAATTTATTTACACGTGACTATTATAAACAGAAAAAACTTTCAAATTAGAATTAAATAATTACGTTTTAAAAGCAGGAAAATATAGAAAATTAAGTCATAAAAACTATATTTACACGTGAATTTTAAAAGAGAAAGAAAATTATAAAATAATAAATTCATTAATATGCGTAAAACGTCGTAAATGGAGGAAATTACGTCTTATTTAAAATGGCCAAACAATAATATTGCCAAACAATTTAAATTTAAAAATATATTTTCGCGAGACATTTGTTTCATATTTTGAGATATAATCTTTTTAAACTATTGTTGTAAATTCTAAGACAGCGCAAAATTACGTCATATTTAAAACGATTATTTCAAAATGTCTTATTTCAAAGAACTTTCTTATAGCGTTATTAAAAAATACCGGGAGACAAAGACTCTGTTTACTTAATTAATTTTATATTAGCTTATTTTCAAGTTTTTCACTGATCTGATTTAATCAAAGACGAAAACAGCCCGTTAACAGGGAAATCGCCACTGTTTTAACAATTCCTACTATTAGTTCACACTCTCCCTATATTTATTTATTTATTTATTTATATATCTTGTTCAAATTTTCAATCGTTAATAAGATACTTATTATTCATCCTATCAAGTTGAAATAAATTTTTTAAACTTGTGCTGGATGACAATTGATGTTAATACAGTTTTTTTTCAAATATTAATTCATTAATTAAATTTTAATTAATTAATTTTAGTTTTACATGGGAGACAAAATGGCGGCCATTGGTTATTGAAGCATTTAATGCATCTTCATATCTATAAGGGAGGTTACCATAGGGGGGACCCTGTTCTGTTGCCAAATACCGCCAAGTTTGTCGCCAACTTGGCGATATATCGCCAAATTTTGCGACCAAAATGAGTCGCCAAAGGTGACGCCAACTTGGCGATTTCTCTAATATTCCGTCAAATTCCCATAGACTTCCATTGTAAACCTACTTGCTTATAGAAAATCAACAAATATAGATATTTTAATGCAACAAAAACTAATATTAGCTTAAGGGATTACATTAATTTTTTCTTTGATGACCCAAGTAGGAACTGACTTTAAAAACGAAATTTTTATATTACTTGTTTAATTATAATTCAGCCTTCCGAAAATTTTTTAAAGCCGATCCAATGAGCGGGCTTTTAGAGTTTGTGGCATGAGAACGGGTGTTGACGAGAATATCTCTTAGGTGGAAGAACCCCCTAGTATAATCGAAAAAAATATTTAAAAACATAGTAGAATTTATCCTAACTAGTTGACGTATATCACAAAGTAGCATAAAAAGCGATTTGTGGCTTTTTTGACCAAAACATAAAATTTCACTTTTTTTTTCAAAAACTGGACGTGATAGAAGAAAACAGATAGCAAATTTGAAATCAGTGCTAAAAACTGGTTTAGAAACGTATCAGCCTACTCGTGTGGCAGAAATATTTGGACGTCAAGAAACATTATTAAAAAAAACATAAAAATATGCAAATTAGGCACACCATTTCACGGTCACATGTCTCTATAATCTCAGAAACAACGTTTTTGCGAAGTAAACTAGACAGTCATTATAATATAAAACAAAAAAGGGAGTCTGATAAGGCTTTATGCCTTAAATTTGTATATAACTGTACAAAATTTACAAAATTTGCATAAATTGAAATATGCAAATATCTCAAAAACAAGACCTGCTGGAGTAAATCTAAAACTACACTCGGAATCAGCACAAAAAACCGCATAAAAAACAACTCTTTTCGGTTTTATGAAAGAGCAAAAGTTTAAATTTGTTGACCAGTGTTATCCAATGTAAATTTAATTTCCATATTTCTAAAAAGTTATTTTATTTTTCTACAATAGAAGAAAGTATTGTAATCGAAATTTTTTTCGACTTCCGGTTTCTGGCGAATTTACACGTGATTATATAGATACCAAAGAGCCACGTTTTTACAAAATGTCTGCCTTGTTTCTGTTCATAAGTCTGTGTGTCCTCTTTGTTTTTTTCTAAAATGCATATTTAGAAATATTACGCTTTTTGAATTATTAACATGTGTGAGATGAAAGAAAATTTTGTGATTGGCCCATCCGACTGGTTGTTTAGGTAATTTTTAGGTTAATTGTTTAGGTAATTAGGCCCTTTAGCTTTTGAAAAGATGAAGGTTTATAACAGCATTCTAACAGTATTGGAAAATGTTTCATAATCTATGCATGGCGCGTGATTTTTCTCTCTTGTTTCAATTGCATGAACTTATTTCCATGAAAGTATTTTCCTTATCAAACTTCCACAAATAATTATGTATTTTTGTTTATTTGCAGTTTTGTTTTCTCAATAAGATAAGCCAGTAAAGAATATGTTAGTTTTTTAGCATCGGCATGTTCAGTTCTGTAGCTAGTATCATAATTTTTCACTTTCATGTACACCGGAAAGAAAAATTAAATGAATAACTGGAAAAATGTACTTTATGTCAATTCTATCAAGTGAAGTTCAACGACAAGTGGTTGGTTGATAGCTCAAGATCAACAATATCACTTAGCCCAATGGTATTCTCCTTCGCGAGATAAAAATAATGCAAATTCAATAAAAAATTTCGCGTGTAAAATGGGAAAGATGTCACTGAGAGAGTATCTGGCTGAACGAGAAAAATGGCGTTTAACTGGAAGAATATGTGAAGGACAGTCAGCGTGTGAAGCTGAAAAACTTTTATTTAGGTCAGGTGTGGCCACATATTTTATACATTAATTTTTTCTACGTATCTCTAAAAGTTTCAAAAAGTAACGCTAACTTTTCTATACCCCACTTCATATACCGTATTTCCTATTTTCTTTTTTAACTTTTATATTTTACGGAAGTGTGATATTTTGAATTTTAAAAACATGTCTATCATGATAAAAGGTCTTGTGCCAGTTCCATGCTTTTAGCTACAAAATCACTCAAATTATAGGAGGTTTTATACTTATTCCTTTAATGCTTCTCGCCACTGTATATTTAGACTGTAAATCAGAAAAAAAAAACCTGTTAATTTTACATGAAAAAGTCTGACATCAAAGACGCCAGCAAAAAACCTTTTATTGTACGTAAATAACCTCTAATTATTACGGATTTTCTATTACTTTGACAGATTTTGCTCATAAAAAATAGATTATTTACGTAAAATAGACAGTTATAATGGCGTTCTGGCTGACAGTTTTTTTCTGTAAAATCAAAAATTTGTTGTGTATAGTATAGTGTTTTGCAGTGTAAAGGGGTAATGTTGTAAAAGAACACCCAAAAAGCAAATGAATTCAGTCTTACAAGGAAGGTCTCCTTATCGGGCATACTCAAACTATTTTGAAAAAAATACTAATTAAACTACTTATGTATGTAATAAAGGATCAGTCAAATTTAGTGGCGAAATTACAGTAGAAAGTCTGTAAAAAAATAAAATACTTTCGAGTATTTGGCTCGAAAAGACGAAAGCGTCACTCGATTTGGCAAGCATTACTTTTCCTCGCCAAAAGCAAGCGATTTTAATGCATCTGAAAATTGCTTGTTAACTGATTTTATGAATGCTTGTAAATAGAATTTAAACTTATACAATGAGAGAGTTTAATAAATACATTTTTTGTTACATATTTATGTTGCTTGTTATTTAATTTTATTACTTTAAAAACAACTTCATACATAAAAAATATTTTCATATATTTAAGAAGAATGCTTGTGTTATTCATTTCAATATCAAAGAAGTCGTGGTTTCCATAGCAACAAAATTGAACGCCAGTGCACAATTCGACTTAACTTTGAGATTGAAATAATTTTAATTAATTTAAATTTTGTTTCATTCATAAAATTTGATAGTTAACTTTCATTATAAATATATACATATAACAAAGCTATAGTTAAATCAAATTAAAACTGACAAAACTAAAGTTATTTACATTAAATTTATTTAAAGAATTTAAATAAATTTATTTAAATTTATTTAAAGAAGTTCAATACGAATCATTTTTATCTTGAAGAGTATTTGACATAAAAAAGTATTTTTTGAAATTTAATTCCATCGCTAACCGGTGATAAATCGCCAAATATCGAAATTTCCATTGTTTTTTTACAGACGCTCTTTCGTGTTTCCGCCGAATTTTTTTTTTAATAAAGATAGCTATCCTCATAAGTAGAACAATCTATAACTTTTTCAGATTATTCGGAGTATGCCTGTAATTATAATATAAAATAATATAAAAATATAAATAAAATTTAGTGGACAAAAGATTTTTAAAAAATCGGCCTCATTTTTGAATATATATATAGATAAAACCGTTATAAGGCAACACATAGATACATCATGCACAAATCGGAGAATAAAAATCATAAATCGAAATATGACCTGTTTGAACAATATAAACAAAAAATGAAAATGAAAAATAAAATATGCAACAAACAAAAAATAAATGAAAATGGAAAATAATGAATTAATGAAATGTTTGTGGAACTGTGGCAAAATCGTCAGGTTCAAATTATCCCAGATTTCACAAAAAATGCACGATTTCATGATGTATAAGTTATATTCTCAAATAATACAAGATTTGGGCAATCGCACATTAATAAACTTAGAAAATGAATGAAATAAGAAATGAGAGATGAAAAGATTCAAATGAGGCATTTTCTCATTAAAAAAATCCTAATAAAAACATTCATGATTTGACAAATCTCTGCTCATCTTACGAAAAAGCATAGACAAACCCAATAAGATGTAAAATATCAAGAAACGAATTGGGAATATACAGGGTGGTCATAGAAAACTTTCCCGATATATGTACCCCTAGCGACCTAACCGCTCAACCAATAGAAATGAAATTTCAGATTAAGTTATTTGAAGGTATGCGCTCGGCATCGTGATGATTTAAAACAACAGAGCTCTCAAGGTTACGGTTACAGTGAAAAAATTTCGAAATTTTCGAATGGAAACACCCTTTTTTTTCCTGCGAAAATTCATAAGGGCATTGAAAAAGCACACATGGCGTTGGAACGATACACGTAGGACTAAAATTGCTGGTGTAATATCGTGGCATTCAATCCTCATCATTTCCTATGTAACGTAATATTCATCACTCTAAAACAAATGATTATATTTTTATTTTCACTATGTGTACACAAACACAACTCAAAAACACATTTTTAAACAAAAATTACAAAATTACTCAGTTTACAAGTGAAAAAACAATCGGCTGCTGAAAAGCATTTGTAGTCACTCCTTCGTTCCTCGCATATCGATAACGTGCTCCTTCGGTACGATAGTGAAGTCAGCCAGACGCAAGTTAAAAGGACTCCAATTCAGGAGCAAGTCCTGCTTTCGTATCTCATGGTGTATCCCGAGTTTATTTGGAGTTTCGCATCTTACGAAAAATCATGCATTCCAAGGGATATTTAGGGTCGTTACACCTGCGCAAAAATTTGCACAAAAAAGAGCATTGTAAAGGACCAATGACAATTCAAAGACGAGGTGAACTGATGCACTTTGCATAATTCACAGGAATAGATAGTAGAAGCACAAATCACAGAACACCGTATGCAAATCATTGCGCGTAGAAAAGTTTTAAGAAACAGTGTGGGAAGGTTGTTTCTTCAATCAGTTGTTCGGGCGTGCCAGCAAGATGAAACTTACAAGAACACAACTAGGTGAATTGATAAAGCTGTTTTATTTAAACGGGAAAAATGCAGCTGAAGCAGTGCGAGTTTATCGCCGAAATCATAAGTTATGACGAGGTCCATATTGCGTAAAAACTGTACGTGATTTGGTGAAAAAATTGAAGAAACTGGATGCACATTGTGATCGACGACAATCCAGACGATCATCTATTCCTGTTGAAGTTGTTGCGGAAGTGCATAACAGGATTATTGCAGATTCATTTGCATGCTGCAAGAAGTGTTGCACGTAGTTTGGATTTATCGAAAACAACAGTCCTCAAGATTCTGCGGATGTTTCCTTATGAATTCCAGCGCGTCCAGATGTTTGACCCTGGAGACGAGCAACAGCGTTTGGACTTTGCAAATTATTTTCTCATCAGATATGATTAAGATAACAGCTGGCCATTGCAACTATTATGAGGCACATTTCTTTTTAACTGGGAATGTAAACTCTAAGGACTGCGTTCACTGGGCTGATAAAGATCCTCACGATGTGACACCAACGCCTTTACACGAAGCTTAAAGTGACTGTGTGGCACGCCATCGCAAACACATTCGTTTTCGGTCCGTACATTTTCGAGGCGATCGCTTCCGCAGGTATGAAAACGTTCTCCATCACACGTGCTCGGTATACAGCAATGTTGCAGAATTACGTAATTCCAGAATTGCAGCAGAGAAATGTCGTTCATGATATTGTATGGATGCAAGATGGTGCTCCTCCAGATGTCACCATATATGTTCGACAAGTGCTGCAAAAGCACTTTGAGGGTAGAATCATCTCTCGTAACTTTGCAGTTTCGTGGCCACCACGATCTCTCGACCTCAGTCCAATGGATTTTTGGTTCCGGGGTTATCTGAAATCAAAGGTGTACACATCAAATCCCAGAAATTTGTCAAAATTGAAAGATACCATAAAACGTGAAGATCTACAGATTCCTTCTGCGATGTTACTTTCAGCATTGTTGTCAACAGTCTCACGCATGCAATGAAGGTGGGCATGTTGAAAACTGCTAATTAAAATAAATGTTTTTTTCTCTCTTCTCTCTTGTGTTGTATTTAGTCCTTTACAATGGTCTTTTTCGCAAGTGTTTTACGCCGACAATTTTCACCGTACATGTATTATTCCAACGCCATTTATGATTTTTCAATGAGCTAATTCATTTGCGCATGAAAAAAATGGGTGTTGCCAATTTTCGAAATCTTTTCACTCTAACCGTAACCGTGAGAGCTCTATTGTTTTAAATCATCACGATCTCGAGCGCATGCCTTCAAATAACTAAAACTGAAATTTCCTTACGATTGGTTGAGCGGTTAGGTCGCTAGGGGTACATATATCGGGGAAGTTTTTTTATGACCACCCTGTATATATATATATATAAATATATGTTATAAAATTGGTAAGATGCTCTATAAACTTTTTCAATTAGTATACCTTCCCCTTAGTTGCTAACTCAATTTCTATATCTGTCCCAAGTAGCACTTCAAATCGTTAGAACCCAATAAGGGATGTTATCAAATTCCGCCTAGTTTCGATAATCATCAATGCAGACATATGTTCGATATCTTGACACTTTGCAAACATCATAAAGTCCTTGCTACTTCAAATCCCAATTAAATTCAGAAGTAACTCGCAACACATGGCCCAATTATCAAGTATTTATAACTTTTAAATCTAGGCGAGCATGGAATACGTATCCTATACAACAGTGAAAGCCAATTATCTAAGATTACTCAGGAGCATCTAATATAAAACAGTCTAAGGCTATAAATTTTAATAAAGTAGTCTTCAAGTGATGATTTTCGCCTAGAACTTTAAATTCAGGCAGATTGCTACGACCTGCCCTTGTGAACAGACGGGATTGGAGCTGTTCGAATGGACCCCGACGGGCACCGCCTTTGGATGCCTGCAACTCCGGGTAAGATATTTCTACACTTAATAAAGAAATGTCTGAAAAAACTGTGTGTTCTTAGAGTACGAATGCCACCAGCCACGACTCCAACCCGAGTCTTATAACATATATATATATACACAGGTTATCGCCGAACTCGACCGACAAATTCAGAGGGGTGGTAGTAGGCATTAAAAGGATGAAAAATTACCATAGAACACGGGGTCGCACGCAAACCACCCATTTAATCAAAAATACAGGGTGCTCTACTCTAATCCAACTTTAGTTTCGGTAATAACTTTCAGAAAACTGAAGTATATTATAATGAAAATTTTAACAGACAATATCCACATTTGTTTTAAATGCCATTATATTCAATGCAATCTTAATGCAATTCCATTATACGCATCAGCAGTATGCACTTCACGCTACACATTTTGGATTGTGATTATCAGTTCATACAGTATCATCGATTGCGTAAGCACCCGTTTTATTTTTCAGACCTTTTTGTGATGTTATCACATTTCATACAAAACAAGGTACATATCGTTACATTTTTATTGCAATATTTTTATTTTCGCAAAATTATGACCGTCAACCCAAGTTCACTGAGGATGAAACTCCCTGTATTTGTAACTAAACAAATTATTTGCGACTGCATGATCTATGGCAATTTTTCATCCCCTTGATACCTACTATCACCACTCTGAATTTGTCGGTCGAATTTGGCAACAACCTGTATGTATACATTAAAAAGACCGATTACTTTTTAAATATCTTTTGTCCATACTTAATTTCATTTATATTATTTTATAACGAACTATGTCTATAAAAGCTGATGTGTCACAATGCTTTCCCAAACAACCACGTTCTTAAGAGTAACTGTATAGATGAGTTTCCTCTATTGGCTCTGATTAACATAATGCTTTAATTGTTCTTGCTTTTTTTCCCTGTTTCCGATACTGACCTATCAAACGGCTGGGTGAAGTTTTATGGGTTTTTACCCTTACCATGCTCGTTTCCAGACTGTATTTATCCTCAAACCTCTCTTTGTGTGTAATTCTTGTTATTAAAATTATTTATGAATATATTTACTTAATTATTTTTGGGATATGAGTCTAGGAAATGCTCCAGTTTTGACGAGGAAGTAGTAGCTTTTAGTAAAGTTTGTTATGAGATAGTTTTGCACAAACAGGAAATTAATTGGCATGAATGACTTTCATTGTAAACAAGATGTGTAAAAAATATATTTATAATTAAAAATTCGGTGAAAAAATAATATGTGTATAGTTTTTCGTAGTTGAAAATTAAAAGAAACAAGTGGTTAAGTGTGATCACAGATCACACAGAGGGTTTCGTTTAATATTCCTTTCAAAACACTTTATCCTGCGCACTCTATTCTACACTAACCTCTATCCGAACGAAACTCCGTTTTACAACTTATCCGTACATATATTAGTCGAGGGATCGGGCCCATAGCACCCCCCACCCAAAGTAGGCGCCCCCTGGCAGTAAAAAGTGAAACTGTAATATGTAAGGCTATGTGCATAATATGAAAGAGTGGTCAAAGAGGTGTCGGCAAAAGTTAGAAAAGTATCCACCGGGTGCAATGGGGGGAGGTTAGAAAAATTGATAAAAATATACAAGTTAGAGCCCGGAAGGGTAAATAATATTTGTATAATATATATCTTCTTTGAAATTTTTGTGATTTTTCGTGTGATCGCAAGTGTTCTGCTATAATTATGCAGAATTTCAAGTCTTCAATTTAAATAGGGTGCAAGTTAGGAAAAAGCTTAAAATACACAAGTTAGAGCCCAGAAGGGTAAATATAAGACTTTTTCAAAATTTTATTATTTGTTGCTTGATGTGAGGTGCTCAGCTATAAGTAAGCAAAATTTCAAGTATTCAACTTAATTAGGGGGTCAGTTAGAAGAAAAAGATTAAAATACACAAGATAGAGCCCAGAGGGGTAAATATAAGACTTTTTCAAAATTTTATGATTTGTAGTTTGATGTGAGGTGTTCAGCTATAAGTATGCAAAATTTAAAATTTCCAACATATATAGTTTCTGAGAACCTGCTCTGTGAAGGACAGACAGACAGACAGACAGAGGAGCGAGACGAATAGGGTTTCGTCAGATGAGCGCCCTAAAAAATGATCTCGACATACTTTTTTTTAGGAAATGCAGAAAATTTGCCTGTTTATCTATCATATTAGGGGTTGTATATAGATAGCGTTACAATTTAGGGGGAAAGGGGGTGGTCTAGTACTTGATATCGTAAGATATCTCCAGGGGTAGGGTGGTTTGTGTTTTGATATCTTATCATTTTTGATCCAACAAAAATTTTCTTATAAAAGAGCTGGACATTTACACCATGAAAAGTTAAATATTAACTTGAAAATGAAAAAAAAAAAAATACTGAACGGTGTATGAAAAATAAACTAAAACTAAATAAACATTAAAAAATTACAATAATCAACGTTTCAGTCATCCTCTATGACAATCATCAGGAAAGAGTCTTATATTGCTTTTAAAGAACAAAGACAAACCCTCTTGAGTTTAAAAAGTTCGTTACGTTTTAAAGCGTTAAACAATTGGAAACGTACGTAACGAACTTTTTAAACTCAAGACGGTTTGGCTTTGTCCTTTAAGGCTTAAAGAAAAAGTTTTCTTTATTAAAGTTGCCGAAACAGAAGCTTTATGACATAACTTTTAATTTATTTTTGTTCGGAAAAGCCTGAAACATGCAGGTGTTGCTGTTCAGAAACTATGTAATCGAGCTGTTTTTTTTTTTTTTTTTTTCGTTTTATCTTTCAGAAAATACAGTTAAAGTGTTCGTTTTGAACAGAATTTCTCGACCAAAGCAGAAAAACCAGTCAGTGAAGGAGAAAAGCGCCTTGTCACGTGATCAAAAACGCTTATAACTCGATAGGTAATGGAAAACACAGTTTGATTCCAAATCGCTTCCATAGTCAGGCCTTCAATTTTATATCTTTCCGTTAAAAAATGAATTTGTAAATGTATCAAAACGTTTTGCGCTTATTGAGAACAGCCTTAAAAACAATATAAAACTCTTTCCTGACCATGGTCATAGAGGGTGGCTGAAACGTTGATCATTGTAATTTTTTAATGTTTATTTAGTTTTATTTTATTTTATATATGTCGTAGGAGAATTCATCTCCCTTTTTCCAATTAGCCTGATATTTTTCAGGCTTATTGCAAAGAGCCTAGAAAGCGTTAGGCTAATTGAAAAATGACCACTTATTATCCGATCAGGGTGATATGTTTAGCTCACAGGCTATCAAAGCCTGAGAGCTTATGTGCCCGCCGATTCTGTATGTACGTGTGTACGTACGTACGTACGTATGTACGTAACGCGATAACTCTTGATAGAAATATCCGATTTGCTTCAAAAAAAATTTTCTAGATTCATTCTGATAAGGTGCTTCCCTGATTAGTTTTTGGGGTTCATTGGTTAAGGATAAAGGGAAAAGGGGGGCTAGTCCCCCCCCCCTTAATTTATATAAATGGCTTTTTCATGCAGAAATATTCGATTGGCTCCAAATTTGGTATACCGGTTTATTGTATTAAGGAGCTTCCCTGATTACATTTGAAAGCTCATTATTTAAGTGTAAAGGGGGCTAACCGCCTTAATTTAGATAAATCGGTTTTTCATGATGAATTATTCGATTTGCTCCAAATTTGGTATACCGGTTTATTAAGTTAAGGAGCTGCCTTGATTAGATTTGGAGGTTCATTAGTTACATATAAAGGGAGAAAAGGGGGTGCTATCCCCTCCCACCGTAATTTAGATAAATGGGTTTTTCATGCAGAAATATGCGATTTGGAATAAATTTGGTATACCGGTTAATTATGTTAAGCCGCTTCCCTGATTACATTTGGAAGATCATTATTATCTATAAAGGGGAGAAAGGGGGGCAATTGCCTCTCCCCTTAATTTAGATAAATGCGTTTTTCATGTAAAATTATTTGATTAGCTCAAATTTGGTATACTGGTTTATTATGTTAAGGAGATGGCGGTTTATTATGTTAAGGAGCTTCCCTGATTAGATTTGGAAGTTCATTAGTTAAGTATAAAGGGAGGAAAGGGGGCTAGACCCCACCCCCTTAATTTAGATAAATGGGTTTTTCATGCAGAGTTATTCGATTTGCTCCAAATTTCGTATACCGGTTTATTATGTTAAGGAGCTTCCCTGATTAGATTTGGAAGTTCATTAGTTAAGTATAAAGGGAGGAAAGGGGGCTAGACGCCCCCCCCCCCCCTTAAATTAGATAAATGGGTTTTCCATGCAGAGTTATTCGATTTGCTCCAAATTTCATATACCGGTTTATTATGTTAAGGAGCTTCCCTGATTAGATTTGGAGGTTCATTAGTTAAGTATAAAGTGAGGAAAGGGGGGCTAGACCCCCCCCCCCCTCAATTTAGATAAATGGGTTTTTCATGCAGAGTTATTCGATTTGCTCCAAATTTCGTATACCAGTTTATTATGTTAAGGAGCTGCCTTGATTAGATTTGGAGATTTATTGGTTAAGTATAAAGGAGGAACAGGCCTTAATTTAGATAAATGGGTTTTTCATACAGAATTATTCGATTTGCTTCAAATTTGATATACCAGTTTATTACGATATGGCTTCCTTCATTTGATTTGGAGGTTCATTGGTTAAGTATAAAAGGGGGAAAAGGGGGGCAATTGCCCCTCCCCTTAATTTAGATAAATGGGTTTTCATGCAGAATTATCTGAATTAGTTTAATTTTTTTTCAACCGGATCCGAACTTGAAGGTTCCATTTGAAGTCAACCAGAAAACCGACCACAACCAGGTTTCGGATTGAGTTCAATTAGAACTTTCAGGTTCGGATCGGGTTGCCGATGGACGGAGATTATTTTGTCTGGCTTGCATTGGGTTATCGTTCTTTGGAATATTTTTGTCGGTTAAGATTTGGTTCGGGACGGGTTTCAGGTTGACTTCTAATGGAATTTTTAGGTTCTGGTAGCGTTGCGTGCCCACGGAAACTAATTTGTCTTGTTCGGAACCGGTTAGGGATCTTTGGAATATTTTTGTCGGTTATCAGATTTGGTTCGAGATTTCAGGTTTTTTCAAATTTAACTCTCAGGTCCGGGTCGGGTTGGATGTAGACTGAAATTATTTTGTCTTGCTCGGATCGGGGTACGGTCTGTTGTAATTTATTTTTCGGGTTTGGGTAGGGTTATGCTCTAATAAGCCTAATAAAAAGAAAATTGCCCAGTTAAACTGATGGCATTGAGCTCACAGGCTATTCACACTAATTGTTTATTATACTCTTATTTCAAAGAATAATGCTCCTCGAAAAATAAATGAAGGTATTAGTCCCCGTTGCCCCCCTTTCTACTTAACCAAAGAACCTCCAAATCTAATCAGGGAAGCTACTTAACATAATAAACTGGTATACCAAATTTGAAGCAATTCAGATAATTCTACATGAAAAAACCATTTCACTAAATTAAGGTGGGGGGGTATTAGCTCCCCCATTTCTCCCTTTATGCTGAACCAATGAACTTTAAAATCTAATCAGAAAAGTTCATAATTAGAATGAACCTAGAAAAAAAAAAATAAATAAATTAGATAATTCTGCATGAAAACACATTTATCTAAATTAAGGGGAAGGGCAATTGCCCCCCTTTCCCACCTTTTATACTTAACCAATGAACCTCCTAATCAAATGAAAGAAGCCATATTGTAATAAACTGGTATATCAAATTTGAAGCAAATCGAATAATTCTGTATGAAAAACCCATTTATCTAAATTAAGGAGACAGTAGCCCCTGTCCCTCCTTTATACTTAACCAATGAACCTGCAAATCTAATCAAGGCAGCTCCTTAGCATAATAAACCGGTAAACGAAATTTGGAGCAAATCGAATAACTCTGCATGAAAAACACATTTATCTAAATTAAGGGGGGGCTAGCCCCCTTTCCTCCCTTTATACTTAACTAATGAACCTCCAAATCTTATCAGGGAAGCTCTTTAACATAATAAACCGGTATACGAAATTTGGAGCAAATCGAATAACTCTGCATGAAAAACCCATTTATCTAAATTAAGGGGGGATTCTAGACCCCTTTCCTCCCTTTATACTTAACTAATGAACCTCCAAATCTAATCAGGGAAGCTCCTTAACATAATAAACCAGTATACCAAATTTGGAGCAAATCGAATAATTTTGCATTAAAAGCCCATTTACCTAAATTAAGGGGGGGGGCTAACCCCCCCTTTCCTCCCTTTATACTTAAGTAATGAACCTCCAAATCTAATCAAGCCATCTCCTTAACATAATAAACCAGTATACCAAATTTGAGCTAATCGAATAATTCTACATGAAAAACGCATTTATCTAAATTAGGGGGGAGGCAATTGCCCCCCTTTCCCCCCTTTATACATAATAATGATCTTCCAAATGTAATCAGGGAAGCTGCTTAACATAATTAACTGGTATACCAAATTAATAGCAAATCGCCTATTTCTGCATGAAAAACCTATTTATCTAAATTACGGGGGGGGGGGGGGATAGACCCCTTTCCTCCCTTTATATGTAACTAATGAACCTCCAAATCTAATAAAGGCAGCTCCTTAACTTAATAAACTAGTATTCTAAATTTGGAGCAAATCGAATAATTCATCATGAAAAACCGATTTATCTAAATTAAGGCGGGTAGCCCCCCTTATACTTAAATAATGAGCTTCCAAATCTAATCAGGGAAGCTCCTTAACACAATAAACCGGTATACCAAATTTGGAGCAAATCGAATATTTCTGTATGAAAAACCCTTTTATATAAATTAAGGGGTGGGGGGACTAGCCCCCCTTTTCCCCTTTTATCCTTAACCAATGAATCCCAAAAAATAATCAGGGAAGCACCTTATCAGAATGAACGTACATACGTAGTGAGTGTACGTACATACGTACGTACGTACGTACACACGTACATACAGAATTGGCGGGCACATAAGCTCTCAGTCTTTGATAGCCTGTGAGCTAAAAATATCACCCTGATCAGATGTGATTTTTATTTTCAAGTTAATATTGAAAATTTTCTTTTTGGGTTACTTTTCTTTATATCAAAATTGTCTGTAACTTTTTTCTTAGCCTGTTATCGATTCGTATGAGAATACAAAATTATTATTAAAACCGTTAAATAATTATAAAATCATTTTATTCCAAAATAAGGAATATTCCAACGTTCGGTATTCCTATTTTTCCGCCATAAGCATAAGCACATATACAGTAAAACCTCCCTAAAGCGACCACGTTCCGCTCTAAGAAAAATTTGTCGTTCCGAGAGGTGGTCTCTTAATGGAGGTCATGTTTAAATCTAGATTTTAATTGTTGAGAAAAGGTAACAATTAATGTTACTAAAATTTAATTTTCACATTAGGAAAAAATGTGAAAATTTAAGCATCAAAACAGAAGTTAATTACATAAGTTAATTAGTGCAGAGTTTAAAAAATGAATACATCGACGTTTGCTTTGATTTTACGGTTTTATCTTCCATAACTTTTATTTCCAAGTACTTTCAAACTTCAGTAAATAAACACAATTTTTTTTTTTTTTTTTTTTTTTGGAAGAGAACAAATTATGAAGATTTCATTAATTTATCTATTTACTTGAGAGTTTTGTGACAGAATAGGGCAGGATGGTTTATTGACCGTCATCCTTACTTTGTCATCAGAGTTAAATTCATTGCGTAAAAAGGCACTAAGGGGTTTAAACATTTAAAAGTTACCGGAATAAATAAAAGTTCTAAACTTAGTTTAGAAGTTTGATGAATAATTCGCTCGCCGGAATTATTATTCTAATAAAACCTTCTTCAAGCGACCAGGAAAAAAACGGAATTTGTTTCATTTTCTTCAAAGAAATGGGTCGCTCATGGAGGGAGTTCAACTGGGATGGTCTCTGAATGGAGGTAAAATTAGTATTGAGCCTATGGGAATAAATTTCGTTCCATGAAAAAATGGTCGTTCAGGGAGGTGGTCGCACAGGGAGGTTTCACTGTACTCGTAATGCGTTGTTAGAGAAACCAGGTTCGAAATGAGACTTGTTATGTTTACTTGTAAAAAAATAGGGAAGAATGTTGCCGCCTGTTTTGTTAAGAAATTCTGTTTATCTCCCTCCACGTAGGGGAGACCGAGGCTAGTAGGCGCAGTTTTTAGTTATTGATTTTTATTAATTTTTTGTTTAAGTTTTTTATGAAACTTTAACTGTACTTTTAAAGAACAGGCATTGGGCTATAAATACCCGGAGTTTTGAGTTTGTAGCTTTTGTAGTTTATGTTTACCGGAAGCCTAAAGTAAAAGGAAAATTGTGCGCAAACTTACCCCGTCACGAGGCAAGTTGCCTTTATACCTATGGGGTAAGTTGGCACACGCTTTATAAAAATTTAAATAAGACACGCAGTTAAAAGAAATCAATTTCCTTATTACCAGGAGGTTTAATCAAAGGCTCTATCGCCGTACAATGTAAATTCTAAATTATACAGACATAAAAATAATGTGTAAAACATTAACATTGAGTAACTTCTATCCTACTCGATAACATCACCAGAATTAGAGTTGTCACAAATAAAAAATCGAGTGTATCCGTTTGGGCAAGCCCCATGTGCCCAAAATCTTGCATTGCAACCACTGTTTTCGGTGTTTGCTGTTTTTCAAGCTACCAGCATACACCAGACACCGAGCCAACTTGCCCCGTGTTCAATGCGCCTACTAGCCCCATAATAAATTTCTTCACAAAAGGGACACGTAACCCTCTAAGCATAAATAATCCAAGTAAATCACATATGGGGTAAGTACAGTTAATCATATACTAAGAAAAATTGCACAAGTTAAATCGCAATTATTAAGATAAGTATTAGAAATTAGAAAAAGAATGAAGCAACAAAAAATAACTTATGAGCGCAAAAAAAACAGAAAAATCGTAATAAATGCCCACTGCACGTAGGTAACGCTGTAAAACTACAATGAGGATTGTAAAACGCAAGAAGAAGTGTACTCTGTGACTGGTTGCACAATCTATCCACAAACAGGCAATTTATGAGGACTGCGCCTACTTACCCCTGTAGCCAACTAGCCCCGGTCTCCCCTACAGGGGGTAAAACGTATTCATTTTCAAAACAATCGAGAAATATCATTCGTAGTAATAAAATTATTTCGAGAAAAATCATATTTCGTTGTAATCATAGGTGATTCCTTTTAAATAATTAATCTTGATAGTCTTTTCATCTTTTATTTTTATTTTATTTTATTTATTTTATTTTTTATATTTATTTTATTTTAAGACGACACATTGCACATTTAATATTTAACATTTAAAATAAGATCATCAGATGTGAAAAAAAAAAATTGGAGCTTGAAACATTATTTTTAGGCGAGTAATTTTAAAATTTAAAACAATGATAAAGTTTAAAATCTCAAGACAGTTGTTAAATAAATACAAAATAAATAAATAAATATCATGTATATTAAAAAAAATTAAACATAAAGGAGCGTTTGAAATGAAAAAATGAATCTGCTTTCTGTAAATTAAACACTCGTAATTATTACTCCTATCTAGTTTTAATGTTGTAATAAAATATGTAAATTTGTCGAAGTTTTACCGAACATTTAACTTTTCAATAAACTCACAAATTTCTGAAAGACTTTCTAGGTAATGTATTTGTATTTGATAATTACTTAAATTAAGGAACATTGTAGGAATGAAAAATATGCTTGACTATCAAATGGTGGACCATTATCGGAATGAATTTTTTGTGGAATAACATGAGTACGAAAAATCTGTTTCAATGCACTAATTACTGAAGAAGCTGTTTTAGTATTAACTTTTCTTAATTCAATAAACTTGGAGTGGTAATCAGTTACTTGTAAAATGTCATATCCTGCAAGATACATAAAATCTACACCTACCTCTTCCCAAGGTAGATTTGGAGCTTCATAAGGCATCAAAGGTTGTTTAAAATTAGCACGCTGATGCTGCTGGCAAATGTGACACATTTCTACATAATTCTTGATGTCTTTCATCATATTGGGCCGATATAAAGCTGTCTTGTCTTTTTCTTGACAAGCAGTGATACCTTGATGTACTTGGTGCACTTACGATATTACATAAGTTTGCATTGTTTTAGGTACTACTAATCTATTTCCAATAAAAATTAAATCATTATAACAATTCAACTCTTCTTTCTATTTCCAATAAGGTTTTAATTTTTCGGGCAATTGACAACACTGTTGTGGTCATCCATTCTTAATTAGCAACTTTAACTTCGAAAGATCTTCATTTCTGGTGTTGCCTTCTGCATTTCTTTTGTGCGTTTTTCAGTGGTCGATAGAATTGTATGTACAATAGCAGCTCCATCTTCCAAAAATCTTGTATCTACAATCAGGGTAGTGGGATTTCTGGAGAGGGCATCTGCTAAGTAAAGCTTTTCCCCTGGAACATGCACAAGTTTAAATCTATATTTAAATAATTCAATTGCCATTCTCTGTAATCTCGGAGACAAATTTTGAATTGGTTTTAGCAGTAAACAGAGGAGAGGTTTATGATCTGTTTCTAGCAGTAAACAGAGGAGAGGTTTATGATCTGTTTCTACTATAAAATGAGTAGCATACACGTAGTAATGAAATTTTCTACATCCGTTGACAACAGCTAATAGTTCTTTCTCGATTTGACTATATCTTTGCTGGGTATCGTTTAGAGCACATGAAGCATAGGCAATTGTATGTTACTCTTGAAGTATTACTGCGCCTAATCCATACTGGCTAGCATCAACAGAAACAACTGATTTCAAATTTGGATTATAATAAGCCAGAATAGGTGAATTAGCTACCAACTTCTGCAAGTTTACAAAAGCTTCTTGCTAAATTAGCCTGTACAAATAAATTCATTTTTCTTACTTAAGAGTGTTCTCAAAATTTCTGTTTTATCTGATAAATTTTTAATAAACTTCCCTAAATAGGTAATCATGCCTAAAAATCTCTGTAACTCTTGTTTATTAGTAGGGGCTTTGAAATCTACAATTGCTTTAATTTTATCGCCATTTATTGAAATTCCTTTTCGAGTTAAATTATAACCCAAATATTTTACAGAACTTCTTTTAATTTGATATTTATCCAAAGGCAATTTCAAACCAGACTCTCGAGCTCTTTTCAGAACTGCATCAAGTCTTCTATCATGTTCTGCTTCTGTCTTGCCAAGTACTAAAATGTCATCAATATAAACTAAAGCTCCATCTAAATCTCCAAAAATATTATCTATTGTTTTCTGGTACACTTCAGGGGAACTCGTTAATCCATAAGGCAAACGACAGAATTTGTATCTTCCACACGGAGTGGCAATTGTACATAAATCTGAACTCTCTTGGTCAAGGGGTATTTGCAGAAAAGCTGACGATGCATCAAGTAGTGTGAAAAATTCAAACTTGAATTTGAGAAAATAAGCTCTGTTGGGTTGGAATTGGATAATGTTCTTGCTTTACATATTTATTTAGCATACGTGAATCTATCTATACAGAGTCTTACACGATTATTAAGCTTCCGCACTATAACTATAGGATGTACCCAATCAGTTGGTTTTACAACTTTTTATAATACTAGGGGTCTCTGCCTCCTACGAGCTACGCTCGCCAACCCCAGCTCAGACACCGCAAACTCTAAAAGCATGCTAATTTGATCGGCTTTAAAAAAATTTCGGAAGAATGAATTATAATTAAAATAACAGTGGCGATCTCCCTGCTAACGGGTTGTTTTTGTCTTTGATTAAATCAGATTAGCGAAACATGTAAAAATAAGCTAATAACTATAAAATGAATTAAGTAAACAGAGTCTTTGTCTCTCAGTATTTTTATAAGTTTTTTTTTAATAAGACATTTTAAATGTATCGCTTTAAATCTGACGTAATTTTCACCAAAGTTTTCTTTCTCGTTTTAATAATCACGTGAAAATACTTTTGTTGTTAGAAAGGAAATATTATTTGGGCTTAGAATTATCAACAATAATTTAAAAAGATTATCTCAAAATATCAAATAAATGTCTAGCGCAAATATATTTTTAAATTTAAACTGTTTGGCAATATTATGAATTGGCAATTTTAAATATGACGTAATTTCCTCCATGTACACTTTTAATGCATATTAATGGATTTATTATTTTACAATTTTCTTTCTCTTTTAAAATTTACGTGTGAATATAGTTTTTATGACGTAATTATAAATAACTTCCTGCTTTTAATACGTAATCATTTAATTTTCATTTGAAAGTTTTATTCTGTTCATAATAGTCAGGTGTAAACAATTTTTAATTTGAAGGAAATATTACTCATTGCGCTGTTTTAAAATTTGGCAACAATTTAAAATAATACCCTTTTCTAAAAGTTGTAAAAAATGTCTCTGAAAATGCTGAAAAATTGAATTTAAAATAGAAATAAAACCTAAAAAAAAATGAGTCAAATTAAAAAAAATAAATGCAGTCTGCTCACCGGGCACTTTTAATGTATAAAATGATCTAAAAATGATTAAATTACCATGTATAGTTTTTGCTCCTATAAAACTTTTTTAATGGAACGATTTTGAATAACTTTAACATTAAATATCTCTTAAAATAATTCTTCGATTTGAAAACTGTCTACATCAGCGTGTTTATCAAACATTTCTCTATAACACCACCGATTTTCATATTTTTGTATGCAATATTTTTCTTAATATTAACGAAGAAAGGCTTCCGGTCACAAAAACTTCAAAACCGGCGGCGGTGACAGTGTTAGTTACTTTTTTTTAGAATAGAGAGATATCTTGATCAACCATTTTAGCTATCTCGTGTTTTACTTTCAATTTTAATGCATGTGGAATAACTCTAGAGGCTGATATTTTAGGTTCAGCTTTGGCAACTAATTTGATCTTATACGTATATGGTAATTTTCGCATTTTGCCTGTAAATACATCGTTAAATTTCTCTATAAAATTTCTAGCTCGTACAGAATCAACAGTGATGTTTCGATTTACAAATCCTAATTTTTCACAAGCTTCAATTCCTAATAAAGCACTCGATTTTTGATCAATAATGTAAAAATCGAGAAATTCAGATTTATTTTTAACTTTACATTTTAACTTACCAACCCCGATTACGTTTAAACTGTATCCTTTTATAAGACATCAAATTTCGTGTAGTTTCACTAACAACTTCCTTATTTCTCACATCATTAAAAATATTAAGGGGCAAAACATTGACTTCAGCTTCATTTATTTTATGACATGGTGGCAGCTGAATTTGGCATTGTAAAGGTCAGAAATTTTTATACTTATATTTAAGAACAATTGCGTGTATGTGCTTTGGAGAATAATTTTTGTATCCGTTATAATGGATTTAAAGGCACCTTTAAATATGAGCTTAGATGGCAATTCGGCCGAGAATTGGAATACATTTAAGCAAAGATTTATGCTTTATTTAGAAGCTTCTGAGAAAATACATAAGCCTGATAAGCATAAAGTAGCACTATTACTAGGAATAATGGATGAAGAATGCATTGATATATTTAATAGTTTTAAACTTAGTGGTGACAACGCAAATAACTTTCAAACTTTTATGAATTCTTTTGATCAGTATTTTCAACCGAAAACGAATACTGTTATTGCGCGCTATAAATTTTTTAACTGTAGACAAAAAGAAGGTGAATCTTCTGATTCGTTTGTTACAAATTTGAAAAATTTGTCTAAAGATTTTTCTTTTGAGGATCAAGAAGATAGTTTAATTAGAGACTTGTTAATTATTGGTGTTAAAGATTCCGCTATGAAAGAAAAGTTACTAATGGAAACTGAGTTAACCCTTGCAAAAGCAATAGAATATTGTAGGGCTAAGGAATCCAGTGGTAAGCAAATGGAAATAATAAATAAAAATAATTGTTCTACCAACGTAAATATTGGGACATATTATTACAAAATCCTATAATTTAGTAATAGCTTTTATTATTATTTTTTTTTTTTTTTTAATGGAAAGTGGTCGACGGGAAAATGGAGAAGTACATTTTATTTTATTGAAACGATTATGAATGAAAAGCTCGAGATGTTCTACTATGAAGTTTATGCGGGATATTTTTTTTTTTTTTAATTTCTAAAAGTGATATTGTCTTATTGTCGAAATAAAATATTTCTTTAAGACATACTGAACAACTGCACCATAAAATATAATAAATAAAGGCACACAACCTTGCTTAATGGTACACAAAACAAGAACTTTAATAAGCTAAAAGTTAAATTCTACGTTTCAAGCTGTTTCTACAGGAAACTGTCTTCAGGAAAAAGATCAAGCGTTTTCCTGAAGACGGCTGTAGAAACAGCTCGAAACGTACAATTTAACTTTTAGCTTATTAAAGTTCGTGTTTTGTGCACCATTATGCAAGGTTGTGTGTCTTTATTTATAAAATATTTCTTTTTCGTGTTTGAAGTAGTAGTATGTATTATGAAGTAATTATCGTAAGTTTCAACTAAGATGTTACAAAAAAAGTATCAGATAATGGTATACAGTAAACTGGATCCCACGCAAAGTCATGAATACAAGGGGATGTTCGCGATCTGATTTAGCCTTGGCTTAACGCCTATTTCTTTACTGATCAAGTGTTGTCTTTGATTACTTTAAGGGCTTCTAACTCTTTAGGCCTTTGAAACATCGTCCCAAGATTATTCAATTTTCCCTTAGACATAACATTAGGATTGTTTGAATTATTAATTAAAAGCATTAGCTCCATTGTTGCAAAATGTGCCTTTTAACCTCATTATTGGCCGCATCGTTATGACGTCGACGTTACTGACGAACACATTTGTGACTTATGATATAAATGTATATAAAATTTTCTTATGGGGCCATCTACGTATCGAAACGAACCCAAACTTTGTTTTCTTTTTTTAATAGCAATACCCAAGCTTGACACCACAAATAAATTCTACACTCTTCAATTAGCCTAAAAACAAATTTTCATGAAATTCGTAACGATTAGTTTCAGCGAAATTAATTATTTTAAAATGACCATATTTTACCCAAATTGATGTTCGGTACTTTATTGTTGAAATGCTTCAGAATGACTATGTCATTTCTATTAATGTATTATTTCTTCCCAATATGACCATTTCACTCGCTTATGTTTCGACTATTGCCAGCAAAATTTTCAATAAAATGAGTAAAATATATACTTTTCAAATTATGCTTTTCTGCACATCATAGACGGCGCCCTTAGACCATCATTTTGAAGTTTTTGAATCATAATTCGAAAACTACTTGGAAGAAAATTTTTAAATTGAGAATTCACATAAAACAGGACATAATAAATATAAATCGTTCAAAAAAAAATTATAAGTTGCAGTTCATATTATTTTCGAATATTAATTTCATAATTCCTAATTCATATTATAAAATTTTTAAAATTACAAATTCGATGTATTTATGTTAGGATTTTTCAGTATTATAACTACATAAAAAATTATCACATTAGGATTATAATTTCAAGAGATATTAATAAAAAATATGAAAATGTAAATTTAACGTTAGAAGGTCTAACTTTTGAACGTTTATAATTCAAAAACCTATCATCGAAAAGACGTGAAATTTTGTTTCTAGGCATAGTTTGAACCGAAGATTTAAAATGTATTGTCAAAATTGGGTGTTGCAGCTTTGAAAAAACAAAGTTTGGTCTAATTTTGATTTGAAGATGGTCCCCTAAGCAAATTTTATATATACCATTTAAAAGAAGACTTTATTTCCAATCGTTTGGGTACCAGTAACTTGTTGCAGAGTTAGTAGGGATGTTTACTTTTTTTTTCACGACTGTACGTGACAACCACGTGTTTTTAAAATAGGATCACATTTATTGTGATTATTTATTTTAGCTACAATTTAAATATTTTGAATTTGTCAGTTTACGCTAATCTAAATCCGTTTAGAATATTACAGAAATGTATAAATATGTATCTTCTTTTAGCTTTCAAATTTTACAATTTAACGCTCGAGTAACAACGCCTTTTCTTTCGCTTATGTAGTATATATCAAAAGTGCTGACTTGAGCGAAATTTCAAAGGTGTTGGCCTTATCCGGCTGAAGCGTAACGATTTTATCCCATTCTCTCCGAAACGAATACCTTTCAAACTTTCGTTTATTTGTTCCTATTATACTTCGTTAGAGTGATCTTCAAAAGTTTTCGCCAGAAAACAACAGGAAAAAGTTATTTTTACACAAAGCTGTAAAAAAGGGTAACTTTTTTTTTTTTTTTTTTTTTTTTTACAAGGCTGTCGTTCAAATTCTTTTATTTGTAAATGCGTGTTTTATTCAAGAAGACAATATGAGTTGAAAATCCTGATAATTTTACAAAAGAATGTTTTGTCTGAAGAAGTTTGACACTAATGCGTGTAATACAAACCTTGAGAGGAAATATGTATTGCACTGTCCTTGTAGAAAGACAATGTCAAAATTTTAAGTTTTTCTACTCAATTTTGTTTTACTTTTACATGTCATTAGAAACGCATTTAGAAAAACTTTCAACTTAAAAGTGACACACCTAACGGTATATATTTTTAACACTTTCTAACATAGTTGAAAAGAGTTTCTGAATTCAGTTTGACTGTCTGTCCGTGCTCTAACTCCCGTAAATGGAGTTAGATTGCCATGAAATTGATATATGTTGTTGGGGTTTGCTAATAGAATGTTGGGTATTGAAAATGAAGTGTGTAGCATTTCGTTTACAGGGACACTCTAAAGAATTCCATTACATTACGGCCTATGGGAAAATTTGTTTGAGGATTACTTTAATGGAATTGCACTATTTTAATCATGTTTAAATTTAAACATATTACAGGGCTTAATTTCTAAGAAAAAAAGTACCGTAGCCCTAATATTATGTGGTACCGGTACTAAAACTGTATGCTTTATTGTTATGCTCACAAATGTCGCTAAAACACATAGTTAAAGCTTAAAAATAAAATTTGAAATATTATCTATAACGTAGTGTTTTGTTTCTGAACTGCAAGTATATGTTTATGTAATATAGTGTAATATAGTGTACATGTGTGACATGTGACAAAGGAGGGGGGGAGGGGTATGGTGAAGTTTAACACTTTGTGACAAAGGGGGGGGAGGGGGTCAAAATATTGAAACATCATTTATGGACCGCCTCTTAGTCTCCTCTTTAGCGATATGAGTCTTAGTTCTCTGAGTTGTAGAACTTGAAAAGTAGCACAAGTATAGTGAAGCAATTATAGTTACGCAGTGAAATAATCATCATTATTAAAACAAATTATTACCATGAGCAAACAAAAAGCAAAAAAAGAGATTATTTCGAGATGTACGGAAAGAAAAATTTGGATGTATCGTAAATGGTGACAACTTGATATGTACTTTGTGCTCAGATATAATCGGCAGAACTTACAATATTGGGCGACACTTTCTTTCGAGACAGAAAAATGTGAGTGAAATGACAAATGGAGAAAAATCTGAATTCATTAATAAAATGTGTATTAGATTTTGGAAAACAAAATAAATTAGTAAATAAAAAAATAAAACAAAGTAAAGAAAAGAAAAAAGAAAAGAAAAAAGTTCAAAAGAAAAAAATAATAATAATATAGAACTTATATAAAACGCACATAAAACAATAAACATGGAATTATTGTTAATTGTATGTTTTACATTCTGCGATTGGTGATCATTCTAAACCCCATGACCCGATTTTCGG
This sequence comes from Maratus speciosus, assembly GCA_963932465.1. NCBI lineage: Eukaryota > Metazoa > Arthropoda > Arachnida > Araneae > Salticidae > Maratus > Maratus speciosus. The sequence continues at coordinate 129,205,489 of OZ010789.1, read as the reverse complement.
CAGCGAAACACATTGCTCAAAAGAATCCATTTACGAAACGTTTATGGTAAAAATAAAACGGAAGCTTCCTCACATTATGCAAGCGTTCATGTTTCATATTATGAACTTAAGTGAGTGCTCCTAAAAAAGAAAAAATAACAAAAAACCATTATTATCTTTCGTGCCAGTCTTTCATAACGCATTTAGACAAAAAAACACGAACCGCGTTTTATTTACGTTTATAGAAAATGAACCGCCATTGTCAGATAAATTTGTAAACTCGGTGTCTTCACGCAACTATACACACGATACCGCAGACATACAATTTCAAATCTGTTGTAATCGAACAGTTCCCAAACATAAAGGTACCCTTGGCCTTTATTACGTTTAGATTTATTCACATTATTAAAAACTATTGGGGAAAATGTATAAGAATCACTTAAGACTTTTCAATAGGTATGATTAATCATCTATTACTTTTACAATAGAATTCTTTTAATTCAGAGTGTTTTATTTAATTGAAAAATTACTGAATTAGTTTATATTAAGGTAAATAAACTATCAAAAGTTTTAATGTTGAATCCCAAGCGCAGTGTTATTTTTTTTTCCCTTTCTTTTCGTTTAAATAATTTATTTTTTAATTTTGCAGAAAGTGAGCATCATTGTCGAACAAATTTATAAATTCGGACTCGTCGTGCAACAATCTACAATAGTCTAAATCAGGGGCTGGCAACATACGGCACGCGTGCCAAACTTTGGCACGCAGATAGATTTTCAGCGACAGACAGACCAAAATTTAAAACTAGATGTATTTTGGCCAGTATCACTACTGAAACCTGTAGATACTTTCCAAATAGAAAAACTCATTCAAATCGATTTAGAATTAACAAAGATGATTTCAAAAGTATGTTAAGGGGAGTGTTAAATCAGGGGCTGGCAAGTTACGGCACGCGTGCTAAACTTGGCACGCAGATATATTTTCAGTGATAGACAGACCGAAATTTAAAACTAAATATATTTTGACAAGTTGTTTCAGGTATCTGTATGCTTTCGGATTTTTTTTTTTTAATTTTTGTAACTTTTAAGTTTAAAATTGCTAATTATTATCTAAAATGTCATAAAAATGTCATAAATACGACATAAACATACAAATAAGTAATTTAATTTTTTTAAATTATTTCTTTAAAAAATTAGTATAAAATTAACAGAAAAATTGCTATTTTCTTAAACTATTTAAATAAGTAAATTAATTTTTTTTGCTTAAAAAATACTATAAAATTAACCAAAAAATCGATATTTTCTTAAACTATTTAAATTTAAAATTATTAAATATAAATAGAGTTTATGATTAGGACACCTCGGTGCGCACATACGCTGTGATCTTCTACCAATCCACACTCCTGGGAACGTGCGGTTTAGATATTCGCGAACATCGAGAGCAAAGTGAGGAGGAGCCCCGTCCTGTTGGAACACAACGGTATTCACTATTCAGAATTCCATCAGACCCCAATTGTAGTTGAAAAAAAAAAAAAAAAAAAAAAAAAAAAAACATATCAAGGTAGGGAGAAGGTGGCTAGTGTGGACAACTTGAACAATTATGTTATTTTTTATTTAAAGTTGCTCTGTAAATTTTTGCAGATTGACAACACTGATATGCACTGTAATTACATGAGAATACATTTCATAGTTCATTTGCAATTTATAGAAAAAGATTTTTATGGTGAAAAAGTAAATTCGTGGTTTGTTTTTTAATCTGTTCTTTTTTTCTTTTTTCTTCTTGACAATCATAATTCGCGCATTTCTCTTGTAGCAATTACACATATGTGAAGGAAAATTACATTGTGTTACTGTCTTTCCTATCACATTGTTCCCATAAACTTCAACCCCTAGAGTTGCAATTTATGGTGCATTCAAAGGAATGTGTAAAGTTGCATTTAATGACTGGATGTTAAATTATCCCGGCAAAACAGTATTAGTCTGATATTCCTTCCGTAGCAGTGAAAGCATATTATAAATTATTTACACTAAGTAATATTATATCAAGATTTCCGTAAACCTGGCATTATTCCATTAAATTGATTAGCATTTGGAGATAGTTATTATTATTTTTTTTTAAAGCTATATTATCGATTGTGAATGCGCCCAGGTACTACACAAGATCAGGTAAGCACACGAGAAGACAGTGGAAACAGCATTTTTTACATGGAAGTTGATGAATTAGAGACTAAAGAAGTAGAAATGAGGGAAAAAACAATCAAGCCAGGAGATTTTGTATTGCCTCAAGTTTCATTAATTTGCAAGAAGTTTAGCCGCAACACATTTTAGAAATATGTAGCAGTTATTCAAAATCTGTTCCTGTTGTCGAGTATGAAACAGTGCCTCAAGAGAGCTCTAAGAAAAACAGTTTTATTTATATTTGAAATGATGTTTCACAAATAAACATCACTGGAAAACTGTCACAGTCAGACATTATTCAAGAAACCATAATGCTTATTATGCCGTTTCCTGGGTGTATAAACACTAATGAAAAACATTTAGTTGCTTTGACAAATACTTTAACCTTGTAAACAAACTTAAGATTTTAAGATAGGTAAATACATCCAAAACTTTTTTATTTGTGTATTTTATTTTGACCAGTGTTTTGTAATATATTTAATTTTGTCTTTGAAATAGATTCGTAACATACCTAACTGCAGTCCTCAGTAATAACAAAAAAAAATATTAGGTATAACATTAATTAAGTTATATTTTATTACGATTAATATATTTACTATGTTGTTTAGGTTCAAATTTATTTTATTATGGGTTTGCAAACACTTATAAGTGTTGTATTACATTGTCTAAATTAGTATTCTAGCTTGTCACACTAGCCCCACCACATGGGGCTAGTGTGAACAAAAATAACTTAAAAAATATATATTAATAAATAACTGTATTGCCAAATAATTTAATATAGCAATCAAATCAAAGGAAAAATAGCAAATTCTTGTAAAAAAAATAATTGAAGTGCGAAAAATGGTATTTAGTACACTTTTTTGCGAAATTTATAAAAATTGTACACACTAGCCCCATTCTCCCCTAAGTTGTACCATTTACCGTTTCCTCCGCAAACATGAATGGACCATAAATCTTGGTCGTGGTCATCCCTAACCATATTTTTACCTTCGGGGTGTTTCTTTGCCATTCTTGCACCTCATGAGGTTTGCTGTCGGCCCATATCCGGCTATTGTGACGGTTCACTAATTCACATGTGTGAAATGTGGCCTCGTCTGTGCACAGGATGTGGCCTAACAAGTCCTCATTTTTTACGCCCTCCAAAAGGTCACTACACATTGCTATACAGTCTGTATAGTCTTCTTCCACCAGGTGATGCAATATCTGCACGTGATACGCCTTTTTCTTCTAAAACGAAGAGTACGCCAAACAGTGGTTTGAGGATTCTCAACTCAAGGCTCAGCCGACGAACAGAAGCACGTGGGTTCCTTTCAACTGTCTCACGAATGCGGTATAAGGAAAGGGCATGTTCACAAACAAACACTTCCGTCAACCAATCTACCAACTACATTTTTGTCATAACGATCATTGCAGGAATAGTCTTGGCGACGTAGGCCAATCATATCAGAGACCTGTTAAACGTAGACCAATCAAATTTCCCTAGCTCATGTGTACAGTAGAAGTCATAAAGAACGGACAGTTTTTTCTTGCTGATCTGTAGTAATTCGACCAACAGTGACGTCAGCTGCCCTTTCCTTATCGTCAGATGTTGATGGTCGTCCAGGACGTTTTTCATCCGCCACACTACCGAATCGTCTGAATTTGTTCGCAAGTAGCCTAATATTGGCCCTTGTTGGTGGCTGTTTTCCGTATTTTCAATGGTACAGCTGACGCACCTCTTCATATGTTTTATCACCCAGTTTCCAGGAAATTCACTTCAAACGAATTTTTTCCATTGACCGTAATGTAACGGAATACTTTTGTCTGTCTCTTTAAACAAACTTTAAAATTACACACTTCATTTTCGATAGCTATCGTGCTATAGTAAACGTTAGAAACATAAAAAAAAAATTACAGGACAATGCAAGTATATTTACGAGAATTAGAGCACGGACAGACAAACCGAAGTCATAAACCCTTTTCAACGATGTTGGAAAGTGTTAATAGGAATAATAATATAAACAGCAGGATTTATTTTTATTTTTATTTTTTTTACATTGTTTGAAAAATTCGTCTTTATACTCTAAATTATTCATCATTTTTGAATAAATAATTTCCGTACTCCTAGAAAACATGCTTTTTCCTTTAAGTCTTCCCGGAAGTTCGAAAAAGAGGGAGAAATTCCGCTTATATCTTGCACGCATGCGTGTTGGCTGTATTAATACCAAAGTTCGAATTTATTTTTAAAATGAAAAACCGAAAATTCAAGAAATTAAAATTTATAATTTATTTAAAACAAAGAAATAAAAATAATGCTTTCGAATTTAATAAAGTAGCAATTTTCTCATTCATTTAAACTTATTCGCAATTTATTTTTAGAGTATTAGAAAAAATATTCGCATGTAAAATATAATCTAAACGAACACATTTAAAAAATATAAGGAGTACTTCAATCCAGTTAAAAAAATCGATTTTATTAAAAATAGCAACTATTTCTTCTCGAATTAAATTCAAAATATAGTATTCATATTTTACATCCAACAATCAAATTACTGTGAAACTTCCGTGTGCGACCACCTCCATTAAGCGATCACTTCTCTGAACGACCATTTTTTCATGGAACGAAATTTATTCCTATAGGCTCAATACTAATTTTACCTCTATTCAAAGACCACCCCAGTTAAACTCCTTCCATGAGTGACCCATTTCTTTGAAGAAAATGAAACAAATTCCGTTTTTGCCTGGTCGCTTGAAGAAGGTTTTATTAGAATAATTCTGGAGACCGCATTAGTCATCAAACTTCTAAACTAAGTTTAGAATTTTTCTTTATTCCGGTAACTTTTAAGTGTTTAAACCCCTTTCTGTCTTTTTAGGCAATGAATTTGACTCTGATGACAAAGTAAGGATGACGGGCAATAAACCCCCCTGCCCTATTCTGTCAGGAAACTCTCAAGGAAATAGATAAATTAATGAAATCGTCATAATTTGTTCCCTTCGAAAAAAAAAAAATTGCATTTATTTACTGAACTTCGAACGGACTTGGAAATAAAAGTTATAGAAGATAAAACCGTAAAATCAAAGCAAACGTCAATGTATTCATTTTTTGAACTCTGCTCTAATTAACTTATGTAATTAACTTTTGTTTTGATTCTTAAATTTTCATATTTTTTTCCTAATGGGAAAAATAAATTTTAGTAACATTAATTGTTACCTCTTTTCAACAATTAAAATCTAGATTTAAACATGACCTCCATAGTGTGTGTGTGTGTGTGGTGGGGGGGGGGGGGTTACCCCTTGTGAAATTTCGCAAACCCCTTCATCTCTCGAGCAATCAGCTAGACCTGCTTAGGCGCCAGTGATACCAGATCACGTGGCCTTCGAGAGAATTGATATTTGAAAACATTTTTTCTTTCTTGTTCCTTTTTTTTTAGTTTAGTTGGTTGTGTGAAAGTGAATCTTGAACGCAGCAGGTAATAAGCTGCGTATAGGTTTTTTATCGTGGTCTTCTATTAGAAGAAATAATGTTAAATTTAAAAAAAAGGGGAAATTTATTTCCGAATATGAAATCATGCTTGACTTCTTGTTAGAAGAAATAGTTGCTGAAGTATTAATTATTTTAAAAGCATTTCTCTTGTTTATAGTTCAGTTTGAATGTGAATCTCGAAAGTAGCATGCTGGCTGTGTATTTCTTGTTCTTCCGAAAAGGGAGAAATAAATATTCTTGAACATATAAAAGAAATTATCTGGAATTCCTAGTGAGGAATAACAAATATTATTCATATGTTTTCGTTGTATATACTGTATATATTTAATAGTGTAAATATACAAAGTTTTTAATTATCCTGTGCTTGACTTGGATTTATACTGAAAACACCAGCGCTATTTTCTGTTGTGAAATATGTTTTATTATTTTAATATGATTTTACATCAATCGTGAAGTCTATAATTAAGCTCTCCCAACCTTGGATTTAAATTATGATAACGTGAAATTTTCGTGCAACATATGAACATTCTTCTTCAAGTTTTGGTGCCTCAAGACCCCGAAAAAAGGTAAGAAATACCTTTATTATTCTGCATGACTGTTGATTTCTTGAAAATATACATTTTTCATGATCATTTATTTTGAAAATTGAATATAATTTTAAACATGGATAAGACTGATAAACTTAAAAGTAAAAGAGCTACTGTTCGTGCAGCAGTTACAAAATTAATCACAAAATGTGATACATTATTATCTGTTGATATTGATAAGACTGATTGCGATTCTTTAATGGAATCGTTAAAGCTCGTAAATGAAAAGGAAGCTCAACTAAAGGAGTTAGATTCCGAAATGGATGAGCTAATTCAGGAAAAAACTGAATATGAAAAAGAACTAAAATCGGTAGAAGAATATTCTGAAAAAATATCAAGTTTGAAATTTAAAATTAAGATGAGGCTTAAAAAATGTAAAATCGAAACTGAACCAAAAGTTTTACTAGAGTCAAGTAACGGCTCAAAAATCGGTAGTAAACCAGTTTCGGCAGTGAAGCTGCCTAAACTTAACATAGAAAAATTTTCTGGTGATGCAAGCCAGTTCTTAGAATTTTTTAATTTATTTACTAGTGCGATAGATTCAAACGAATCGTTATCAAAAATTGAAAAATTCCAATATCTTAAATCCTTGTTGTCTGGACCTGCATATAATATTGTAGCTGGTTTTGAACTGACAGATCAAAATTATTCAACGTGTTTGAAGTTGTTAGAAGAGAGGTATGGTAAGCGGGAAAATATCATAAACTGTTACATGAACAAAATTCTGAATCTTGAACCAGTGAAATCCTCTAACAATGTTATTTCTTTAAGAAAGTTGTATGATAATATTGAAACGTGTATGAGAAATCTTGATGCGTTAGGAGTAACATCAGGCTCTTACGGCCATTTATTACCACCAATATTATTAAGACTGTTACCCGAAAATTTGATACTAGATTTCCATCGAAAACGTGATCCCGATAAGGACTGTGAAGTCACCGATTTAATAAATTTTATTAAAACGGAATTAAGATGTCGTGAAGCTACTAATTTAGTAAATAATTCCCAAAGCAAGACTTATGAAAATTCTAAAACTAAATATGAAAATCCTTCAAGTAAATATCAAAATTTTCCTCAAAAGAAAAATATACCTTCAGCTGCTGCTTTAAATACATCTACAAAACAGTTTTGCATATTTTGCAAGTCTTCTAATCATGTAGGACTAAATTGTTCGAAATTCACTGATGAGCAGAAACGATATAAATTAAAGAAAGAAGGTCGCTGTTACAAATGTTTTTTTAAGTCGCATTTATCAATTAACTGTAGAACAAAAATTAACCCTTGTTCCAAATGTGGTAACACTACCCATGGTCCTTTGTTTTGTTTTAAAGAAACAGCAAAAGAAAATCCTGAAAAAGAAATGAAAGGTGCAATTGTATCTATGATGTCGGAACAAAAATATAAACAAAATAAATCTACATTATTGCAGACTTGTACAGTTTCTGTGTCTGCTGGTAAGGAATGCTTGTTGGCTCGCGTTTTATGTGATAGTGGTTCAGAAAAATGCTTCGTGAAGAGATCGCTAGTACAAAAATTAAAATTGAAGCCATTGCGAAGAGAAAATTTATTAGTTTATCCTTTTGGACGGAGACGCCCTTATGAATCTTGTTATGAAGTTGTTGCTCTAGAATTATTCAGTGTTGTGCAACCTATTAACTCGATAAATATCGAAGCACTTGTGGTTGATAATATAACTGGAGCTTCTGTGAAAACACTAGAACCAGAACTTCTAGACATAATGAGAGCAAGAGGCTTTAAGCCTGCTGATACAGGTCTTGAACAGGAAATAAATATTTTGCTAGGGTCTGACTTTTTGTGGAAAATATTAAAGGGAATCGAGGGAAAATTGACAAAAGAATTATACGTTGCAGAAACTATTTTCGATCATACGGTGCAAGGGCAAATAGAGTCTAATAAAAAAGAAGTAGCTTGTTTGCGTGTTTCAGTTGAAAATATAAATACCCAACTGAAAGCATTTTGGGATCTTGAATCAATTGGCATTGCTGAAAGCAATGAAAAGAACATCACCGATCATGAGGTAATAAAAGAATTTAAAGAAAATCTAAAATTCGTAAATGGGCGTTATGAAGCAAAATTATTGTGGAAAGATTCTCGCGAATTACTTAGAAATAATCTTGAAGTAGCAAAGAAGCGGTTTTCTAGTTTAGAAAATAAATTCTTGAAAAACGATTCTTTAATTAAGGAATATAGCTCCATTTTGCTAGAGCAGTTTAATGAGGGTGTAATAGAATTGTGCACCGAGAAACATTCTAATAATTTCTATTACATGCCACACAGACCTGTTATCCATGACGATAAAACTACAACAAAAATGCGCATAGTCTATGATGCTTCTTCCAAATATGGTGATTCTCTATCATTAAACGAATGTTTGTATCATGTCCCTAACTTGAATTCTAATGTTTTAGATGATGAAAATATTCCTGTTTCGTGTTTCGAACCCCCAAATACTTCCTTGAAAATTTTAGGATTGATCTGGAACAATACAGAAGATAAATTAGGACTAGAATTACGACCCTTGTTAGAAAAATTAAATAATGATTCTTCTATTAAACGCAATGTTTTGAAAATTGCAACTATGTTCTTTGATTCAGCCGGATTTATTGCTTCTTTTGTTTCTGGTGAACTAGAAAATGATTGGCAAAATTGGCTTTCAGAAATCCCTGATCTCGCTCACTTGAAAATTCCCTGGCAGTATTTTAGCAACCTGATCATGGAAAAGGAGCATCTCCAATTGCATGTTTTTCCTGATGCTAACCCTAATGTGTATGTTCCTGAATTTCTTTCCTTGCCTGAAAATCAGTGGCGTAGTGTTAAAATTTCTGCATCTCGATTACCTGATGTTTCTGAAGAGAAGTATAAAAAAGCAGCCACCATCTCTTGTGTTGTTCAAACAAATAAATCTGATGAAATTCCCATTTTTATTCTTGAAAAGTATAGCTCCCTAAAGAAATTGTATCGAGTAACTGCTTGGCTATTTAGATTTATTTCTAATATAAAATTAAAGATAGAGAAAAGAGATTTTTCAGAATTATCAGCTGAGAAAATTTTACATGTTGAAAATTTTTGGTTTAAGCTAATGCAGGAAGAAAGTTTCCCTGAAGTTGTAAAATACTTGAAATGTAGCAAGAGTATCCCTAAAGAATTGAATCTTCTACAGTTAATTCCTATGTTGTCAGATGAAGGTTTGCTATTCGTACGAGGACTGTTACAAAAGTCTGACTCCTCATTTTATGAAAAACATCCCCTTGTGATTCCTGCAAAACACAAACTTACTGAAATAGTCGTGAAAGATGCACATGAAAAAGTTTTTCATTCCAGAGTAAGTAAGTAAGTAAGCACCCACCCTGGGAACCCGCTTTTGGCTTATGGTTAGGTGTAACCCCCAAGCCCAGGGCAGGGAAAAGTTTTACTACCTGCGGAAACAAGCCCAGAACCCCAGTCTCCGGGAAAGAAGACTTCAGAACGACCCGCCTGACACGCCGAAGAGAGCACAAGAGGCATCACAATTGGCTACCCTATTGTTTCAGGGCGAGCCTAGAAATATATTACGATTATGATTTATATGTTTTGGGATTTACGTACTATTTGAAAAACTTTTAAGTATTTACATTCATCTTTTCATTTGATAAGAAATATTTTTTTTTCCCTTTTTTTCACCCTTTTAAACAAAAATATTTATACATATTTACAATATTTCTAGTGGTATTTAAGTTCTTAAAAATAAAACAATCTCAAAAACACCCTTCCATACACCACGTGGACCCATGACATGTCCACCACAGGCAATCAGAAGAGGTAATTATTGAATGTATTTATATTGAATAAAAGAATAATGGCTATTGAGAATATCGTAGTTAGCATAAAGTTTTTTAAGTTGTGCTGGGTCATTAATTATTTTTAGGATGTCCTGAAGGATTGTCGTTTCTGTTCTGTGAAATTTAAACTTCATGAATTTGCAGTTGCCGAAAATGTAATGCATCGGGTCTCCTCGACCACCACATTTACAAAGGTCGTCATCTTTTTTGCCGATATTATAAAGGAAAGACGGGAAGCTGCCGCGGCCTGTTAAAAAGTAAATAGATACTTTATCTTTTGAAATTATTTGGTTCTGAACTTTTGGTACCAGCCCGTGCGTATATCTGCCACCCCCTGAGTGATCCCAGTTGTACTGCCACCTGTCCAGTAATTGGGTTCGAATACATTTTATAAGATAGGACCGAGGCAATTTAACTCCTCGATCCACTGGTACGTCGCAGTACTGGGCGGCATCATTCGCCAGCTCATCCGCCAGTTCATTACCCGCTATGCCAATGTGGCCTTTTATCCAAGTAATGTAAAAAATTTTATTTTGATTTTGTTTAATTAAATTATGGATGTAATAAATTGAGGGGTTAGTTGGAAATAAATTGTCTAAGGCTTTAATAGTAGATTGACTGTCACTTAATATTTGGAATTTTGTATAAGGGGAGTTAATGGCCCAATTAATTGCCGAAATTATTGCGTGCAGCTCCGCCTGAAAGATTGAATTTTCTGCTCTCAGTTTGACTGTTTTTTCATAAATTTTAATGTTATGATTGTAGGCTACCATTGCATATGCTGTGCCAGAGTCCACCTTAGAACCATCTGTGTAAATCGAAATAAGATTAGTTTTTGTGATAATTTTGTCTGTAACTATTAAGTTATTTAAATGAATTTCCGGATTTATTTCATATTTTAGGATTTTATTTTCTATATCATCTTTACATATTGGTTTGGGTTCTTTAAGTAATAAGTTTTTATTGTGTAAAATATTGTATTTTAGATTTTTATATTCCAGTGTTATTAATATTGGTGGTATTCCTAATAGGACCTGTAACGTATGTGTTGCAACATTTTTATATGTTTTGGTTATTGACGTGAGACAAGTTCTTTGGATGGATTGGAGAGCGCGTTTATCTTTTATCCTGAGGTCTCCAAACCACACCTCCGAACCATAATCTATAATTTTTTCTAGTACTGCTATGTACCAGGTTCTAAGATAGTCTCTGTCCACCCCCCAAGTAGCCGAGAAGACCCGTTTAAAGGATGAGGTTAGCTGTAAAATTTTGTTTTTTATGCTAGTTATGTGCTTGTCCCATTTTAAAGTACTCTGGAATATTATCCCTAAAATTTTTATTTCCTTTAATGGCTTGATGGTATAGTTACCCAATTTAAAGGTTGGTGGACGTTTATCCAAAGTGTTTTTCCCCAACATAATAAAAGTCGTTTTTTCCTTTGAAATCTGTAAATTTAAGTTATTGCAAATATTATAAAAAAGTTTTATTTTTTGGTTGGTTTCGGTCTCTAAGATGAGTCTGCTCCTCGCTTTGACAACCATATTGAAGTCATCGCAAAAAACACACAGGTCTTCGAATTTACTGTAAAAGTTTATTAAGATTATATTTGCTATGATTAGCCACAGAAGCGGCCCAAGGCACGACCCCTGTGGACAGCCTTGATAAGTTGGTCTTTTAATGTTATTTGATAAATAATTTGTTATTAGTTCTCGTTCGGATAAGAAGCTAAGAAGGATACATTTTAAATATTGCGGAATTGGTAATTCGTTAATTTGTTGACCCAAAGTGACCCAATCGATATTGTCAAACGCCCCTACAATGTCGAATGAGATAATGCTGCAGTATTTATATTTTTCAAGATACGTTTTTGCTTTATGTTTTAATTTGTTTAATAGTTGAATTGTGCTTCTGTTCTCACGGAAGCCATACTGGGCCCCGTGAAGAACATTTAATTTTTCTAAGTAGTGATTAATTCTTCGTTTTAGGATCCTCTCATAGATTTTTCCCAGCATGGGAAGGAGACAAATGGGTCTATAGGAGGAAGGTTGGCGTGGATTTTTATTACGTTTTGCGAAGAAGATCACATTTGCTATTTTCCATGATTTAGGAAAGTAGTTAAGAGTAAGACATTTGTTATATAAGTCACGTATTAGATGTTTAAAATTATTGTATATGTTTTTAATAATAAATGCATCAATTTTATCAAATCCAGGGGCTTTTAAATTATTTTGCTCATTAAGTGCTGATTTTATTTCTTTAAAAGATATTAGGGGGGGGAGGGGGGGGAGATCTTCCTCTGCCGCTGGGTCCATGAGAGGTGGATGCGGGTTTTGATCTATTGGGAAGTGGTGGTTAAGTAATATGTTGAAAGTGTCTAATTTTGTAGTATATGGGCTTGAACCCTGTAGTGTTGTGTGTATGAAATGATTATTTTTGAGTCTTTTATTCATTGCTATTTTAAAGGCTTGGCCAAATTTGTCTTTTGTTTTAGAGCAGAAACTCTGCCATGATTTAGTTTTTTGTTGTTTTATACGTTTTTTGTATATTGCTCTTTCTCTTTGTAGGAGGGTTCTCCACTTTGGGTCATTTGTTGATTTAAATCTTTTCCGTAATGCTGAGATTTTATTTCGCTGGACCTTCAGCTCTGCCGTCCACCAGTCAAATGTTGGATATAATTTGAAACTTTTTGTTTTTAGTGAGGATTTACAGGTGTTTAGAATTACTTGGTTAAAACCATCAAGCCATTCATCCAGTTCTAGTCGAGTTTTAGTATCAGATAAGGATTTAAGTAAATTATTAATTTTCGGTTTCAAGATGTAATTAAATTTTTTTAAATTTGAGTATCTTGTTTTAAATCTTTTAAGGTCTAGAATAACTGGTTTAAGATTTAATGAGAATCTGATATACCTGTGGTCCGACGTGCTCTCTACTGTGTCATCTACATACCATGAGTCCACGCAGTCCACCAGGTCTTGTGTACAAAGGGTTACATCTGGATTCCCCTTCATGGGACGATTCGGCTGTCCTACAAACTCATAAAAAGTTTTGGGTTTTAAAACCTAGACAGTGCATAAAATCAATCCTAAACAAACGTGCAATCGCCAAGAAATTTAGCCTTCGCCCTGGTCAACTAGTTATAGCAACTCTAGAGCATATCTTGTGTTTACCTGCAACCAAGGAATCCTTAGTGAAACGCTTCCGTTTGCGCGAGACTCTTCTGAATCATTTTTGGAAGCGCTTGAAAAATGAGTATCTTCTCAACTTACAATCTGCTCACTACACGGACCAGAATGATACTTCTGACTTTGAAATATATGATGTGATTCTTATGCATATGAACATGTATCAAGAACTTTCTGGAAGTTAGGTATTTGTGGACAGAGATTTAAAAAAAAAAATGAGGTCTTATGAACTGAAGGCAAATAATTCCATCATTAAAAGACCTATTGATTCTTGTGTATAATTTAGAAGTGAAAAAACTCTGAACTTTTTTATTAACAGAACTGAAAAAAAAAAAAACTCTGATATTATTAGAGACTCAAGAACTCTTTTTGTTTATTGACTTAAAAAAAAATATATATTTTTTTTTTCACTAAAAAAAAAAAAAAAAAAAATGTTTCTTGTTTGATAATATTTCTAATTTTTACTTTAATTTTTTTTTATTGAAAATTCCAGAAAAAGTTGTATAGATTTAAATTGTTCTTTCTATTTTTAGTAGCAGAAACCTGCCAACCAAATATTTTTAATTGTTTTATTATTTTGTTTGAAGTCCAGTATGTAAGTATATATTTTGATTTGTATTGTATTTATGTATAGTGTAACTGATAATTTTTTAGAATAATTTTATTTCTTCTTTAATTATTTTGAATCCCCATTTTGATGAACCCTTGTTCATCGGGGGGGGGGGGGAGTTTGTGAAATTTCGCAAACCCCTTCATCTCTCGAGCAATCAGCTAGACCTGCTTAGGCGCCAGTGATACCAGATCACGTGGCCTTCGAGAGAATTGATATTTGAAAACATTTTTTCTTTCTTGTTCCTTTTTTTTTAGTTCAGTTGGTTGTGTGAAAGTGAATCTTGAACGCAGCAGGTAATAAGCTGCGTATAGGTTTTTTATCGTGGTCTTCTATTAGAAGAAATAATGTTAAATTTAAAAAAAAGGGGAAATTTATTTCCGAATATGAAATCATGCTTGACTTCTTGTTAGAAGAAATAGTTGCTGAAGTATTAATTATTTTAAAAGCATTTCTCTTGTTTATAGTTCAGTTTGAATGTGAATCTCGAAAGTAGCATGCTGGCTGTGTATTTCTTGTTCTTCCGAAAAGGGAGAAATAAATATTCTTGAACATATAAAAGAAATTATCTGGAATTCCTAGTGAGGAATAACAAATATTATTCATATGTTTTCGTTGTATATACTGTATATATTAAATAGTGTAAATATACAAAGTTTTTAATTATCCTGTGCTTGACTTGGATTTATACTGAAAACACCAGCGCTATTTTCTGTTGTGAAATATGTTTTATTATTTTAATATGATTTTACATCAATCGTGAAGTCTATAATTAAGCTCTCCCAACCTTGGATTTAAATTGTGATAACGTGAAATTTTCGTGCAACATATGAAGATTATTCTTCACCCCTCTAGGTTCCTCTACCCAGACAACATGTCCAATTCAGTTGGCAAGGATATATCAACAGTTTACGTTTGTATATATAACAAGGATTAATTTTAAAGAGTGATAATATTCCTGTACTTTATTCGGGGGAGTAAATTTTATTTTTTTAAAAGTGCTAAAAAACAAACATAGGCTCATGCTGGTGCCAAAAAAAAATGCGAACTTTATGAACGAAGGGGGCAGGAAGAGCCGATCAACAACATTTGAGATTTTTACCGGCCTGATCAACAAAATTTGTGATTTTCCCGCGCTTGATCGACAAAATTAGCGATTTTTCCGCACCCGATCGACGATATTCCCTATCTTACCGCACCTGGTCGACGAAATTCCTATTAATCTGCATCTGATCGGCGATATTTGCGATTTTTCCGCGCCTGATCGACAAAATGTGCGATTTTTTCGTGCCTGACCAACGAAATTCGCGATTTTTCGGATCCCGATCGACAAAAACTCACGATTTTTTTCGTGCAAGAACGACGAAATTTCCGATTTTTCCACCTCTGACCGACGAGATTCGCGATTTTTCCGCGAACGATCAACGAAATTCGGGATTCTTAACTGACTTTGACGAAATTTGCGATTTTTTCAAACGGTAAATTGACGAAATTTGCGATTTGTTCTCGCGATAAAATGACGGAAGTCGCAATTTTCCCGCAGCCAATCAATGAAATTTGCAATTTTTCCGGGCCAGATCGACAAATTAGCTATTTTATCGTGCGAAACCAACGAAATTTGCGATTTTCCCGTCCCCGATTGACAAAACTCGCGATTTTTTGGTGCCCGTTCGACAAAGCTTGCGATTTTTCCGAGCCCGATCAACGAAATTCGCGATTCTTAACTGGCTGGCGAAATTCGCAATTTTTCCCGCGGCAAATTGACGAAATTCAAGATAAACAGACGAAACACGTGATTTTTCCGCACCTAATTGACAAATTTTGCGATTTTTCCACACCCGACAGACGAAATTCACGATTCCTAACTGACTGACGAAATTTCCAATTCTTTCCCGCGGCAAATTGACGAAATTCGCGATTTTTTTCGCGCGACTTACGAAACATATTTTTCCGCAGTCGACCAAGAAAATTCGCCATTTTTTCGCGCATCATCAATAAAATTGACGATTTTTTCGTGTCCGATCAACGAAATTTGCGATTTTTCCGCTCTTGATCGACAAAATTCGCGACTTTTCCGTGCCCGATCAATGAAATTCGCGATTTTTCCGATCCCGTTCGCCAAAACTCGCGATTTTTCCTAGTCCAACATTTCCGTGCCCGATCGACAAAATTTGCGAATTTTTTCCACGCTTCAACTACAAAATTCGCGATTTTTCGGTGACCAATCAAGAAATTTGTGATTTTTCTGCGCCTGACCGACAAAATTCGCGATTTTTCCGTGTCCGATCAATGAAATTCGCAATTTTCCGAGCCTTATCGACAAAATTTGCTATTCTTCCGCTTCCGATCAACGAAATTTGCGATTTTTTCTCGCCCGATCTACGAAATTCCCAAATCTTAACTCACTGATGAAATTGGCAATTTTTTCCAGCTGCAAATTAACGAAATTCGCGATATTTTCTCGGGACTGACGAAACTCACTATTTTTCCGCAGACGATCATGAAAATTTGCAATTTTTCCTCGCATCATCAAAAAAATTTATGATTTTTTCGTCCCCGATCAGCGAAATTTGCGGTTCTTTTCCGTGCTTCATCGACCAAATTCGCGATTTTTCCGTGCCCGATCAAGGAAATTTTGCGATTTTTCTGAGCATCATCGACAAAATTCGCCATTTTCCTGCACCCGATCAATGAAATTCGCGATTCTTATTTGACTAACATAATTTTCAAATTTCCCCGAAGCAAATTAACGAAATTCACGATTCTGCGACTTTTCGACAAAAATTGCAATTTTTTCCAGTTATAAATTGACGAAGTTCGCGGGCCACAGGTTGTGCATCCCTAGTCTAATAGATAATAATTTTTATCCTCTTTTATTATATAAGTGTTAAAACACCAACCATTATTTC
The DNA here is from genome assembly GCA_963932465.1 of Maratus speciosus. Lineage (NCBI taxonomy): Eukaryota > Metazoa > Arthropoda > Arachnida > Araneae > Salticidae > Maratus > Maratus speciosus. The sequence goes on along the minus strand of OZ010789.1, from coordinate 129,188,745 downwards.
ATAACAATGAAATGTCCCTGCAATAAACTTTAAATTTCCGAGCATTCTGAACAAGAAATTTAACAAGCCTTACCAATCCTCCATTTTAAGAAATCCATATCATCATTTTAAACTTGCCTTCTCCCAAGTACTTGCTGGCCGAGTGATTAAGGCGCTCGATTCGAGACGCGAGGACCCGGGTTCAAATCCAAGCAGATTCACGGAAGAACGAGAGACGTATATTTTTAAAACTGTTTTTTTCAGATCATGAAAATTTTCTGTCCTTGAACAACAAAAAAAAAAAGAACGGAAATTTCTTCAATTCTCGGATATATACCGGCAGCAATGCTGCCAGGAATATTTCCGTGGATTGAAGGAAGTATTTCTGAGAGAGTATTTATCAGCTTTGTTTCTTGTTTGCTTTTTTACAGTGATGATGAACGCATAACATTAACAAATTTCGTTTACTTTTCAGGTTGTTTTATTTTTGGCTGCGGCATCTGGTGAGTCAACATCGCCAGGAGTAAATCCCGTCACCGAGGTCGAAGAAACTACGGAAGCTAGTCCAATAAGATCTACCACAGAAATACCTATCACAGACGATGGTAAAGCAAAAACAATACCAAGCGGAAAACCGAGGGAGAACGATGAAATCGATCTAGCAACAGACAAAGATATGACGGTTGATGAATTGTGTAAGTGAATAATGTTTGGTGGATGACATAAATTTGAATTCCTTTTCAGATTTCAACTATGGAATCGAGTTCATCATGTTTCGCGGAATCTACACGACTTGTACCAGATCGAAATTCACAATCGGATTTTTATTTTTTTATAAGCAGGGATTTTTCCTCCTTCAAATAATCAGTAAAAAAACAAAATATACAGAGTGGCTCCTAAAACCCGTTTCTTCTCAAATGTTTTGATTAATCGAGTTACCGGATGTCCTAAAAAGGACTGACTGATTTTAAAATTCAATAACTTGCAAACGGTGACAGATATTTAAAAAATTCTTGCAGGGGGATTATGCATGAGGTCAAAAGTTTTTTTACAGTGATTTTCAATTTTAGTTCGAATTACAAACAATAGATGGCGCTGCGATCAATAGACGCTAAATTCAGGCTGGATTTTTGGCCCTTCGGTACCCACTTAATACATTTCCATCTCCTTTTTCCGCATGAAAGAAGAGATCGACCAAAAAATCGAGCCTGTTTTTAGCGCCTATTGCTTACAGCGCCATCTATTGTTTGTAATTCGAACTAAAATCGAAAATCACTGTAAAAAAACTTTCGACCTTATGCATAACGCTCCTGCAAGAATTTTTTAAATATCTGTCACCGTTTGCAAGTTATTGAATTTTAAAATCAGTCAGTCCGTTTTAGGACACCCGGTATTTACAGCCATATTTACATTTTAATATGGTGTTCTGCTATGCGCTACGCTGTGGGAACGCATGGAATCGTCTCCTAATGGTAAACTCTAAAACTAGAGCTCGTATCTCAAAAACTAAAGAGTATACAGTCAATAGTCTCTCTTTTTTATTTAGAGTGAAAATTGTATTTGCATACGCTTAAATTTTTTTTCGTTTTACTTCTGTAGAAAATTCCTATTTTCCTGAAATAAAATGTCTCACATCAAAATAATATATTTTGGGTTTTTACAGGCAAATATTTTCCCTTGTGCACAATATACTTTTTCTTACTAAATCGATGAGGATTTTGAATTATTAATGAACGAAACTACTCATTAATGATACTTCAACATTCCTCTCAGACAAAAAATATTTAATAAATACACTGGTAAAGAAAGACAAAATATTTTAATCGACGAAAATATAATATAACCACGTATGATAATATACATCAGAAATAATTACAATTTCTGCCGAGTTAGTTACCCATCACGATAGCAAAATACCTTCTTTATCTTTAGAAATCTCAGAAATCAATTTATTTTTCGAGTTTTAGAAAAGTGTTAAAAAAAAAAAAAATTCTGTAGTGGTCATTGAAGCTCAGAAACATTTCCGAGAAGTTTTTAGTGCATTAATCAGTTTTCTCAAATCGGAAAATTGGTTTTAAGAATTGTACTCATTTTCAGTTCAACATTTTTCAGCTATGTAACTGTATTTTCACCTACAAGAATAACAAAGAAATATGCATTTTATGGTTAATGTTAACGTCATTACTTTAATGTATTTGTCTGTAAAACACGTTTACTGAACATAAAAATGTTCATTTGAGAATAAATAGTATCCGAAAAATTATATCTGAGAAAACTGATTAATGAGGTATAAAATCTTCTCAAAAAGGCTTAATAAAAAAAACTTTGTTGTAAAATATGTTTCTCTAAATCGCAAAAATATATTGGTTTCTGAAGTTTCTAGTAATAAAGACTCTTTTTGGAATCGTTAGTAACTTGAAAAAGGTTATTGTATATTTTCGTAGTAATAAAGGCTCTTTTCGGAATCGTTAGTAACTTGAAAAGGGTTATTGTATATTTTCGTAGTAATAAAGACTCTTTTTGGAATCGTTAGTAACTTGAAAGAGTAATTATAAAGAAGGAGCTTGGTGCAATATAATAGAAGCCTAAAAAATACAACGTTAAAAAGCACCAAAAATTTTAATTTTAAGCAAAATTTAAAATTTGCTTAAAATTAAAAATTTTTTGTGCTTTTAACGTTGTATTTTTTACGCTTCTTACTTGAAAGAGGTTATCGTACATTTTCGCAGTAATAAAGACTCTTTTCGGGATCGTTAGTAACTTGAAAGAGGTTATTGTACATTTTCGTAGTAATAAAGACTCTTTTCGGAATCGTTAGTAACTTGAAAAAGGTTATTGTACATTTTCGTAGTAATAAAGACTCTTTTCGGAATCGTTAGTAACTTGAAAGAGGTTATTGTACAGAGCTATGTGTAGACAATATTATTTTGTCGAGGAGTCTGCGTTCGACGAATGATAGTTAAAAATCTCTAAATACAAAGAATCAAACAGATTTAAAACATTTACGATGCGGATAAATATAAAACAGAAACAAATTATCAAACAGCATACTTATTCTTACACCCTCTGAATGTGTCAACAATTATGGTAGAAGAATTCAATAAGGTCACGAATTGAATTGAAAAAAAAAATTATTATCATTGTTACAATTGACGTTATTAATTAAGTCAGTTTAGCATGTCTTTTTATACCCTGGGATAGAGTCTTGCGTGGTTCGGATTGTACCCGACCAAAACCGAAAATTCAACTAAATGTCAATCTGAAAACTACAAAAAAAATTCGTCATCCCCTAATCCGACCCGAACACGAAATATCCATACTGAAAGAAAATTAAACAGTATTTTAATTTAATTATGGAAAAGCAGACTGCAATTATATCTCTAATATCAATTTTATCTTTTTTGTTAAGAAAAATGAACGATGCGAATTTTAAATACCGATCAAATTCCTCTGCCGTGGAATACAGTTGTTGGATAAACCGATTGAATTGAAGAATAATAATTATCAATATTACAATTAACTTTATTAATCAAGTTAGTTTAGTATGTCTTTTTAAACCCTGGAATAGAGTTTTGCGTGGTTCGGATTGTACCCGATCAGAACCCGAAAATTCAACTAAAAGACAATCCAAAACATACAAAACATTTCGTCAATACGCTCATTAATATTCTAATATATAAGGGTTTTTTTAAAATAAAAAATATTCAGGACTTGATTTTGTAAAATCTGGACACTCCGAACCCGCCCAGCATCGAAAACAATTAATGTCAACCCGACGTGACTCGAACAGTGATCCGGTCGGGTTCCGGTAACATCGGGTTATTCAACGACTGTACTCCAGGCAAAGGAATTTGATCGGTATTTAAAATTGAGAACATTAGCAGTAACATTATTTTAGTAAAGAGCATATCAAAAGGTAAAGTAGCTTTTAATTTAATAGTTGTTTATTGTTTTATTTAAAAACTTTACTAGAATCAAGCTCCTTAAATTTAAAAGTTAAAAAATTGTTGCAAAACTTAAGTTGACGAGTTGTCGTAAATTTTCCATATTTTTAAAGTTGAAAAATCATATTTCTTTAAAAAATATATATTAAATAAGATTTTCTTCATAGTTTACGTTTTTTTTTTTTTTTTATCTTGAAGAAAAATCCATTAAACTATTGAAATGATGATACAAAGCAAAAATTGGTAGAATGCTAGAATGATTCTACATTGACAACAGGCTTTTGTTTAAAGAAATATAAATTTTACTCATGTATTAATTACTCTGTTTATCTTCTTTTCTAGTTCTGATCGAGAAAGTTATTGAAGGTCAAGAACAAAACCAGAAAACCTCATATCTTGATAATGTCGAAAACAGTCGTAAAGCAGATCACATTGATAATAATCCAGAAAATCCTACTGAATCTAAAATAAACAAAGATTATATTGATATACGAAGGCAGGAAGCAAATCCGAAAGCCAAGTCTGAAAATTCTAGTCCAGATATTCAATTTGATGATTCTAAAACAGAAGTTACAAGTGATCCTCCCCAAAGAAATGGACAAAGATCTAGAAAGTTTCAACAAAAGATTCAAGATAGTGCTCCTCTTCTACAGCTTACTTGGGGAGGATATGAAAGTCCTTATAAACGCTCAAGATATAGAGATGGCTACTCACCAAAGCCTGATAGTTCTGAACAATCCGAAAATGTTCAGAAACCTGACAGAGCATCCAATAAAAAGAGGCAAGACACAAGACGCATTGTTCCAAAAGTAACATATTCCCGCTCTCAACAACCATCCTACGAATTAGGACAGGGATCATTTATGAATCCACCTTTTGACGCATCGGCAAGAAATATGCTAGCTCTAAACCAAATCGTACCTCCTTCAGCGCAGAATGGATTTTTGAATTCTCCTCCTGCAGATTTTACAGATTATTCAACTACCGCTTTTCTACCGCAGTTTGCACCAAGTAGTGATGTTGGTAGTATTCCGAATTACAATAGTGACCCCAACAATGCTGGTGTATATCAGTCACTGTCGAGAAATCCTTTTCAGACACCAGGAATTTTATACCAAAACTCACCACAGATTCAACCGCAGCCTGTTTATATTGATGCAGGCAGAAACGGTCAGATGCAGCTCCAACAAAATCCCTTACCTATGTATTCTGGATATGAAACTATGGGAGACAGCTCAACCCCTAACTATGCTTCCTTCTTTAGAAATCCCGCTATAAGTACTCCATTTCAGGTACCATCCAATTTTTACGGCAATGCTCCAACTGCAGTTAATCCATTCAATAGCCCGTCAATAAGTTTTCTGCCACAATATCCTAATTTCGAAAGTAGAGGGCCTTCCCAACTTTTGCGATATCCTGGCACAACAACAGGAGCACAAAGTAATCAACAAACTTCGAATAATCAGCAATTTGATTCGGCTGCATCGCAAGATGAGGATACGGCCAAAACAGTAGTGCAAATTGTTGATAAGCCAGTGAATCGTGATGATTCAGTACCTGCAGAGTTTGGAACAAGCGCACAAGCAGAAAATATAGCAAATATTTACATGAAATATCCCGAGAAAGCTGGCTATGCCATAGAAGAAAACTTGCCCAAGCAAAATAATTCAGACGAATCTAAAGAGGACAACAAACGATCTAACGAAGGCGAATCAAGAAATTCAAATACTGATCCCAACAAAAATGTTCTGAATTCTGTTCGCAATAATCAAAGAATAAATAATTCATTCAATTTTCCTCCCGAATTTTTTAGTCCTCCTATAAATTTTGGATACCAGAGACAACAAGATGGAATCATTACTCCCTATCCAGGCAGAAACAGGGGAATATCAAATTATCCAATTAACTTTGAACCGAGGATACCCTTCAACGCAGTAGGATCTCTACCTGAAAGTTTTCTTGGTGTAAATAATCAGCAGCATGTTCAGCAAGAAGTTACTGAAACTCCTTCTTGCGCAAAAGGAGGAAATGCATCAGTTTGTTTCGAAGACAAAGACTATCCAAAGTAAGTTTTCTATTCGATAATATTTATAATACATTATAATTCGATAATATTTTTTATTCGATAATATTCTTAGAATTAAAACTTTTTAGTACACTGTAAAAAATACAAATCTTTCCAGGAAAATATAATGCGATCATGAACGAAAATATGCCAGTGTCAGTTTTCTCAATCCAAAATGCAGGTTTTTCAGATGCTATAAATTCTCAAGCAAACATTTTCATGATCAACAGACACGTTTTACAGACAAATATGATAAATTACCAGCATTAGCATTAACACTAATGTTAATATTATTTTGTTAATTTTGCATGTATAGAATTAATGAAGCAGCTGAAAATGTTTAATTGAGATTGAAAGCATTCTAAAAATCGATCTTCCAGGTTGAAACAATAATAAATTAATACACTGTGAAAGCCACTCGGAAACGTTTCAGAAAGAAATTCGTTCATCAAAAGAAATTTTGTTTTACTTACCCATCATACGTAGTATAGGGTAAGTCTTGTAATCGTTTTAAAAGTCGAAAAAAAATATGACAGATTTACACGTTTCAGACACTTGACATTCCGAAAAACATATTTTTAGGGGGAAAAAATGCCGTCCGTCTGTCTATGTGTATGTGTGTTTGTAAACGCTCTATCTGCTGGACAAATTGAGATAGAGATTTGAAATTTGGTGTGTACTTAGTATGTAATAATGGGAAGTAGCCTATTGAATGTCAGTAACCTCTATTATCCGGAACTATTTTTTTCGGACTCTCGAAATATTCGTTTTGATAAAAGATATATAAAGATTTTCAAAATTGTTTATTTTAAGGACTGAATATAAAAAACAATAAAAAAAAACATAAATTTCGCATAAAGAATGAAGTCGGATAATGAGTCGCCGAGATATTTGTAATCCTATTTTTCACACTCTTCGACCCTGTATTTCAGTCAATTTTCGATTCAAAGATATATTTTAATTGGAAATGAGACGGTTAATCCGACGAAATAAACTATTAGTTAATATGATTATCATTTTCGGAGTTATAAGGATTTTTCTTTTACGGAATTCGGTATTACTCGATTATCCCGTTGACCAAAAATCTATCGCCAAACTATAGGATTAAATCCCAATAACGGCTTATCGTAAATGTCACATTCACTTGACATTAAACACGTTACACGTTTCTGTTGCGTCATCAAGTGATTTTTAATTCGACGTTGTATTTGTACTTTTAGTAAAATTTTCCTAATTTATTTGTCCTTTCGTTATTTAAAATGAAAATTATGCCAATTTGTATAATTTTGCGAGTAGATTGGCGATTTATATAATTTGTCGAAATGGGTCGACGTGATAATCAAGTAGCACCCTCAATTCAGTAATATTACTATGCATTAAAAATGTTTAAATTTTATTTTGGAATTGCAATGCATTTTATAAATAGTTTACGCATGTTTTATTTTCATATTTTATATTATGCATGCCCATAATGGATAAGCATTACGGTGGCCCCCAACGACTACTTTCTAAATGCTTCTTTTAAATCCTTAAAATATTTCTGCGTTATATAAAGATAAAGAAGGCTTTTGAGTAACTTTGAAGTACACTGGTGTGCAAAAATTAAGGAAAAGTCACAAAATGCTAATTTTCAAATACGCGAATACTCAAAAGGAAATAATATAATTCGAGTAATTACTATTTCTACAACACAGCTAATCCATATAACATATCATTCATGTCGCATATGGTCACAAGTGTCACAGTCACTACGGTGAAGCAAAAAATAGGAAATTCCATACATCTCAAAATAAGTCTCAAATGATCACTATATGTGACTCCACTGAGACGTCAATGTGACTGCTGCTTTGTGACGAGTCACCAGGTGACTTTACGATGTAGTTAAATTGTGACTCTCATGTGACTGTCATTTTTAGACTCAATTTCAAAGTCATCATGAACGTTGCATTATGATCACCAAATAATATCACATTATAGTCACATGGAGATTTTCCCCAAAAAAGCACAATGGTGACTTCACAGTAGTCCCTCTGTCACCTGAAAGTCATAATGTGACTTTAATGTGACTATATTTGGTAACTTAACACAATGCAGCGTTCACGATGACTTTGAAATTGAGTCTACAGATGACAGTCACATGTGAGACACAATGTAACTATATTGTAAAGTCACATGGTGACTCGCCACAAAGCAGCAGTCACAGTGACGTCTCAGTGGAGTCACATATAGTGATCATTTGAGACTCATAATGAGATATATGGAATTTCCTATTTTTTTGCTTCACCGTAGTGACTGTGACACTTGTGACCATGTGTGACATGAATGAGATGTTATATGGACTAGTTGTGTTGTAGAGATAGCAACTACTCGAATTATATTATTTCCTTTTGAGTGTTCGCGTATTTGAAAATTAGCATTTTGTGACTTTTCCTTAATTTTTGCACACCAGTGTATTTACAGTATGTTTTCGTTCCTGGTTATATTATATTTTCGTAGATTAAGAAAGGTTTGTGTTATTTTACAGAGAAGATAATTTTCATACTATTTTTTAGCATCAAAAGTGAAAGAGTGTTTTATATATACAGGGTGTCCCAGAAGTATTGGGACAAACTTTAAGGGGAGGTAGAGGACATCACAAGGATTCAGATTTGCACAGCAACCCATGGTCGGAAACGCTTTCCTGTCGCGGTAGCGACGACATAAGACACAAGAATGAAAGGACACGAACAGGGAGAGAAAACATGTTTATTATTCTTAGTACTGTAAAAATGCCGGGACAATGCTGGAAAGTGTTGAGGAACTTGTTGCACGCATCGTGGCAGCTGCTGGGGAAGTCCGGGGGCACTGCCAGTATTTTCGAGGCATTAGATCTTCCATACGCCGGAGATGCGCTTCCATGCATCAGTGCCCGGGGGATCGATTCTGGTGTGATCGGGTAAATACTGCCGGTAGGGATCGGGATCGCCGTGTCATAGCGATGGCCGGGCGAAGAGCTATTCTGGTCTCCTCTCGTTATCCCACAGAGGAGGATGAAACACAGAATATTCCCTGCGTGCAATCAGACACATTTGTAGCCAATCAAATGAAAGTGATCACGTGTTTTTGTTTGTTTGGGAGAGGGAAACAGCTGTCTTGCTTTGTCCAGTAGGAATGAATGCCATTATTTTACATCAGCGTGTAATCTGTTTAAAATTTCCTGGCCTAAGAAAAAATGTCCATTGTATTTTTAATTATGCATAAAATACTATTTGTTATTATTATTGAACCAATTTTTTGAGCGAAACTTCTTTCGATTTTAATATCAGAAAATGATTAGTAAATGTTATAGTGAAATAGACAGATTTTTTTCAGACTGCAAAATATTTTTGAAAAATATTGGGGGGGAGGGGGTGTTGTAGGTTCTACCAAGCTCTACATAAATATTTGAAGCCGAATATATAATCGATTTAAAAAAAATAAACATAAAATAACTTTTATTTATTTGTATCTTTAGACAACTTTTATTTTAAATTGATTATAATTATCACACCAGTACTGAAAAAAATATAAATTAGGCCGAATATTTAAATATATTTTAGTTTTACCTTTATTTTTAAAAAATCTTGCTTTGCTTATGGAGCGGACAACTAACTAGCGAACAACTAACATTCGGCTAATTAGTTGTTCTTAATCTCAAATCTACATTAAACTTAAAGAATATATGCATATATAATAAGTGTATTAATTTAGTATTGTACTTAAATGTCTCCCACCTTCCTTGTTAAATTCATTTTTAGATTCACCACGATTTAATTATTTTGACAATAAAAATATTCTAAGGAAAGTCTCTCAAATGTTATTTTCCCTTAGTTTTATTTATTAATATTTTAAATACTTACAGAGATCATCAATAATTTTTATTACTTAATTAAAAAAAAAAAAAACTAAATACGTTAATGAAAAATTGTTGTTGTATCTTTATCAATTCACTGAAAATCTTGGTTCTTTGTGAAAAATATAATTAGAATCAATTAAATCATTAAATGTAAAAACAAATAACAAAATGCTTTTTAAATTATTATTATTGTAAAACGGATCTAAAAAATATTGTTTTCTTCGCTCAATAACGCAAAATTTTCGAACACAAATGCAGGGGCTGGTTAAAAAAAACCTTCCAACTGGGCCGTGGCACTGAATCTCTTTGATTTTAGGGGGTGCTGAACTTGGTGGGCAAATTTTACAAAGCTAATATTTAAAATCTAATTCCATCTTGTACAGATTATACTGCATATTTTGTGCTATTGGAGTCGTGAAAGATTAAACACAAATAATATATTTATCTAAATATGTATTTATATATTTATATCTGTATTTTAAGACATAGAACGCATTTAATTTTTTGTGACAGCATAGGAAGGGGCGTTGAATGAATACCAGGCCTTCGTCCTCTCCTCTTTTGTTTCACCGGGCCCTGTACATTCACAGACTCATTTTAAAACACAAAACGGTTGTTCTCTACAATACTTGCAAATTTGGCCAAGCAGTCTGACTTGAATGATGCATATGTAAATTTTCATAAAAATTAGATAAATGGTAAGAAATCAGTTAATTATTGAAGATTTTAATAGCAGCAGAAATCGTTTTAAAAATTTGACTTAACAAAATAAATAAATAAATAAATAAATAAATAAAAATTTGTGGAAAAAATAAAATGAAAAATGTGAAGGAATGACAAGTGAGGGAATGATGAAATAAGACATTTTTACTAATTGTAGGGAAAAATGCAAAATTATGAAGAAATCCAAACTGTTTCCTTTAAGAGCAACACTTAATATATAATGTGCGATAAAATTAAAATTTTTGATATTTGTAAAAAAAAAATTAGTATTCTGTGTGAGGGAATGACTGCTAATAAAAACGCTTCCAGATATATTGGCTGAATTTTTTTTTTTGAAAAATTAACAAAATCTTACACCACCAATTTATGTTGCTGGACTGACAAGTGGTCAAAATGGCTTCTTCTCTGTGAAGGATGCTAGACTGCTACTGCTCTTTAGTGGTAGATATTTGAGATAATAGCAATGTGTGAGGGAATGATGGTCTAACATGGGGAAACATATAATTGATTGAGTAGACTGTATAATAATAGTAAAAAATAATATTTTTATTATTTTTTGTAATGTACCAAATAAGAACTTTATTTTGCTTAGGGTTTTTTTAATTATTTTTATTTCTGGATGGAAATAAATAGGCAATAAAATATGGTAGTAGACGTGGGAGAAAGGTGAGGGAATGATGTTTGCGTGATATATATTACATTTTTAAATACTAAATTTATTTATTTTTAAATTTTACTTTCTGTCCCTAATAAACTATGTTTAGATCTTCTAATAAAAATAAAAATTAAGAAAAATGTAATGAAATTAAGAGCATTTATATGACTGGGAAACACTTTTTGCACTTTTGTAGAGAATAACCAAAAAGCATGAAACTGGTAGATATGACAATTGAAGTGATTAAGAATCGAAAAGCGCCTTTTACTTATTTTTATTTTTGAAGTATATAATTGTATTATCTTGAGCAATTGTTATCTCTTGACGACCTTTATCGGGAGTCACTTTCGTAATTTCGGTTGAAAATGCCTACTTTGCCTGTTCTGAAGAATCCTTTGCCTTTATCGAAAAATGGTATATGCATTTCGAGTTCGCAGTTTCTCAATAACAACATCGAGCAATTTTCTGCATTTTCGAATAAAAATTATTTCAGGAATGTGTCAGAAAATAGGGAGTTTTAATTTGAGACAGCTTTAATATTAAACAGAAAAAAAAATGTGAGCTGTCTTGTCTTTTTGCCGAAACTTTTGGGTTGTTTAAAAAGCCGAAATACAAAATACATGCTTTTATTGCAGAAATTTTTCCATGTTTAAACTTTGAACCTTTCCATGTAAATTGAAAGTTGGTCTGAATTAAATTTGTAAGTAAATTAGTTGACATTTTTTGCAAGAAAAAAAGAATACACAGATTTCCGAGTCAAAGAACTTTTAAAGGATCTGTAAAAGAGCTTTATGTAAGAAAATAGCGTTTTGTAATTAACAGGGCTCGGTGATATATATATATTTACATGGGTATATTTAGAAATCGAATAGTTTATCCTTGAGATATACCATGATATATATTCGAAATTTCTTTCAAAATGTCAAGATGACTTCGATATTTTCGATATTTTATATTTTATTTCAAAATTTGATATTTTCAGTGAAAACAAGTGTAATGAATTTTTCGACTGTTATTAACGGTGTCGTTCTGTAGATAAAGAACTCCCCCCCCCCTTCCCCTCTAAAAAAAACTTTACGTTTGAAGCTGAATTTTTAAGATGATAATAATTACGTCAGAAAATATTACTTACAGACACCCATTGAAGGATAAACTATCTAATTTAGATAAGTTATTTACATCTTCATTTAAAATAATCTTTTCTGGTTTTGGTTTACCTCAGTTTAAAATGCACAACAGATTATGAGGTTGAAAAAGCAACAAAATTACAATTATGTTCAATTTTTTTAAATTAAAACAAATTATATTGTATTTCAAATTGTGTTGTATACAACAAAATTTTCTTAATACTAAATCTTACAGCTTTTTTTTTTTAAAGCAAATTGTGTCTGTTTTCATTTAGTTGATCTACTATTTTGTTACTTAAGAGAAGCAAAAAGAAAAAAACACACACATTTAGAATAATATTTTATTAAGTTTTCATGCTAACTGCAATATATTTTAATTTCTAATTTATATTAAGTCTGAAAATATTTATAATTATCAATAAGTTGACTATTTTGAAAATATCTCATAAATATATAAAAAAAAGAACATCGGATATTTTTTATATTTTTGAAAAAATCATGATATTTACGAACCCTGGTAATTAAAAAACTATGCCCTCTTTCTATTTTTTAGTATTAAACAAAGCGCCCCAACCCTCCAAAGCAGAGCAAAAACTCTTTCCGAACCTTTCCCACTGCGATCTCGACCGCCTGGAAGCACTCGGGAAAAAAGCAACCCACTCCGACCGGCGAAATTTCGACTCTACTACACCAGAATAGCAAATAATCGCTAAGGCGGCTCTTTCCGACCGGTTTCAGCGATTCGACCACACCAGAATCGATCCCCGGGGTCGTAATTTCGAACAGCTACTTTGGTGACGATCGTTGTCTCGTTAATGTTCTTTCTTCTTAGTTTTTTGATATACTAAGGATAATAAACATGTTTTCTCCTCTTATTCGTATCCTGTCTTTCTTGTGTTTTGTGTCGTCACTACCGCCCCAGGAAAGCGTTTCCGACCATGCGTTGCTATGCAAATCTGAATCCTTGTGATGTCCCCTATCTCCCCTTAAAGTTTGTCCCAATACTTCTGGGACACCCTGTGTATATATATATATATATATATAAATTCATATATTCAAAATACACGTTATAATAATTCATTGAAGAAAGGGAAAAGGGTTTTGCCAAAAGCATTAAATTTTGCTATTGTTTTTTATTAAGCAAATCAACAAATCACAAAACAAATCAATATTTTCATTGTAATTCATTTGAGGTTTTTGAATCAGAAAATTCGCTAAGTTAAACAATTGTTTTAAGAGATAATACAATATTTGGAATTTCAGTTCCATGTATAGTTTTACACAAGAGGTAAGAATTCGTTTTTATAATCATATCTTATCAATAACACCGGCGGGTTTTTAGTAATGATGCATAAAAACATGATAATTTAGTAAATGTATTTTAGTTGTTTAGAGCAAATGTAACAATGGGTAAACTGAAAATGTCCTTAAGGGAAAAGAAGGCTTGAGGCATTTTTTTTTTTTTTTTTCAAAATCAGTTTCTGAGTCACAATTTTATGAATATTTATTTCATAAATTTTGTGTCATCATTCATTTGCTTACTTATTTGGCATTCACGGTACAACAACAATGCGATTTCAATCTCAACAACTTTATCTTAATGAGTTAAATGAACGTTCAAGGTGCTTCTCAGTTTTCGAATTTCAGATAAAAATGTATGTTGCAAGCATATTTTCCAGCAATGCGTTTGAGATGGTGTAAGTAAATATCCTTGCATTCCTTAAAGGAAGGGTGTTGTACTGTTTTGGGTCAAAATTTTTGGTTTTAGGTGCATTCGTAATTATATAAATACGTAGCACCTATAGTCATCGTCAGGTCCGTCCATCTGTCCGCATATAACAGCGCAAAAACTACCCGACCGAATGGTTTGAAATTTAATATACCTAATCTTTGCAGAATTTTGTAGAGTCATTTCAAATTTTATGAAAATTGAATCAAACTTAAAAAGATATTAATAAAAGTTTTCTTCATTCTATTAGATCCTATCGTACGTAATTAATTCAATGATATAACACGATAGGTAATGATTCTAGGTTGGTGAGGACGTCCTATTTAAGATGGAGACATATTATTTCCGTATTACTGAATTTAATATGTAGAATTGTAATAAATTTTGTATTCATGCATTTTTGCATAAGAATGCAACAGCTATTGCTCCGAGATCTGAATATTTACAAAACTAGTTACCTAAAGCACCTCATTTGCCAGCCACATTTTACGTACAATTTATGACTTATTTTTCCCCAAATGCGTAGATGTAGATTGTGTAGATTGTTGCCTTTAAAGCGGTTTTTCCGATATTCTAATTTCTAAAATATCAATAAGTGTGATGCAAAAAAAATCCGAAAGGGATATTGCTTTTTTTTTCTTTTTTTTGTAACCAAAAACCCCCGCAAAAGAGCACGTTATTTTTAGACCAAAGAAGTAGAACCTGCTCTTAATATACGAAGCTCAATATTAACCGTTTATTTCTATCAATACTTACACTCAATTTGATAGCTTACCATTGCTGCATATTCGCTTTACCATGTATTATTAAATAAGTGAAGATCTCAAGAATTTGAATGATTTCAAGAAATTTTCAATTAAACATAGATTAATGCATTTCGATTAACACATAGCAACGGTTGTTCTAATAACCTTGTACAAACATCTTCATATGCACGCAATAAAAAACACAAAATAGGTATGTTCGATATCGATTAACATATAGTAGCGGTTGGTTCTAATAACCTTGTACAAACATCCTAAAATGCACAAAATAAATAACACCACAAAGTAGGCATGTTCGACATCGATTAACACATAGCAATGGTTGGTTCTAATAACCTCGTAAAAACATGTTAATATGCACAGAATAAAAAGCACAGTAAAATATGAAAAATATCCTCAAATGAAAAGCAATTAGGATAAAATTTCCATCAAATTACTAAGTATCAATCTTTTAAACAGAAGATTAACTTAGCAAAAAAAAATTCAGAACGTAATAAAGTACTCCAAATTCCATTTGCATGTACCATTCGCCGAAATATTCACGATCCCTGACACGCGTATATTCCGAACGGTATGGACATGAGAATAAATATATGAACAACCAACCAGCTTGAAAATTTATTCAGAAATTTTTAGGGTTCCGTATTTAAAAAGTAAAAACGGAACCATTATAAGATCACTCCTGTGTCTGTCTGTCATAGCCATTTTACTCGTAAACTATGGAACGTGGAAAGTTCAAATTGAGGGAAGTAATAAAAACTATTGACCCACATATTTACAGATTATTAAACATTTACAAATATTTTTAGTAAAAATATAGAGGGGCTAATTCAGGTACTTGAAAAAAGCAAATATTTTCTTAGTATATCATGTGGGGTATCGTGTGAAAGCTTTCCTAACCTTGAACTCAAAAATACATATATTTTAATTTTAGTTATTATATTTTCAGAGATATCGTCGGAAATGCAGTGCAACAATATGTTCCCTCCCATCTATTTCCGAATCTACTGAAACTAAAATTATGAAAAAATTAGAGGTAGTATACGTTAATTTAACCCTTGCAGGAAAATTACAGCGATTACCCTAGGTCACATAGTTTTTGAGAAAAGCGCATTTTCCCGTTACACACAGATTTCAATTTGCGGGCATTCAGCAAAAGTGTTGAGAAGCACTGGAGGTACCTATCGTAGCAGAAGTATAAAAGCATTGTTGATAATGATTTTTGAAAAAAATCTTCGGAAATTAGCCGAGATATTATCCTTTAAAGACATGGATGGTTTGGACTTACATAATGACAAGGACGGCGTACTGTATATACCATCGGCTTTTAAAGCCTAGATAACAACTTTTAATGATACATGTGTGTAATACAATGTTCAGTAGCAGTATAAAAGCAATAAACGTCAAATTGTTAAAAACAGACTAATCTAATTAGAATTAATCACATAAATACTATGGGATTCGCGACTAGTTTGCATTGAGTAGATCTCTCAATAAACTTCCCGTGTCTTTAAAAGTTAATTAAAACATATCTGGAAAAACGCGGCATGGACCAAGGAGGCATTGCTACTTTGCATCCTCCTTTCGAAGCGCGCTTAGCAAAATGCCAAGTTAAAACTTTGAAGAAGGGTTTTGCTTTGACCGCAACTGTAAAATGAAAAGATTATTACGATGCTGAATTTAGTTTTATGAAATGCCAAATAAAGTTTAAATATGCACTACTTTTATTGCCAGTGTCGAATTACGTTCGTCATAAACAGATTAGGATAAGATTAAAAAAAGAGTTATACAGAATAGCAATGTTTGATATTATTTAGGCTTCATATCTTTTTGAAATTCTACAGTACAGCCATTCACACTTTTCTAGTATATATATACAGCATTACCAAGCCCTTTGTTGTATAGTTTTTTTTACAAACTGTTACTTTTCTTTTAGTAACGATTTTTTTTTAATAACGCAGTTAGTAATTCATGTATTTATCGTATGGAACCCTCTGAGCGCGAGTAATACTCGCACTTGACAGTTTTTTTTTTTTTTTTACATTGCAGTGTTATTTATTTGCTAAAAAACATGGAATTTCTGATGTCACAATTTTTACCTATTAAACTTATCCTGCAAAAAATGCAGCTGTAAGGTCATTAACTTTTTAAAAAATACGTTTCACTCCGTGTATAATTACATTTCCTGGAAACATCATTTCTTAACTCTTTGGAGTAAAATAATTGGAAAATATGTAGCATTAAAGTATGGTATAATCTAAGTTAGCAATTATAGATAAACGGCAGAAAATAATTTATTTCTTTAGTTTCCCTTTTTGGTTTCGAACTTAACCGGTTTCGAAATTGAAAATACCTTTTAAAAAAAATCTGCAACCGAAATCGAAAAAGTACAAAATGGTAGTACAAAAGTACAAAAAAGTACAAAACAATTAGAGATCGACGTCAGCAATCGTATGCAAAAAAAAAAAAAAAAAAAAAAAAAAAATCATGTAAAAATATTTAAATTTAAACGAGAAATTCGGAAACAACCGACCCATAGGTTTAACATTACCGAGCGGTTGTTTTCAAGTGAGTGAAGAGTTCCCTTAATATATATTTTTTATATGGCCCACAAATAACACCAAAAAGCATTTTAACATGAAAAATTTCCATTACGTATTCAAATAAAGTTTTGAATTAAGAGATCGCCAAACCTTTTTGAGTCTGATAATTTCAGTAATTTAAGTGCGTTGTTCGATTACATACATGCCTGTCAACTTTGTGTTCCATTAATATTATTTTATTATTTTTTATAAATAAAGTTTTCATTTCGATGAGGAATATTAGATCGAAATAAATTCTGAATTATTTATATTGTCTTAAGTGTATATTTCGTAATCGGAGTACACATGTTACTCATGGACGGGTTTTTGCTTTATAGTTATACTATAAAGCAAATAGTAATAATGAATTTCCATAGTGAATCTACGATTCACTATGGAAAATGAAAGTAACAAACCCAAAAAAAGAAAAGTGCCCAGTTAAACTGATGGCATTGAGCTCACAGACGTTAATATCACACTAATTGTATATTATACTCTTATTTCAAAGAATAATGCCCACAAAAAATAAATGAAGGGGGATTAGCCCCGTTCCCCCACTTAAAACTTAACCAATGAACCTCCAAATCTAATCAGGGAAGCACCTTAACATAATAAACCGATATACCAAATTTGAAGCAAATCAGATAATTCTGCATGAAAAAAAACATTTCGCTAAATAAAGGCGGGGGGGTCTAACCCCCTTTCACCTCTTTATACTTAACTAATGAACCTCCAAATCTAATTAGGAAAGCTCCTTATCAGAATGAACATAGAAAAAAAAATTAAAGCAAATTGGATAATTCTGCATGAAAATCCATTTATCTAAATTAAATGGATGGGTCTTGCCCCCATTTCCCCTTTTTATGCGTAACGAATGAACCTCCAGATCTAATAAAGGAAGCATAATATCGGAATAAATCGGCATTCAAATTTGAAGCAAATCGATTAATTCTGCATGAAAAACCCATTTATCTAAATTAAGGGGGGGTCTACCCCCCTTTAAACTTAACCAATAAACCTTCAAAATTAATCAAGGCAGCTCCTTAACATAATTAACCGGTATACAAAATTTGGAGCAAATCGAATAATTCTGCATGAAAAACCCATTCATCTAAATTAAGTGGGGGGGGACTCTAGTCCTCCTTCCCCCCCTTTATACTTAACTAATGAACCTTCAAATATAATGAAGGCAACTTCTTAACATAATAAACCGGTATACCAAATTTGGAGAAAATCGAATAACTCTGCATGGAAAACCCATTTATTTAAATATAGGGGAGTCTAGCCCCCCTTTCCTCCCTTTATACTTAACTAATGAACCTTCAAATCTAATCAAGGCAGCCTCTTAACATAATAAACCGGTATACCAAATTTGGAGCAAATCGAATAATTCTGCATGAAGAACCCCTTTATCTAAATTAAGGGGGGTTGCTCCCCTTTCCCCCCTTTATACTTAACTAATAAACCTCCAAATCTAATCAGGGAAGCTCCTTAACATAATAAACCGATATACCAAATTTGGAGCAAATTCAATAATTCTGCATGTAAAATCCATTTATCTAAATTAAGGGGGGGATACCCTTCCCCTCTTTATACTTAACCAATGAACCCCCAAAACTAATAAGGGAAGCGCATTATCAGAAAGAACCTAGAAAAAAAATTTGAAGCAAATCGGATGTTTCTATCAAGAGTTATCGCGTTACGTACATACATATATATACATACATACATACAGAACCGGCGGGCGCATTAGCTCTCAGGCTTTGATAGCCTGTGAGCTAAAAAGGGGGAAAAATGAGAATTATTAAAATAGTTGCTAAGATTAATGTAACCAGTAATATAAGCCATGACAATTTTAGAAACTTTTCCCTCTGAGTTGCAAAGGCATTTTCTTCCTGTTATTTATATCGCCAATGGGGTATTAACTATGACTACTATGTTTCAAGCTGATACCTTTAATTAGATTTTTTTTACGAAAAAAAACATGTTTCGGAAAATTTCCCAGAATTTCAGCTGTCTATTTATTTAAATAGAACAAATAAAAAAAAATAAAGAAGCGGTTAAATTTTATTAAAGCCTGTTAGGTCTACTATTAATTTGGAGAAAAAAGTTCCATTAAAAACTAAAGGAGATGTTATTTTGTCACTGTACTGTAAAATATTATATAGTTATAAAAAAGACAAGATTGTATAGTTATGAGAAGCGGTTAATGCTGTTATATATTTAATGGTTCTGATCGAACATGGCAATTTCATAAACTCATAAAAACGTTCGTAGATTGCCTAAAAATCTTTAAAAAGTAGGAAAAAAAATATTTCCTTGGCGCAGTTTACTTTATTTAGATTTTCATAATAGAATTATTAGTGATTTTTTGTGACATTTTTAGTGAGTTTTAAAAATAAGAATTAAATGAAATTTTTTCGAATCAATCTACTTTATATGTTTGTGATGAATTCGTGGAATTCAAGTTATCCTATATTTGCTTCATTAATCACCAGCCTCGTAAAATATCTACATTATTCCACCAGAATTACTAATACCAACCTATTAATTTAATTTTTTTAAACACCGTTTTCACCAAGCGATAATAAAGACTTTTTTTCTGATTTAATCTTAACATTGGTAAGTTTGTATCTATCAATGAATATTCAGTAGCACAAAAGTTGATAAGCAACAAGGTTAAACCTTGACATTGATGCAGTTTATTTTGACTTTGTGACATATAAACGTTATCTATGAAAAAGTTTAACGATAATTTTATGTATGCAAATAATGTAATTATTCCTTTTTACTCTCTTCTATCTTTAATAGAAGAAAGTATTATAATCGAATTTTTTTTCAACTTCCGGTTTTCGACGGATTTACACGTTTTATGGGTCAGATATCCCAAAAAACATGTTTATAGAAAATGTCTGTCTGTCCGTGTGTCCATCTGCCTGTCGCCATTGTACCGTCAAAAAATGTATGAAGTTATGCATAGAATTGAACCAAATTTTTATTTTAAGTTTTTGGCTATGGTAAGCAGGTCCTCCCTGAATTTGTAAAAAATTCGCCGGTAGGGGGCGCTGTAATTGTGATTTTTGTGCGATTTTGAATATTGTACCATCGAAAGGTGTATAAAGTTATGCATAGAATTTAACCAAATTTTTATTTTAAGTTTTTGGCTATAGCAAACAGGTCCTCCTTGAATTTGAAAAAAATTCGCCGGTAGGGGGCGCTGTAATAGCGATTTTTGTGCGATTTTGAATATTGTACCATCAAACAGTGCAAGTTATGCATAGAATTGAACAAATTTTTTGCGTATGCTTTTGGTTAAAGCAAGAAGGTCCTCCCTGAATTTTGAAAAATTCCGCCGGAAGGGGGCGCTGTAATAGCGATTTTTGCGCGATTTTGAATATTGTAACATCGAAAAGTGTAAGAAGTTATGCATAGAATTGAACCAAAAAAATGTTTTAAGTTCTTGGCTATGGCAAGCAGGTCCTTCCTTAATTTGGAAAAAAATCGCCGGTAGGGGGCACTGTAATAGCAATTTTTGTGCCATTTTGAATATTGTACCATCGAAAAGTGTATGAAGTTATGCATAGAATTGAACCAAATTTTTTGTGTTTGTTTTTGGTCATGGCACGAAAGTCCTCCCTGAATTTGGAAAAATTCCGCCGGAAGGGGGCGCTATAATTGCGATGTCTGTACCATTTTCATTATTGTACAATCGAAAAGTGTATTATGTTATGCATATAATTGAACCACATTTTTTGTGTATGTTTCTGGCTATGGCAAGAGAGTCCTCCCTGAACTTGAAAAAATTCCGCCAGAAGGGGGCGCTGTAATAGCGATGTTTGTGCCATTTTCTTTATTGTACCATCGAAAAGTGTATAAAATTATGCATACAATTGAACCAAATTTTTTGTGCATGGTTTTGGCTTTGGCCAACAGGTCCTCCGTGAATTTGGAAATATTGCGCGGTAAAGGAGCTCTGTGATAGCGAGTTTTGTATACTTTTCTTGATTTTTCGTAGTTCTATTGTCCATCGGTGGCTCGTGCAACGGCAGGAACTCGCTTCCTGCTAAGCCGGTTATTCGCAAACAGCTGATAACAACAGAATAAGGAAAACTATTAATTTTAACAAATATCATGCATATTTGCCAACCTCCCGATTTTTTAGATACCAGTAAAATCTTACAAAAACGTTCGCTTTATTTAATTGCATAAATTGTGCGATTGTATAAAGCAAGTATTTTAGAATAAAAATATTGGTATGAAAAAAATCGGGAGGTTGGCAACTATGATCATGATATAGATTAACTCGTTTTTAGTCCGTTTAATTGACTTAAGCAGAAATTTAAGATGAAAATCAAAGTTTGTATAGTATTGAAGTATTAATATTGAAATATTAACATGTGTAACTAGTTTTTGAAATATTAAGATGTATAAGATAGAAGAAAGTTTTGGGATTGGTACATCCAACTATTTATTATATGTATTATAAATTATTTGTTGTGGTTTAATAGTCAGACAAAAAGAAAAAATACATAAAGTATAGTATTTAATTATCAAATTGTCGCAGGACAGAATGGAGATAGTGAATTGCAGTTACGGAAAATTTCAATAGAATTTAATTCATTAGGTTTATTTACCAGTGTGAAATTTCACCTTTTCCTTTTAAGTAGAAATACCTATATTTGATATATTTCTCTTGTAAAATTAATTTTAGCTTCGAGTGTAAAATTACGTCCTTTTGGCACAATTATGTATATATTTTCTTTCAGTTTTTTGAGTAAACATGGACGTTTATAACACTATTTTTCATAGGAAAAAGTGTTTCTTCTTTTTGCATTCAAGCCACCATTTTTTAAGGTCCTTAAACACGGAACAGTAAAATGAAAAGACCATGTAAATTTACATCCTTTATCATAAATATTGAATATTAAATTTTTATTAGGTTGAATAGTAACATTAACATTTGCAAAATTAAGGTAACAGTTTACCTGAAAATTGACCAAAATGTCGATTTTTTATATTAAATGAAAGCCTGTTTAATTGTGAATATTTTGACACCTCATTTTTACCCATACAGTAATTATATCGCGAGACATTGTAAATTTTGTTAATACAACCAGCGCAATTCCCCACACAAATGAAAACTTTTTTTTCTCCATGTTCATATTTTCTTTACTTTCATGTTTTCAAAATGTTAAGGCTTTTTTTGTATTTGAGATAGAGATTTAAAATTTTTTATACCATGTTCTTTATTATATATAGTGGTGGCCAAAATTGTGGACATTTTTTGAAATTTTCATGTTTTATAAATTTATGTGCTTGAAGAATATAATAAATTTCACTTAAATACAAATGTTAATATGCCAAATTCAACGAAATTTAATGTAGAATTTAATAAAAAATAACATAATTAAAATATCTGCATTACAAAAAAAGTTACGCTTACAAAAATAATACCTATTTTAGATTTCATTATATTTTAAAGTTATTACACATTCAATATTTAGTAGGATAACCCTTGTTTTTCATTACAGCTTCACATAGTCTTTTCATTGAGAGAACTAGTGTTTGGAGTTTATCCTTTTTAATCACATGATGCTAAGAATCAATTATAACTTCAATAAGTTGCGTTTTATTAGATGGACATTTTTTTTTTTTTTTTTTTTTGCACAAGAATTTTCAAACGTCGCCACAAATTTTCTATAGGATTCAGATCAGGGCTGTTTCCTGGCCAGGGTAATAATTGCATACTTTTATTTTTAAACCATTCTTTGCATATTTTTGCCACATGGCATAGAGTTGAATCCTGCGAAAAGATAAATGGTGCTTTAGTGGGGAAGAGATCCCTGACGCAAGGTATCGATTTTGGTTCCATATCAGTTTCGATGTTTTTTTTTTTTTTTTTTTTTCATTCAGAATGCTATCAATCACTTGAATGTGGCGCACACCATCTGCAGACATACAGACCCAAATCATGACATTTGTTGGTTTCTTTGTAGTTGCTTCAATGCAATCAAGATGCAGATCTTTCACTACTCTACTTCTCACATATTTTCGCCCATCACTATCAAAGAGCGATATTTTACTCTCATCGCTCCAGATTATTTGCTTCCACTGATTTTCTGAACAATTAGTGTGTTCTTTTGCCCATTGAACCCGTTTCTTGCGTTGCTGAAGATTTAAAAATCGTTTTTTCATCGGAATTCTACCTGTCAGTCCAAACCCTGCTAATCTTCTCCTTATTGTTCTTGAACTAACTGAAATACCCATTGCATTCATTTAACATCTAACAGCATCTGATGAAATTCTTCTATCTTTGAGGCATATCATTTTTATCTTTCTATCGTCAGAAGCACTTGTGTATTTTTTTCGGCCTGATCTTGCCTTAATTATCACTGATTTAGTTTCTTCATAACGTAAGGTCACAACTTTCGTACGTCAGTTAAAGTGACTGATCCACCAACCTGTCTTGTAAATTTCAGCATAGGAGAGACCATTTTCTCTCAATATGACAATTCTGCTTCTTTTTGTAGGTGTCCAATCAGTTCTTGTTATTGTTGACATTGTTTTAAATTATTTGCATTAAGAAAAAAAATAGAAATATTAAAAAAAAACATTATTCTGTTTAGTTACACTAGTATTCACCCTTCAGCAAAATTCATTCCAGCAAAACACCGCTTTTACAAATAAAAAATATACTACAGTTTACTTACTGACATTTGATTGGTTCTCAGAACAGTCATTGTGAGTGGCTGGGAAGCTTTTCTTACAATACACTTCAGCATTCATGACTAATTGTGTTTGTATTTCAGACTAAAGTAAGTGTAATGCAGACATTTTAATTCTGTTTTTTTTTTTTAATTTTACATTAAATTTTCTTGAATTTGATACGTAAACATTTGTGTTTAAGTGGAAATTCATATATTCTATAAGCAAACAAAGTTATGAAACATCAAAATTTCAAAAATGTCCACAATTTTGACCACCACTATACAGGGTGTCCAGTCTCAACGGTGTCCAATGGCTAATTCCTAAACCGTTAGTCATAGATATATAGTTCCAATTGAAAAAATGCTTTAAATGAGGTAAAGAAATATTTTGAAAGCAATTTGGGTCAAGAAAAACATTTATTAAAAAATTACGAAATTTAAATTTTTATACAGTCCCCAGGTCCTATAAATGATATTTAGGAAAAATATCCTATTGTACTGAAAAGTAATACAAAAAAGTCCCATTCCTCTGCGATTAAAACTGACCGAGTAATAGATGTTTAAAGTTGGAGTATCTTTTTTGCTGCAAAATAGGGGTCAGTCACAAATTTACTAGAAATAAAAATAATCGTCAGATATAAAATTTAACATTAAACATTGAGAGTAAATTAACATTACAATTATATTTTGAGATTTTTGTTCATTCTGAAATATTAAAACAAAATATACAACTTGTACTAAAAATATATGTAAAAAAAAAAAAAAAAAAAAAAAAAAAAAACAGAAATTTTGTTGAATGATTATAAAAGCAACAGTCACAACTCTTTAGAAAATGATACATAGTTAGATTACCTAATCTAAAACTTTTTTTTATGCGTATATTTTTATACATAACTTTTGAATGGTTGCTCTGAATATGTTAAGGAAATTAAAATGTCACTTTTTGAAAATGATCCTCATATCACTTTTATTTTCTTTTACATTACACATCAATTATTTGAATTATATGATTCTACCTGTGCGATTATTTCGATGATTTAAATAAACATAAGAAAATTGTTACAATATTTTAATATTTTGTTCTAATAGAGCACAGATTTATCCATTAAAGGTAGGACATCATATAACCGCCCACATTCTCTCTTTTTAATTAACTTTTCTTTTTTTAAGATCTTGTTCCATTTGTCATTTTATTGTAATGATAAAAAAATAATAATTATTATTATTTTTACATTACCCCTTCTGAAAATTCCACTGTCTCTCCCCTCAGCAAATGTTCATTAGAGCAGTTATTTCTTTTATTATTTTTTAATTAAAAATTAGGGGGAAATACTGTTAAATCAAAACATATGTTAAATTATTAAATTTTAACATTTAACAATTTATAATTTTTTTTTGCCGTACTTCTCGCTAAGCAAGTTTCAAAAGCATATAAATCACTTTTGCCATCAAACACTTGCCTCTGCACTTGCCAAGCACGAATACCGCCACGGAGTCACTTTGACGCCGAAACCTCTGGCCAATCAGATTACAAATTGGTAAAACATGGTTGGGGAAAAAATATGCATTTTAAACCTCTTTCCCAATATTCGTTTTTACGTAGGGAGCCATCTAGGAATGAGACCCCATTGCTCTGGACTTCGAAGCAGTTTACAAGTATTGCGATTACGGCGCCATCTGTTAACGGTTTTTGCAACTAAATTTTGAAACTTCTGCATAACATTTTTACAGCTTAGCTAATAAACAAACCGTTTACCGCATAATTCTATTGATCTTTGTTTTTGAGATATTTAATTTTGAAATCAGTGTCTTATTCGCTGGACACCCTGTAGATTGATTATTATTGAGACAAAATATAATTATATGGTCGATATATCTATGAGGTAAAATATAATTGTTAATGGAAGTTCTTTCATTGAAATAAAGGTATGTTCGATAATGTACTAGATGTGGTGGCACCTTGTGGTTTTCCTTGATATTAAATATAAGCAACGCTTTTTGAAAATATAGTTATGATATAGCAAAAAAAAAAAAAAAAGGAGTAAAGATTTGAAGAAATCAATGTCAATATTATCAGGTAGAAGTAAAGATGGGTACATTAAGAGGCTACTTCAGTCAAGTGAAAAGACCGGTTCGCTAATGCTAATCCTATGGAAGAAATTTATAAAGATATCTCGGTTGCATTTCAATATTTTTAAATGATTTTTTTGCATTAGACAGCTGAGATCGATCTGTACAAATGTTGTTTTTTACTTTTTCGATTTTGTTTACAGATATTTTTTATGGGGACACTTTCACTTTTTGGAACCGGTTTCGAAAGTGAAAACATCCTCATAAAAAAATCTGCAATGAAAATCGAAAAAGTAAAAAACGGCCTGTATACAGGTCGATCTCAGCTATCTAATGCAAAAGAAATCATTTAAAATATTGAAATGCAACCGAGATATCTTTATAAATTTCTTCCATAGGATTAGCATTAGCGAACGGGTGTTTTCGCCTGACTGAAGTAGCCTCTTAATACGTTTATGAAAGTGTATACCAGTTTGATCTATATATCGCATATTGCAAAAACTGCATTTAATACTGTATATGACATTGTAAGTTTTTGAAAAACTACTGTGGGAATTATTATTAACAAGTCAAACGACTCAAAGATTAGCATTTGCTAAATTGAAGATGTGGTGAAGGAGAAGACGATAGGCATAAAGATGACAGTTTATGGCCAACCCTATATCAAGCATTATGATGCGATTGAAGAGAACCTAAGTTGTCAATCGCTAATACTTTACTAAAAACTAACTGCCATAACTAAAAGTAAAACGCCAAATCCTTCGTGGCTACGTTATTACTTTCTTCTATCTTCAATAGAAGAAAGTATTGTAATCGAAATTTTTTTCGACTTCCGGTTTTCGACCGATTTACACGTTTTAGGGGTCAGAGATCACAAAACACATGTTTATAGAAAATGTCTGTCTGTTCGTGTATCGCCATTGTACCATCAAAAATTGCATGAAGTTATGCATAGAATTGAACCAAATTTTTTTTTAAGTTTTTGGCTATGGCAAGCAGTTCCTCCCTGAATTTGGAAAAAATACGCCGGTAGGGGCGCTGTAATAGCGATTTTTGTGCTTTTTGAATATTGTACCATCAAAAAGTGTATGAAGTTATGCATAGAATTGAACCAAATTTTTTGTGTATGTTTTTGGCCATGGCAAGAAGGTCCACCCTGACTTTGGAAAAAAAATACGCCGGTAGGGGACGCTGTAATAGCGATTTTTGTGCATTTTTAATATTGTACCATCGAAAAGTGTATGAAGTTATGCATAGAATTTAACCAAATTTTTTGTGTATGTTTTTGGCCATGGCAAGAAGGTCCTCCCTGACTTTGGAAAAAAAATACGCCGGTAGGGGACGCTGTAATAGCGATTTTTGTGCATTTTTAATATTGTACCATCGAAAAGTGTATGAAGTTATGCATAGAATTTAACCAAATTTTTTGTGTATGTTTTTGGCCATGGCAAGAAGGTCCTCCCTGAATTTGGAAAAATTCTGCCGGAAGGTGTTACTGTAATAGCGATTTTTGTGCAATTTTCAATATTGTACCATCGGAAAGTGCATGAAGTTATGCATAATTCTAATAAAAATTCTAATAAAACTAATTAAAATTAAATATTGACATGAGATAGAAGAAAGTTTTGCGATTGGCACATCCAACTAGTATCTTCGTAAATTAAGAAAATTTGTCATTTTTGCAGTGTAGTTTCGAAAGTAATTATACGCTCTACTGATCAGGTAAGATCAGCAGAGATTAGCTATCTGGACAAGGATACAACGAGTTCCGCAATCAAATATTAGCTTCTTTGATGTAGGCTGATGATCTATAAGGCCATCGAAAAAGGAGAGATGGAAGATCCCGAGCAATGGAAATTTGTCAACAACGGGGGGAAAAGAATGCGTGATAGGGGTTGACGACATGCCATTACGGGCCGAAATTTCCAGGCCCGGACCCGGCCCGACCCACAGAAGAAAATTCAGCACGGACCGGTATAAAAATTAAAAGCTCGGTACGAGTCCGGCCCGACCCCGTATAAAAGTTAAAAGTTCGGACGGCCCAGTCCGTAGAAACATTATTGGCACGGACGGTTATAACAGCTAAAAGTTCGGCCCGAGACGACGAAAAGTTCTGACCAAAAATACTTATCTCAGTTTTTTTTTCATATTTATAATCTTCATTTTTATAGAAGTGCCGTACTCTGCAATAATTATTTATTTAATTAAATCTCTATTTTGTTGTATGTGAATGTTTCAGTTATCATTAATATCTTTAATTTACATTCCATGTATTGGAGATTTAAAAATCTAAAAAATACTATACACTAAAATCTTCGAAGACGGAATCGCCTAGGAAAGGGAAAAAATGCGTTATAGACAACTTCCCTTCTTAGCAGGTGTAAATGTATTATATATTCTTTTCTTACTTATTATTATATATTCATTTTGCATGGATCAACACATTTTTCAGTTTAAGACAGCATGCCTCCATAGGCAGGTTCTTTTTCCCCTGATTTACTATGTTTTAGTTATAGCTATATTTTAATAGGCCTAGAAATTCACTATTCTTCAAAAGAAAAAAAATCAATGTTTAACTGTAGAACAATGGCGATTTAAAAATATATGCATTTTTTTCAAAAATATTTTGGGCCATGCCAAATTTTACTGATCTTTGAACGGTCCAGGCCACGCCGAGACAATGATATTCCTACGGAATAGGTCAAAATTGGGACTGAAAATTTTGACCCGTGAAGACTAGGGAGAATGAAATCAAGTCCGACTCGGTACGGAAAAAGTAAGTTAAACCTGGCCCGGTCCGAATCTTCAGGAAAAAAGTAAGACCCAAGCCCAGCCCGGCCCGGAAAATGTAGTGACGAGGCGTGACCCGAGCCTTCAAAAAAAAAAGTAAGGTCCAGAGAAGTCTGTGGTCCAGGCCTGGGTCGAAAAGAGTGGAAACCAGGCCCAGCCCAGGAATGCCGTGAATGAAAATAGGCCCGAGCTTGGTCCGTGCAGATCTCTGATGCCACCTATACACAGACCGGAAGGTGAAATGGCAAACAGAAAATCCTAGAAAACTGGTACAATTGCTGCGAATTATTTTGTTGCGTATTAATCCATTTTCTCAAGCCGGTATCAACAAAAAATATCAGTTTTCCAGATGCTAATATTTTTCACGAAAACATTTTCAGTTTATACAGAATGTATGCATGCAAAAATAGCAACATAATGTTAATTGTGTAATGTTAATAATGTAATTTAGCGTATTTGTTTGTTGAACATCTAATTATTCACTTGAGAATTGACAACATCCGAAAAGAAAAATTAAGATCATCCATTGAGAAATCTGATTAATACACTGCTAAAATTACTTCTTAACGTTTCGAGAATTACGGGCAGCAAAAGAAACGTATGCATCAGAAATGTTTCTTTAAAGTTTAGAAATATTTTGGTTTCTGAAGATGAACGAACACTTCTTGTAACAGTGGGTAAACGTAAAGTTATGCGCTGAATGGGTAACGGAACAATGTATTTTAGGTAGATTTCGTATGAAATACTACCTATTGCGATCGCTCCTATGTTGGAATTTTTGAAAAATTTTTGCAGATCTGCACCGATACCCCTAGAACCCAAAACCACCCTCAGATAAAAACTTTATCTATCTATCTATCTATCTATCTATCTATCTATCTATCCATATATATATATCACTTTTTTATGGACACGATAACTTCCGTAATTCTGCACAAGTCTCTTCCAAACTGATGCATAAAATCAAGGAGCATAAAATCTCGATCAAGTTCGTTAATGAGCAAAATCGGACCAAAGGGATATAAATAGGGAGGGTTTTGTAAAAACCGAAAAAACCCCATAACTTCTTTGTGCATATCAAATCAGTTTAAAGTTTCTATTCCTTCTAAAAAAGGGCCAAAAATTTATGTAACACAGATTTTTGATAAAATTAAAAATGGGCTCAAGGGGCGCAAAAAACAAGATTTAGGGAGAAAAAATTCATAACTTCGTCAATTCTCAACATTTAAATTTATTATAAATGTTCTTAATATTATCTAAAACTTTTATATTGACAACTTTCTGATAGGACCAATTCGTACAAAAAAATAAATAAATAAATAAATAAATTAATTAAAAATTAAAAACGAATACCAAAAAAAAGGGAGGGGGTGTTGAAGAAGAAAAAATTCATAACTTCGTCAATTCACAAGACATAAAATCCGCATGAATTTATTATACATCTTCTCAATCTTATCTACAACATTTAAACTGACAAGTTTTTGATAGGACCTATTCTTACAGCAAAAACAAATTAAAAATACATACCGGTTGAAGAAAACAATCATTGTATTACGGTTGTATTCAAATCCAAACTGCTTATTTTCTGACTCATTTTTAAATTCATTTTTACTCTCAAACGTATCCAATTGCTAGGTTTTCTTATTCAGAAACTAATGTACCGTAATGGTCAATTTTTTGATAGAGGCAGAATATATTTCAAAAAATGATGTCAAAGTTGTCATTTTGAACCGAATTTCCCGAAGCGATTGTGTTGGAAACGAAAAATATTGTCCTACTGAGAAAATAATTGTTTATAAATCAAGTTTTAATTAATTGAACGAAAAATAAAAACACAGGTCGCTTATAAATCTCTTCAAAAGTCACGTCAGCAAGTTTCATATTTTTTTCTATTTAAAATGAATCTGAAAATGTGCCAGAAAATTTCGAGTTGTTGAACATGGAAAAGTATTTTTTTGAATGCCGCCTTAACATGATTCTGATAAAACCAGCTCTTATATAAAAATGAAATTAAAATCCCTGTCGGCCGAGCTTACAGGGATTTTTTTTGTAAATTAAGAAGGATTTTTTTTTTTCGGGGTTTCGATGATACTGTTCAATTTTATCATTTTAGAAATATCACTAGTTTTCGATCTCAAATTGAATTTACTCCGGTTTCAATGTTGTAATGGATGTATGCTGTAATTATTTACCTGGACTATTTTACATAAATCTGACATTCCATTATTAGAAAAACAACAACAACAAAACTGCCTGGAACTCTTTTTTTTTACAAACTTCTATTAAAATAGGTATGCTGTTGTGAGAAGTATACATAATGTTTTAGTCTTGTTTATAGCATTAAAAAGGTCAATATAATTATAGTTAAAAGTTACATAAGTGATACACCCATGACAATTATTTCATCTTCCTACATATTACACTGAGGTGGTGAGATCGGTATTTTGTCTGTGTCCGATAGAAATGAGACGGGTTCAGTTCGGTCTCCATCTCCAGCACCTGGCTCGAGAAGGGCTCGAGTTCAATTATCGTACAAGTCTTAGAGCTCGGTACGTCTAGGGCTCAAAGGGAAAATTTTATTGATTCACAAATTGCAAAAAGGTTTAAGGTATCTGTATGCATTTAAACTGCCAATTTTGATCAAAATTTCAATTCCAAAACTTACTGTTTTCGAAAAAAAAAAAAGTGGGTGAATTTTGTGATCCTGGAGCTTTTTAAACATTTATATTTCTTACAAAAATTCAAGTTGAAAATTGTTTATATTTTAATTTATTTTTTCAAAAGTTTTTTTCTTTTTTTTTTTTTTTTTTTTTGGTAAAATTCTGTGGCAAAATTTCGATAACTCAATAAATAATAGTTCAATAATTACCTCAAAATTTTAAAAATATCGAAATTTAAATAAATGAGATATGAATAAATCACAAATCCTTTGCTATATTGGTGTGCAAACCTTTAATGTAGATTAAAAACATTAAAATCTTCTACAGTTTCAGCACACATCCGTAGCCATCCTCAGTAACGTAAATCAATTAAGATGGATCAGCAATGTCAAAACCTCGTCCGACAGAAAATCGTACAAACGAGAAAAAAATAACCAATGAGCCGAAAGACGGGGAAAAATTGCAAGTTAAAAATATTAGAACCATATAATTATGTAAAACTAAGCAACGAAGAACGATATGCTATATACTAAAACCTTTCCTGAAAAATTATCTAATATGATAGTCCAATCAAAACCCATTCAGCGGAAATTCTTGTAAGCTGCGGGGACTTCATTCTCGAATTTATTTTATATATCAGGGGATCCAACCCGGATCGTCCGGTTATATAATATAAGGGAAAACCATTTTTTATATTAATATATCTTATTTAGATACTCACGAACTACACCAAAAAGCATTTTAATTTAAAAAGTATCAATTTCGCATTCAAGAAATTAATTAAAAGCGACACTTTAATATTAGTTAATAGCCGAAGAAATCGCTAAATATTTCGTTACTTATAGCAGTTATTTTTATTTCTGATCATTTCAGTTATTTAAGCACATAGTTCGATTACATATATGTTACATTTCTGTTTTATTTATATTATTTGATTTTAATTTGATTGATGAGGTTTTAACTTTGTTGTGGAATATCACAAGCCCAGTGGCGTAGTGGTTAGAGCATCTGACTGCCGCACTGCAGGTCGAGAGTTCGTCTCCCAGGTTCACTCAGCCTTTCATCCCTTCGGGGTCGATAAAACGGGTATCAAGCTTGCTTGGGAACTAAACACCGAGAACCCCGCGTTTGTCTAACCACCTAGCCGGGGCGTATGCTGCATAGCAACTCGGTGTCCAGAGTCAAGAAAACAGGGATGGGCACTGTCGGCCCAGATCCTTCATGGATTGTATAGCCATAGAGTTTAGTTTAGTTAGTGTGGAATATCAGCAGGGAACAAATGCTGAAGTATTTATACAGCAGGGCGCCGATTATCCGAACCTGTAGGGACCGGAATTAGTTCGGATAAGCAAAAGTTCGAATAATTGGACAGGCAATTTTTGTGATGTTTCAGACCGTTCCAAAATGGTTAAAATGCATTTTTTACGTCTTACAAGTTTGTTTCTTTAATGGAACAAATGTAAGCTTTTAAAAACATAGTAGCGGATAGGTAGATTTAAAAAATTCTTTTGTGTGTACATAATTTTCCTTCGCATTTTAACCAGGTTTAGGTTTGGAAGCTATTAGAGCTGGCAGGTATGTGATTTTTTTTTTTTTTTTTTTTTTTTAATTTTTGGGGGGTATTTTTTTATCATTTTCTGAGCTGCAAAATTTGGAATTTAAGCAAAAAAGCTTTAGATTGTTTTTTGCTTTAAAGGAGATATTCTTTTCAATATTACCATATCACGAATTCTTCCCAATTACATAAGTTGGATAGAATCAGCATTCTCCTGTCGTTCCAACCATTTCATAGCTGTTTGAAAACATTCTTGAAAGGCTTCATTATGTGATTGGCCTGGATTATTATCATAATATTCGTTTTCATTTTCCTCGAAAATTTTAAATTGCATGAAAATAACCAGTCTTTTTCGGACAGACGTGTAAAAAATTGAGATAGATAAAAGGGGAAAGTTTCGCGAATTGGACTTTACTCCCACCGATCCAGAAAACGTTTTCGATTTCAAGGCCAGTCCTGAAAAAATAATTAGAGAAAAGAAATCGATATTCGGATAATTAGAGAGTTCGGTTAATTACAGTTCGGATAGTCGGCGCTATACTGTATTAACTTAATTGAAAACTGATTTATTTTTTATAATCGTCTGCATGCGATATTGATTGATTAAAAAAAAATCATGCTTGAACATTATTTTAAAAACCACAAAAATATGAATAAACTGCGATACAGTTTTCAAACAAATTGCAATACATTTTTAAAGCAAATTGCGGTTGTAAGTACACTTATTTCTCTATTCGACGGTGTAAAAATTAAAAATGCGTGATGTATAGAATTTTAAAAAACTGCAGTAAAATCAAAACTTGATCGCTTGCTGTTGCAACATAAAAACAAGTGGGTAAGTGTGATCACAGATCGCACAGAGGGTTTCGTTTAATATTCCTTTCAAAACACTTTATCCTTTTTGCAAAATCTGTTAGTTCCACATTTCGCAACCAGGGGGCGCACTCTATTCTACACAAACCTCTATCCAAATGAAACTCCGTTTTACAACCTATCCGTAGATAAATATATCTACGGATAAATACGGATAAATACGGATAAATACGCTTGAATATATCTACGACTAATAAGTCGAGGGGATCGGGCCCATAGCAACTGAGATAGTTAGGGGCCCTCTGGCGGTAAAAAGTGGAACTAAAATGTATAAGGCTGTGCATAATATGAAAGAGCGGCCAAAGGGGTGTCGCCAAAAGTTAGAAAGTGCCCTAGGTGCCCAGGGTGAAAAGGGTGGAGGTTAGAAAAATTACTTAAAATACACAAGTTAGAGACCGGAGGGGTAAATATAAGACTTTTTGAAATTTCATGATTTGGCGTGTGATCGTAAGTGTTCAGCTATAAGTATTCAAAATTTCAAATCTTCAACTTAATTAGGGACTCTGTTAGAAAAAAAAAAAAAAAAAAAAAAAAGATTAAAATACACAAGTTAGAGCCTACACGGGTAAATATAAGACTTTTTTCAAAATTTTATGATTTGTCGCTTGATGTGAGGTGTTCAGCTATAAGAATCAAAAATTTCAAGTCTCCAACATATATAGTTTCTGAGAACGGGCTCTGTGACAGACAGACAGAGGAGTGAGACGAATAGGGTTTCGTCAGATGAACGAAACCCTAATGATGTCAGCATTACGGACATACATGTTTGTCTTTTATAATGTTGATTGTAGATGGAAAATCATCTATTTAAAATTTTCCATGGGTTAACATGGGATCGTCGAAAGGGAAATCTTGTATTTGTCAAGCGTTCCCTAATAGAAGAAGATAAAAATAAAAGGTTTGCAGCGATGCAGAGGGCGTGATGCCGATGATCACACAACTTCTCTGGTCGCAGTCGCGCTCTGCTGGTTTTACAATAAAAGACATTACGAAAGGAATGAATAATTAAACACCGTTTTAACGAACGACTATTTAGGCAGTGGGCAGTTTTGAAACATAAAAAAAAATAAATGTTTCGATGTTGTATTTGGTTTTAACTTTTCCTTCGCCTTCTTATTTTGTGCTTTCATCCTGGCTTCACACTCTGCTTGCTTCCTACATGCTCTTTCACTCGTTATGGAAGGGGTAAATAAGAAAACGTTCTTATGTAACCAGGCATTTCCACAGTGTTTTTTAGCACTCTCAATTTTTATGCTTCGATATGCTGGAATAAATGCTAAACGGACCTTGCGATTTCGGACGCTGCTATGTTATGGTTTAGGAATTAGCTTTTTGTAAACAAAAACGCCACCACCAACAAAAAAAAAAATCTTACCTTTTCATCTATTACAGTAATTAAATGAAAAGACTCTGATGCGTTTTGCATTATGTGTAACCTGAGATTGTGTAGTTTTGGTGGATGCACATGATATAAATAGAGTACTGGTACAGCTACTAGTATTTTCACGCCAAATTACTAAAGAATTTGCAAACATTTAAGAGGCGTGAAATAAACAAACAATAAACTACTTATTAAACAAGGATTTTGAAACACGTTTGGCATCAGAATGACATTCTGGACTAGCCTGTATTCTTTTACGATATTTATGTTGATTTCATTAGAAAATGACCTATTGTAATTATTTCGTTTATATAATACTAGCTGGTATCTCTCGCTACGCTGATAGGTTTCACCAAACGTTCCTTGAATCAAACGAAATATGTAGTATTCGGAAAAAAGCAATATAGCATCATGAAAATCTGTCCAGTAGAGCATTTTAAAAGGCTAATTTTTCCTGATCGGGTTTACCTGATTATAGAACTCTTCCACATAATTCTGTAACTACACAAAGGAAAAGGACGTGCTATATACTAAAACCTCTCTGAATAATTATCTAACAGTACAAGTCTCAGCAAAATTAGCAAAACTCAAGTTAAAAGCGGCTGGAGCGGAATTCCCTTTGCATTTTATATATACTATCCGGGCTGCCCGAGTTACAGAATAAAATATGAAACCCTTTTCTTAAAATTTGAAAAGTCTAATGGATTAATTTTATTTATTTTATTTAGATTGCTCCACTAACAACACCCAAATCACGCTATTATATATGCAAATAAAGTTTTGAAATTTATTGGAAGCGATACTTTCGTGGAATATAAGACGGAAACAGATGTTAACTATTTATATTAGGGGAGAGCTCGCCTTGGGACACTTTTTTTTCTTTCTTTTTTCATTTTTAGGGTTCCCTACTTAAAAAGTAAAAACGGAACCATTATAAGATCACTCCTGTGTATGTCTGCCTGTCTGTCACAGCCCTTTTACTCGTAAACTAAGCAACGTGGAAAGTTCAAATTGGGGAAGCAATAAAGACTATTGACCCACATATTTACAGATTAATAAATATTCATAAATATATTTATAAATATATTTGTAATGTAGGAAAAATGTAGAGGGGCTAATTAAGTTACTTGAAAAAAAAAAATCTTTTCTTTGTATATCGTGTGGGGTATCGTGTAAAAGCTTTCGTAACGCTGAAATCAAAAATACATTTCATTTAATTTTAGGTATTATATTTTCAAAGTTATGGTGGAAAATGTAGTGCAAAAATATGTTCCCCCCCATCTAATTCCGAATCTATTGAAACTAAAATTATGAAAAAATTAGAGGTAGTAGACATTAATTTAAACCTTGCAGGAAAATTATAGCGATTACCCTAGGTCATATAGTTTTTGAGAAAATCGCATTTTTCCGTTACACTCAAACTTCGATTTACGAGCTTCAGCAAAAGTGTTGAGCAGAGATGGAGGTACCTATCGTAGCAGAACTATAAAAGCATTTTTAATCATGAATTTCGGAAAAAATCGTCGGTAATTAGCAGAAATATTAACCCTTAAAGACACGGACGGTTTGGACATACATAATGACAGGGACGGCGTACTCTATACTCCACTGGCTTTTAAAGCTTAGATAACAAATTTTAAGGATATATTTATGTAATGCAATGCCCAGTAGCAGTATAAAAGCAATAAACGTCAAATTGTTAAAAACAGACTAATTTAATGAGAATTAATCACACAAATATTATGGGATTCGCGACTAGTTTCCATTGAGTGGCTCTCTCAATACACCTACTATGTCTTTAAAGGTTAACTAAAAACCTATATGGAATAACAAATATACAGAATAGCTATATTTACCATTATTTAGTTTCCATGTACCTTTGAACTTTCATGGTATATCCATTAATAATTTTCTAGTATACAGGATGCAAAGGAAAGTCCCTTTAATCTGGAAATACTTGTGAACGGAGAGAGCTACAGCTATGCAAGTGAGGTAACGATATAGTAAAGCAACTACGCCCGATTTAATGAAAACGACAACAGTGCTCCCTAGTGGTGAAATTTGGAACATAACCACTGCAAATCGAAAACGAGATAGAGCAAAATTTCCAGTTAGAATGTTTTAGAGCATCAATTAATTAATAGAATACGACATTTGGTTTACATGCGGATAAGATAAATCTTAGCCTGTTTACCCAAAAATGTCCGAAATCAATGCACTCCATTTTGTGTAAAC
The DNA here is from genome assembly GCA_963932465.1 of Maratus speciosus. NCBI lineage: Eukaryota > Metazoa > Arthropoda > Arachnida > Araneae > Salticidae > Maratus > Maratus speciosus. Next base: position 129,151,032 of record OZ010789.1, on the reverse strand, counting down.
GTTTGAATGGAATAGTCAGAAGTATGAAGAAATACGCACAATTTATGCTATAAATACGTACTTATCTCAATGCATTTTGATAACATCACACACAAGAAAGAAAGACAAACTGTCTCACAGGGATAAAAAGTTAATATTCAGTATGTTCGAAAAGTTCGCCATTGCTCACGATACACGTTTGTATTCGTGAGAGTAATTCTGCATGCACATTTCTCAGCATGGAACGTCTATTGCAAGCCTCTTCAATACGACGACATAGATTTAACCCTTTCAATAGCGGTGGCTAGACGTCTAGCCACCTAATTTTAATTCCAAAACTGAGAAATGCACCAAGAATATTTTAATAAAATTTTGCTTTGGTAATGAAAGTGCAAATTAGCAGGTTTTTGTTTTCTGAGAAATTCGTTTGAATATTCTGGTGTCAGGCAATTATTTCATCAGTTTACGAACAGAATTCTTCTGGCCCTGAAAGGGTTATTCTAAAATTTTAAATGTATTGGAAATTAAATCTTTACAGACATTACAGTACAGTACATCGTCACAATCTGCAATTGTGCAATGCTACATTTCCGGAATGTGAATAGGCAAAGTAGAATCGTCACTCATCGATTTCGGCCATTTTTGGGTATGCAGGCGACGATTTATCTTATCCGTGTGAACCAAATGTCGTTTCGTACTAATTAATTGATGCTCTAAAACTTTCTAATTGGAAAATTTGCTCTACCTCTTTTCGTTTTCGATTTGCAATGGCTGTCTTCCAAATTTCGCCACTAGGGGTGCTGCTTTCGTTTGCATTAGGTCGGGCGTAGTCACTTTACTGTACCGTTGCCGCACTTGAATAGCTGTAGCTCTCTCCGTTCGCAAGTATTTTCAGGTTAAAGGGACTTTCCTGTGCACCCTGTATACTATACAGCTATACCCAACTCTACGTTGTATAGTTTTTACAAAGTCTTAGTATTCTTTTAGCAACGGTATTTTTTTAATAATTCATATATTCTTACTAATTCATATATTATTGTGCGGAACCCTCTGTGCGCGAGTTATGCTCGCACTTGACTGTTTATTTTTTATATTGATCAATTTTCAAAATTTTACCTGGTATTCATTCTTTTAACTTTTCCCTACATTGTTACATAGATTTTGAACTTATATCCATTATAGAAATTTTTTTTTAATATATTTATTAAACTTGCGCTTTGTCGCAAGGTGGGGCACCTCGGTGGGGCACCTGATGGGGCGCTTTGGGACAGTTGCACCCTATACCCACTATGAAATTTTAGAATGTCATGCTGTTAAGCTTAGCACTAGAACTGTTACTATACATCAGTTTTACAGAGAAAGATTTAAATTTAATTATATTGCCTTTTATTTCAAAATAGTATTTTCAATCAAATTCCACTTTGCAACTTATCAAACTTTTAGATGAAAGTTACTAGACATGTTTGCAAAATAAAAATCTTAATAAATTCTTGCATGCTTCATCAATGAAATCAAAACATGTCTGAAAGTTAGATTGTGTTGCTATCTATCTGCATCTCCAAGAATTAAGAGTTAATGTAAAATCTAGAGCAAAAAATAAAGCTGTCTCGAGATGTATCGTGACCCAAGAAGAGCCACTCTCCCCCATTATAAATACAAACGGATTTATTTTTTTGTAATCGTCTGCACTCGATAGAGATAGAGTTTTAAAAATATATCATGCTTTAGAATTGTTTAAAATAATTTACACCCAAATAACCCCTAAAAAACTAGAGAACAGGAATTCTGCTTTTTCAGAATTTAGTGTTTCCCCGACATTTCCATTACTTCATTTTCTTCTGGTGGACTGGTGGTTTCTATTATTATGAAACAGCCTTTATAAATGAAGCGTTAGGTGAAGATGAAAGAGCAGTCGTAAAAAGTTAGAACTCTGATTTTCTGGTCAGAATGGGAAAAAAAATGGCCATAATTTTTTTTTTCAAAAAAAAATTATGGTCATTTTTTTTCTCTGATTTTCTGGTCAGAATGGGGGGAAAAATGTATATATTTTTTTTTTGCAAAAAAAATTATGGCCATTTTTTTTCTCTGATTTTCTGGTCAGAATGGGAAAAAAATGTTTTTTTTTTGCAAAAAAAAATTATGGCCATTTTTTTTCTGACCAGAAAATCAGAGTTCTAATTTTTTACGGCTGCTCTTTCATCTTCACCTAACGCTTCATTTATAAAGGCTGTTTCATAATAATAGAAACCACCAGTCCACCAGAAGAAAAGGAAGTAATGGAAATGTCGGGGGAAATATATATCGGGGGAGTAATTTTCGCCCAAGTTTTCTTTCACTTTTTAATATGCACGTGAAAATACTTTTGTTGTTAGAAAGGAAATATTATTTGCGTTGTCTTAGAATTCACAACAATAGTTTAAAAGATCATCTCAAAATATGAAATAAACATCTTGTGTAAATATCTTTTTTAATTTAAACTGTTTTGCAATATGATTATTTGGTCATTTTAAATATGACGTAATTTCTTTTATTTAATGCTTCTAACGCATATTAATGAATTTATATTTCTAAAGTTTTCTTTCTATCCACGTGAAAATACTTGTTGGTAGAAATGAAATATTTTTATTTGCGCTGTCTGTGAATTCACAACACTAGTTAAAAGGATCAACTCAAAGTATGAAATAAATGTCTCGTGTAAATATATTTTTAATTTAAACTGTTTGGTGATATTATTATTTGGCCATTTTAAATATGACGTAATTTCCTACTTTTACGGCTTTTAAAGCATATTAAGGAATTTAATATTTTAAAAATTTCTTTCTCATTTATAATTCACTTTTAAATATAGTTTTTATGACGTAATTTTCAACATTTTCCTGCTTTTAATACGTAATTATTTAATTCTAATTTGACAGTTTTTTTTTGTTGTTGTTGCTTATAATAGTTACGTGTAAATAAATTTTTAATTTCAAGGACATATTATTCTTTGCGCTATTTTTACAATTGGCAACAGTTTAAAATAATAACCTTTTCTAAAATACGTAAAAAATATCTCTCGAAATGCTGTAAATAGGGAAATAAACCCTCAAAAAATGAGTCAAATTACAAAAATAAATGCAGTCTACACAGAGGGAGCTTCCAATGTATATTCTCAGAAAAATGGTTATATTCCTATGTATAGTTTTTGCTCCTATATAACTTTTTTAATGAAACGATTTTGACCAATTTTAACATTAAATAGCTCTTAAAATAATTATTCGATTCAAAAGTGTCTGCATCAGCGTGTTTATCAAGCATTTCTTTATAATTCTACCAATTTTCATATTTTTGTATGCAGTAGTTTAGCAGACACCCCCCCTCCCCCCCTTCCCTCTCTGGTCACAAAAAAAAATCATTTACAGCGGCGGTGATAACGTTAGTTACTTTTTTTAGAATTGAGAGATAACAATTTCTAAATTGAATGAAATTAGAGAACGAGTAATGTAATGCAAAATCAAAAAAAAAAAAAAAGTGAGTTCTTATACCGTTAAAGACAATTGATAATTTCACTATGAGCGACGATCACCATTACACTGTAAAAAAGAACACAAAATCATGCTTCCAGCATAGATTATGAAATACTTTCCCACACATTCAGAATACTGTCTATCAATAAATGGAAAAACATCAGAATTTTTTTTCATCCTCGTGTATGATCTATACATTGATATTTATACTACATCGTATGCTAAAAGTTACTTCACGCATAGCACAGTTTAAACTTCCCATTCAACAATTTCCGTCAATAAACGAAAATGTTCTCTGAATCCCTTGTGCATACCTGTATAGGATACATAAAATTTGTACCCACCAAATAATATGCAAAAAAATGGTTAAGCTTTAACCCTTTAATGCCTGATTTTTCAAAAATCATTGTAATAATGTTTTTCGGCTTTTATTTTTTAAATAAATCATGGTAAAAATACTTTTAAAAAATCATATTTTGTTTTAAGTATGGTTTAGGGCTAAAAAGCAGTTTGTTACTAATCGGCAATACTGGTCTTTAATTGAAAAAATAATTTTCCTTGATACAATTCTATAATATTAAACACACAAGAATTTTAAGAACTATGATAAGAAATAAATTTTACTTGCTCACTGCAGAACAAAATAGGGTATTTCGTAAGCTTCCAAACAAAACAAAAAGAACAAGTAGCAACAATTGGAAAAATAAATCTGTCTTTATTCGTAAACAGCACAGATGTTGCCATCTACATGTTGAAAACCGATTTAATAATATTTTCAGAATGTATTTTATCGGCAACATTAGGCATTATAGCTTCAATATTATTCTAATAGTATTTTAGAGCCTAAATTGGGTATGTTGCCGAAAAGCAACACCCGGCATTTAAGGGTTAAAACGGGTACCACAACTGAAAGCACTGTCAGTAATTATTCTTCATAGACAGTACTGTGGTACTTTTGTGTGTCCCTGTACATGAACGATAAGTTATATGCGTACCAGATTCTACAGTAAGCGCTTGTAGTACACTTCAATGATATATATAATATTCAATAGATTTAAAATAGTGTAATATTTTTAAAATAGACTGCAAACGATTTTCCCCATAGGCCTTCATGTAATGGAAATATTTTGAGTGATATCTTTAAGGGGACAGGGAAAGCAAAATTCAACCAAAAAATCGATTTTTACTTTTTTTATATCATTAAATAGTTTAAACTTTTATCTTTCCAACGATGTGTCACACATGTTTATATATATATATAAAATAAGTGTTGAAATTATTCATTCTTTCTTCGAGTACTTCACAGCTTAACCCCTTGGGGGTGAGCGACGTGTATACGTGCCGCATGAAGCGCACAGAATCCTTGTTTTTCCTCACCAGTAAAATTTTACTGTAAAATTTGCCTTATTTAATCAGCGCATTTTCTCGATTCAAGAAGACACAAATTTCTGTTTTTATAAAACGGTGACAAAAGATTAAAAATTTCGTAAACGACTCCCGTCGCGAAGGGGTTAATGGCCATTTAAATCTTTAATTGACTTTTCCGCAAAATTTGGATTTTTCAGCTTTATGTTCCTTTTTTTCAATATCTATTAAACTTAAGAACTCAGACTTTTTTTCAATACTTATATTTTGTTATATTGTATAGTTTAACACAGGGATTTAATGATTTATTGAGACTTATTTATTTTAGGCAGTGAAATCTTACCGAAAATGCCAATTTAAAAATGACTTTCAATAAATAATTAACATATTAATGTGAGATAATTAATTTTGAGTTTCACTTAGAAAGAAAATGGTCTGTTGAAATACGTAAATTATGTTATTCTAACTACTCTAAAAAATCTAGACCTTTCACCATTTCTGAGAAAAAGGTACATAAAGTTGGTGAATTTAACATGGCAGAGATAGGGCTTTCCCGGTTCCCTTAAATGAAGTGTAAGTGCTACACACTTCATTTTCAATACCGAACATACCACTGTAAACCCCGAATAACATACAGTAATCTTCCGATTATCCGTCTCTCTATTAGCCGTCACCCTCGGTTAACCGCCATACCCTCCCCTAAATATTTTTTTTTTAAATCCGAAACGAATTACGAAAACTCAAATGCACAGTAAACCCGGGTCATTCGGCGCTATTCGGGAAAAAAAACTTGGTTACGAAGAATTAACGGATAACGAAATTATTCAAAATATTTAGAGTCCAACGAAACTTTAACCGGATGAATACGATGAATCGGGGAATGATGATTCAGAAGTCAGTCATGCGGAAGTGGAGACTATGCGCATTACTTAGTGCATTAACTGTTTTGAGATACATGCAGGGGCGTAGCTACAGATATTTTTCGGGGGGGAGGGGGGTGGAGAATTCGAAAATTTCCCAACTTGAAACAAATTCCTCCAATTTTCAACTGAAGTGATATGCACAACGTGTATAATAATAATAATGAAACTTATGCATAAAAAATTCCTTTCTAAAGAAAAATTTTGAAACTAGAAACATAAAAATTCTAATTATTGATTTGTTTAATAAAAAACAAACATGCAGGTCCTGAACAAGATTTGACTGTTTTTAGAAAATGTTTGTCTGTGTGTATGTGACACAAATTCTGTGGATGCTCTATCTTAAGAACTAATGCGCGGGATTTAATAAAACTTCAGATTTTGTTATATCTTGATACAAATTAATACTGATTAGTTTCTGGTGTATATCGCTCAAAAGGTGGCGCTGCTGTGCTGCATTTTTCACGATTTACATGATTTTAGTGATAGTTATCTCTTAAAAACTGTTGCATGAAATTTGATCAAACTTCATATTCTGTTAAACCTACGTAATTTGGTGCTTATTAGACTTTTGTGTATATCATATAACAGGTAGTACTGTTGTGCAGCATTTTTCACGATAGATATATCTTTAAAACTTCATATTCGGTTGCACTTCCTTATTAGGCTTGTGTGTATACTGTCCAAAGGTGTATAATATCCGTCTTTTGTGCTATTTGGGTTTGGAATCTTGGTTGCAGACATCTAACAGGATGTGTGCCAAAATTCAATGATTTGTTTGAAAAATGCGATACTTGTATCTCCTTTTTAAATGCACACAATTAAACGGATCTATACCTTTAGAATTCGTTATTATGGGCATAGAATTGTTATTTAATTTTAGCATTGTGATTGCAAATTTTGAGGTATTAACATGTATGGGATGGAATAAAGTTTTGGGATTTGCACATCCGAATAGATTTTTTTCATTTAACATTAATTGTTCTGTTCTTCAAAGAAGCCAACCTCATGATAACATCGTCCAGTTTAATAAAATCCATTATTTCACTTTCACATTTTAAAAGCATTAGGCTGTCAAGTCTGTCATCTCTCATTGTAGCTTGCAATACATATTTTTTACATTTTTTATTTGACTAAAGACTCTTTCATTAGATACAACGCCATAAAGATAAGCTGCTTTGAATGTTAAGATACGAAAATATAGTTTAACGGCGCAACCCAAATAGTCTTTGAATTTCATGGCATGAGTAAAAGGTTCATTAAGTGAGTTGGGATTTGGTTTATTTCTATTTGACTCTGCAAGTCATGTACATCCTTATTATCATGTACATCCATCATGTACATTCTAGGGTCTTATTCGCTGGACACCCTGTACCTTGCCCCTGAAAGCGAGATAGCCAAACCTTGAAATTGTACATCGTGTCCAGCGAATAAGACACTGATTTCAAAATTAAATATCTCAAAAACAAAGATAAATAGAATTATGCGGTAAACGGTTTGTTTATTAGCTAAGCTGTAAAAATGTTATGCGGAAGTTTCAAAATTTAGTTGCAAAAACCGTTAGCAGATGGCGCTGTAATCGCAATACTTGTAAACTGCTTCGAAGTCCTGAGCAATGGGGTCTCATTCCTAGATCCTAGATGGCTCCCTACGTAAAAACGAATATTGAGAAAGTCCATTTTTTCATTGGGATGATGTGCAGAGTGGAGACATCTGGTCACAGAATTATTGCATCAGCTTTAATTTTAGAAAATTTCAATTAATAGAATTTTGAATAAAAAGTTTGGAAATCATTATAAGAATTTTTTAAATATTTTTCATTAAATTCTATATTTAATGCCATATAATTATTTAAATGAAAATGCATATATTTAGAAAAATAATTTTGTACTTTTTATTTTTTATATTTTTAAATCACGGCATAATATTTTGGTATTATTGTTTATACCTGAATTATTATAAATAAAAAAGTAATTTTTCACTTTTAATTTATTTTTAAATCACGGCATAATACTTTGGTTTTAGCACAACACATATATTTCTTTTCTTTGTAAACAAAGTTTTAGAGACAGAAATTATACATTAAATTATTTCTTTTTTAAAAGGAATTGATGATAAGTCATATCATCAACGTCAAAGCAAAAGTATTTTGGATGCTGCATTCCTTTCGAACACTTCGGATCCTATCGCTAGAAGCTGCACCATATTTCTGTGCTCAATGATAAAAAAAGAATGAAAACGAGTTTTTAAAATTAAAATTATTTTTTAACTTAATTAAATTTTTAAAAATAGAAACTTTGTATTTTTTCATTCAAAGTATTCTCTACAATAAAAAAAAATGATTTATGAATCATTATTATAAATGCTCAATGATTTTTAAAAAAGGGGTTTCTTTTAACTTAATTAAATTTTAAAACCAGAAACTTTAGATTTTTTATTCAAACTTTTTTCACAGTTTAAATAAATATTAAAAAGTAAAGATTTCCATTTTTTTTTTTTTTTCAAATCCCCCCTCTATTTGGATTCGATTCCACGATCTACCAATTAGGAGAGAAAAGACATACCACAGAGATATTGGTAACCGGACCGAAGTATCTTATAACAAAATTTGAAACAAATCTCAATTCTGTCAACACATGGCACCGCTTCTGCACATTACCCAAATAAAATATTTTTTTAAGTTCTTATATAATGATTGCTAAACTTTTTATTGAAAATCCTATTAATTGAAATTCTCTAAAATTGAAGCTGAGGCAATAATTCTGTGACCAGATGCCTCCACTTCTGCACATCACCCCAACGGAAAAGCGGTCTTTCCCAATTTTCGTTCTTCCATAGGAAGCCATCTAGGATTGAGACGCTAGGGCTCTCGACTTCAAAACACAATTTATAGGCATTGCGATTACAGCGCCATCTGTTAGCGGTTTTTTCAACTAATTTTTGAAACTTCTATACAACATTTTTACAGCTTAGCTAATAAACAAACCGTTTACCGCATAATTCTATTGATCTTTGTTTTTGAGATATTTGATTTTGAAATCAGGGTCTTATTCGCTAGACACCCTGTACTTACGTAGCCGTTTGTTCATAGATTTACCTACCTACTGTTTTCCTTAAATTACCCATATGACTTTTATACTTATTACCTATACTAAAGTACATATAAGTACTTATTTAATTTTTATGTTTTTGGTATAAATAAATCTAATATTTTCACTTTTAGTGCTTTTTTAGATACATTGACAGCATAGGTTTCCCTTACAACGCTCTTTATTGACACGTAATTTACATGATCTGCCTGGTTTAAATTTTTTTAAGTTGTTTACACCTTTTTCAAACAGGACCTGATATCCCATATGAAAAAAAAAAAAAAAAAAAAAAAAAAAAAAAAAACGCGTGTGGAACATAGACCCTCCTGGTCCAGTTACCCCATTTTTATGGGGCAACTGGACTCATGAGGAAAGAAAGATGAAATATGCATATTTTTATATTTTTAAATATTAAAATGTAATTTTGAGCATTTCTGTCTGATAGAGGAAACCTAACTGAACACATTTACAGAAGTTCACATTTGAATTCATATGAACATTAGCTTTTTGAAGCTGAATTGTCAGAAGCTCCAGAGTCACATTGTAAAATCATGGCCCAGTTGCCCCAACAAACCTTACATGTATTTTTTTGTCATCGGGAGCGACACTAAATTCTGAAAAAGCAGAATTCCTGTTTCCTAGTTTATTTCTTTTTAACGGTTCATGTTGTAAAAGTACTGTTACAAAAGAGTGTTTAATTTTTTTTAATTTATTTATTTACTTTTATACTTATTCCATGCTTTCTTTTCACTTACAATTATGTTTATAAGTTTGTATGTGGTAGTCAAATCTTGTGATTAATTTTTCACCCACTTCCGGTTGACGCAGAGCTTTGAAATTTGAAATATATATTATTCCTGAGGGCAATATATGAATTGGAAATTGATTTTATAAAATTCGATCGGAAAATTTTTAATTAAAAAAAATAACTCTAGCTCATAATCAATAAAAATAAAATTTTGAAACTTGACATGCCTATAGTATAACTAAAAATAGTAAACATGTGTTTCGGAATTTTTAAAAATTCGCCCCAAAGAGGGGTCCTGATGCCAAACGCCCCCCGTTTTCGAAAGACATCACAAAAACGCTAATTAAACTTCATGGTTACTCAATTATAGTTCGATTTTCTGTGGAGAAATCAGTATCAGCTTCAACAATGAGTATTTGTTGAAAAGTGCTAATGGGATGGTTATCACAATAGCGCCAAATTTTGGCCAACCTGGCGAAATATTGCAAAAATTTGGCAGCGCATTTAAAATATATACTATATATATATATATATTCTATATTACAGTGAATTTTAATGAAAGCATGTGTAAAAAAATTACTTTTATGCTTATTTTTTATTCTAGGAACGACATTTTGTACGAACTCAACTCCAATTCTTTCCTAACAGACAGACTACTAAGTCCAGAACCGTCGTTAAATTCATTTGCTTTTGTGGAGCGAAATGCTAATGAGACTGAAGAAAACGAGGAAAATTATGCGTGCGATGTCGCTACGAAATACGGTATGCCGCTAAGAGCGAAGAATCTTGCTGGTACGTGGAGGATCATAGTCAATCTTCCAGGAAGATTCTCTCAGCCTGTAAGAATGGAAGTTTGCAAGTAAGTATCTATCTCTCCTTTCTAAAACAGGAACGAAAAATCATGCATATTGCATAGATTACGAAACACTTTCCAACACGTTCAGAATACTATTAAAAAAAATTCACAGTTTACTAAGGTGAAAGATGATGTAAGAACAATTTTGAAAACGCACACTGCATTTGAAAACCCAATACAGTAAACTCCCGACTATCCGGCCTAATGTGGCGGAAGGGTAGGCCGGATAACAAAAAAGCCGGATAGGCCGGAGTTCTACAAATATTTACTAACTTCTTGCCCCCCGCCATGATATTAAAAGCACATGTTATACACATATTAAGATACATTTTATATATACAGTACATACAGTTTCAAAATAAGCAAAACATTAACATAAAATGCAATCCTAATTCGTAAAAAAATGAGTGAATCTTATTTTACTGTTTATTAATAAATGATTGCAGAAATATGAAAAGTTGTGCATAAGATAAGAGTTAAAACTTACAGTTTTTAGTTTAAGTCCTTAATAGAGGATTCCTTTTCCCTGTTAGCCCTCTTCCGCGACGCAATGTCATTCCATTTAGGCAAGGATATCAGTTGACATCGATTCCTGCTAACTAATGTACTACAGTGCTGCCCCAATCGTCTTGAACCCTTACGAATGTGGGAAAAGATTTTTCCTACAATACTTTTAATCTTTTTATCCCTCTGTCAACACTTCTACAACATCGTTTTCAATTAATTCATTGACTTCGTCGTTTGCCATCCATTCTGCATGTCTTCTGTATTGACATCGCAATGGACCGGTATATTTTTAAGCAATGGAATAAGGTTATTTTTCTCATCTCCCATTGCAGTTTCCCACACGGGTTTATGTCTACATTTTTTGGTGCAAAAGAATGTTCCAAGACCTTGCAGTTACTAAGTTTGGGATTTTTTCTCACGTTTTTGACACCCACCTGGACGGGGACCTGCGTGCCTTGGCCGCTTGCAACATTCTTCCATTTTTTTTTTAAATAGGCCGGATAGTACGGAGGGCCGGATAGTCGAGAGCCGGATAATCGGGAGTTTACTGTATCTGCTATTATCATGAGTAGTAGACAAAATATATATTTTTTTTGCGCAATAGTATCTACTTATTTATATGCATACTACATAGTAGGCTAAAAGATAGTTCAGTTAAACTAATAGCTTGATTTCTGCCAATAAACGGATGTTGTTGAAAACTTCTGTGAAGCCCTGGATAGGAATCATTTATACACACGGAATAGGATATAGAATTTATACACGCAAAATAATACAGTAAAATCTGTCTAAGGGGTGTGTAGGACGTGTGTAGGACGGAAATCTGTCTGCCGCCGAAAATTTTTGAAGTCCCGGCGAATCCATAGAAAATAACATTAATATGATGTGCTCCATAAGCTGGAATCTGTCTAACACGGGAACAGAAAGGTTTTTAATGTCCCGACGACAACCAATTTTTGCTAAATTTCATCTATACCAATAAAAGAAAGTTTCGCTCTGTCTGTGTGTCTGTCTGTCTGCGAAGGCTAGAAAAATCTACCGGACGTTCAAAGCTGAAAAGTTTTGTGAGGGTCGCCCAAAGTCTCTCCTGATGTACCTGAGACTCAGAATTTTAAAATTCTAATAATTAGTTGAGTTACTAAATAAAAATCGCAACTCACTCTCAATAAAAACTCATCTCGGTCCTTGGGCGACGGAAAAAGCGCTGGCGCGCTGAAGCCTTATTTACGCATCGGTAGAAAATGAAGATCAAAAAGAAGGAATTTCTGTCATTATTCAATTCCTACTATTAGTTCACACTCTCCCTATATTTATTTATTTATATATCTTATTTAAATTTTCAATCGTTAATAAAATACTTATTATTCATCCTATCAAGTTGAAATAATTTTTTTTTAACTTGTACTGGATGACAATTGATGTTAATACATACAGATTTTTCAAATATTAATTCATTAATTAAATTTTAATTAATTAATTTTAGTTTTTTATGGAAGACAAAATGGCGGCCATTGGTTATTGAACAGCATTTAATGCCTCTTCATATCTAGAAGGGGGGTTACCATAGGTAGGACCCTGTTCTGTCGCCAAATACCGCCAAGTTTATCGCCAACTTGGCGCTATATCGTCAAATTTGGCTACCAAAATGAGTCGCCAAGAGTGACGCCAACTTGGCGATATCTCTAATATTTCGCCAGATTCCCATAGACTTCCATTGTAAACCTACTTGCTTATAGAGAATCAACAAATTGAGATATTTTAATGCAACAAAAACTAATATTAGCTTAAGGGATTATATTAAATTTTCTTTGATGACCTAAGTAGGAATTGACTTTAAAAACAAAATTTTTATATTACTTGTTTATTAACTTACATCGGCCAAACCACTTAAAACCGGCAGACATATTCTGAAAGATCGTACTCTTACGTCTTAAATGCCGCAATCAATTCAAAAAAATTACTCGTTTAACCCCTTTAATTTTTTTTTCAAAAATGATCGGTTTTCCGAAAAATGTTTTCTTCCTTATTGCAAAGCCCTTCCAGGGCGCAATTTTCGAGGTACCGATAAACCAAAAATATGTTCTTAAAGCCTAAACTTTTTTCTAATCGATGGTTTAAAAAATATGAATTTTAACCCTTCTAAATACTCCGGCGAACTTAGGTCACTTTGCGCCTGACGGATACGATATTTTTTCTACGCTAAAAGTAACTAAACGTCCGTATTTTAACACAATCTTTTTAGAGCATTTCAATAGACCAGATTTACATCACCTAGAAAAAATTTTAAACGTTCGGATGTGCAGAAATAATTTTTACAAAATAAAATGTGTGAAAATTTCGACGAAATCAGTAAAATCTTGAGATTACGCGGAAAATAAAATACCAAATAGCATATACTTTGAATTCAATATTTTTTTCATTTAAAAATATGAATTCAGATAAAATGAAATTAAAGATATAAAATCATACAAATTTGAAGTTTATTTCAGGGTCATTCATCACAAAAATATTATCACGGGAATATTATTACGGGAATCACGATAAAACTATTAAAAACAGAAAGAAAACTTTAAAATAAAAATTGGAAAATCACTTGTAAAAAACAGTAAATATGGAAAATTGCGTCATAAAAAATGTACTAATTACGCGTAAATATTAAAAGAAAAATAAAACTTTAAAATAATAATTAAATTGTTAAATGTTAAAAGCAATAAATGGGGAAAATGACGGCATATTTAAAATACCCAAATAATAATATTGCTAAACAGTTTCAATTAAAAATACTATTACCAATAATTTTTAAAAGTTTTCTCTGACTTATTTTTCTGAGATTAAGTAAATCAAACCGAACTTTTAGAAAATGCTGGTATCTAAATTGAGGGTTAAAACGTTAAAAAAAACCTCTTACGACAGCCGCCATTTTTGTGTTAACGCTCAGGCCTAGTATTGAAGGAGCGGTGCGGTAAGTAACGCTGACGTCATGTTGACGGTAACAACAATCTAAGCAATAAATTTCATTTTTACTGTAATTTCTTCTTTATAAAAATTACATGGCACCAATCATACTTACGGACAGACAGATACACAGTGGAATATTTGAAGCAAAATCCTGGCCAAAATTATTTTTCGTGTATTTTACAGCTAAAATCATTGCTGTTGACGTACTATTAGTAAAGACAATTAATGTTGTATGCACATAAAAGTATGCACTTAATTTTAAAAATCCCTGCCGGCCCGACCTACAGGCAGAGGTAGATTTCGAAGTTAAGTATACTAATTTCACCAATAAAAACTAAATCATTATTAGATATAAATCCACTTTAACAGTTTTATCTGTCTGCTTTTGACGAGTTTTTATTTCCTTTTTATAAAATAACTGGTTTTATCAGCATCATGTTAAGGTATCCGAACACCTTTAAAACGCAATTTTAGATCAAAATATCGATTTTTCATTTTTGCAATAATATTAAAATTGAATCTCTTATCTATCGAAATCTGCTTAAATTTTGTCTGTATCTAAAGTAGAACCCGAGTTACAGCCATTTAAAATTACATCTATTACAGCTTTTGAATGGTGTTTAAAAGTTATTTTCAGCTTTTTCTCAAAATGAAGTTTTTCAGATTTTTATTATACGCAAAACATCCTAAAACAAAAAATTATGCACGAAATGCCACGAAATTTTCTGTACTTCTTTTACAAATGTCTTTTGAGGGAATAGACTACACTCATGTTAATATATTAACTAGTTTTATATTTACACTGGTATAAATGACAAACTTGAGACAAATTTTGCGAATTTTTCATTACATTAGTACCTTAACTGCCATATCATCTGAGATAGAGATGCGATTATAATGTGTGTAATCTAAGTCCTAGAGAAAGTTATTCTGTTTATTATGCAATTTACAAAATGTCAATAGATTGTTTTATTTTTGAGTTATCACGTTTTGCGAAAACGTCAATTTTTGACATAATTTTGACCATTTTTCTCTTTAAAAAATTATTTCTGGGTAATTGCTAAAATTTTTATATTTTTTTCAAAGTTTTAAAGTAAATGTCATTATAAAAAATGGATAACAAAAGAAAATTTCAAAAATTTCAAAAAATCACTTCCGAAGGTGTGCCGATACCTTAAGGCGATATTTAAAAAAATATTTTTCCATGCTCAACAACTCGAAATTTTCTGGCACATTTTCAGATTCATTTTTAATAAATAAAAAAACAAAATTGTGAAACATGCTGACGTGATTTTTGAAAAGATTTATAAGCGACCTGTGTTTTTATTTTTCTTTCAATTAATTAAAACTTAATTAATAAACAATTATTTTCTCAGTAGGGCAATATTTTTCATTTATAACACAATCGCTTCGGGAAATTCTGTTCAAAATGCCCACTTTGACATCATTTTTTGAAATATATTCTGCCTCTATCAAAAAATCGATCATTACTGTACATTATATAGTTTCTGAATAAGAGAATCTAGCAATTGGATGCGTTTGAGAGCAAAAATGAATTTAAAAATGAGTAAGAAAATAGACAGTTTGGATTTGAATGCACTCTTAATAAGATGATTTTTTTCTTCAACCGCTATGTATTTTTAATTTGTTTTTGCTGTAAGAATTGGTCCGATCCATAACTTGTCTGTACAGATGTTGTAGACAATATTAAGAAGATATATGATAAATTCATGGGGATTTTATATCTTTTGAATTGACGGAGTTAAGGATTTTTTACTTCTTCAAACCCCCTTTTTGTTTTCGTTTTTAATTTTTTTTTGCGGTGGTCCTATCAAAAACTTGTGAATATAAAAGTTGTAGTTAATATTAAGGAGATTTATAATAAAATTAATTGGAATTGATATCTTGAGAATTGACGAAGTTATGAATTTTTCTCCCAAAAACCCTATTTTTTGCGCCCCTTGAGCCCATTTTTAACTTTATCAAAAATCTGTGATACATAAAATTTTAGCCCTATTTTTAGAAGTAATAAAAACTTTAAACTGATTTGATATGTACAAAAATTTAGAAGTTATGGGGGGTTTTCGGTTTTCACAAAACCCCTCCCTATTTCCATCCCCTTGGTCCGATTTTGCCCATTAACGAACTTGACCGAGATTTTATGTCCATTGATTTTATGTATCAGTTTGGAAGAGATTGGTGCAGAATTACGAAAGTTATCGTGTCCAGAAGAAAGTGATATATATAGATAGACAGATAGATAGATAGATAAATAAAGTTTTTTTACTGAGGGTGGTTTTGGGTTCTAGGGGTCATGATCGGTGTAGATCTGCAAAACTTTTTCAGAAATTCCAACATAGGAGCGATCCCAATAGGTCCCCATACGAAATCTACCTAAAAAGTAAATATGTAATACAAAATTTACTTAATGTTTTACTGTTTATAAGAGGAAAGTAATTGCTGATTGAGCTGCTTTACTGACAAATAATGTTTAATTAAATGTGGTTAATTTTACTGTATGTAAAGTTTTAATTCTTTAATAAACCAATGCATTAACATATAAATTATTTGCATTTAGTATTTAACAAAGTTGATTCTTTAAAGTTGATTTGCAGTATAGAGATCCTGGTTTTTGAGTGTTATTGAGAAATTACCAAAACAATTCATATTTAAAAATGGCAACTATATGAGTAAGTTTTTATTATTTTTTTTTAAAATTGGTCTTTAAAACTATAAGCAATACGACTGTACTTCAAAAATGGCCCGGCAAGCACCGGCACATCTTTGAAAAGCTATCCTTCTATATATAAAAAAAAGTTTTAATTTGGAAATGGACCAATGAAAATCTGCGTAGATATTCCGGGTAGATCGGCATCCAATTTGAATGCTTAAGCATGGCCTTTCATCGTTAATATAAAAAAAACTGTTGCATACAAAAATATGAAAATCGGTAGTATTATAGAGAAATGTTTGATAAACACGCTGATGCAGACAGTTTTCAAATCGGAGAATTATTTTAAGAGATATTTAATGCCAAAGTTGGACAAAATCGTTCCATTAAAAAAGTTTTATAGAAGCAAAAACTGTACATAGGAATTTAATCATTTTTAGATCATTTTATGCATCAGAATTTCCCGGTGTGCAGACTGCATTTAGTTTTTTATTTTGACTCATTTTTTGAGGTTTTATTTCTATTTTAAATTCAAATTTTCAGCATTTCGAGAGATATTTTTTACATATTTTAGAAAATTGTATTAATTTAAACTGTTGCCAACTGTATAAACACTGCAAAAATTAATGTTTGCGTCAAATTAAAAAAATATTTTACACGTGATTATTATAAACAGAAAATATAAAAAGCAGGAACTCATTGAAAATTACGTCATAAAAACTATATTTACACGTGAATTTTAAAAGGGAAAGAATATTGTAAAATAATAAATTCATTAACATGCGTTAGAAGTCTTAAATAGGAGAATTTACGTCACATTACACTTATTACGTAAAATGAACAAAAAATAATATTGCAAAACAGTTTAAATTTAAAAATTGCGCGAGACATTTATTTGATATTGTAAAATGATCATAATATTTCATTTCTAACAAAAGTATTTTTACGTGAATATTAAAAAGAGAAAGAAAATATGGTGAAAATTACGTCAGATTATAATTGTCAGATTCAAATTATGATTCAATCTTCCGAAATCTTTTTAAAGCCGATCAAATTAGCGTGCTGCGGTGTCTGGACGGGGGTTGACGAGCGTAGCTCGTAGGGGCAGAGACCCTAGTATATCTAAATCAATGTATCTAAATTAGAGCTAAAAAGTCTTAAAAAGAACACACGCTGCCGAATATGATTTATGCTCCTGAAATAGATATAAATCGACAGTTAGTCAGCTATTAAAAAAATGCTTTTTACAAGTCTTGAGCAAATTTTAATTTTCGCATTTTTGGTCAGATTTTTAAGTCAAATACTCCATTGTGGAGACGGCCAGATAAACCTAAGTCATATACGCTTTTCAATTATGAAAGAAGATGACAAAAAGAATGTTTGTGAGTAACGCTGATATCTCGAAGGAGACAACGATCTATAAGCAAACCATTTCCTTTTTTGAGATCCTTTTTTATTTCCACGTTCTTTGCCAATTTAATTATTTCTGCGCACACCAGCTACTTAAAGAAAAATACAGGATGTTCTACCATAACTCATCTTGTGTTGATGGCAATTAATTTCAGGAAACTGAAATATGTTATAATAAAACTTTTAATAGACATGCTCAACTTTATTTTAAATATCACAGCATCAAAAAAGTGGCAGAAGTTCCTATTTTATGCTCCAGCAGTATGCAGTCGCCGATCCACATTTTGGACTGCGGTTACCAGTTCATACGGTATCATCAATTGCGTGAGCACCCTGTTTTCCCAGAATTTTTACTCTCTTCTATCTTTACAAGAAGAATATTAGATTCGTGAATTTTTTCGAATATCGGTTTTTGACGGATTTACACGTTTTAAGGGTCACAGATTCCAAAAAACATGTTTTTGCAAAATGTCAGTCTGTGACTCTGTGTAGTGATGGGCGATTCTGGAAAATTCAGGAATCGATTAAAATCGACGTCGTATAAAACTGAATCGATCACAATAAGAATCGATTCCCAAATTCTAGAATCGATACTTGAATCGATATTTCGATAGTCACAGATTCGCACAGATAAGCTCAAAAATATTAATTTCAAAACTTAGCGAATCAGCAGAGCCGTAGCGACCACCTCCCATACCTCACATTTAGAGGGTAGACAAAGTCAGGGGCCCAGTCGTAAGCTATTACAGACCTTTGAGTCAAATAATAAAGTTTTTAACTTTTAAATTATTAGTTTTAAGATGTAATTTACTAATATTGTAATTTAGATTTTATTTAAATTTATTTTTTAAGAAAGGTCTCGGTTAAATACAAGTTGGAAATTGCGCGTCAAACGTGGCAAATGTGATGCGCTCGTACTATAACAGTGCACTTCATAAGTGCATATCAATTTCATTCTGTTCGAAAGTCTGTAACATCCTTAAAATGCACTAGAAAAAATTTTTTCCATTGGCCGTAATGTAACGGAAAACTTTTGACTATCTCTGTAATTAAATCATTGTAATTTTCTTCCAGCCTGAATTAAAATTTAAATTTTCAGGGACATAATTCACGTTGCCATAAGAACCGATTTAGTATTCTTACAATTTGAGTTTAATAATGTAACTAGCAAAGTTTATTAAAGTTCTTTTATTTAAAAAAAAAAAAAAAAAAAAAAAATCGTCGCTGCAAGACGTGAAATTTTAGTTTTCTCAGAAGAAATAAAAATCAATTAATTTTACTGTCTTAGAAGGATAGTGGACGCACATGTATATTGCTAGGAAATCTTTAACATTATAGCTAGTAACTAGCGGGTTCCTCCTAATATGAAATCTCGAAGCGAACGAACCGCGAACCGGGTTCCCGCTGCCTACACCACCGTATAGGTGTACCCCCTCCCCCCCCCACTTTGCCCACTGGGTCGGAAAAACGCGCTCATCTCTCTCCCCCCCCCCCAAATTTTTGACATTCATCATTTAAGATTTTTGTATTATGTGCTATAAACTATCTTAAAATTTGAAACAAATCGCCCTGTTATATTTTCTAATCTTGTTCTGCCCCTCCCCTCTATCCCCCCCCCCCCGAAATGTGACGCGCCATTCTTTTTTATAATTTTTTATCATGTGTTATAAACAATCTTAAAGTTTAAAACAGATCGCACTGTTAGATTTCCTAATTTTAACAAAATCGCGTTATGTTAATTCCAGATTCCACCACCAGGGTGCGCACTCTATTCCTAACAAAACTGTGAACGAAACTCCGTTAAACAACCTATCAGTAGATATATTACTCAAGAGTGTGGCAATCTTGATAAAAAATTTAAGCTATTTGCCGAAATTACTATTCGGAAATAGTGGTAAATAAACTTTTGACTTTTTTATATTTAATAAGTAGCATTTATCTCAGGACTCCGTCAAAAAAACCCACCTAAAACGGTAAGGAACGCTAAGGTTAAAAAAAAATTCTAGCGGCCTCCCCCCCCCCACCTCCTCCCGAAATTTTCGCACCATTCTTTTTTAAACTTTTTCTTATGTGTTATAAACTATCTTAAAGTTTCGAACAGATCGCCTTGTTAGATTTTCTACTTTAAATGAAATCGCGGTCTGTTAGTTCTATATTCCACCACCAGGGAGCGCAATCTATTCAAAACAAAAGTGTATCTAAACGAAACTCCTTTATACAACCTATCCGAAGATACATTAGTCTAGGGGGTGGTAGTCTTAAGCAAGAATTCAAGATATTTGTGAATTTACTATTCGAAAATAGTGGTATGAACACTTATAAAATTTTTGATATTGAAAAGGTAGTAATTATCTCAGCCCGCCGTCAAAGAACCGCACGCTAAACGGTAGAAAACGTTAATGCTGCTACAAAAAATCACGTGACTGCCTTTAAAAAAAAAGCATTTAATAGAAATAAACCAATTAGTGAAATAATAATTAATATCTCAGCTTGTAATTAAGATAATATTTTTTCGAATTTCTGAAAGGAGAATTTTTTTTTTTTTTTTTTTTTTTTGCATCGCCCTGTCCAAGTGTCGAATTTTTACGCCCCTTACATTCTAAGATGTGGTCCCCTTTTAAAACAGTACAAAATTCTCGGGAATCACTTTGTTTAAATTGTTAAATATATTATTTGAAAAAAAAAAGGTTTTAAAGCATTTTAGCACGTATTTTCATACCTACACCCTTGAAAAAATTTAATAACATACAGGGGATCCTTTAGTTTCGGAAAGCTCCGAAATTTCATAAAATTCAAAGTATCATAAATCAATAAGTTTGGTTGTAAACGACTGAAATTTTTATAATACAACTTACACAAACACTTTGACAAACTTGTGAAATACCGCTTAACTAATGAGAACCTTGAGTCACGTGACTTTAAACCAAGAAGACAAGTTTAAAATGGAAAAGAGACGAAATTTGTTATTACCATTCATAAATAGTGCTCACCAAGAGCTGCAGATATAATATCAGTGTTTAGTTGGTAAACAAATGACCCGGGAAGAATGTCAAAAAAGGTCCCATTGAAATTGGACCATAATTAAGAAAATTGGGATAGGGGGGTGGGGATGTATTGGTGACGAACTGGAAAAGTACAGCTTAATAAACTAGTAACCCAAATAACTTGGCTCCTAAACTAAAAATATAACAATTTAACCTAGAAAGAAAAAGGCTCTTATGCGAAATTTGACAGCAATTCTGCCTTTAAAACAGTAAATCCGAAAGAATAAATATATATTCCTTTGAAATTACTGTCAAAAATATCAATACAAAAGTTGGAGCACGATTGACCTTTACCAAAAAGAAGGAAGGCTAGAGACAGAAAATAAAAGATCACATTAAAAGCTTTCCAACGATATGTTATACGATAAGGTTTGGAAGAAACAAAAAATATCGCCCCCCCCCCCCCCGAGGGAGCAGGTAAGCCCCAAACGGTCGGAGGGGCGACCTCAAAAGTATCTTTGGTCAAGGTTTCAAAATGTGGCTTTATAATAAAATAGAACAAGAATTGGACAGTTTAAAGATTGCATGCAAATTTTGAACGGTATTTTTCGTAAATGAAGATTAGCGAGGAAAAGGGGAGAGGGGGGTGGAGAGATTAGAAGGGACGAACTTGAAAAATACTATATAATAAACTAGTAACCTGAATAACTAGGCTTCTAAACAAAAGTATAACGATTTAACGTAGTGTTGAATTCAGGGGGTAGCCCGGGAGGACATCCCTCCCGGGACATTGAAATGTCCCTCCCGTAAGTTTTGAGATTTTATGCTCTTTAATGGACAAATGTGCATCCCCCCCCCCTATTACGGAACTCTGAAATACGCCCCCCCCCCCCAATCCCGACCGGAGTCGCATAAATCCCTCCCTGAGAAAAATAGCTGCATTCAACACTGATTTAACCTACAAAGTAAAAAAAGGCTGTTATACAAAATTTTACAGCAATTGTGGCACTAAAACAGCAAAATTGGAAGAATTGATTCAACCCGAATCGTGGATCGACCGCGATGCGATTTGAATTGAAGTAAATCAAAACATAACGATTCGACATTGCATCTAAAGAATTGAAGTAAATCAAAATATAACGATTCGACATTGCATCTAAAGAATTGAAGTAAATCAAAAAAAATAACGATGCTGAAGATCCCATCTGAAGATCGATCTCGGCATCGAATCTGAACTGAATCGATTCACCGTTTCTGATCCAAGGGCAGAATCGATGCGTTCATCTTTTCTTGCTTTCTTTTGTCTTTAGAAAAATAAAGTGTTGTTTTCGTGAAAATTTTCGACTTCCGGTTTCTAAGGATTTATAGTTTTAGAACTTCTTGTCTGGAATACGATTTGACTATTTTATAATTTTTTTGTCTGTCAGTCTGTCTATAAGTTTGTCTCTGACAAAAAAATTGTGAGCGGTCTATTTCAAGAACTAATGCATGGAATCTGTTAAACTTTAGATTCAGTTAGACCTTGATATGAATTAGTGCTGTTTATGTTTTGGTGAAAATCGCTCAACAGGTGGCGCTGCTATGCTGCATTTTTCATGATTTCCGCAAGATTGCTATCTCAAGAACTAATGCACGAATACAAACTTCAGATTCAGTTTGACGTTGACATAAGTTGTTGAGGATTAGGTTTTGATGTAAATCTACCGGCAGGTGGCGCTGCTATGCTGCATTTTCCCCGATTTTCGCAATAGCTCTATCTCAAGAACTAATACACGGATTTTCATAAAACCACATTCAGTTAGACGTTGGCATAAATTGCTGCTTATTAGGTTTCGGTGTAAATCGCCCAACAGGGGGCGTTGCTATGCTGATTTTATCAGCAGAGTTGAATTCAGACATTTTTCGCCGGGAAGGACAGTTCAGAGGGGGAGGGGATTGGACTTTTGTACATTTTAATGTACAAAAAGCATAAAATCTCAAACTTTCTGGGGGGCATTTGAATGTTGCGGGGGTGGGGAGGAATGTTACCCTCCCGGGCCCTCCCCTAAATTCAACACGTTTTTCAGGATTTAAATAATTTTAGGGATAATATCTCAAGAACTAATGAACAATCAATTTTTATTGTATTTATTCAATCAGTTTTTATTTAACATTAAAAATCAATTTTTAATGTACAAAAACGTATTGAATTCAGGGGGTGGCCCGGGGGGGTGACATTCTCCTCCCCCGAAACACTCAAATGTCCCCCAGAAAGTTTGAGATTTTATGCTTTGTTGCGGAGGGAGGAATGTCACCCCCCCCGGGCCACCCCCTGAATTCAACACGTTTTTCAGGATTTAAACAATTTTAGGGATAATATCTCAAGAACTAATGAACGAAATTTCATCAAACTTAATATTCTGTTAGACAATGCCATAAGTTATCCATGATTAGGTTTTTGTGTAAATGATATAACAAATTGTGCTGCCATGCTGCTTTTATAAACAGTGTTGAATTCAGACATTTTTCTCCGGGGGGGATTTCTATGGTTCTGGCGAGGAACATTCTAGAGTTACGAGGAGGAGGGGGGGATTGGACTTTCGTCCATTAAGCATAAAATCTCAAATCTCCCTAGGGGACATTTCAATGTTCCGGGGAGGGGGGGGGGTCCACCCGTACCAGCCCCTGAATTCAACACTGTTTTTCAGGGTTTACACAATGTTTGCGATAACATCTCAAGAAGTAATGAACGGAATTTCATCAAACTTAATATTCTGTTAGTCATTGACGTAAGTTGTTTCTGAGTCTTTCGTGTTAATCATGTAATAGGCTGCGTTGCTATACTGCTTTTTTCATGATATTCATGATAGCCATATCTCAAAACTAATGCACGGAATTTAATCAAACTTCATATTCTGTTACACTGTCCTATAAATAGATCCTTATTAGGCTTGGGTGTATACTACCCAACAGGTGTCGCTTTTATGCCCTTTGAACTGGGATTTTCCGTTGCGGACATCTAAGAGGGTGTGTGCCGAAATTCAATGATTTGTTAGGAAAATGGGATTCTTATATATATTTTTTAAATACACATATTTCACCGAACCTATACTTTTGGATCTTCATGATGGGTATAGGTTATTTAAATTTGACACTGTGATAGCGAATTTTGAAGTTTTAACATTTATGAGACAGAAGAGAGTTTTGGGATTGGACATGCAACTACTTGACCTTAAATTTTTGAAGGAAAATGAAAATGATATGACCTTTAGAGACATCGATTAAAAAATTTATAGTATCGATTAAATCGAGTTGGCCATAGTATCGATTAAATCGATTAAAAAAATCGAAATCGCCCATCACTAACTCTGTGACTCTGTCTGTCTGTATGTGACATAAATTTTGTGGGCGCTCTATCTCAAGAACTAATGCACGGAATTTAATAGAAATTTATATTCAGGTAATTCCTGATATAAATTGATACTGATCAGTTTTTGGTGTAAATCGCTTGGTGGCGCTGCTATGCTGCATTTTTTGCGATTTCGCAAAAGCTCTATCTCAAGAACTAATGCACGAATTTCCATCAAACTTCAGATTTGGTTATTCCTTGAGACATGAATTGATGCTGTTTACATTTTGGTGCAAATTGCTCAACAGGTGACGCTGCTATGTTGAATTTTTTCCGATTCCCGCAATAGATCTATCTCAAGAACTAATGCACGAATTTTTATCAAACTTCAGATTCAGGTACACCTTGATAAATATTATTGCTGATTTTATTTTGGTGTAAATCGCCCAACTGGTGACGCTTTTATGCTGCATTTTTTCCGATATCCGCAATAGTCCTATTTGAAGAACTAATGCACGGAATTTCATACCTTTAGAATCCTCATGATGGGCATGGATTGTCATTTAATTTTGGCACTGGTGATAGCAAATTTTGAAGTACTAACATGTATGAGATAGAAGAAAGTTTTGGGTTTGCCACATCCGACTAGTTTGTGATGTTATCCTATTTCATTCAAAATAAGATACATATCATTGCATTTACATTGCAATATTTTTATTTTTCTCAACATTATTAGCACCAATCCGAGTTCGGTTAGGGTGAAACACCCTATATTTGTATCTAAATAACTGTTTTCCGACCCCATGTTCCATTACGATATTTGTTCGTCTTATTTCCGCTAACTAGCCCCTGATTTTGTCGGATGAACAAATTTTTGGTAAACATAAAAATATGTAATTTAAATGTTTGGCCTTTAAAAAAAAAAAAGTGCAAAGCTAAATTATGTACAAAAGTTTCAGACATACCCAGCTTACGCATGATTTCTGTTTACAATTTTATCAAAAAAAATTGTACGCATATATGCGTCTTTTGATTATACAGACCAGGTAAATTCCGCGTATATATGATGCAAATTGATTAATTTTTCAAAACTAAACTAACCCTTTGAGGAACAAAATACTTCTGTTGCCAATATATCGAAATTACGAAATAATACCAGGATTTGCAGAACAATGTACACTCTTGGACAAATAATTGGATGCTAAGACTTCGACAACAGTATAGGCAGCAAGTGAATCTTAAAGCACGCGCTTACAGAACATATAAAATCTTATTGTTCTTAGGATATTCATCAGTCTAGCTATTGACCCTCTCCTGAGAATGACTTACTTTTCGTTCTCTGGTGCTCTCGTCCTGAGTTACTGTGCTCATTGGTTACTCAGGCGATTTGTTGTTGGTGAGTATCGTCCCGCGGGTCGCGATGATGCTTGTGAAAGCCCAGCGACTTTCACCGCAGCTGGACAAAGTGTGTTGCCGAATAATGATATCGGTCCGTCTACAGCATCTCATCCTCCATTAAGCGACTCTGTTGAGCCCGAACAGAATCAACACCGCGAAAATGGAGACGCATCAGCAGAAGAGATAAGGGATTTTCTAAGGACCTACGAGATACGGGTTAGAAGCCGGGGATACGTTTCGAGAAAAAAATCGAGCCTGTATCTCAGAGCTTTGAATACATCCCATCCTCCTAACTTCGCTGAACTCCTTAGAGTTCCGACATTCGAAATTTTACCCATAATTTTCGAATGTCCGGATGAAGAACTTGTATCTGAAGCTGACCCTCTTCTCAGTCAAACGGAGGAAGTCGTCAGTGAAGAAACTGTTCCTTCCTCGCAACCTGATGAGAAGAAGAAGTTCTCTAAGATAAGAGGCTTCTTTAAGAGATTGTCCTGTACCCGCAAAGTAAAGGACTGACGGGCTCCCGCAATACGCCAAAGAATGGATTAGGGCTACTGGCGAACCACGGTAAAAAAAAAAAAAAAAAAAAAAAAACGCATCCATGTGCTTGAACCTCCCGGGTGGATGTGGAATCAAGTTCGAGTTCCTTTGTATACAATATAGATGCCTCTTTGACATATATGTCTACATTTTTTCAAGTCTTACTTATATAATTATCTTAACTTTTCATAATAAAATATATTTAATGTGTATTTAATATTTAAATGCAGCAATGTAATAATAATCAACAGTTTTTCTGACTTCAGAATTCTTCATTTCTAAACCTGACAGGGAACGTAACAATGTACATCAAACAAAAAAAAATCATTCTTACGTCGCCATACTCTATTGTTTATTAATGACGGAGTGATATAACAATGTACATCTTAGAACAAACAATTGTATGTATGTATTTTTTTAAAGTCATATTTATCGATTTATCTCACTGTTGCGTTCCTTAATGTGTTTAATGTGTCCCATCTAATCAATTTCATAAGTTTACTTAAATTGTTGTAAAGGGGGAAATAGAATATACTTATGCACAAAATAATTCAAAATAAACACTCCTCCTATTCCAATAATTTAATTTCAACAATAGATATTTTAAACTAGTGGATGGGATCTACTGCAATTTCTGGATATCATCCTATAAATGATAATCTTTCACTTTAAATTTGAATAAAAAATAATTAAACGTGATATAAAATTAAAATCTGGTAAGTTTCGCTACTTTTACTTTCAGCAAATGTACTCATGTTACCAGTAAACGAATGAGAAAAACTTTGGGACTTGTCAGAAAGTATAAAAAGATGAAGATAATGCTTGCCTGTGAAAATCTTAGTTAATTGAGTGGAAGGCCCTTTCCTTGTATTAGTGAGCCCTAGGATCACAGCCAGAGGCTCCAACTTATATGGACCCGGGGGGACCCGAGCCCACCCAATAATTTGATATCTCCGCCCACCCAATTTTCATTCATTTATTTTGCTATATATTTATTTATTTAATCGCTGAAATAGAATTTGATTTTATTGACGTCTCAAGAATTTTTGTTTGAAAAAATAGTAAGGACAACAATTAGACTTACAGAAGAGCAGAAAGGCTCTTCTTCGGATGTATCTCGAAAACAAATTTCTTGCATATTTTGCGATCTGTTTTAATGTCTTGAATCGATAAAGAACTCGATTGACTAAAATGTGTGATTCTCTTGACAAATAGTTTTTTGCACTTTTCATTTTTATAATATTTATAATAGATATCAATGTATTTATAAGAAAGATATTAAGAATATAATTTAATACAATTATTTATTAAGTTACAGCAATTTTACAAACTACAATTTGACTTCGAATTATTATCTTTCGTCATTTGCTCCTCCCCCGCCCCTTTCGCCACGCACATACACTAAGGGGGAAACATTGTGTTATTTTACACAAAAATTTTTGAGCCCCTCAATATTTTTCAAACGTTGGCGCTCCTGGCGATCGCAACGACGTAGAATAGAACCATGTACATACCATCACCTCTAGCGGACAACGTTCATTGGCTGGATCTCAATGATCAAAGAGATTATTGGTAGAGCATACTGAAGCAGATCATACGACAAGGGGGAAGAATTAACAAACCTCCGAAAATTACCTATGTTGAAGAAATATGTTTACGCTCTATGTTTTGAATGTTTATTCTTTCCTAAAAAGTAGAAGAGGCAGACGATATTCTATTAATTCTTTAGTTATTTAGCTGCTTTTTTATTTATCGTACTTGTATTGTTCAACTTTAACGTACAAAATGATAATTTAGAGTAATAATATAAAAGAAAGACCCTAGAAAATTCCGTTGTAAGTTTATGGGATTAAATTGTAAAAAATCAAATTCAAGTGCTGTGTTAATTTATTCGTATCGAATAAAATTTTTATTGAGTGTAATGTAAGTACCTCTATTTATTTTTAACTTTTAGATTTATATAAATCTAAAAATTTGTCTAAAGAAATTTTTCTGTAATTTTATTATTATTTCTTATATGTTAATATTATAAATATTATTGAATTGATTGTATGTTATTTACATTAAAAACAATATTTTTATTTTATCTGTAAGAAAGTGAAGATACGTAAATTTTAAAAGATTATTGTAAGAATTGTTCAATACGTTAAACTTCATAAATTAATAAAACATCGGCTATAAAAATTTTCGTACCAAATGGGAATATTTATGAAATTTTCTGGGACTTTTAGAGTGCAATATTTCCTATATTTTTATATTACACCATTGCTTTTGATATATAGCATTCAAGACGAAATTTTTACCTTGTTTTTCATTGCATTTAATTCGTTCACTCATCATTTAACAGAAGAAAAAACAGTGGCACTCCGGGAGTGCCAATAGAAGTGAAAACTTCAACAATTACGTGTGTGTTTGTTTAATCGTCAGGAAATGTTTTATTGTGCAGGAAATACTTTTAAATGTAGTGTTTTTTTATTCATTATTATAAACTATTACTACCAAAATTATATTACAATTTTCATAGTAATATAATTTAACTATAAATTACATATAAATAAACATTAATAATTTGTAATATATATTATTATATTAAATTATATTATTAAATTATACATAGATAAATGAACAAATTTTCGTACAAAAATTCTCGTATTGCATTTAAAGATTTATCCGGTGAAATATAAACGGCAACCATTACAATTCAATACTATCCAAATATTGAAATCCATACTCCAATTCAATACTATCCAAAAGTATTTTTATTAATGAATACAATACCACAATTATATTACGCTTGGCGCGCTAGTGTCTATGTGCCAAAATGCTAGCATGTCGGTTACGTAACAGCGTCTCCAAATCAGTGGTTTTTCTCCATCTCAAAAAAAGCTCAACGCGCCTAAAGAAGTTTTCGAAAACTGATAATGTGTGTGTGTGTGTGTTCCTGTGTGAACGCCGGAAGAAAAAGTGAGTTTTAGCTTCGTTCTTCTTTTGCGGATTGGACTGAAGAGGGAAAAGTTCCTGTCATTCACCGCTTGGCGCGGTAGTGTCTATGTGCCAAAATGCTAGCATGTCGGTTACGTAACAGTGTCTCCAAATCAGTGGTTTTTCTCTATCTCAAAAAAAGCTCAACGCGCCTAAAGAAGTTTTCACTTAAAAAAAAAGCATATATCCTCGCATTAATATAGAATAGATATTAGATATATAAATAGAATATCTATTCTATGTTCATGTATCGGTGTAAGATTCTATTGAAAACGTAAACATGCAACATTAAAAAAAGAAAGATCACAATAAGGTAGATACTCAATAATAAAAATATTACAAGGATGGGGAGTTTCTTCCCCATTGTCACTAAAGGACTAAAGGCGCTATGATCGCAATCGCATTACCATTACGCTCTCTGGAAATGACCGATCTTGTATGTTAATGTATGAAGCAGACGAACCAAGTAGCATAGAATAACATCCAAGATCGGACATTCCCATAGAGCGTAATGGTAATGTGATTGCGATCGTAGCGCCCTTAGTGACAATGGGGAAGAAGCTCCCCATCCTTGTAGTATGCTTATTATTGAGTATCTACCTTATTGTGATCTTTCTTTTTTTTAATATTGCATGTTTACGTTTTCGATAGAATCTTACACCGATACATGAACATAGAATAGACATTCTATTTTATATATCTAATATCTATTCTATGTTCATGCACGGATATATATATATATATATATATATATATATATATATATTGTTTGTTTGTTTGTTAGTTTTTTTTTTTTCATGATTAGTGAACGGTTTTAAGTGCAACGAATACTAGGTAAAAATTTCGTCTTGAGTGCTATATATCAAAAGCAATGGTGTAATATAAAAATATACGAAATATTGAACTCTACAAGTCCAGAAAATTTCATAATTATTCATCTTTGGCAGGAAAATTTTTATAGACCGTGTTTTATAAATTTATGAAGTTTAACGTATTAAACAATCGTTACAATAATCTTTTAAAATTTATGCATTTTCCCTTCCTTACAGATAAAATAAAAATATTGTTTTTAATGTAAATAACGTACAATCAATTCAAATATGTTTATAATATTAACATATAAGAAATAAGAATAATAATATTACAGATAGGAAAACATTCCTTTCGACAAATTTTTAGAATTGTATAAATCTAAAAGTTAAAAATAAATAGAGGTACTGACATGACACTCAATAAAATTTTATTCGATATGAATAAATTGACACAATACCTGAATTTGATTTTTTACAATTTAATCTTATAAACTTACGTATTTGCATTCTTAACAGAATTTTCCGGCGGCTTTCTTTTATATTATTAGTCTAATTATCATTTTGTTAGTTAAAAATGAACAATACAAGTACGGTAAAAAAAAAAGCAGCTAAATAAATAAAGCAAGCATGAATAGAATATCGTCTGACACCTGCTTCGTTTTAGGAACGAATAGATATTCAAACCATAGAGGATAAACATATTTCTTCAACATAGGTAAATTTCGGAGGTTTGTTAGTTCTTACGCCTTGCCGATAGTGACGCTAGTACTGTTGCCATTACACATTTTGCCGTAAATGTCCCATCTTGGTCCTTAATCTATGCCAAGTAGAACCCTGCTATACAGCGCCACCTATTTCACACATTTTTCAAGGAACGAGTTTCTTCTACTAAAACCTATTTTGTAAGAAGTCATTCTCTATTCTGTGTTCATGTCAATGTGTCTGAGATATAAAAAAATATAACATGTGCACACGCGCATAAAATAAAACCGGCTGCAATAGCCAATCAGTTAAAGAGAAACTTTTAAGCCAATCAGAATGAGTGGTAGTGGATTTATCTAGCCGAAGAAAATTGAAACTCATACTATGTTCACACTGCATACCTTAAGACATCTCAGGCCTCCGAACTCTCTCAGAGAGTTCCACAAAGTCTCTCAGAGAGTTTCAACTTTCTTCGGGCTAGAGACAGTCACGACCATCCACTCTCGCTGGCTGAAAAGCTTCGCATTAACTGATTGGGTGTTGCGGGCGAGTTTATCTTAGGCGCATGCGCAAACAACACAGTGACGTTCACTGAGTTATCTTAAGGCGTGTTTTGCGATGTGAACAGGTTTCTAATTCCGGGAGGGTCCACCTCAAAATTAAGAGAGTTCGGCGATTTAAGACAGTTCCGATATCCCAGTGTGAACAGGGTATCACCGAGAGAGTTTGTGGAACTCTTTCAGAGTATTCGGCGGTCCAAGATATCTTAAACGTCCGATCCGAACGGGGTATTACTATAGAAAGTCCGTATTGAAAATGAAGCGCGTGGTAGCAGAGAGGCACAACATAATTTGATTACAGAGCTGACTCAGATCGATAATAATTGCTGGAAGACCGTTTTCTGCTGTGGTGTGCATTTTTAAACTTATTTAATTTTGAGTGTTTTACATGGTGTGTATAAATTCTATAGATCATACACAGACCTACTCGGAAGAATTCGTACCCATTATGTGCTAGGGATAGCGATTGCTGAAAATTAATTTTTTACTGCATTGTGTTTCATTTTTACATTCTCCTTTCTAAAGAGAAAAGTATTGTATTCGAAATTTTTTCTGACTTCTGGTTTTCGACGGATTTACATGTTTTAGGTGTCAGAGATCCCGAAAAACATGGGTTATACAAAATGCCTGTCTGTCCGTCCGTATGTCCTCTTTGTGTCATCGAAAAGTGTATGAAATTACGTATAGAATTGAACCAAATTTTTTGTGTATGTTTTGGCTATGCTCATCAAGTCTTCCTTTTAATTTGGAAACAATCCGCCGGTAGGAAGAGTCTTTTCTTAGTTTTCTCGATTTATCATAGTTCTGTTGTACATCAGCTGTTCATGCAGCGACGGGCAATTCGTATGCAACTAACTCGGCGATTCTCAAACAGCTGATGTACAACAGAATAATGAAAAATATTGATTTTATTCGATTTACTCCGATTAGTAATGTGAAGCAGAAACTTAAGATGAAAATCAAACTTGGTGTAATATTGAAGTAATAACACTGAAGGATTAACTTGTGTAAAAACTTTTTGAAATATTAACACGTATGAGAAAGAATAAAAGTTTTATGATTAACGCATCCGACTGGTTAAGGTGGGTTGGTCACTCAGCTTCGGAATTCTCCTCCGTAATGTTAAGTCTATGGACTTTTGATGCATTCGTATATTTCAAATATCTTCTGGGGAAATTCATATTTTTAACATCTTTTTTCTGCGTACTCTTCTTAAAGGATGTCTCTTTTTAGGTGCGTTCGTAATTATATAAATACGTAGCACCTATAGTCGTTGTTCAGTCCGTCCGTCCGTCCGCATATAACAGAGCAAAAACTACCCAACCGAATTGTCTGAAATTTTAGATATATGACTGTTGCATAATTTTGTCGAGCCATTTCAAATTTTATGAAAATCGGATGTATAGTTTAATTACAGGGACAGTCAAAAGTTTTTCTTTACATTATGGGCAATGGGGAAAATTATTGCAAGTGCATTTTAATGATGTTACAGCCATCCGAATGGTCTGAAATTTTAAATATATAATTGTTGCAAAATTTGTAGAGCCATTTCAAATTTTATGAAAATCGGATGTACAGTTTAATGACAGGGCCACTCAAAATATTTCCGTTTCATTACGGGGAATGGGAAAAAAAATTATTGCAGTGCATTTTAATGATGTTACAGACTATGCACTTATGAAGTGCAAAAAAATATACATTCAGTACAATATGGGGTGCAAAAAATAATTATAAAACTAGCTATAGTACGAACGCACCTCATTTGCCACGTTTGACGAGCATTTCCAACTTGTTTTCTTAGTTTTCAAAATATTTCTAAAATCTACGCTGAATTTAATATTTTATGTGTTAAAAGCAGGCGAACCGTGAGTGAGATTTTAACACTTTCTATAAAATTAAGTCTATACTTTAGAAATATTTTGAGAACTAAGAGAAAAGAGACATCGCTTAGGAAGTGTACACAAAAAATAGAAGTTAAAAATATGAATTTTCCGAG
Source organism: Maratus speciosus (assembly GCA_963932465.1). Taxonomy (NCBI): domain Eukaryota; kingdom Metazoa; phylum Arthropoda; class Arachnida; order Araneae; family Salticidae; genus Maratus; species Maratus speciosus. The sequence continues at coordinate 129,117,721 of OZ010789.1, read as the reverse complement.
GAGATATTTCAAATATACTGAATACCTCCAATGCCCATAGACTTTACATTAGTGAGGGGAAATCGGAAGCTGAGGGACCAGCCCCCTTAATGTTTATTTAGCTATCTTATTTCATTTTATAAACAAAAATGAAATTTAATTATGATATTCCGTATTTATGGTATTGGAAAGGCTTTTATAATCTATGCCGTGATGCATTATTTTTTTTAATTTATTTATTGTTATTTACCTTCTTAAAAAAGTACTTTTGACTAAAGTGCTTTTTTGAGTAAAATATTTTTAAATGCATTTTAACGTGGCGAAAACTATTTATTATTGTTTCAGGACCCTTGGAAGTTCTTGTAGCCATACAGACTCCGGCATCAAGACCTCCTGCGTACAAAAATTTAGCCTACAACGCCTCTTAACCTGGAACCCTAGTCGAGGCATTTATTCAGATGTTTACAAGGTTCCAGTAGCTTGTTCCTGCCAAATCATGGAAACAGTCAAAGCCTAGTCTCATGTCGGAATTTTTGCTTGAGAAATTTAAAAAGACAGTAACTTGCAAACCTACATTCAGACCCCGTTAAAATACACGGTTCGAAATTACTCGTATGCTTATTATTCAACTTGTATTTTAGCTAGTGTTGCCAGGTATCCCTATTTAAGCGGGATATCCCTATTTTCAGGGTCTCCAAGACCTGCCCCACACAACCGTTGCAGGGACACCAAAAAATCCTGATTTTTTATGATGCACAAATTCTTTTAAATTTCTCATAGAATGCTATTTATTAGTCTGCATCGAGTAGGGCTTAATAGAGTAAAACCTATGAAGATAGAACTTATAAATATGTCTATATATGTCTATATATCGTCGGTACCATGTGAAACTGCCCAATAGGAAAACAGTGTTGCCAGTGGGCTACTTTTTTTAAATTCAGGTTTCTTGATTGGCATCAGTTTTTTGAAATGGTAAAATTCCCCTTGTTTTCGATTTAAGGGGGTCAGGGACACATTTTAAAATAATTTTTATTTATTGAGTTAAAATTCTGAATTTTTTTGTGATGGTTTACTTTATCATTTGTAAACAAAATCACATGATAAAACTTCTCATAATTCTTTAAAAAAAATTAATTTAAAATTTATTTAAAAAGTGGGGTAATTTAAAATTGTTATAACTCGAAATATTATCTATAGAATTTCATTTTTTTTTTCATTTAAATAAACAGAAATATATAAGATTTAATTTTGTTTCAGCCTTTTTAAAAATATTAATTTGTAAAAAAAAAAAAAAAAATTAAAAATATTTGACGAAAAAATTTTTAAATAAGTGGTGCAACTTTTAAAAAAAAATTCGTATTTTCAAGAGTAAATAATTTTTTCAAATATGCTGAATCAAAATTAAAGTAAAACAATTGAAAAATATGTGTTCCAAGTTTGAACCCTGTATCTTTAACGGTTCTCGAGTTATAAGAATATCAATACGAGAAATGGTGAAAAGACCTATCATGAGGAAAAACGCATTTTTACAAGAGGTCGTTTCCATGACCATTGCTTGAAAGCTAGATTATGAAAACAAACAAAAACGAAAAAAATATTTTTTTGTTCTAATTCAGATAGAAGTATGATTTAAATGTCATTTTAAGCAGGAAAAAACAGAGAAATAAAATGTTTTTGCAAAATTTGAATATTTTTGTGTCCCGGATCCCCTTAATTTACATGTCATTAAATAAGGCGAATTTTACTATTTCTAAAAAGTGGTACCGATCAAGAAATCTGAATTTTGAAAAAATAGATTGCTGGCAACATTATTTTCATATTGGATAGTTTGACAAGGCACCGACAATATGTCTCTTTCTCTCTCTCCCCCCCCCTCCTCTCCTCCTCTCTCTTTCTCTCTCTTTATATGTATGTATAAGCCTATATTATTTATATGTACAGTCGTGGGGAAAAAAGTAACCCCCCCCCCTTGCTAAATCTACAACTAATTATAATAGAAGAAAGTTACTGGTACCAAAGGATTGGAAATAAAGACTACTTTTAAATGATTTATATAAAATTTGCTTTAAATCTACAAATCAAGCCTAAACCAGCCTTTATTTTTTTCAATGGCAACACACAATTTTGACACAATATTTTAAATCTTCGGTTCAAACGATGCCTAGAAACGAAATTGCATGTCATTTGAACAATACGTTTTTGAATTATAAACATTCAAAATTTAGAGCTTCTAATGTTAAATTACATTTTCATATTTTTATTATTATCTCTTGAAGTTGTAATCCTAATGTGATAATTTTTTTGCGCAGTTGTAATCTAAAAAACCCAAGCCATATACACCAATTTTGTAATAAAAAAATATATATATATGAATTATGAATAATTATATTAATATTCGAAAAACATATGAATTGCAACCTACAATTTTTTTGATAGATTTATATTTATTATGTCCTGTTTTATGGGAATTCTCAATTTCAAGTTTCCAAGTAGTTTTCGAATTATGCTTAAAAAACACCAAAATGACGGCTCTATAATAAATAGAAAAGCATAATTTGAAAAAAATACATTTACTTTTTTTTTTTTTTTTTTTTTTTTTTTTTTTTACATTTGGGTTGGGACTAGTCGAAACATATTAAAAGAGTGAAATTGTCACATTGACAAGAAATAATGCATCAATAGAAGTGATATAGTCATTTTGTAGCTTTTCCAACAATCGAGTACCGAACTTCAGTTTGGATACAGCTCCCAAAATAAGCTCATTTTAAAATAATTAATTCCTCGGAAACTAATCGTTCGCATTTCACGAAAATTTGTTTTTAGGTAATAGAAGGGTGTAGATTTTATATATGGTGTCAGACTTGTGTATTTCTATTGAAAAAGACAAAGTTTGGGTTCGTTTTAATATGTAGACGTAAGCAGTTTTTATATACACCATTTAAAAGAAGACTTTATTTCCAATCGTTCGGTACCAGTAACTTTCTTCTACATTACAGAGTTAGTAAGTATTTACTTTTTTATTCTACAGCTTATATACCTATATCTACGTATCCTATGTTTGTGTTTAACAGAAATTTTGATAGTCTCTTAGAGATATATACATTGCAAATTTACCTGTCTATACGGAAACCTGCCTAAAACGGATATTTTGTGGTTCATAGCCATTCTGAATTTTATGTATTTTGTTTAATAAAGGACATGTTTTAAATGGAATTCTGTTTTAAAGGTAAAAATTTCATTGTCGCTGCGATTCCGCTTTCACAGGTTTTACTGTATAAGATTGTGTTTATTTAGTGTAGTCTACTTTTTAGTATAGTTCTTCTAAGGAATAACCATAAAGGGCGAGAAAATTTTCGCTTTAAACAGATTTTCGTCTTAGCCGATATAATTGTAAGGTATTCTTACAGTATGCACAATGAAACTTTTGTGTTAAGACAGTATTCCGTTATTGCCGTTTTAATATGTCTTACTACATTTTTTTGTCCAGATTTAGAAGTCATTGTCCTGCTTTTTCTGTCCTTCTATCCCGCTTTTATGAGACACTGGGCTTGGCAACCCTGCTTTCAGATGAATTTATCAGTCTAAGCGTAAGGAGGATAGAATTAAATGATTAATTCTTCATCATGTATGAAAAAAATTTTTAAAAGAAATTACGTAAAAGTAAATGAAGAACTCGGGTGTTCAGCAAAGTAACTGAAAAAATAAAAATTTCAAAATATTTAAGGCAGGGAGTGACCAAAAGAGACACACTTCCCCTTCTCTCCTCCCCGAAAGATGTCAGGCCTTATGCTTTTAGAATCTTTCAAAATTTTGTCCTCCCTTATATTTTGTTCTCTGGTGTTCCCATGTCTTCAATGTTTAATTTTTAAAGTTAATGTAAGTTAATAAAAAAATTAAATCTGTAATCGCGACATTCAAAATTCTATATATAAACTCCCAAATTCTAATATCCTTCTAGAACAATGGAACATTTTTCTTAAAAACTTCAATAAATCACGATTCTTTTCTGACTGTCCCACTCAGGGTTAGATGGGAATAAATAGATCAACTCTATGGAACTTTCAAGAAAAACCTTCGTATCACCTTCAGGAGAAGTACTTTTCATTTTTTATCAAAATACTTTAAAGAAATCTTAAAGAAATCTGCTAAGTCATTGAAGGTAATTTGGAAGCGATAATCTTTCTGAAATAAAAGTGTATTAAATCTTTAAAAACTGTATATTTCTTTGAGGAAACCTGTAGTTTTCATCTTCCTTCAAAATACCTGCAACTTATCAAAGGTTTTTTACTGATTTTTTTCGTACTGGGGAATATGTAAGTTATCTAAAAAAATTCAGAACGAAAACCATAATGATTGTTTCTTCCGCTGAAACACTTAATTTGTTAAGGATGAACTTTCAGTTAAATATAAGCAACATTTTTTGTCTAAAATATTTTATTTTATAGGATTTATTGAATTTTTATAGTAAAATCTCGTTACGTTTGTGTAAAATTTATCTTTGAATTATAATAGAAACTGATGAGTTATAAATAAACCTTAAAAAATTTTACGCGATGTCAGAAAAAAATTCATTAATGCCAGCTATCATGTTTAACATCTGATTACCTCAGGTGTTGTAGCACACTGCTATAGGCTAAATAGATTTTTTAAAAAAAGAAGTAAAGTAGATAAATATGTTTTCAGGTATTCTCAGCGATGTAATATTGTGAAGATAAGTTAAGAGGGCACATGACCTTTGAGTTTCTCGAAACGACCAAAAACATCGCCTTTTTTAAAGTACCAAAACACAAATAATATGAAATTAAATTCTTTTTTCCCCATTTTGCCTAAAGTACATATTCTTAATTATGTTATCCAGAAAAATAAATGTTGTATATAAAAAATTAATACTATTTAAATTTTGAGTTTAACAGTTCATCTTACTAATACCTTAATTCAAATCATTAAAGGCTGCGGGCATGATAAAACTCTAAATTATGCATATAGAAAACAATTTTTTAACAAAATAGAATCATTATACACCTACTTCTAAATTAAAACCAAAATATACACTAAAAGTTTTGTTTAAAATTTAATTTTAGCACGAAATAAAAAAATCATTCAAACATTTTTTTTTCAAGTTTTTAAAAGTGAAAAAAAAAAAAAAAAAAAAAAAAAAAAAATATGTGATTCAACTCCAAATTTACTAATCTGAGAAAACGCGTTTTAAAGTTTTAGTATCTATCCGTTTTAAAGTTTCAGTAAGTCTTCAGTACCTTCAGTTATACTTTCCGTCTATAAAACTCAAGAAATAATGCAGATTTTTGAATGGGGTTTTTTTGCTTACTGTTGAGAAATTTTAAAAATTACAATGTATGTTAATTATATTTATGTAAATAATTGAATAAATGAATAAAATACTCTATGTAAAAATGATCTATTTAAATGATGTTATTTTGATAACAGACAGACGGACAATTATACCACAAGACTCAATGAAGAAAACATTGTAATACAGACCCCGACTTACGTCAGCAATATGTTTCAAGACCAGCGACGTAAGTCGAGGTACATTTAGATGAGCAAAAAAAGGATAAGTAATAAGAATTCACCAAAATCTAACGAAAATATTCTATTGTATTAGGTTGTAACGAAAGTTTTCCGCCAAATCACCATTACATAATGCTAATTATATATATAATTAACTGTAATTTTACATATAAGTACCATTCCGCCAAACCTTCACGGTGTCATATGATGCAACACTAGTTCCTAAAGCTGTACACTTTATTCGGTGACATTCTGTAACGGACTTTTTGCAAAAGAACTGGAAGTAAATGATGGTTCTAATCTGGTAGCATGATAGTTGCATTTCTGACACCTTGTACTTAATGATAACGATATTTTTTTTTACAAATTTCACACCACAGTGTTATAAAGCAAGTCTCTTTCTTTCAAATGCCAAAAATCGTTTGACAAAATATGAGCAAATACGTCAACGCGAACTGTTTACACAGACCGTATTAGCTATGGCGGGAAACTTTCGTTACAACCTGATATTTAAGGATTATGTTACATAAATTTAACATCAGTGAAAAAACTAGTCGGATGTACCAATCCCAAAACTTTCTTCTATCTCATACATGTTAATAGTTCAAAATTCGCTATCACACTGCCAAAATTAAATGGCAATCTATGCATCTCATGAGGATTCTAAAGATATGAAATTCTGTGCATTAGTTCTTGAGATATGACTGTCTCTGAAATCGTCTAAATTCAGCAAAATGCTGCCTAGCAGCGCCACCTATTGGGTGATTTATACCAAATTCTAATCAGCAACAATTTATGTCAACGTCTGACTGAATCTGAAGTTTGGAGAAAATCCGTGCATTAGTTTTTGAGATAGAGCTATAGCAAAAATCGTGCAAATTCCTGCATAGCAGCGCCACCTATTGGGTGATTAACACCAAAACCTAATTAATAACAACTTGTGTCAACATACAACTAAATCTGAAGTTAGATGAAAATTCGTCCATTAGTTCTATAGATAGAGCTATTGAGGCAATCGTGAAAAAGGCAGCACAAAAGCGCCACCTGTTGGGCGATTTACACCAACACATAATCAGTAGCAAGTCATATCAAGGACTAACTCAATCTGAAGTTTGATGAAAATCCGTGCGTTAGTTCTTAAGATTGAGCTATTGGGGAAATCGTGTAAATCCTGCAAAATTCATAATAATAGCGCCACCTGTTGGGCGATTTACACCAAAATGTAATCAGCATCAATTCATATTAAGTACTAACAAAATATGAAGTTTGATCAAAATCCATGCATTAGTTCTTGAGATAGAGCTATTGCGAAAATCGTGAAAAATGCAGCATAGCAGCGCCACCTGTAGAGCGATTTACGCCAAAAACTAATCAGCTTCAATTTGTATTAGGGATTAACTGAATATAAATTTTTATTGAATTCCGTGCATTAGTTTTTGAGATAGAGCGCCCACAAAATTTGTGTCACATACACACAGACAGACAGACAGACTCACAGAGTCACAGACAGACATTTTGTAAAAACATGTTTTTTGGAATCTCTGACTCCTAAAACGTGTAAATCCGACGAAAACAGGAATTCGAAAATTTTCATGAATCCAATACTTTCTTCTTCTAAAGATAGAAGAAAGTAAAAATGCTTTTTCAATACAAGAATTTGGAATACATCAATAAGTTGTTAATTTACAATTCTAGCTGCCCTGTTCGAGTCTTTGAGCATGTGAAAAAGATCTTGCAATAAAGTCTGAACCGTCATTTTTTTATTTATTTTTTTCTCTTAGAAGCTGAATGATTAGACTGAATTTTCTAATCTTTTTCTAGTTGTTGCTATACTTTTCTCATCTGAATCAATATTTTCAAAAACCGTCATTCCAGCTTCAATAAGGTTTAGTCCTTCGGTTAATTTTGCATTCGTCATGATCTTCTATTTTTCCCCTAGTTTCTTAATATTTATCTATTTCTTCTACAGCACTTTGTTTCTTTAATTCGATAAATTATTCGATGGTTAATTCCGGATCAGGAAATTTGTGAATTCAACAACATGTTCATCATCCAATATCTTTAAGTTTAGTTCTCTTCCATTTTTGACGATTTCATCAATTAAGAGAGATATATAATCACAATTTTAAGATGTTTTCTTAGTCTCTACGAAGGAAACGGGGCACAGCCTTTTCAAGCATATCTTATTGCTATTTGCTGAACTTCACCCCATGAATCCCCTTTGACTGTGACTTCATCTGTAATGTTAAATCTCTTCCAAAAATCTTCCAAAAAGTTCTAAGTGCGTCTTAATCAATGAAATTTTTTTCCACTTTAGACGACGTAAATGCGGGGTGACGTAACTCGAGGGGACGCAAATTGGGCTATTACTGTACAGCGATATACTATTAGTCGATACAAGAAATCCAAGGCACAGATGATGGATGGATAATATCCCTTTAAGACAGGAAGATTTTAAGGAGAAATGAAAAGTTTTGGTGTTTTCCCCTAATGTCATATTTGATTTTAAAAATCTCTCTATTCTAAAAAAAAAAAAAGTAACTAACGCTGTCACCGCCGCCGCCGCCGCCGCCGCCGGTTTTGAATTTTTTGTGACCGGAAGTCTTTCTTCGTTAATATTAACCCTCCGTCTACCAGACGGGTCCACTGGACCCGACAGGTACATACAAAATATTCATTCAAACCAGAAATTTCTTTAAAATAAACTAAGTATATAAACCAGACAAAAATAAGGTAAATAAATAAGTTAAATAGTTTTAAATAAAAATTCTGGTGTAGAACGTTTTATTAAAACTTGAATAAAATTCCCGGTAGATCTAGGGTTAAGAAAAATTTTGCATACAAAAATATGAAAATCGGTGGTATTATAGAGAAATGCTTGATAAATACGCTGATGCAGACAGTTTTCAAATCGAAGAATTATTTTAAGAGAAATTTATTGTTATAGTTCGACAAAATCGTTCCATTAAAAATGTTTTGTAGGAGCAAGAACTATACATGGGAATTTAATGATTTTTAGATCATACTATGCATTAAAATTTCTCGGTGTGCAGACTGCATTTATTTGTTTAATTTGACTCATTTTTGAGGTTTTATTTCTATTTTAAATTCAAGTTTTCAGCATTTCGAGAGATATTTTTTACATATTTTAGAAAATGGTATTAATTTAAACTGTTGCCAACTGTATAAACAGCGCAAACAATAATGTTTGCTTCAAATTAAAAATTTATTTACACGTGACAATTATAAACAGAAAATATAAAAAGCAGGAACTCATTGAAAATTACTTCATAAAAACTATATTTACACGTGAGTTTTAAAAGAAAAGAATATTGTAAGATAATAAATTCATTAACATGCGTTAGAAGCCTTAAATAGGATAAATTTTGTCACATTTACCTCTCATTACACTTATTACGTAAAATGAACAAAAAATAATATTGCAAAACAGTTTAAATTAAAAAATTGTGAGAGACATTTATTTGATAGTTTGAGATGATCTTTTCGACTATTTTTGTTACGACAGCGCAAATAATATTTCATTTCTAACAAAAGTATTTTCACGTGAATATTAAAAAAAGAAAAAAAAGTTTGGTGAAAATTACGTCAGATTAAAAACGATACATTTAAAATGTCTTATTTAAGAAAAAAAAAAACTTTATTTTCGCTTTGTTAAAAAATAGCGGGAGACAAAAGACTCTGTTTACATAATTCATTTTATATTAGCTTATTTTGAAATGTTTAATTGATTTTATTTAATCAAAGACGGAAACAGCCATTGTATCTTTTAATAGCAGCTGATTTGGCCTTAAAATTCCCCAATCAAAGAGAAATGAATAGAAACCCGTTTATAGGGAGATCGCCTCTGTTTTTTAAATTATTATTCAATTTTCCGAAATTTTTTTAAAGCCGGTCAAAGTAGCATTCTATTAGAGTCTGCGGTGTCTGAACGGGGGTTGGCGAGCGTAGCTCGTAGGTATTAAAAAAATATATATACACGATGTCTGGTTATTATGCCAAGGGAAGGATCCACGCAATTCTGTAGGTGCAGGCAAAAGTTTAAATCGCACAAAAGAGAGGAAAATGTTTTTTTCTTTTTCTTTAGTATCACCTACACAATTGTGTAGGTCAGGTCTTAAAGCGTTAAACCTATTTCCTAGATGAATCAAACTTAACCCAAATATTGCACAATGGGGCTGTTCAAATATTACGTAAGCATGTTTTTGACAATTTTTGATCCCCCCTCCCCCCTTGTCAGCAAAAATAAGCAAATCGCACCCCCCCCCTTAATAATTACGTAAGAAAATTGCAACCCCCCCCCCCCCCTTCCATTTAAAAAAAAATTAGGACACAATACAAATTTTAAAAAACTCTATTCGACTCAAAAAAAATAATAATAAATGCTTGTTTTATTTCCTTACAATTCTATTTAAGAAAATTTCTTAGATCACAATTTTAGAAGAACTTGGCCATTTGAAAAATTTAAATTTGAACATGCCCATATCTATTCCGATGCTGACCACGGCTGCTCAAGCCATTTTTCCATATCTGTTATGATATTGGTTTCCAGTTTTACTTGATTATCTTCATTGCTTTCTTTTCGGATGCAATCTTAATCAACTTCATCTTCCTTGATACACTCAACATCTTCTGTATCTTTCACGAATTTTACGAAGCACATAAGTTCATTTGCTCGACGAGCAGCAATTTTCAATGGTCGTATAAGGCAGGCCTTCTCGCTTTTTTCACTGTGCTGAATTTTTTTGTGTCTGTTTGCTGACTTCTGAGATGCATGAAATTGGCCACAACTTTTACATGTTCTTGGGGATAATTGCAATTTTATGGAGGGGCAAAAATAATCATACAGCATTTTTAAAAATCCCTTTGCTGTAATATTGAGATTTAAGGCCAGACGGAGACTTAAATCTATAAATTCCCCCTCCTCACTTGTAATGATGTCATTTGACGATTGTATCATTTTAATTGGAGGAGGAATGAATCGTCCTTTTAATATACGAAATAATCCACTACGTGCAGGAGAGCAACAATTCTTTTCTTCGCCTTTTATAATTTGCAGCAAGTATTGATTTTCTTGTAAGTGCTTCGAATACCAATCCAAGTCATAACCAAGAGAGTCTGGTTCGCTTGAATCAACATATGTGGCAGTAACAGGATAACCGTCAATGTTTAATGAGTTCCAGATATCTGCGAGAGTTTTACCAGCATATGCAAAGTTATTTTGCTCTATTTCTTCATCAATTGCTACCGTTCTCATCGAGATGGTCATAAGGGTGTATAAGACCAGACAGTTCTCGACTGAGTGGTGCCATTCGCCTTTCTACTCAGTTATATGCACTTCTTCCAGGAGCATTGCAACCAATAAAATTTCCATCCAAATCATGCTTTTTGAAATGGTTAATAGCAAACGATATAACTTTCTGGTAGCGAGGATTCTCGTCTGGAGCTCCATCAACCGTAACTATGATTACAGGTTTGATGAAACACTCTTCTGTTTTCACTAATTTTTCAAAGTCTTTGAGTATCAATAGAGTTTCAAAATCCTGAGCATGAGTATTTGCTGCGGAAGAACTGTGTTTCCCACTTCTTATAACAATAAACGTTGGACCAGAATAACCTATGGCTTTACTTTGACCTGCCATGCCAGGAGCAATCACAATACCAGCGTAAATAGATGGGATAAGTTTGTAGGGTTCAGCGATGACCCACTCGTGGTCGGGTAAGGATACACGATACTCCATATGCATCAGTATCGGGGACTGTTTATTGGCTGCTGTAATTCCCAAAGGTACACGCACTATGTCATCCTATAAAAGAAGAAACACTTGCATGCGTCCAAGAATTGAAGCTAAAGTTTCTAAATAGCGGATGGATGTTACTGCAAATTGTGTATCAATGTGAGATCGGTAATAATCAGTCTGAACCCAAGAAAGTTTTATCGGCACTGTGGTGACATGTCTTCGACCCTGAATTTTTTGGAAGCAAACGAAGATATGTTCCACTCATGCTTATTGCAAAACCAACCTTTTTCGGTTCCACAGTCAAGTTATACAGAGTTTTGACACTTCGTATTGACTCGCTTCTTCTTTTTGCATCTGCAGCGCTTCCAATAATAGCTATGTCTGCTATTGCCAAAGCAATAATGGTTGATCTACATTTAAACTTGGTTTTCCTACGGATTCCCTCAAAGCTAATTTTTTTTTTTTTAATGTCTGGATTATCATGGCAGATTTCTTCAAGCTTTGTTCGTTTGGTGGTTCGATGTTTTCTTTGGTATTCATCATTTTGTCGTTTCCTTTTTAAGGATTGTTTTTCTTTTTTTTAGATCACTGGAAACCTTTATCTGTTTTTGAATTTGAGATACACTGGTTTCAATTCAATTGGATTACATTTCATTTTTAGTAAGGTACAAAATTTGAAAACAGTTAGAAGATTATCTGCTACAAAACTTACATATTTTTTAATTTTTTCCCCCATGGATACGTTAATTTTCGAGTTATTTGAAAAGAAAAAATAAGGTTTAGCTTGGCTACGTCATATTTAAAAAGTAATAACTCATTTTTTGACATTTCTTTGGTCTTTATTTATTCCCATTCTGGCCATGTTTCGTTAAGGCTACACGGTCATTTTTATCTTATCTATCTTTTTTTCCAATTTTTACAAATAATCATGTGAACTAAAAGTTATGATAAAATATATTTAAAATTTTAAGAATAAATTGATTATAATTACCTTTATAAAAATAATCAAGAAAGACTGATTTCTTTTTGGTTGCCTTACGCAGTTCGTCCTCAATTATTTTTAGCACCAATACCTCTAACTCTTTGTCAGTTTTAGAAGACTTTTTGTACTACCGCCACACATCATTAGTTTTACATTGGATATCCTTCAAAGGTTTATCTGATGCAGACATTTTGAAACGTTAAAAAAGTTTTTTACACAAGATTTCTCGAAATGAAGACATATTTCTGATTTTATTTATTTTAAACACCCCTACACTACAGTACTGGGGGGTTTTCAAAACTCAAGAGACACCAGACAGTAGAGCAGTCGGTCCCCGTAAGGCATGGTGACGTCACAGCGACGTCGCTGAGAAGTCACACTGTGACTTTGTGACCGTCGGTGTGACGTCACGTGACGTCGATGTGAAGTCATGGTGACTACAATGTGAAGTCGTTATGGCCGTTTTAGAGCTCGTTTGTGACATCCCATTGTGACCACTTTGTGAAGTCACGATGTGACAAATTTGTGAAAAATGTGTCCTTTGTGACTATTTTGGCTATAACTCTGTGACGAACTTGTGACGAAAGCGACATTGCTTTGAAGTCGCATTGTGACCAATTTGTGAAATGTGTGCCATTTGTGACGAAATTGTCATTAACACTGGATGATTCTGTTTCGATTTAACTTCTTTTGAAGATTTTCTAACAATTTAAAAGAACAGGATCGTTTGAAATTATTATTACTGCACGCGATCTTTCTGTTAGAATTGGTTTGGAATCCTAAAATCGTATACTCACAATTTATGAATAAATACTGTATAACATGTATAAATAGTCATATACAATATACAGACTTTCTTCTAAATTAAAGTTAAAAATTTAATTTCCCTCACTTGCCTTACAACTGTAACAGATTGTATTGTTTTCAATATTTGATGAATGTTGCCTTTGAAAAATATTTATGCATTCCCCTCACACACACATGCTAAAAACACCACAGCTTTAATTGTATTTATAACATACACACAGTGACTATTTTCTGTTGCTGTGGTGGGCAAGGCGAAAAGTGAAAAAAAAAACGTTTTTGTTTCTCTCATTTTGTAGAAGGTTATTGCAAACTTTTTTGCCATTAAGTATTTTGGCACTCTCTTTAAAAGCTTTTACTCACGTTAACACCCAAAGGTATCAGCACATATGTAAAACTGTACAGCTTGCCAATATTTCTGACCAATAACGCTGATGTTCAAGCAAAATTATCTTTTATTGTAATTTTTCCAGTTGAGTGAAAAAGTGTCCAGGTCAGGATTCGAACTAGGGCCCAATGGCGTAAGCTGCCAATGTTCTATGCACTGTCAACTGAGCTAGTCTGGATAAATCTAACGCACACAATTCACCCAGTGAATATGAATATGTACTTATTATTATTACACAAATTTATATAATAATACTTTAATTATTTTACATACTACCCGTATGAATAACACATACTACTCATATAAGTACATAATAATAGTTCTCTGGATGAAATTTGTCCTGAATGGCTCAGTTAGCAGAGCATTGGCAGCATACGTCAAAGGTCTCTGGTTGGAATCCTGACTTGAACACTTTTTCACTCAGTTAGAGATATTAAATCTTTGTTGATTAATTTACCAATTAGAATCACCCTGTTAAAGTTAATATAGAAATATCTTTTGATAAAACTACGTGTATTATTTGCGCAATATTTCCAACATACAGATTTTAGTTGAAAATCTTGAGTATAAATGAAGACGATGCAACTACTTCTGCCATTACGCTTTGGTACTTCCTTATTATAGTGGTCTGTGCATGTACGATTACGCCAAGGTTTCAGTTGCGATTTAGCCAAAGTCATAGTTTAACTTATATACGTATATATATATATATATATATATATATATATATATTATGTGTAGGTCTTGTAGATGTTTTATATGTGATATAAGGTAGATGAGTAATGGACACCCTTAAGGAATTTCTTTAAAACTATAATTAATACCTATAATTTTTATATTCCAGTTTTTCCAGTATTATATTAATATATCAGTAATATTTAACTATTCTCATAGTCTCATTTCCCAATATTAATCAAAATTTTATTGTAAATAACAGAAATATATCAAAATACCCAGAATTCCAGTCATGGACACTCCAGAAAATATAGTACATATAATTGTTTTTATGACTGTATTTAGAATCAGAATTTATCGAAAGCATACTAACTAATGAAACAAAATAGTTATTTTCAAATAAATTTAACAATTAAGTTATCATTAATTAATAAAATATATGTAATAATTATTCACTGTTTAAATCAATTATTGTGATTATTACAAAATCAATATTTTAATTATTTTAGATAGATGGTTTAAAATAATAAATGACAGGGAATTACAGTTGTCAAATTTTAGAGACAGTGGTGAATTTAGGAAGGTAATTCAAAAAAATCTGAAAAAAAAAACGTTTTGGAATATTTGTGCATAAATTCGTATATTTACCACTATTTTTAACAGTGAAACACCCCGAAACTACTTGATATATTACTTGCAGTAATTAATATTACATATATGAAAGAAATAATATTGCAGGTTGAATGTTTTAAATATTAAATAAAATAATTTCAAAATAAAAGTTCAGAACTGGTGTTTGAGGCCACTGATCCGCAGATTTACTAGTTCCATTTACTACTATAAGTATAAATTTAATTACTAATATGGGATTTTTATTTTTTTTATTTATTTATTTATTTATTTATTTATTTATTTATTTATTTATTTTTTGGTCAGAGAAGAATGAAAAACGTTTAAGACAGGAAATAATAAGTATATTTTTAACAACTTCTGTAACTTTTTTTTTTTTTTAATGGGTAGAAATTGAACACTTCTTTCCTCTATGTCCTTAAACAATATTCTCTGATTCCTAATTTGTTTTATTTATTACCAGATTATAAAATATTTTTTAGCAAAGTTATATAAAATTTGTGTTATTACATTCTGGTAAGTGCAATATAAATTATTAAATTTGATTACTTAGGTTTTCAGGTTTTGTCAAAACATTTTTATCTACTATGAACATTACTTAAATTGCATTTTTAGCAATGTCCACATGGGATGTCCATACTGTACATTCAGTAATTAAACGTTTCAAAGTTTTCTATTACTACCAAAACAAAAACATAGAAGTTTTGTAAGAAAATAAAGAATATATAAAATTATTAAGTGAATTAAGCTTTTAACAGGTTCATTAAGATTTTCACTGAAAAACGGTAGAACTTCGAAACATTATTTTCTGCTTCCTGATTGCTTTGATTAAGAGTATATCATCAATAACCCAATTTATAAAACATGCAAGAGGGAGTTATGAAAAAAATAATAAAAGCTAAATTTTTATTGGTTATTTTTTTAGAAACCAAAAACATTCAAGGGTGTCAATTACTGGAAGGGTATCTATTACTTTCACACCTATCCTGTATAATATTCATGTGTTTTATTAGGTGATATGCTTCATATATGCCTTATACACATGTCACATATATATGTCACAGTACTAAAATTTCGTCATATACATCATAAAATGTTATGCAAGTAAATTTTCTATTGATTTCAATCAAAGAACTATTTTAAGCACTATTTAAAGTTGAAATTACTAGGATGTTAGAATCAATCATTTTAAGCATATAAAAAACCAAAATTAAGTATAAAAAATTATTGGCTAAAAGGTATCTTTTTTTATATTTGCAATAAACAGAAAATTACCATACTTCTCATAATACTGTCAATTTTCTAACACAAACTTGTAAAGAATACGAATGTACCTTAAAAAAATATTTTTGTGGGCATCACCAGCCTTTTTAATATTATAAAATTTAAGAAGTTGCTTTTAGCAATAACGATGTGAAACTGCTCAAAAGATAAATAAAATTTTGATGTGGAAGATTCCCTATCGCTGAGCAGATATCCATTTTTTATTATATAAAAACATGCAATGCAAATTATTTCAGAACATTACTTAACGCAAAATTAAAAATTTAAGTTTGCAAACACTTTTATTCTATAAAAGGTTTTTTTATTCAGTAATTTAATTAGCTTTAAATGTTTATTAATTATGTGAATTATTGATTATATATATTTTTTAATTTACGAAAATGTGATTTTAACCAGATAATTTTAAAAAGGAAAATAAATACGATTAAACTGCAATTTAAATTAATTGTTTTTACCATCTGATTAAAATCGTTGACATACTATTTTTTCTTTCAACTATTCAAAATAAACATTAAATTTATTAAATTTTATTGAATAGATAAAAGTTAAATTAATGGCATCTATTACTTTATAACATGTTTTTTTATATGAAATTAACTCAAATCATAATAAAAGAAAGCAGAAAAAATCATTTTTTCTTACCCATTTCTTGTTGACATCGTCTTCTATAATTCCATTATGGTAATCCAAAAAGCGAAAGTTCTTAAAGTCGAAAGTCGAAGAATTATATCCGAATACTAGACACAATGACATTGACCAGCTGAGATTAACCGGTCACTGCACATTGTACTTTTTCGGACTGATGTTTTATGTAAAATATTTCTTGACCGCGTTCCTGTATAACTTTTGTAGAATTTAAAAAACCAGTGCCAACTACACACATTCATAAAAGAGCTACTGTTTCCAGCTGCTGCCACTATTCAAAAGAATAAATACACTGTTTCCTCTTGTTATCGTCTGCAGAAAACAAAATTCGCGGGCAGATGGTTTTATTTGTTATTGTAGATTTGCAAGTTAAATGCGTAATACATTTATAAAAGTGTGGCTAATTAAAATGTTCTGTTTGATTTCTTTTATTTTTTTTTTATTTATTTTTTTTTGTGTGTGTGTGTGCATTTCATTTTAGCTTTCAATCAATTTGAAATCAATTCAAGTAAAAATGGACTGTCTCTTTTTTGTAAATTATAAAAATTGTATTAGTCATAATTAGAGTATATAAAATAAAACATTATTGAAATTTCTAGTGTATATAAAACCAATTTAATGGACAATAAAGAAAAAGTTTGTATCACATGTAATAAATACCAAATATGTTCCTAAAAAAAAAAAAAAAAAAAAAAGATTATAGGGCAAAGAAAGTTTTTTTTCTTTATAATCTTTCATTTTTTTCTGTATTAATTTCCTGTAGAATAAATCAGCGTGGACAATAACTATTTTTTAAAGAAATTTCTGGGGAAAAAAATTAAAATATGAATAAATATGTCATGCGTTTTGGATATATTTTGTATATTTTATTATATATTCAGAAAGTGTTAAATTTGTTAAAAAAGTCAGAAACAAATAGCAACATTTATTTTTAAACAGTGACTTAAACTAGTTAAACATTAACAGAAAAGGAGAATATTATAGAAAGTATAAAAGTGAATTTATTTATTATAATAAAGTATACTACAAAATCAATCCTATATAAGCTCCAAAATGCATTAAGACGGCCTGTTTAAAATATTTCTCTTCACTTTTAAAGCTTTCCTAAATTCATATTTTTGTCACACTGTGAGTTTACAATATGGAGGATTTTTCGCCACATATGTGACGTGACGTATGTTACATGCAGTGACATGACAGTGACGTCACAAAAATTTTTTTAATTGCCGGTTTTACAGTAAAAACATGTTTTAAAGAGCTTTTGTAATTTTTTAAAGTTTCCTAAGAAGTTCACATCTCAGTCACAATGTGACATCACGGAGTGGTGGCATTTTGGTCACAGATGTGACGTGACCACAGTGACTTACAGTGACGTCACAATGACGTCACTGTGACCATGCATGCTATGAGGGTCGGGTTCAACCACTTGACAGAGGAGAGGTGGAAACAAAAAAGATGGAATTTTACTTACGTTTTGGAAGCTTTCCCGGAAGACTCATATTGTCACAATACAACATATCGCATCCGTCTATTCAATTCTATTCTATTCTATTCTCACAATTGGATATAGTAGTAAGTTCTCAGAGATAATAAGCCCTCATGCACAGGGCTTAATTTGCACCGGAGCCGA
The DNA here is from genome assembly GCA_963932465.1 of Maratus speciosus. Taxonomy (NCBI): domain Eukaryota; kingdom Metazoa; phylum Arthropoda; class Arachnida; order Araneae; family Salticidae; genus Maratus; species Maratus speciosus. The sequence continues at coordinate 129,099,416 of OZ010789.1, read as the reverse complement.
CCGGACTCAGCTGCGGTACTTCTCCGTTCTTAGTAAATATTTAAATATTGGTCGGAATTCAGCGGAGCTCATAAATACAGGGCTCCGGAGACCAGTGTAGCAACGCTTCCGAAAAAACGAAGCCTAAATTACCCTTTCATTCCTTCCCATCTCCAAGTTTTGCATTCTTTTTTACCAAAACAATTATATGTGACGTAATGTGTCGCACACGTAGGAGATGGAGATGAAACGGATTCAATTTTTATATCAGTTTGTGGTCTTGGCTAGAAAGCAGTCGAGCAGGGTTTCCCCTTATTCTATAAAAGCAACGAATCTTTCCAATAACGGTGTTAAATTTTTAATTTAATCTGATTTTCAGGGGCTCACCACAAAAGATCGTTATACGGAAGGAATCGATTGTAGTTTAAGATATGCACCTTTTATAGGAAATTGAAAAACATTGTTCCATTCTTCAGCATATAAATATTTATTGTAATTAAAAAAAATTGATTATCTCTCTGTAAATCTCTGTAAATTTGATTAATTTTTTCACAAAAATGCATAGCTGTGAACTATTCCTTTTTAGTGTTAACACTATTTCCGAAAATCATAATCCTTACCACATTTAATCGCAGAATTTTGCAATTAACAACATTAAAATTAGGCAAAGAATTCTATTCGGAAGGAGTGATAGCTAAAAAGTGGAATAGCTCACAACTAAGTATATGCTGATAGATACATTTAATTTTTTTATTTTTCTATAGAAAAAAATACTTTGCATTTTGGCAAATAATGTATGAAATATAAATATGCAGATTGCAGTGGCAGGAGGGGGGGGGCGCGGTATGCCTGTTAGTACTGGTACCGCAGAATAGTAGGGCTCCGGTACTTTTTTTGTTAGAAATTAAGCCCTGCTCATGCATCAAACATGAACAGTCACCTCTAGATAAAAGAGATTGTTTATGTTTTCCTTGTGCGGTCAAAATAGCTGACATCAGAACTTCCAAGTTAAGTATTCTTTTGCTATTTCTTTTTTTCAATTTGAAATTTTTAACAGTTATTTTCTTTCTTTTTTTTTACAAGTTAAGAGATTTTGAAAATGTCTTACGTAAGTATCATTCAAACTCCCCCTCCCCCCTTGTCAGCAAAAATAAGCAAATCGCTAACCACCCCCCCCCCCTCTTAGGTGCTTACGTAATATTTGAACGGCCCCAATGACTCGAAAATATGAACACTGAAAAGTGATAGTTGTTTTTGTAATCCTCTTATTATTAAATTTTAGAAAAAAGTTTGTTCGATTAAATTGCATTTGTAACTTAATTACATTATTTTAACATACAATTATGTTTTTGTATGGCAGTCAAATCTTTTGACCAAATTTTTCACCCATTTCCAATTGACATAGAGCTTTAAAATTTGGAATACAGTAGAACCTCTTTTATCCGAAACTCTTTTTACCGAAACTCTCGTTTAACCGAAATACATTTTTAAAGCTCTTTTTTTTTACTATCATATTCCATGTGTGCAAAATCCATTTTAAAAGCTTTTTATTCTGTTTTTAACCTATCATATTCCTTGTGTGCAAGCGATCCTTTCCGAACTACGAATACCTATAAATATTTTAGATCCGCTTTCTTAGAGTTCCTTTGAATTTAACTTGAGCTCCCGTAAGCTGCGGAGTGGAACGAAGAAAACGAACAAATTAGCAATTCTGAAGCTTTTGAATGTTTTGCAAAAGGTTTGGCATGGCTATAGCAGGAGAAAGAATCTGATACCCGTGAACTAATAATATTAAAAAACTCCGTAATAGAGCTTCAAAGCAAAGGCAATCGAAGCTGTGACAGACAAAAAAATTTTTCAAACTCTTGTGATGTATGTAAAAGGTACTTAATTTCAAAATTAAAATTCAGGTAATTTATTCGTGTTTCTATTTTGATATTGCTTTATTTTTATTAAGCACTTGTTACCATAAAAAGAAATAGTGCATATATTTCTCCTTAATCTTAAATTTGAAGCATTCTCAATTATCTGAAAATTTCGATTTTCCGAAAGAGGGTCGTTCCCAATTACTTCGGATAATCGAGGCTCTACTGTATATATATATATTCCTGAGGGCAATACATGAATTGAATATTGTTTTTTAATATTCGATTCCTAAAGGGGGGCAAACTTTCTTAATGGATATGTTTGATTTCCAATGGAGAAATCAGCATCAGCTTCAACAATGAGTATTTGTTGAAAAGTATTAATGACAGTGTTACCACAGTAGTGCCAAATTTTAGCCAACTTGGCGAAATATAGCAAAAATTGGCGACAAAAATAAGTTGCCATATATGAAGCCAACTAGGCAATAACAGGCTAATTTGGCAAAATTCCCATTCAAATACATTAATCTACCATAATCGAGCTCACCGCAATTTAATTTAAACTTTATGACTTTTATACTTTTTAGTGCATAAAAAAAAAAAAAAAAAAAAAAAAAAAACATATTTTCCACATTTTTGACAATTTTAATGAAAGCATGTTTTTCAAAAAAATACTTTTTCATTTATATTTATTATTTAGAATTGATATTTATACATCCCTTTATGGATACTAAACTTTTAGAAAAGATAAAGATGTTCGAAAATAAGAATTCAATAATAATAATAATTATGAAGATGATGATAATGATAATGATAATGATAATAATAATAATAATAATAATAAAAGTTAAAAGATACAGAAGGAATAATAAATCAAATATTTGAAAGGCGAAATAAACAGCATTTTCTGCGAGTGTTTGAGGATATTCATTCTTCAAAATATGGCGGTGCCTAATTTAGAGGTCTGCACGGGCCGAAATATCCAATCCTGGGCCCAGACTGGCCCTTTTCATTAACATCTAAAATTTTGATGTAACAATATTTATGTGTTCACATCAGCAATTAATAATAACAATGAAATGCGAATGAACAACAAAATAAGGATATTTCTGATACAAGAATCAAGCAATCGTGACAATGGATACAAACTCTGAGCCATACAAAAAGGCAACTCTGAGATAAATTTTAAACTAAGAAGTTTCAACAAAATAAGACAAGTAGATTTTGCTTTGCAACAACTATTTAGTTTAAATTTATATTTTTTAGAAGAGATGATTTATATGAAAGCCTTTTACTGTAAATATTCTGCAAAAGATTTTTAACCCATATTGGACCGCTGTCCTATAAATAGGACAGCTAATAAAACATTTTGTAAAATAAAATTGGTAAGGATTTTCTGGATGCATTTCGTTATGACGTCTTTAAAATACATAAAATTATAACATATAAACAAAAAAACAAGTTTCCAATTAAAATTTAATTGAAAAAAATCTATTTAAAAAATCCTTTAAAAATTGTGATATTATAATCTAGAATTTTACCGTTATTATTATCTTTTTATTGGAGAAATCATAGAGTATTTTTGTACAACATAAACAGTATTTTTAAAGTAAAATAAAATATTTGCTCATAAAATTAGTTTATGTATGAATTTTATATGTCCTTACTATGTGTCCTACTAATATGTCCTGTTTATAGGACAGCTAGTTACTTAAAAAAAATTAAAAACTTTTTTTCGAAATTTTGCTAGTATCTACTTAATTACACCATATTAATGATATAATCGAAGTTTTAAAAATTTTTTTAAATGTTTAATCGGTGTGGTCCAATATGGGTTAAATCGCAGGGACGACAAAAACAAAATATTATAATATATACATATAATTATAAATCATATGCCTCTTTCTCAAAATTTATTTTCTGTATCATCCTCTATATCAGTCTACTTGAAAAGAAGTGATTTCAAAAACGATGACGTAACAGTGTTTCTTTGTTTCTATTAACAATTGAAACTAACAATTAAATTGAAATGATCAGCAAGACTGCGATCTTTCTGATAATGTATTTAGTTGGTGGTTCGGAAGTCCTGTTTGGAGGTTGAAAGAAAGGGAGAGAAAAGTTTTAGTGTCAGAGATAATAACTCACTATAGAAGAGATGATTAATTTCATTCTCTCAGAATTATATAAAAGCAAATACTCAGAACGGTTCAGAAAATTTCATTTATACAGACATATTTATATATCTAAATATATTTATAATTTAAAAAGGTTATTGTCAATTTTCATCTTATAAGCCGTATAAAATCATCTTATAAGCCGTCAATTTTAAACACATTAACATCTAAAACTTTGACGTAATAATATTTATGTGTTCACATCAGCAATTAATAGTAACAATAAAATGCAAATGAACAACGAAATAAGGATCTTTCTGATACAAAAATCAAGTAATCGTTATACTGGATACAAGCTCTGAGCCATACAGAATCATATACCTCTTTCTCAATTTTTTCCATCATCCTTAAATCCATCTACTTTAAAACAGTGATTTCAAAAACGATGACGTAACAGTGTTTGTTTTTTTTTCTATTAACAATGTTAACAATGGATACTAACAATTAAATTTAAGTGAACAGCAAGACATTGATCTTTCTGATAAACATTTTAATTAGTTCTTGGCTGGGAAGTTCAGTTTGCAGGTTGTAAGAAGTAAGGGGGGGAATTTAAAACTAGGTGTTGTTATTTATGACGGTCGATTATCTACACGAGGGAGCCCTAGGAAGAGTGCCCCGCCGTGGGGGTCATTCTAAGGGAACCTAACCCGTGTTTACGCAAGGTCTCCCAAGGTTCGAAGAAGCCATGAAAACTCCGAACGGTTAGGCCGACGGCTGCGATTGGGTTCAAACCCAGCACCTCCCATCTACCAGCTTCGAGAGCAGAGTCTCTCAGTGACTGGTGGGACTTTTTTTTAAACTAGGAGTGTCACAACTTAATAATACAGTTACAAATTGCTAATTAATAGACATATACTTTTAATTTATGCTTTGAAAGCTATGCAAGTTCAATATTACAATTAATTAAAATAAGATTTCACTTTCTATAACTGAAACACACCTTGTGCACGCAGTAAAAAAACTTACACTATATTTTATTTATCTCTACTTTCATTATGATTAGTGTCAGAGGTAATAACTCACTATAAAAGAGTAATCTCATTCTCTCAGACCTATGTAAAAGCAAATACTCAGTTGTGCACGCAATAAAAAACGTGCACTATATTTTAAATATCTCTACTTTCAGTATGGTCAGCGTCAGAGATAATAACCCGTTATAGAAGACAAGATTAATCTCCTTCTCTCAGAACTATGTAAAAGAAAATACTCAAGGGCTCAGAAAAATTCATTTACATACACACATTTATATATCTATTTATCATTTAAATAACTTATTCTCAATTTTCATTTTCTACATCATCTTGTAAACCATCAATTTTAAAAACATTTACATCTTAAACTTTGACGTTACAATATTTATGTGTTCACATCAGCTATTAATAGTAACAATGAAATGCAAATGAACAACGAAATAAGGATCTTTCTGGTACAAGCATCAAGCAATCGTTACACTGGATAAAAACTCTGAGCCATACAAAAATGCAACCCTGAGATAAATTTTAAACTATGCAGGTTTCAACAAAATAAGCCAAATAAATTTTGCTTTGCAACAACTATTTCGTTTAAATTTATATTTTTTAGAAGAGATGATTTATATGAAAGCCTTTTACTGTAAATATTCTAAAAGTTTTTTTTAAATCCGCAGGTATGACATAAACAAAAAAACTACTATTATAGATACATATATTAATAAATAACATACCTCTTTCTCACTTTTTATTTTCTCCATCATCCTCTAAATCCGTCTTTTAAAACAATGATTTCAAAAACGATGACGTAACAGTGTTTGTTTGTTTCTGTTAACAATGGGTACTAACAATTAAATTTAAGTGAACAACAAGACAAGGATCTTTCTGATAAATATTTTAATTGTTGGGTGGTAATTCCAGTTTGTACAGGTTGTAAGAAGGAGGGGGAAATTTTTTAAAACTAGGAGTGTCACAACTTAATAATACAGTTACATATTGCTAATTAATAGACATAGTTTTAATTTATACTTTGAAAGCTGTGAAAGTTCAATATTCCAATTAATTAAAAAAGATTTCAGTTTCTATAATTGAAACACATGTTGTGCACGCAGTAAAAACCTACACCATATTTTATTTATATCTATTTTCAGTATGATTAGTGACAGGGATAATAAATCATTGTAGAATTTGCTTTTATATAGTTAAGAAGAAATGATTAATATCATTCTCTCTTAACTATATAAAAGCAAATGCTCAGTTGTGCACACAATAAATAACTTGCACTATATTTTATTTATCTCTACTTTCAGTATGATTAGTCTCAGAGATAATAACGCACTGGAGAATAGAAGATCAATCTCATTCTCTTAGAACTATATAAAAGCAAATAGTAAGAAGCAGGGACATTGCTAATATTTTTTATTGGGAGGGAGGGGGGCAGGGAGGGACTTAAATTGCCAAGTCAAATTTCAGTTTTTGCCAACTCATTGAGATGCAAATATAAATAGTTCTTTCCAATTTATTAGCATATTTTCACATTTGTACCTTACTAATTGATGTACCATAAAAAAATATTAACAATTAATTTATCTTAAAAATTCATAAATAGTCGGGATACTTTATCTTGACATTCCTGTGAACCGAAAATGTGTCTTCGTAAGCGGAGTGTCGCTGTTGCTGGGCATGCAAAAAAAGTCGTATATTTTATGAATTTATGAAAATTTCAAAATTTCAATTTTAAGACATTTATTCTTCCATCCTTGCGTTTTAACCCAAAAAGAACAAGAAAAATTGATTTCAAAAATAGAATTGAAGTTGATGGACACGAATTTTCATTTATTTTTATAATAGAAAATCGAATAGCGTTATTAGTTTGTTTAAAGCAACATACATTTTACAAAAAAGCGTGAAAATAAGCATTTGACATGTTTTCGGGAAAAAGTGACTAAAAATCGGCATTCGAAAGCCCATCGGTTGAAACTAAAGTTCTATTACAGTGACAGAAAAATGAAAATGTCTTTCAACGCATTTTTACTTCAACAGAAATGCCTTCAAATTACACTCGCTTTCGTGGAAAAATAGATATAAATAATATTTAGTTATAGGCTCATTGTTATGCATAACTTATTTAGTTTTGAATTAGCATTTTTTAGTACGTATTACATACGCATAATTTTATATATACTGCCACGTACGTTTGGGGTTTTCGTAAATTGCGTATTTCACTGCGCCATCTCAGACTTACGTAAAACCAGATTGCGTATCTTTCATGTGAGTGTACACATACATTTGCAACTGCTGGCAGGAACTACTGTTGGAAAGTTTTTGAGATGAGTTTCAATTACCGGACATTCGCTATCGCACGGACACTTTTTTTGTTTGTCCGCAAATGTTTAAATGTGTGCATTTTGTGTTACATATTGCTATAATATGTAACTTTGTGTCGCATAAAGTTTAACGTACGCGTTAAGTATTGCGTTACGTATGCACTCTTTTACGAGTTGTGGCCTACCTATAAGGGTCCGTCTTTCTTCATTTTATTAGCTAATGCATTCTGTAAAGCGCTCGTTACTTAGGGATTAGAGTACGTTTCAAATGTACGTATATAATTGTGCGTGGGTGTGAAGAATATACTAGATTTCGACAAAATCCAGATATTAAAAGAAGAAAAGGAAGAGACAAGAAGATAGAAAAAAGAAATATGCATAAATTTGGTAGAAAGCAAAAGTGATGGACTGATACCACGAAGGGAATTCTTCTATAATATACTTATTTAACCCGACAAAAATTTATGAATTCTCATTCCACTTATTTTTTATTATAAGTCACTTAGGGCGGAAGGATTGGAAATTTCTATTTCAAATTCTTCAGAAATAAATAATATTTATGACACTTAGAAATAAACATATACATAAAGACATAAAGAAATAAATAATATTTATTAATGATTTATAAATTATAGATTATAGATTAAAAGATAGATTTATAAAGAAATAAATAATATTTATTTATACGCTGATTGTCATGCGCCTATTGCCACATAAGACATTTAGTTAGTTTAGCATTTTTTATGCGAATTACGTACGTATAATTTTCCATATAGTGTCACGTACGTTTGTGGTTTTCGTAAAATGCGTATTTTTTTGCGCAGTCTCAGTCTTACGTAAAACCAGATTGCGGATGTTTCATTTGAGTGAACACATACATTTGCAACTGCCGGCAGGGAATACTTTTTGGAAGGTTTTTGAGATGAGTTTCAATTACCTGCAATTCGTTATCGCACGGAGACTTTATTGTATATCCGAATATGATTACATATGTGCATGCTGTGTTACATACTGCTATAATATGTAATTTTGAGTTGCATAAAGTTTAATGTACGTATTAAGTATTGCGTTACATATGCACTCCTTTACGTGTTGTCGCATACCTATAGGATCCTTCTTTCTTCATTTTATTAGCTAATGTATTATGTAAAGCGCTCGTTACTTAAGGGGACGAGGGACCTTAAAAAACCTTAAAATTCAATTCTTTATTTTTTGAAATTTTCACTTTAAATATTATTCAGGGGTACATTATATGCATTATGACAAGCATTTATCAAAAAAAAAAATTTTTTTTTAATTATTTTTGAGAAAAAAATGGAGTTTTACGCGTCGTCTTAGAAATCTTCGAAATGCCCCATGCGCATTCCAAATAAATGAAAATCCCCAATATTTTTTATAAAAGTTTGGTTTATATATATAAATAAAACTGTGCATCGAATTTTATATATTTAGATATAAAGGTTAAAAAAAAAAAATTAAAAATTTCAAAATTTTTTCGAAAAAATTTCAAAAATTTTGATTTTTTTTTTTTTTTTTTTTTTTTTTTTTACACCTTCATATTCAAATATATAAAATTCGATGCACAGAATTATTTATATATATAATCCAAACTTTTATAAAAAATATTGGGGATTTTCATTGATATGGGATGCGCAGGGGGCATTTCGAAGATTTCTACGACGACGCGTAAAATGCCATATTTTTCTCAAAAATAAATTTTTTTTTAATTTTTTTTGTGATAAATGCATGCCACAATGCCTATAATGTACCCTTGAGTAATATTTAAATTAAAATTTACAAAAAAAAGAAAAAAATTAAAAAATTTTGAAATTTTGAAATTTTTTCGAAATTTTTCATTTTTTTTTTTTTTTTACCTTTATATTCAAATATATAAAATTCGATGCTCAGTTTTAATTATATATATAAACCAAACGTTTATAAAAAATATTGGTGATTTTTATTGATATGGAATGCGCAGAGGGCATTTCGAAGATTTCTACGACGACACGTAAAATGCAATTTTTTTCTCAAAAATAAATTTTTTTTACATTTTTTTGTGATAAATGCATGCCGTAATGCATATAATGTACCCTTTAGTAATATTTAAAGTTAAATTTGCAAAAAAATGAAAAAAAGAAAAATTCTGAAATTTTGAAATTTTTTCGAAAAATTTCAAAATTTTTCAAAAAAAAAATTTTTTTTAACCTTTATATTCAAATATACAAAATTCGATGCACAGACTTTTTCATATATATAAACCAAACTTTTATAAAAAATATTGGGGATTTTCATTGATATGGAACGCGCATGGGCCATTTCGGAGATTTCTAAAACAATGCGTAAAATTTCACTTTTTTCTCAAAAATGACTTTAAAAAAAAATTTTTTTTGTAATAAATGCATGCCATAATGCATATAATGTATCTTTGAGTAATATTTAAGGTGAAATTTACAAAAAATAAAAATTTTATTTTTAAGGTCCCTCGTCCCCAAGGGTTGGTTAGCGTACGTTTCAAATAACGTATATATGAATATATATAATGGTGGGTGGATATGAAGAATATAGCAGATTTCTAAAAAATCCAAGACAAGAAGATAGAATAAAGAAATATGCATAAATTTGGTAGTAAGCAAACGTGGTGGACTGATACGACAAAGGGAATTCTTCTATTATATACAGATTTAACCCGACAAAAATTTATGAATTCTCATTCCACTTTTTTAAAGTCATTTTGGACGAAACGATTGAAGATTTCTATTTCAAATTCTTCAGAAATAAATAATATTTAGCTATACGCTCATTGTCATTCGCTTATTGCCACATAAGACATTTAGTTAGTTTAGTTAGTTTAGCATTTTTTGATACGTATTACGTACGTATAATTTTCCATGTAGTGTCACGTACGTTTGTGGTTTTCGTAAAATTCGGATTTTTCTGCGCAGTCTCAGTCTTACGTAAAACCAGATTGCGGATGTTTCATTTGAGTGTACACATACATTTGCAACTGCCGGCAGGGACTACTTTTTGGAAGGTTTTTGAGATGAGTTTCAATTACCGGACATTCGTTATCGCACGGAGACTTTTTTGTATGTCCGCATATGTTTAAATGTGTGCATTCTGTGTTACATACTGCTATAATATGTAACTTTGAGTTGCATAAAGTTTAACGTACGTGTTATGTATTGCGTTACATATGCACACTTTTACGTGTTGTGGCTTACCTATAAGGGTCCGTCTTTCTTCATTTTATTAGCTAATGTATTCTGTAAAGCACTCGTTACTTAAGGGTTAGAATACGTTTCAAATGTACGTATATATGTACATATATAATGGTGGGTGGGTATGAAGAATATAGCAGGTTTCTACAAAATCCAAGACAAGAAGATAGAATAAAGAAATATGCATAAATTTGGTAGTAAGCAAACGTGATGGACTAATACCATGAAGGGAATTCTTCTATTATGTACAGATTTAACCCGACAAAATTTATGAATTCTTATTCCACTTTTTTTGGAAGTCATTTTGGACGAAACGATTGAAGATTTCTATATTAAATTCTTCAGAAAGAAATAATATTTAGCTATTCGCTCATTGTCATTCGTTTATTGCCACATAAGACTTTTAGTTAGTTCAGTTTAGCATTTTTTGATACGTATTACGTACGTATAATTTTCCATATAGTGTCACGTACGTTTGTGGTTTTCGTAAAATGCGTATTTTTCTGCGCAGTCTCAGTCTTACGTAAAACCAGATTGCGGATGTTTCATTTGAGTTTACACATACATTTGCAACTGCCGGCAGGGACTACTTTTTGGAAGGTTTTTGAGATGAGTTTCAATTACCGGACATTCGTTATCGCACGGAGACTTTTTTGTATGTCCGCATATGTTTAAATGTGTGCATTCTGTGTTACATACTGCTATAATATGTAACTTTGAGTTGCATAAAGTTTAACGTACGTGTTATGTATTGCGTTACATATGCACTCTTTTACGTGTTGTGGCTTACCTATAAGGGTCCGTCTTTCTTCATTTTATTAGCTAATGTATTCTGTAAAGCACTCGTTACTTAAGGGTTAGAATACGTTTCAAATGTACGTATATATGTGCATATATAATGGTGGGTGGGTATGAAGAATATAGCAGATTTCTACAAAATCCAAGACAAGAAGATAGAATAAAGAAATATGCATAAATTTGGTAGTAAGCAAACGTGATGGACTGATACCACGAAGGGAATTCTTCTATTATATACAGATTTAACCCGACAAAATTTATGAATTCTTATTCCACTTTTTTTGGAAGTCATTTTGGACGAAACGATTGAAGATTAAATTCTTCAGAAAGAAATAACATTTAGCTATACGCTCATTGTCATTCGTTTATTGCCACATAAGACTTTTAGTTAGTTCAGTATAGAATTTTTTTATACGTATTACGTACGTATAATTTTCCATATAGTGTCACGTACGTTTGTGGTTTTCGTAAAATGCGTATTTTTCTGCGCAGTCTCAGTCTTACGTAAAACCAGATTGCGGATGTTTCATTTGAGTGTACACATACATTTGCAACTGCCGGCAGGGACTACTTTTTGGAAGGTTTTTGAGATGAGTTTCAATTACCGGACATTCGTTATCGCACGGAGACTTTTTTGTATGTCCGCATATGTTTAAATGTGTGCATTCTGTGTTACATACTGCTATAATATGTAACTTTGAGTTGCATAAAGTTTAACGTACGTGTTATGTATTGCGTTACATATGCACTTTTTACGTGTTGTGGCTTACCTATAAGGGTCCGTCTTTCTTCATTTTATTAGCTAATGTATTCTGTAAAGCGCTCGTTACTTAAGGGTTAGCGTAATTTTCAAAAGTACGCATATATGTACATATATAATGGTGGGTGGGTATGAAGAATAAAGCAGATTTCTACAAAATCCAAGACAAGAAGATAGAACAAAAAAATATGCATACGTTTGGTAGTAAGAGAAAGTGGTGGACTGATACCATGAAGGGAATTCTTCTATTATGTACAGATTTAACCCGACAAAATTTATGAATTCTTATTCTACTTTTTTTGGAAGTCATTTTGGACGAAACGATTGAAGATTTCTATATTAAATTCTTAAGAAAGAAATAATATTTAGCTATACGCTCATTGTCATTCGTTTATTGCCACATAAGACTTTTAGTTAGTTCAGTTTAGCATTTTTTTATACGTATTACGTACGTATACTTTTCCATATAGTGTCACGTACGTTTGTGGTTTTCGTAAAATGCGTATTTTTCTGCGCAGTCTCAGTCTTACGTAAAACCAGATTGCGGATGTTTCATTTGAGTGTACACATACATTTGCAACTGCCGGCAGGGACTACTTTTTGGAAGGTTTTTGAGATGAGTTTCAATTACCGGACATTCGTTATCGCACGGAGACTTTTTTGTATGTCCGCATATGTTTAAATGTGTGCATTCTGTGTTACATACTGCTATAATATGTAACTTTGAGTTGCATAAAGTTTAACGTACGTGTTATGTATTGCGTTACATATGCACTCTTTTACGTGTTGTGGCTTACCTATAAGGGTCCATCTTTCTTCATTTTATTAGCTAATGTATTCTGTAAAGCACTCGTTACTTAAGGGTTAGAATACGTTTCAAATGTACGTATATATGTGCATATATAATGGTGGGTGGGTATGAAGAATATAGCAGATTTCTACAAACTCCAAGACAAGAAGAAAGAACAAAAAAATATGCATACGTTTGGTGGTAAGCAAAAGTGGAGGACTGATACCATGAAGGGAATTCTATTATGTACAGATTTAACCCGACAAAATTTATGAAATCTTATTCCACTTTTTTTGGAAGTCATTTTGGACGAAACGATTGAAGATTTCTATATTAAATTCTTCAGAAAGAAATAATATTTAGCTATACGTTCATTGTCATTCGTTTATTGCCACATAAGACTTTTAGTTAGTTCAGTTTAGCATTTTTTTATACGTATTACGTACGTATAATTTTCCATATAGTGTCACGTACGTTTGTGGTTTTCGTAAAATGCGTATTTTTCTGCGCAGTCTCAGTCTTACGTAAAACCAGATTGCGGATGTTTCATTTGAGTTTACACATACATTTGCAACTGCCGGCAGGGACTACTTTTTGGAAGGTTTTTGAGATGAGTTTCAATTACCGGACATTCGTTATCGCACGGAGACTTTTTTGTATGTCCGCATATGTTTAAATGTGTGCATTCTGTGTTACATACTGCTATAATATGTAACTTTGAGTTGCATAAAGTTTAACGTACGTGTTATGTATTGCGTTACATATGCACTCTTTTACGTGTTGTGGCTTACCTATAAGGGTCCGTCTTTCTTCATTTTATTAGCTAATGTATTCTGTAAAGCACTCGTTACTTAAGGGTTAGAATACGTTTCAAATGTACGTATATATGTGCATATATAATGGTGGGTGGGTATGAAGAATATAGCAGATTTCTACAAAATCCAAGACAAGAAGATAGAATAAAGAAATATGCATAAATTTGGTAGTAAGCAAACGTGATGGACTGATACCACGAAGGGAATTCTTCTATTATATACAGATTTAACCCGACAAAATTTATGAATTCTTATTCCACTTTTTTTGGAAGTCATTTTGGACGAAACGATTGAAGATTAAATTCTTCAGAAAGAAATAACATTTAGCTATACGCTCATTGTCATTCGTTTATTGCCACATAAGACTTTTAGTTAGTTCAGTATAGAATTTTTTTATACGTATTACGTACGTATAATTTTCCATATAGTGTCACGTACGTTTGTGGTTTTCGTAAAATGCGTATTTTTCTGCGCAGTCTCAGTCTTACGTAAAACCAGATTGCGGATGTTTCATTTGAGTGTACACATACATTTGCAACTGCCGGCAGGGACTACTTTTTGGAAGGTTTTTGAGATGAGTTTCAATTACCGGACATTCGTTATCGCACGGAGACTTTTTTGTATGTCCGCATATGTTTAAATGTGTGCATTCTGTGTTACATACTGCTATAATATGTAACTTTGAGTTGCATAAAGTTTAACGTACGTGTTATGTATTGCGTTACATATGCACTTTTTACGTGTTGTGGCTTACCTATAAGGGTCCGTCTTTCTTCATTTTATTAGCTAATGTATTCTGTAAAGCGCTCGTTACTTAAGGGTTAGCGTAATTTTCAAAAGTACGCATATATGTACATATATAATGGTGGGTGGGTATGAAGAATAAAGCAGATTTCTACAAAATCCAAGACAAGAAGATAGAACAAAAAAATATGCATACGTTTGGTAGTAAGAGAAAGTGGTGGACTGATACCATGAAGGGAATTCTTCTATTATGTACAGATTTAACCCGACAAAATTTATGAATTCTTATTCTACTTTTTTTGGAAGTCATTTTGGACGAAACGATTGAAGATTTCTATATTAAATTCTTAAGAAAGAAATAATATTTAGCTATACGCTCATTGTCATTCGTTTATTGCCACATAAGACTTTTAGTTAGTTCAGTTTAGCATTTTTTTATACGTATTACGTACGTATACTTTTCCATATAGTGTCACGTACGTTTGTGGTTTTCGTAAAATGCGTATTTTTCTGCGCAGTCTCAGTCTTACGTAAAACCAGATTGCGGATGTTTCATTTGAGTGTACACATACATTTGCAACTGCCGGCAGGGACTACTTTTTGGAAGGTTTTTGAGATGCGTTTCAATTACCGGACATTCGTTATCGCACGGAGACTTTTTTGTATGTCCGCATATGTTTAAATGTGTGCATTCTGTGTTACATACTGCTATAATATGTAACTTTGAGTTGCATAAAGTTTAACGTACGTGTTATGTATTGCGTTACATATGCACTCTTTTACGTGTTGTGGCTTACCTATAAGGGTCCATCTTTCTTCATTTTATTAGCTAATGTATTCTGTAAAGCACTCGTTACTTAAGGGTTAGAATACGTTTCAAATGTACGTATATATGTGCATATATAATGGTGGGTGGGTATGAAGAATATAGCAGATTTCTACAAAATCCAAGACAAGAAGATAGAATAAAGAAATATGCATAAATTTGGTAGTAAGCAAACGTGATGGACTGATACCACGAAGGGAATTCTTCTATTATATACAGATTTAACCCGACAAAATTTATGAATTCTTATTCCACTTTTTTTGGAAGTCATTTTGGACGAAACGATTGAAGATTAAATTCTTCAGAAAGAAATAACATTTAGCTATACGCTCATTGTCATTCGTTTATTGCCACATAAGACTTTTAGTTAGTTCAGTATAGAATTTTTTGATACGTATTACGTACGTATAATTTTCCATATAGTGTCACGTACGTTTGTGGTTTTCGTAAAATGCGTATTTTTCTGCGCAGTCTCAGTCTTACGTAAAACCAGATTGCGGATGTTTCATTTGAGTGTACACATACATTTGCAACTGCCGGCAGGGACTACTTTTTGGAAGGTTTTTGAGATGAGTTTCAATTACCGGACATTCGTTATCGCACGGAGACTTTTTTGTATGTCCGCATATGTTTAAATGTGTGCATTCTGTGTTACATACTGCTATAATATGTAACTTTGAGTTGCATAAAGTTTAACGTACGTGTTATGTATTGCGTTACATATGCACTTTTTACGTGTTGTGGCTTACCTATAAGGGTCCGTCTTTCTTCATTTTATTAGCTAATGTATTCTGTAAAGCGCTCGTTACTTAAGGGTTAGCGTAATTTTCAAAAGTACGCATATATGTACATATATAATGGTGGGTGGGTATGAAGAATAAAGCAGATTTCTACAAAATCCAAGACAAGAAGATAGAACAAAAAAATATGCATACGTTTGGTAGTAAGAGAAAGTGGTGGACTGATACCATGAAGGGAATTCTTCTATTATGTACAGATTTAACCCGACAAAATTTATGAATTCTTATTCCACTTTTTTTGGAAGTCATTTTGGACGAAACGATTGAAGATTTCTATATTAAATTCTTAAGAAAGAAATAATATTTAGCTATACGCTCATTGTCATTCGTTTATTGCCACATAAGACTTTTAGTTAGTTCAGTTTAGCATTTTTTTATACGTATTACGTACGTATACTTTTCCATATAGTGTCACGTACGTTTGTGGTTTTCGTAAAATGCGTATTTTTCTGCGCAGTCTCAGTCTTACGTAAAACCAGATTGCGGATGTTTCATTTGAGTGTACACATACATTTGCAACTGCCGGCAGGGACTACTTTTTGGAAGGTTTTCGAGATGAGTTTCAATTACCGGACATTCGTTATCGCACGGAGACTTTTTTGTATGTCCGCATATGTTTAAATGTGTGCATTCTGTGTTACATACTGCTATAATATGTAACTTTGAGTTGCATAAAGTTTAACGTACGTGTTATGTATTGCGTTACATATGCACTCTTTTACGTGTTGTGGCTTACCTATAAGTGTCCGTCGTTCTTCATTTTATTAGCTCATGTACTCTGTAAAGCGCTCGTTACTTAAGGGTTAGCGTAATTTTCAAAAGTACGCATATATGTACATATATAATGGTGGGTGGGTATGAAGAATAAAGCAGATTTCTACAAAATCCAAGACAAGAAGAAAGAACAAAAAAATATGCATACGTTTGGTAGTAAGCAAAAGTGGTGGACTGATACCATGAAGGGAATTCTTCTATTATGTACAGATTTAACCCGACAAAATTTATGAAATCTTATTCCACTTTTTTTGGAAGTCATTTTGGACGAAACGATTGAAGATTTCTATATTAAATTCTTAAGAAAGAAATAATATTTAGCTATACGTTCATTGTCATTCGTTTATTGCCACATAAGACTTTTAGTTAGTTCAGTTTAGCATTTTTTTATACGTATTACGTACGTATAATTTTCCATATAGTGTCACGTACGTTTGTGGTTTTCGTAAAATGCGTATTTTTCTGCGCAGTCTCAGTCTTACGTAAAACCAGATTGCGGATGTTTCATTTGAGTGTACACATACATTTGCAACTGCCGGCAGGGACTACTTTTTGGAAGGTTTTTGAGATGAGTTTCAATTACCGGACATTCGTTATCGCACGGAGACTTTTTTGTATGTCCGCATATGTTTAAATGTGTGCATTCTGTGTTACATACTGCTATAATATGTAACTTTGAGTTGCATAAAGTTTAACGTACGTGTTATGTATTGCGTTACATATGCACTCTTTTACGTGTTGTGGCTTACCTATAAGTGTCCGTCGTTCTTCATTTTATTAGCTCATGTACTCTGTAAAGCGCTCGTTACTTAAGGGTTAGCGTAATTTTCAAAAGTACGCATATATGTACATATATAATGGTGGGTGGGTATGAAGAATAAAGCAGATTTCTACAAAATCCAAGACAAGAAGAAAGAACAAAAAAATATGCATACGTTTGGTAGTAAGCAAAAGTGGTGGACTGATACCATGAAGGGAATTCTTCTATTATGTACAGATTTAACCCGACAAAATTTATGAAATCTTATTCCACTTTTTTTGGAAGTCATTTTGGACGAAACGATTGAAGATTTCTATATTAAATTCTTCAGAAAGAAATAATATTTAGCTATACGTTCATTGTCATTCGTTTATTGCCACATAAGACTTTTAGTTAGTTCAGTTTAGCATTTTTTTATACGTATTACGTACGTATAATTTTCCATATAGTGTCACGTACGTTTGTGGTTTTCGTAAAATGCGTATTTTTCTGCGCAGTCTCAGTCTTACGTAAAACCAGATTGCGGATGTTTCATTTGAGTTTACACATACATTTGCAACTGCCGGCAGGGACTACTTTTTGGAAGGTTTTTGAGATGAGTTTCAATTACCGGACATTCGTTATCGCACGGAGACTTTTTTGTATGTCCGCATATGTTTAAATGTGTGCATTCTGTGTTACATACTGCTATAATATGTAACTTTGAGTTGCATAAAGTTTAACGTACGTGTTATGTATTGCGTTACATATGCACTCTTTTACGTGTTGTGGCTTACCTATAAGGGTCCATCTTTCTTCATTTTATTAGCTAATGTATTCTGTAAAGCACTCGTTACTTAAGGGTTAGAATACGTTTCAAATGTACGTATATATGTGCATATATAATGGTGGGTGGGTATGAAGAATATAGCAGATTTCTACAAAATCCAAGACAAGAAGATAGAATAAAGAAATATGCATAAATTTGGTAGTAAGCAAACGTGATGGACTGATACCACGAAGGGAATTCTTCTATTATATACAGATTTAACCCGACAAAATTTATGAATTCTTATTCCACTTTTTTTGGAAGTCATTTTGGACGAAACGATTGAAGATTAAATTCTTCAGAAAGAAATAACATTTAGCTATACGCTCATTGTCATTCGTTTATTGCCACATAAGACTTTTAGTTAGTTCAGTATAGAATTTTTTGATACGTATTACGTACGTATAATTTTCCATATAGTGTCACGTACGTTTGTGGTTTTCGTAAAATGCGTATTTTTCTGCGCAGTCTCAGTCTTACGTAAAACCAGATTGCGGATGTTTCATTTGAGTGTACACATACATTTGCAACTGCCGGCAGGGACTACTTTTTGGAAGGTTTTTGAGATGAGTTTCAATTACCGGACATTCGTTATCGCACGGAGACTTTTTTGTATGTCCGCATATGTTTAAATGTGTGCATTCTGTGTTACATACTGCTATAATATGTAACTTTGAGTTGCATAAAGTTTAACGTACGTGTTATGTATTGCGTTACATATGCACTTTTTACGTGTTGTGTCTTACCTATAAGGGTCCGTCTTTCTTCATTTTATTAGCTAATGTACTCTGTAAAGCGCTCGTTACTTAAGGGTTAGCGTAATTTTCAAAAGTACGCATATATGTACATATATAATGGTGGGTGGGTATGAAGAATAAAGCAGATTTCTACAAAATCCAAGACAAGAAGATAGAACAAAAAAATATGCATACGTTTGGTAGTAAGAGAAAGTGGTGGACTGATACCATGAAGGGAATTCTTCTATTATGTACAGATTTAACCCGACAAAATTTATGAATTCTTATTCCACTTTTTTTGGAAGTCATTTTGGACGAAACGATTGAAGATTTCTATATTAAATTCTTAAGAAAGAAATAATATTTAGCTATACGCTCATTGTCATTCGTTTATTGCCACATAAGACTTTTAGTTATTTCAGTATAGAATTTTTTGATACGTATTACGTACGTATAATTTTCCATATAGTGTCACGTACGTTTGTGGTTTTCGTAAAATGCGTATTTTTCTGCGCAGTCTCAGTCTTACGTAAAACCAGATTGCGGATGTTTCATTTGAGTGTACACATACATTTGCAACTGCCGGCAGGGACTACTTTTTGGAAGGTTTTTGAGATGAGTTTCAATTACCGGACATTCGTTATCGCACGGAGACTTTTTTGTATGTCCGCATATGTTTAAATGTGTGCATTCTGTGTTACATACTGCTATAATATGTAACTTTGAGTTGCATAAAGTTTAACGTACGTGTTATGTATTGCGTTACATATGCACACTTTTACGTGTTGTGGCTTACCTATAAGGGTCCGTCTTTCTTCATTTTATTAGCTAATGTATTCTGTAAAGCACTCGTTACTTAAGGGTTAGAATACGTTTCAAATGTACGTATATATGTACTTATATAATGGTGGGTGGGTATGAAGAATAAAGCAGATTTCTACAAAATCCAAGACAAGAAGATAGAACAAAAAAATATGCATACGTTTGATAGTAAGAGAAAGTGGTGGACTGATACCATGAAGGGAATTCTTCTATTATGTACAGATTTAACCCGACAAAATTTATGAAATCTTATTCCACTTTTTTTGGAAGTCATTTTGGACGAAACGATTGAAGATTTCTATATTAAATTCTTCAGAAAGAAATAATATTTAGCTATACGTTCATTGTCATTCGTTTATTGCCACATAAGACTTTTAGTTAGTTCAGTTTAGCATTTTTTTATACGTATTACGTACGTATAATTTTCCATATAGTGTCACGTACGTTTGTGGTTTTCGTAAAATGCGTATTTTTCTGCGCAGTCTCAGTCTTACGTAAAACCAGATTGCGGATGTTTCATTTGAGTTTACACATACATTTGCAACTGCCGGCAGGGACTACTTTTTGGAAGGTTTTTGAGATGAGTTTCAATTACCGGACATTCGTTATCGCACGGAGACTTTTTTGTATGTCCGCATATGTTTAAATGTGTGCATTCTGTGTTACATACTGCTATAATATGTAACTTTGAGTTGCATAAAGTTTAACGTACGTGTTATGTATTGCGTTACATATGCACTCTTTTACGTGTTGTGGCTTACCTATAAGGGTCCGTCTTTCTTCATTTTATTAGCTAATGTATTCTGTAAAGCACTCGTTACTTAAGGGTTAGAATACGTTTCAAATGTACGTATATATGTGCATATATAATGGTGGGTGGGTATGAAGAATATAGCAGATTTCTACAAAATCCAAGACAAGAAGATAGAATAAAGAAATATGCATAAATTTGGTAGTAAGCAAACGTGATGGACTGATACCACGAAGGGAATTCTTCTATTATATACAGATTTAACCCGACAAAATTTATGAATTCTTATTCCACTTTTTTTGGAAGTCATTTTGGACGAAACGATTGAAGATTAAATTCTTCAGAAAGAAATAACATTTAGCTATACGCTCATTGTCATTCGTTTATTGCCACATAAGACTTTTAGTTAGTTCAGTATAGAATTTTTTGATACGTATTACGTACGTATAATTTTCCATATAGTGTCACGTACGTTTGTGGTTTTCGTAAAATGCGTATTTTTCTGCGCAGTCTCAGTCTTACGTAAAACCAGATTGCGGATGTTTCATTTGAGTGTACACATACATTTGCAACTGCCGGCAGGGACTACTTTTTGGAAGGTTTTTGAGATGAGTTTCAATTACCGGACATTCGTTATCGCACGGAGACTTTTTTGTATGTCCGCATATGTTTAAATGTGTGCATTCTGTGTTACATACTGCTATAATATGTAACTTTGAGTTGCATAAAGTTTAACGTACGTGTTATGTATTGCGTTACATATGCACTTTTTACGTGTTGTGGCTTACCTATAAGGGTCCGTCTTTCTTCATTTTATTAGCTAATGTATTCTGTAAAGCGCTCGTTACTTAAGGGTTAGCGTAATTTTCAAAAGTACGCATATATGTACATATATAATGGTGGGTGGGTATGAAGAATAAAGCAGATTTATACAAAATCCAAGACAAGAAGATAGAACAAAAAAATATGCATACGTTTGGTAGTAAGAGAAAGTGGTGGACTGATACCATGAAGGGAATTCTTCTATTATGTACAGATTTAACCCGACAAAATTTATGAATTCTTATTCTACTTTTTTTGGAAGTCATTTTGGACGAAACGATTGAAGATTTCTATATTAAATTCTTAAGAAAGAAATAATATTTAGCTATACGCTCATTGTCATTCGTTTATTGCCACATAAGACTTTTAGTTAGTTCAGTTTAGCATTTTTTTATACGTATTACGTACGTATACTTTTCCATATAGTGTCACGTACGTTTGTGGTTTTCGTAAAATGCGTATTTTTCTGCGCAGTCTCAGTCTTACGTAAAACCAGATTGCGGATGTTTCATTTGAGTGTACACATACATTTGCAACTGCCGGCAGGGACTACTTTTTGGAAGGTTTTTGAGATGAGTTTCAATTACCGGACATTCGTTATCGCACGGAGACTTTTTTGTATGTCCGCATATGTTTAAATGTGTGCATTCTGTGTTACATACTGCTATAATATGTAACTTTGAGTTGCATAAAGTTTAACGTACGAGTTATGTATTGCGTTACATATGCACTCTTTTACGTGTTGTGGCTTACCTATAAGGGTCCATCTTTCTTCATTTTATTAGCTAATGTATTCTGTAAAGCACTCGTTACTTAAGGGTTAGAATACGTTTCAAATGTACGTATATATGTGCATATATAATGGTGGGTGGGTATGAAGAATATAGCAGATTTCTACAAAATCCAAGACAAGAAGATAGAATAAAGAAATATGCATAAATTTGGTAGTAAGCAAACGTGATGGACTGATACCACGAAGGGAATTCTTCTATTATATACAGATTTAACCCGACAAAATTTATGAATTCTTATTCCACTTTTTTTGGAAGTCATTTTGGACGAAACGATTGAAGATTAAATTCTTCAGAAAGAAATAACATTTAGCTATACGCTCATTGTCATTCGTTTATTGCCACATAAGACTTTTAGTTAGTTCAGTATAGAATTTTTTGATACGTATTACGTACGTATAATTTTCCATATAGTGTCACGTACGTTTGTGGTTTTCGTAAAATGCGTATTTTTCTGCGCAGTCTCAGTCTTACGTAAAACCAGATTGCGGATGTTTCATTTGAGTGTACACATACATTTGCAACTGCCGGCAGGGACTACTTTTTGGAAGGTTTTTGAGATGAGTTTCAATTACCGGACATTCGTTATCGCACGGAGACTTTTTTGTATGTCCGCATATGTTTAAATGTGTGCATTCTGTGTTACATACTGCTATAATATGTAACTTTGAGTTGCATAAAGTTTAACGTACGTGTTATGGATTGCGTTACATATGCACTCTTTTACGTGTTGTGGCTTACCTATAAGGGTCCGTCTTTCTTCATTTTATTGGCTAATGTATTCTGTAAAACACTCGTTACTTAAGGGTTAGAATACGTTTCAAATGTACGTATATATGTACATATATAATGGTGGGTGGGTATGAAGAATATAGCAGATTTCTACAAAATCCAAGACAAGAAGATAGAATAAAGAAATATGCATAAATTTGGTAGTAAGCAAACGTGATGGACTGATACCACGAAGGGAATTCTTCTATTATATACAGATTTAACCCGACAAAATTTATGAATTCTTATTCCACTTTTTTTGGAAGTCATTTTGGACGAAACGATTGAAGATTTCTATATTAAATTCTTAAGAAAGAAATAATATTTAGCTATACGCTCATTGTCATTCGTTTATTGCCACATAAGACTTTTAGTTAGTTCAGTTTAGCATTTTTTTATACGTATTACGTACGTATACTTTTCCATATAGTGTCACGTACGTTTGTGGTTTTCGTAAAATGCGTATTTTTCTGCGCAGTCTCAGTCTTACGTAAAACCAGATTGCGGATGTTTCATTTGAGTGTACACATACATTTGCAACTGCCGGCAGGGACTACTTTTTGGAAGGTTTTCGAGATGAGTTTCAATTACCGGACATTCGTTATCGCACGGAGACTTTTTTGTATGTCCGCATATGTTTAAATGTGTGCATTCTGTGTTACATACTGCTATAATATGTAACTTTGAGTTGCATAAAGTTTAACGTACGTGTTATGTATTGCGTTACATATGCACTCTTTTACGTGTTGTGGCTTACCTATAAGTGTCCGTCGTTCTTCATTTTATTAGCTCATGTACTCTGTAAAGCGCTCGTTACTTAAGGGTTAGCGTAATTTTCAAAAGTACGCATATATGTACATATATAATGGTGGGTGGGTATGAAGAATAAAGCAGATTTCTACAAAATCCAAGACAAGAAGAAAGAACAAAAAAATATGCATACGTTTGGTAGTAAGCAAAATTGGTGGACTGATACCATGAAGGGAATTCTTCTATTATGTACAGATTTAACCCGACAAAATTTATGAAATCTTATTCCACTTTTTTTGGAAGTCATTTTGGACGAAACGATTGAAGATTTCTATATTAAATTCTTAAGAAAGAAATAATATTTAGCTATACGTTCATTGTCATTCGTTTATTGCCACATAAGACTTTTAGTTAGTTCAGTTTAGCATTTTTTTATACGTATTACGTACGTATAATTTTCCATATAGTGTCACGTACGTTTGTGGTTTTCGTAAAATGCGTATTTTTCTGCGCAGTCTCAGTCTTACGTAAAACCAGATTGCGGATGTTTCATTTGAGTGTACACATACATTTGCAACTGCCGGCAGGGACTACTTTTTGGAAGGTTTTTGAGATGAGTTTCAATTACCGGACATTCGTTATCGCACGGAGACTTTTTTGTATGTCCGCATATGTTTAAATGTGTGCATTCTGTGTTACATACTGCTATAATATGTAACTTTGAGTTGCATAAAGTTTAACGTACGTGTTATGTATTGCGTTACATATGCACTCTTTTACGTGTTGTGGCTTACCTATAAGTGTCCGTCGTTCTTCATTTTATTAGCTCATGTACTCTGTAAAGCGCTCGTTACTTAAGGGTTAGCGTAATTTTCAAAAGTACGCATATATGTACATATATAATGGTGGGTGGGTATGAAGAATAAAGCAGATTTCTACAAAATCCAAGACAAGAAGAAAGAACAAAAAAATATGCATACGTTTGGTAGTAAGCAAAAGTGGTGGACTGATACCATGAAGGGAATTCTTCTATTATGTACAGATTTAACCCGACAAAATTTATGAAATCTTATTCCACTTTTTTTGGAAGTCATTTTGGACGAAACGATTGAAGATTTCTATATTAAATTCTTCAGAAAGAAATTATATTTAGCTATACGTTCATTGTCATTCGTTTATTGCCACATAAGACTTTTAGTTAGTTCAGTATAGAATTTTTTGATACGTATTACGTACGTATAATTTTCCATATAGTGTCACGTACGTTTGTGGTTTTCGTAAAATGCGTATTTTTCTGCGCAGTCTCAGTCTTACGTAAAACCAGATTGCGGATGTTTCATTTGAGTGTACACATACATTTGCAACTGCCGGCAGGGACTACTTTTTGGAAGGTTTTTGAGATGAGTTTCAATTACCGGACATTCGTTATCGCACGGAGACTTTTTTGTATGTCCGCATATGTTTAAATGTGTGCATTCTGTGTTACATACTGCTATAATATGTAACTTTGAGTTGCATAAAGTTTAACGTACGTGTTATGTATTGCGTTACATATGCACTCATTTACGTGTTGTGGCTTACCTATAAGGGTCCATCTTTCTTCATTTTATTAGCTAATGTATTCTGTAAAGCACTCGTTACTTAAGGGTTAGAATACGTTTCAAATGTACGTATATATGTGCATATATAATGGTGGGTGGGTATGAAGAATATAGCAGATTTCTACAAAATCCAAGACAAGAAGATAGAATAAAGAAATATGCATAAATTTGGTAGTAAGCAAACGTGATGGACTGATACCACGAAGGGAATTCTTCTATTATATACAGATTTAACCCGACAAAATTTATGAATTCTTATTCCACTTTTTTTGGAAGTCATTTTGGACGAAACGATTGAAGATTAAATTCTTCAGAAAGAAATAACATTTAGCTATACGCTCATTGTCATTCGTTTATTGCCACATAAGACTTTTAGTTAGTTCAGTATAGAATTTTTTGATACGTATTACGTACGTATAATTTTCCATATAGTGTCACGTACGTTTGTGGTTTTCGTAAAATGCGTATTTTTCTGCGCAGTCTCAGTCTTACGTAAAACCAGATTGCGGATGTTTCATTTGAGTGTACACATACATTTGCAACTGCCGGCAGGGACTACTTTTTGGAAGGTTTTTGAGATGAGTTTCAATTAACGGACATTCGTTATCGCACGGAGACTTTTTTGTATGTCCGCATATGTTTAAATGTGTGCATTCTGTGTTACATACTGCTATAATATGTAACTTTGAGTTGCATAAAGTTTAACGTACGTGTTATGTATTGCGTTACATATGCACTTTTTACGTATTGTGTCTTACCTATAAGGGTCCGTCTTTCTTCATTTTATTAGCTAATGTACTCTGTAAAGCGCTCGTTACTTAAGGGTTAGCGTAATTTTCAAAAGTACGCATATATGTACATATATAATGGTGGGTGGGTATGAAGAATAAAGCAGATTTCTACAAAATCCAAGACAAGAAGATAGAACAAAAAAATATGCATACGTTTGGTAGTAAGAGAAAGTGGTGGACTGATACCATGAAGGGAATTCTTCTATTATGTACAGATTTAACCCGACAAAATTTATGAATTCTTATTCCACTTTTTTTGGAAGTCATTTTGGACGAAACGATTGAAGATTTCTATATTAAATTCTTAAGAAAGAAATAATATTTAGCTATACGCTCATTGTCATTCGTTTATTGCCACATAAGACTTTTAGTTAGTTCAGTTTAGCATTTCTTTATACGTATTACGTACGTATACTTTTCCATATAGTGTCACGTACGTTTGTGGTTTTCGTAAAATGCGTATTTTTCTGCGCAGTCTCAGTCTTACGTAAAACCAGATTGCGGATGTTTCATTTGAGTGTACACATACATTTGCAACTGCCGGCAGGGACTACTTTTTGGAAGGTTTTTGAGATGAGTTTCAATTACCGGACATTCGTTATCGCACGGAGACTTTTTTGTATGTCCGCATATGTTTAAATGTGTGCATTCTGTGTTACATACTGCTATAATATGTAACTTTGAGTTGCATAAAGTTTAACGTACGTGTTATGTATTGCGTTACATATGCACTCTTTTACGTGTTGTGGCTTACCTATAAGGTTCCGTCTTTCTTCATTTTATTGGCTAATGTATTCTGTAAAACACTCGTTACTTAAGGGTTAGAATACGTTTCAAATGTACGTATATATGTACATATATAATGGTGGGTGGGTATGAAGAATATAGCAGATTTCTACAAAATCCAAGACAAGAAGATAGAATAAAGAAATATGCATAAATTTGGTAGTAAGCAAACGTGATGGACTGATACCACGAAGGGAATTCTTCTATTATATACAGATTTAACCCGACAAAATTTATGAATTCTTATTCCACTTTTTTTGGAAGTCATTTTGGACGAAACGATTGAAGATTAAATTCTTCAGAAAGAAATAACATTTAGCTATACGCTCATTGTCATTCGTTTATTGCCACATAAGACTTTTAGTTATTTCAGTATAGAATTTTTTGATACGTATTACGTACGTATAATTTTCCATATAGTGTCACGTACGTTTGTGGTTTTCGTAAAATGCGTATTTTTCTGCGCAGTCTCAGTCTTACGTAAAACCAGATTGCGGATGTTTCATTTGAGTGTACACATACATTTGCAACTGCCGGCAGGGACTACTTTTTGGAAGGTTTTTGAGATGAGTTTCAATTACCGGACATTCGTTATCGCACGGAGACTTTTTTGTATGTCCGCATATGTTTAAATGTGTGCATTCTGTGTTACATACTGCTATAATATGTAACTTTGAGTTGCATAAAGTTTAACGTACGTGTTATGTATTGCGTTACATATGCACACTTTTACGTGTTGTGGCTTACCTATAAGGGTCCGTCTTTCTTCATTTTATTAGCTAATGTATTCTGTAAAGCACTCGTTACTTAAGGGTTAGAATACGTTTCAAATGTACGTATATATGTACTTATATAATGGTGGGTGGGTATGAAGAATAAAGCAGATTTCTACAAAATCCAAGACAAGAAGATAGAACAAAAAAATATGCATACGTTTGATAGTAAGAGAAAGTGGTGGACTGATACCATGAAGGGAATTCTTCTATTATGTACAGATTTAACCCGACAAAATTTATGAATTCTTATTCCACTTTTTTTGGAAGTCATTTTGGACGAAACGATTGAAGATTTCTATATTAAATTCTTAAGAAAGAAATAATATTTAGCTATACGCTCATTGTCATTCGTTTATTGCCACATAAGACTTTTAGTTAGTTCAGTTTAGCATTTTTTTATACGTATTACGTACGTATAATTTTCCATATAGTGTCACGTACGTTTGTGGTTTTCGTAAAATGCGTATTTTTCTGCGCAGTCTCAGTCTTACGTAAAACCAGATTGCGGATGTTTCATTTGAGTTTACACATACATTTGCAACTGCCGGCAGGGACTACTTTTTGGAAGGTTTTTGAGATGAGTTTCAATTACCGGACATTCGTTATCGCACGGAGACTTTTTTGTATGTCCGCATATGTTTAAATGTGTGCATTCTGTGTTACATACTGCTATAATATGTAACTTTGAGTTGCATAAAGTTTAACGTACGTGTTATGTATTGCGTTACATATGCACTCTTTTACGTGTTGTGGCTTACCTATAAGGGTCCGTCTTTCTTCATTTTATTAGCTAATGTATTCTGTAAAGCACTCGTTACTTAAGGGTTAGAATACGTTTCAAATGTACGTATATATGTGCATATATAATGGTGGGTGGGTATGAAGAATATAGCAGATTTCTACAAAATCCAAGACAAGAAGATAGAATAAAGAAATATGCATAAATTTGGTAGTAAGCAAACGTGATGGACTGATACCACGAAGGGAATTCTTCTATTATATACAGATTTAACCCGACAAAATTTATGAATTCTTATTCCACTTTTTTTGGAAGTCATTTTGGACGAAACGATTGAAGATTAAATTCTTCAGAAAGAAATAACATTTAGCTATACGCTCATTGTCATTCGTTTATTGCCACATAAGACTTTTAGTTAGTTCAGTATAGAATTTTTTGATACGTATTACGTACGTATAATTTTCCATATAGTGTCACGTACGTTTGTGGTTTTCGTAAAATGCGTATTTTTCTGCGCAGTCTCAGTCTTACGTAAAACCAGATTGCGGATGTTTCATTTGAGTGTACACATACATTTGCAACTGCCGGCAGGGACTACTTTTTGGAAGGTTTTTGAGATGAGTTTCAATTACCGGACATTCGTTATCGCACGGAGACTTTTTTGTATGTCCGCATATGTTTAAATGTGTGCATTCTGTGTTACATACTGCTATAATATGTAACTTTGAGTTGCATAAAGTTTAACGTACGTGTTATGTATTGCGTTACATATGCACTTTTTACGTGTTGTGGCTTACCTATAAGGGTCCGTCTTTCTTCATTTTATTAGCTAATGTATTCTGTAAAGCGCTCGTTACTTAAGGGTTAGCGTAATTTTCAAAAGTACGCATATATGTACATATATAATGGTGGGTGGGTATGAAGAATAAAGCAGATTTCTACAAAATCCAAGACAAGAAGATAGAACAAAAAAATATGCATACGTTTGGTAGTAAGAGAAAGTGGTGGACTGATACCATGAAGGGAATTCTTCTATTATGTAGAGATTTAACCCGACAAAATTTATGAATTCTTATTCTACTTTTTTTGGAAGTCATTTTGGACGAAACGATTGAAGATTTCTATATTAAATTCTTAAGAAAGAAATAATATTTAGCTATACGCTCATTGTCATTCGTTTATTGCCACATAAGACTTTTAGTTAGTTCAGTTTAGCATTTTTTTATACGTATTACGTACGTATACTTTTCCATATAGTGTCACGTACGTTTGTGGTTTTCGTAAAATGCGTATTTTTCTGCGCAGTCTCAGTCTTACGTAAAACCAGATTGCGGATGTTTCATTTGAGTGTACACATACATTTGCAACTGCCGGCAGGGACTACTTTTTGGAAGGTTTTTGAGATGCGTTTCAATTACCGGACATTCGTTATCGCACGGAGACTTTTTTGTATGTCCGCATATGTTTAAATGTGTGCATTCTGTGTTACATACTGCTATAATATGTAACTTTGAGTTGCATAAAGTTTAACGTACGTGTTATGTATTGCGTTACATATGCACTCTTTTACGTGTTGTGGCTTACCTATAAGGGTCCATCTTTCTTCATTTTATTAGCTAATGTATTCTGTAAAGCACTCGTTACTTAAGGGTTAGAATACGTTTCAAATGTACGTATATATGTGCATATATAATGGTGGGTGGGTATGAAGAATATAGCAGATTTCTACAAAATCCAAGACAAGAAGATAGAATAAAGAAATATGCATAAATTTGGTAGTAAGCAAACGTGATGGACTGATACCACGAAGGGAATTCTTCTATTATATACAGATTTAACCCGACAAAATTTATGAATTCTTATTCCACTTTTTTTGGAAGTCATTTTGGACGAAACGATTGAAGATTAAATTCTTCAGAAAGAAATAACATTTAGCTATACGCTCATTGTCATTCGTTTATTGCCACATAAGACTTTTAGTTAGTTCAGTATAGAATTTTTTGATACGTATTACGTACGTATAATTTTCCATATAGTGTCACGTACGTTTGTGGTTTTCGTAAAATGCGTATTTTTCTGCGCAGTCTCAGTCTTACGTAAAACCAGATTGCGGATGTTTCATTTGAGTGTACACATACATTTGCAACTGCCGGCAGGGACTACTTTTTGGAAGGTTTTTGAGATGAGTTTCAATTACCGGACATTCGTTATCGCACGGAGACTTTTTTGTATGTCCGCATATGTTTAAATGTGTGCATTCTGTGTTACATACTGCTATAATATGTAACTTTGAGTTGCATAAAGTTTAACGTACGTGTTATGTATTGCGTTACATATGCACTCTTTTACGTGTTGTGGCTTACCTATAAGGGTCCATCTTTCTTCATTTTATTAGCTAATGTATTCTGTAAAGCACTCGTTACTTAAGGGTTAGAATACGTTTCAAATGTACGTATATATGTGCATATATAATGGTGGGTGGGTATGAAGAATATAGCAGATTTCTACAAAATCCAAGACAAGAAGATAGAATAAAGAAATATGCATAAATTTGGTAGTAAGCAAACGTGATGGACTGATACCACGAAGGGAATTCTTCTATTATATACAGATTTAACCCGACAAAATTTATGAATTCTTATTCCACTTTTTTTGGAAGTCATTTTGGACGAAACGATTGAAGATTAAATTCTTCAGAAAGAAATAACATTTAGCTATACGCTCATTGTCATTCGTTTATTGCCACATAAGACTTTTAGTTAGTTCAGTATAGAATTTTTTGATACGTATTACGTACGTATAATTTTCCATATAGTGTCACGTACGTTTGTGGTTTTCGTAAAATGCGTATTTTTCTGCGCAGTCTCAGTCTTACGTAAAACCAGATTGCGGATGTTTCATTTGAGTGTACACATACATTTGCAACTGCCGGCAGGGACTACTTTTTGGAAGGTTTTTGAGATGAGTTTCAATTAACGGACATTCGTTATCGCACGGAGACTTTTTTGTATGTCCGCATATGTTTAAATGTGTGCATTCTGTGTTACATACTGCTATAATATGTAACTTTGAGTTGCATAAAGTTTAACGTACGTGTTATGTATTGCGTTACATATGCACTTTTTACGTATTGTGTCTTACCTATAAGGGTCCGTCTTTCTTCATTTTATTAGCTAATGTACTCTGTAAAGCGCTCGTTACTTAAGGGTTAGCGTAATTTTCAAAAGTACGCATATATGTACATATATAATGGTGGGTGGGTATGAAGAATAAAGCAGATTTCTACAAAATCCAAGACAAGAAGATAGAACAAAAAAATATGCATACGTTTGGTAGTAAGAGAAAGTGGTGGACTGATACCATGAAGGGAATTCTTCTATTATGTACAGATTTAACCCGACAAAATTTATGAATTCTTATTCCACTTTTTTTGGAAGTCATTTTGGACGAAACGATTGAAGATTTCTATATTAAATTCTTAAGAAAGAAATAATATTTAGCTATACGCTCATTGTCATTCGTTTATTGCCACATAAGACTTTTAGTTAGTTCAGTTTAGCATTTCTTTATACGTATTACGTACGTATACTTTTCCATATAGTGTCACGTACGTTTGTGGTTTTCGTAAAATGCGTATTTTTCTGCGCAGTCTCAGTCTTACGTAAAACCAGATTGCGGATGTTTCATTTGAGTGTACACATACATTTGCAACTGCCGGCAGGGACTACTTTTTGGAAGGTTTTTGAGATGAGTTTCAATTACCGGACATTCGTTATCGCACGGAGACTTTTTTGTATGTCCGCATATGTTTAAATGTGTGCATTCTGTGTTACATACTGCTATAATATGTAACTTTGAGTTGCATAAAGTTTAACGTACGTGTTATGTATTGCGTTACATATGCACTCTTTTACGTGTTGTGGCTTACCTATAAGGTTCCGTCTTTCTTCATTTTATTGGCTAATGTATTCTGTAAAACACTCGTTACTTAAGGGTTAGAATACGTTTCAAATGTACGTATATATGTACATATATAATGGTGGGTGGGTATGAAGAATATAGCAGATTTCTACAAAATCCAAGACAAGAAGATAGAATAAAGAAATATGCATAAATTTGGTAGTAAGCAAACGTGATGGACTGATACCACGAAGGGAATTCTTCTATTATATACAGATTTAACCCGACAAAATTTATGAATTCTTATTCCACTTTTTTTGGAAGTCATTTTGGACGAAACGATTGAAGATTAAATTCTTCAGAAAGAAATAACATTTAGCTATACGCTCATTGTCATTCGTTTATTGCCACATAAGACTTTTAGTTATTTCAGTATAGAATTTTTTGATACGTATTACGTACGTATAATTTTCCATATAGTGTCACGTACGTTTGTGGTTTTCGTAAAATGCGTATTTTTCTGCGCAGTCTCAGTCTTACGTAAAACCAGATTGCGGATGTTTCATTTGAGTGTACACATACATTTGCAACTGCCGGCAGGGACTACTTTTTGGAAGGTTTTTGAGATGAGTTTCAATTACCGGACATTCGTTATCGCACGGAGACTTTTTTGTATGTCCGCATATGTTTAAATGTGTGCATTCTGTGTTACATACTGCTATAATATGTAACTTTGAGTTGCATAAAGTTTAACGTACGTGTTATGTATTGCGTTACATATGCACACTTTTACGTGTTGTGGCTTACCTATAAGGGTCCGTCTTTCTTCATTTTATTAGCTAATGTATTCTGTAAAGCACTCGTTACTTAAGGGTTAGAATACGTTTCAAATGTACGTATATATGTACTTATATAATGGTGGGTGGGTATGAAGAATAAAGCAGATTTCTACAAAATCCAAGACAAGAAGATAGAACAAAAAAATATGCATACGTTTGATAGTAAGAGAAAGTGGTGGACTGATACCATGAAGGGAATTCTTCTATTATGTACAGATTTAACCCGACAAAATTTATGAATTCTTATTCCACTTTTTTTGGAAGTCATTTTGGACGAAACGATTGAAGATTTCTATATTAAATTCTTAAGAAAGAAATAATATTTAGCTATACGCTCATTGTCATTCGTTTATTGCCACATAAGACTTTTAGTTAGTTCAGTTTAGCATTTTTTTATACGTATTACGTACGTATAATTTTCCATATAGTGTCACGTACGTTTGTGGTTTTCGTAAAATGCGTATTTTTCTGCGCAGTCTCAGTCTTACGTAAAACCAGATTGCGGATGTTTCATTTGAGTTTACACATACATTTGCAACTGCCGGCAGGGACTACTTTTTGGAAGGTTTTTGAGATGAGTTTCAATTACCGGACATTCGTTATCGCACGGAGACTTTTTTGTATGTCCGCATATGTTTAAATGTGTGCATTCTGTGTTACATACTGCTATAATATGTAACTTTGAGTTGCATAAAGTTTAACGTACGTGTTATGTATTGCGTTACATATGCACTCTTTTACGTGTTGTGGCTTACCTATAAGGGTCCGTCTTTCTTCATTTTATTAGCTAATGTATTCTGTAAAGCACTCGTTACTTAAGGGTTAGAATACGTTTCAAATGTACGTATATATGTGCATATATAATGGTGGGTGGGTATGAAGAATATAGCAGATTTCTACAAAATCCAAGACAAGAAGATAGAATAAAGAAATATGCATAAATTTGGTAGTAAGCAAACGTGATGGACTGATACCACGAAGGGAATTCTTCTATTATATACAGATTTAACCCGACAAAATTTATGAATTCTTATTCCACTTTTTTTGGAAGTCATTTTGGACGAAACGATTGAAGATTAAATTCTTCAGAAAGAAATAACATTTAGCTATACGCTCATTGTCATTCGTTTATTGCCACATAAGACTTTTAGTTAGTTCAGTATAGAATTTTTTGATACGTATTACGTACGTATAATTTTCCATATAGTGTCACGTACGTTTGTGGTTTTCGTAAAATGCGTATTTTTCTGCGCAGTCTCAGTCTTACGTAAAACCAGATTGCGGATGTTTCATTTGAGTGTACACATACATTTGCAACTGCCGGCAGGGACTACTTTTTGGAAGGTTTTTGAGATGAGTTTCAATTACCGGACATTCGTTATCGCACGGAGACTTTTTTGTATGTCCGCATATGTTTAAATGTGTGCATTCTGTGTTACATACTGCTATAATATGTAACTTTGAGTTGCATAAAGTTTAACGTACGTGTTATGTATTGCGTTACATATGCACTTTTTACGTGTTGTGGCTTACCTATAAGGGTCCGTCTTTCTTCATTTTATTAGCTAATGTATTCTGTAAAGCGCTCGTTACTTAAGGGTTAGCGTAATTTTCAAAAGTACGCATATATGTACATATATAATGGTGGGTGGGTATGAAGAATAAAGCAGATTTCTACAAAATCCAAGACAAGAAGATAGAACAAAAAAATATGCATACGTTTGGTAGTAAGAGAAAGTGGTGGACTGATACCATGAAGGGAATTCTTCTATTATGTACAGATTTAACCCGACAAAATTTATGAATTCTTATTCTACTTTTTTTGGAAGTCATTTTGGACGAAACGATTGAAGATTTCTATATTAAATTCTTAAGAAAGAAATAATATTTAGCTATACGCTCATTGTCATTCGTTTATTGCCACATAAGACTTTTAGTTAGTTCAGTTTAGCATTTTTTTATACGTATTACGTACGTATACTTTTCCATATAGTGTCACGTACGTTTGTGGTTTTCGTAAAATGCGTATTTTTCTGCGCAGTCTCAGTCTTACGTAAAACCAGATTGCGGATGTTTCATTTGAGTGTACACATACATTTGCAACTGCCGGCAGGGACTACTTTTTGGAAGGTTTTTGAGATGAGTTTCAATTACCGGACATTCGTTATCGCACGGAGACTTTTTTGTATGTCCGCATATGTTTAAATGTGTGCATTCTGTGTTACATACTGCTATAATATGTAACTTTGAGTTGCATAAAGTTTAACGTACGTGTTATGTATTGCGTTACATATGCACTCTTTTACGTGTTGTGGCTTACCTATAAGGGTCCATCTTTCTTCATTTTATTAGCTAATGTATTCTGTAAAGCACTCGTTACTTAAGGGTTAGAATACGTTTCAAATGTACGTATATATGTGCATATATAATGGTGGGTGGGTATGAAGAATATAGCAGATTTCTACAAAATCCAAGACAAGAAGATAGAATAAAGAAATATGCATAAATTTGGTAGTAAGCAAACGTGATGGACTGATACCACGAAGGGAATTCTTCTATTATATACAGATTTAACCCGACAAAATTTATGAATTCTTATTCCACTTTTTTTGGAAGTCATTTTGGACGAAACGATTGAAGATTAAATTCTTCAGAAAGAAATAACATTTAGCTATACGCTCATTGTCATTCGTTTATTGCCACATAAGACTTTTAGTTAGTTCAGTATAGAATTTTTTGATACGTATTACGTACGTATAATTTTCCATATAGTGTCACGTACGTTTGTGGTTTTCGTAAAATGCGTATTTTTCTGCGCAGTCTCAGTCTTACGTAAAACCAGATTGCGGATGTTTCATTTGAGTGTACACATACATTTGCAACTGCCGGCAGGGACTACTTTTTGGAAGGTTTTTGAGATGAGTTTCAATTACCGGACATTCGTTATCGCACGGAGACTTTTTTGTATGTCCGCATATGTTTAAATGTGTGCATTCTGTGTTACATACTGCTATAATATGTAACTTTGAGTTGCATAAAGTTTAACGTACGTGTTATGTATTGCGTTACATATGCACTTTTTACGTGTTGTGGCTTACCTATAAGGGTCCGTCTTTCTTCATTTTATTAGCTATTGTATTCTGTAAAGCGCTCGTTACTTAAGGGTTAGCGTAATTTTCAAAAGTACGCATATATGTACATATATAATGGTGGGTGGGTATGAAGAATAAAGCAGATTTCTACAAAATCCAAGACAAGAAGATAGAACAAAAAAATATGCATACGTTTGGTAGTAAGAGAAAGTGGTGGACTGATACCATGAAGGGAATTCTTCTATTATGTACAGATTTAACCCGACAAAATTTATGAATTCTTATTCCACTTTTTTTGGAAGTCATTTTGGACGAAACGATTGAAGATTTCTATATTAAATTCTTAAGAAAGAAATAATATTTAGCTATACGCTCATTGTCATTCGTTTATTGCCACATAAGACTTTTAGTTAGTTCAGTTTAGCATTTTTTTATACGTATTACGTACGTATACTTTTCCATATAGTGTCACGTACGTTTGTGGTTTTCGTAAAATGCGTATTTTTCTGCGCAGTCTCAGTCTTACGTAAAACCAGATTGCGGATGTTTCATTTGAGTGTACACATACATTTGCAACTGCCGGCAGGGACTACTTTTTGGAAGGTTTTCGAGATGAGTTTCAATTACCGGACATTCGTTATCGCACGGAGACTTTTTTGTATGTCCGCATATGTTTAAATGTGTGCATTCTGTGTTACATACTGCTATAATATGTAACTTTGAGTTGCATAAAGTTTAACGTACGTGTTATGTATTGCGTTACATATGCACTCTTTTACGTGTTGTGGCTTACCTATAAGTGTCCGTCGTTCTTCATTTTATTAGCTCATGTACTCTGTAAAGCGCTCGTTATTTAAGGGTTAGCGTAATTTTCAAAAGTACGCATATATGTACATATATAATGGTGGGTGGGTATGAAGAATAAAGCAGATTTCTACAAAATCCAAGACAAGAAGAAAGAACAAAAAAATATGCATACGTTTGGTAGTAAGCAAAAGTGGTGGACTGATACCATGAAGGGAATTCTTCTATTATGTACAGATTTAACCCGACAAAATTTATGAAATCTTATTCCACTTTTTTTGGAAGTCATTTTGGACGAAACGATTGAAGATTTCTATATTAAATTCTTAAGAAAGAAATAATATTTAGCTATACGTTCATTGTCATTCGTTTATTGCCACATAAGACTTTTAGTTAGTTCAGTTTAGCATTTTTTTATACGTATTACGTACGTATAATTTTCCATATAGTGTCACGTACGTTTGTGGTTTTCGTAAAATGCGTATTTTTCTGCGCAGTCTCAGTCTTACGTAAAACCAGATTGCGGATGTTTCATTTGAGTGTACACATACATTTGCAACTGCCGGCAGGGACTACTTTTTGGAAGGTTTTTGAGATGAGTTTCAATTACCGGACATTCGTTATCGCACGGAGACTTTTTTGTATGTCCGCATATGTTTAAATGTGTGCATTCTGTGTTACATACTGCTATAATATGTAACTTTGAGTTGCATAAAGTTTAACGTACGTGTTATGTATTGCGTTACATATGCACTCTTTTACGTGTTGTGGCTTACCTATAAGTGTCCGTCGTTCTTCATTTTATTAGATCATGTACTCTGTAAAGCGCTCGTTACTTAAGGGTTAGCGTAATTTTCAAAAGTACGCATATATGTACATATATAATGGTGGGTGGGTATGAAGAATAAAGCAGATTTCTACAAAATCCAAGACAAGAAGAAAGAACAAAAAAATATGCATACGTTTGGTAGTAAGCAAAAGTGGTGGACTGATACCATGAAGGGAATTCTTCTATTATGTACAGATTTAACCCGACAAAATTTATGAAATCTTATTCCACTTTTTTTGGAAGTCATTTTGGACGAAACGATTGAAGATTTCTATATTAAATTCTTCAGAAAGAAATAATATTTAGCTATACGTTCATTGTCATTCGTTTATTGCCACATAAGACTTTTAGTTAGTTCAGTTTAGCATTTTTTTATACGTATTACGTACGTATAATTTTCCATATAGTGTCACGTACGTTTGTGGTTTTCGTAAAATGCGTATTTTTCTGCGCAGTCTCAGTCTTACGTAAAACCAGATTGCGGATGTTTCATTTGAGTTTACACATACATTTGCAACTGCCGGCAGGGACTACTTTTTGGAAGGTTTTTGAGATGAGTTTCAATTACCGGACATTCGTTATCGCACGGAGACTTTTTTGTATGTCCGCATATGTTTAAATGTGTGCATTCTGTGTTACATACTGCTATAATATGTAACTTTGAGTTGCATAAAGTTTAACGTACGTGTTATGTATTGCGTTACATATGCACTCTTTTACGTGTTGTGGCTTACCTATAAGGGTCCATCTTTCTTCATTTTATTAGCTAATGTATTCTGTAAAGCACTCGTTACTTAAGGGTTAGAATACGTTTCAAATGTACGTATATATGTGCATATATAATGGTGGGTGGGTATGAAGAATATAGCAGATTTCTACAAAATCCAAGACAAGAAGATAGAATAAAGAAATATGCATAAATTTGGTAGTAAGCAAACGTGATGGACTGATACCACGAAGGGAATTCTTCTATTATATACAGATTTAACCCGACAAAATTTATGAATTCTTATTCCACTTTTTTTGGAAGTCATTTTGGACGAAACGATTGAAGATTAAATTCTTCAGAAAGAAATAACATTTAGCTATACGCTCATTGTCATTCGTTTATTGCCACATAAGACTTTTAGTTAGTTCAGTATAGAATTTTTTGATACGTATTACGTACGTATAATTTTCCATATAGTGTCACGTACGTTTGTGGTTTTCGTAAAATGCGTATTTTTCTGCGCAGTCTCAGTCTTACGTAAAACCAGATTGCGGATGTTTCATTTGAGTGTACACATACATTTGCAACTGCCGGCAGGGACTACTTTTTGGAAGGTTTTTGAGATGAGTTTCAATTACCGGACATTCGTTATCGCACGGAGACTTTTTTGTATGTCCGCATATGTTTAAATGTGTGCATTCTGTGTTACATACTGCTATAATATGTAACTTTGAGTTGCATAAAGTTTAACGTACGTGTTATGTATTGCGTTACATATGCACTTTTTACGTATTGTGTCTTACCTATAAGGGTCCGTCTTTCTTCATTTTATTAGCTAATGTACTCTGTAAAGCGCTCGTTACTTAAGGGTTAGCGTAATTTTCAAAAGTACGCATATATGTACATATATAATGGTGGGTGGGTATGAAGAATAAAGCAGATTTCTACAAAATCCAAGACAAGAAGATAGAACAAAAAAATATGCATACGTTTGGTAGTAAGAGAAAGTGGTGGACTGATACCATGAAGGGAATTCTTCTATTATGTACAGATTTAACCCGACAAAATTTATGAATTCTTATTCCACTTTTTTTGGAAGTCATTTTGGACGAAACGATTGAAGATTTCTATATTAAATTCTTAAGAAAGAAATAATATTTAGCTATACGCTCATTGTCATTCGTTTATTGCCACATAAGACTTTTAGTTAGTTCAGTTTAGCATTTCTTTATACGTATTACGTACGTATACTTTTCCATATAGTGTCACGTACGTTTGTGGTTTTCGTAAAATGCGTATTTTTCTGCGCAGTCTCAGTCTTACGTAAAACCAGATTGCGGATGTTTCATTTGAGTGTACACATACATTTGCAACTTCCGGCAGGGACTACTTTTTGGAAGGTTTTTGAGATGAGTTTCAATTACCGGACATTCGTTATCGCACGGAGACTTTTTTGTATGTCCGCATATGTTTAAATGTGTGCATTCTGTGTTACATACTGCTATAATATGTAACTTTGAGTTGCATAAAGTTTAACGTACGTGTTATGTATTGCGTTACATATGCACTCTTTTACGTGTTGTGGCTTACCTATAAGGGTCCATCTTTCTTCATTTTATTAGCTAATGTATTCTGTAAAGCACTCGTTACTTAAGGGTTAGAATACGTTTCAAATGTACGTATATATGTACATATATAATGGTGGGTGGGTATGAAGAATATAGCAGATTTCTACAAAATCCAAGACAAGAAGATAGAATAAAGAAATATGCATAAATTTGGTAGTAAGCAAACGTGATGGACTGATACCACGAAGGGAATTCTTCTATTATATACAGATTTAACCCGACAAAATTTATGAATTCTTATTCCACTTTTTTTGGAAGTCATTTTGGACGAAACGATTGAAGATTAAATTCTTCAGAAAGAAATAACATTTAGCTATACGCTCATTGTCATTCGTTTATTGCCACATAAGACTTTTAGTTATTTCAGTATAGAATTTTTTGATACGTATTACGTACGTATAATTTTCCATATAGTGTCACGTACGTTTGTGGTTTTCGTAAAATGCGTATTTTTCTGCGCAGTCTCAGTCTTACGTAAAACCAGATTGCGGATGTTTCATTTGAGTGTACACATACATTTGCAACTGCCGGCAGGGACTACTTTTTGGAAGGTTTTTGAGATGAGTTTCAATTACCGGACATTCGTTATCGCACGGAGACTTTTTTGTATGTCCGCATATGTTTAAATGTGTGCATTCTGTGTTACATACTGCTATAATATGTAACTTTGAGTTGCATAAAGTTTAACGTACGTGTTATGTATTGCGTTACATATGCACACTTTTACGTGTTGTGGCTTACCTATAAGGGTCCGTCTTTCTTCATTTTATTAGCTAATGTATTCTGTAAAGCACTCGTTACTTAAGGGTTAGAATACGTTTCAAATGTACGTA
The DNA here is from genome assembly GCA_963932465.1 of Maratus speciosus. Taxonomy (NCBI): domain Eukaryota; kingdom Metazoa; phylum Arthropoda; class Arachnida; order Araneae; family Salticidae; genus Maratus; species Maratus speciosus. The sequence continues at coordinate 129,058,239 of OZ010789.1, read as the reverse complement.
TATATGTACTTATATAATGGTGGGTGGGTATGAAGAATAAAGCAGATTTCTACAAAATCCAAGACAAGAAGATAGAACAAAAAAATATGCATACGTTTGATAGTAAGAGAAAGTGGTGGACTGATACCATGAAGGGAATTCTTCTATTATGTACAGATTTAACCCGACAAAATTTATGAATTCTTATTCCACTTTTTTTGGAAGTCATTTTGGACGAAACGATTGAAGATTTCTATATTAAATTCTTAAGAAAGAAATAATATTTAGCTATACGCTCATTGTCATTCGTTTATTGCCACATAAGACTTTTAGTTAGTTCAGTTTAGCATTTTTTTATACGTATTACGTACGTATAATTTTCCATATAGTGTCACGTACGTTTGTGGTTTTCGTAAAATGCGTATTTTTCTGCGCAGTCTCAGTCTTACGTAAAACCAGATTGCGGATGTTTCATTTGAGTTTACACATACATTTGCAACTGCCGGCAGGGACTACTTTTTGGAAGGTTTTTGAGATGAGTTTCAATTACCGGACATTCGTTATCGCACGGAGACTTTTTTGTATGTCCGCATATGTTTAAATGTGTGCATTCTGTGTTACATACTGCTATAATATGTAACTTTGAGTTGCATAAAGTTTAACGTACGTGTTATGTATTGCGTTACATATGCACTCTTTTACGTGTTGTGGCTTACCTATAAGGGTCCATCTTTCTTCATTTTATTAGCTAATGTATTCTGTAAAGCACTCGTTACTTAAGGGTTAGAATACGTTTCAAATGTACGTATATATGTGCATATATAATGGTGGGTGGGTATGAAGAATATAGCAGATTTCTACAAAATCCAAGACAAGAAGATAGAATAAAGAAATATGCATAAATTTGGTAGTAAGCAAATGTGATGGACTGATACCACGAAGGGAATTCTTCTATTATATACAGATTTAACCCGACAAAATTTATGAATTCTTATTCCACTTTTTTTGGAAGTCATTTTGGACGAAACGATTGAAGATTAAATTCTTCAGAAAGAAATAACATTTAGCTATACGCTCATTGTCATTCGTTTATTGCCACATAAGACTTTTAGTTAGTTCAGTATAGAAATTTTTGATACGTATTACGTACGTATAATTTTCCATATAGTGTCACGTACGTTTGTGGTTTTCGTAAAATGCGTATTTTTCTGCGCAGTCTCAGTCTTACGTAAAACCAGATTGCGGATGTTTCATTTGAGTGTACACATACATTTGCAACTGCCGGAAGGGACTACTTTTTGGAAGGTTTTTGAGATGAGTTTCAATTACCGGACATTCTTTATCGCACGGAGACTTTTTTGTATGTCCGCATATGTTTAAATGTGTGCATTCTGTGTTACATACTGCTATAATATGTAACTTTGAGTTGCATAAAGTTTAACGTACGTGTTATGTATTGCGTTACATATGCACTTTTTACGTGTTGTGTCTTACCTATAAGCGTTCGTCTTTCTTCATTTTATTAGCTAATGTACTCTGTAAAGCGCTCGTTACTTAAGGGTTAGCGTAATTTTCAAAAGTACGCATATATGTACATATATAATGGTGGGTGGGTATGAAGAATAAAGCAGATTTCTACAAAATCCAAGACAAGAAGATAGAACAAAAAAATATGCATACGTTTGGTAGTAAGAGAAAGTGGTGGACTGATACCATGAAGGGAATTCTTCTATTATGTACAGATTTAACCCGACAAAATTTATGAATTCTTATTCCACTTTTTTTGGAAGTCATTTTGGACGAAACGATTGAAGATTTCTATATTAAATTCTAAGAAAGAAATAATATTTAGCTATACGCTCATTGTCATTCGTTTATTGCCACATAAGACTTTTAGTTAGTTCAGTTTAGCATTTTTTTATACGTATTACGTACGTATACTTTTCCATATAGTGTCACGTACGTTTGTGGTTTTCGTAAAATGCGTATTTTTCTGCGCAGTCTCAGTCTTACGTAAAACCAGATTGCGGATGTTTCATTTGAGTGTACACATACATTTGCAACTGCCGGCAGGGACTACTTTTTGGAAGGTTTTTGAGATGAGTTTCAATTACCGGACATTCGTTATCGCACGGAGACTTTTTTGTATGTCCGCATATGTTTAAATGTGTGCATTCTGTGTTACATACTGCTATAATATGTAACTTTGAGTTGCATAAAGTTTAACGTACGTGTTATGTATTGCGTTACATATGCACTCTTTTACGTGTTGTGGCTTACCTATAAGGGTCCGTCTTTCTTCATTTTATTGGCTAATGTATTCTGTAAAACACTCGTTACTTAAGGGTTAGAATACGTTTCAAATGTACGTATATATGTACATATGTAATGGTGGGTGGGTATGATGAATATAGCAGATTTCTACAAAATCCAAGACAAGAAGATAGAATAAAGAAATATGCATAAATTTGGTAGTAAGCAAACGTGATGGACTGATACCACGAAGGGAATTCTTCTATTATATACAGATTTAACCCGACAAAATTTATGAATTCTTATTCCACTTTTTTTGGAAGTCATTTTGGACGAAACGATTGAAGATTAAATTCTTCAGAAAGAAATAACATTTAGCTATACGCTCATTGTCATTCGTTTATTGCCACATAAGACTTTTAGTTAGTTCAGTATAGAATTTTTTGATACGTATTACGTACGTATAATTTTCCATATAGTGTCACGTACGTTTGTGGTTTTCGTAAAATGCGTATTTTTCTGCGCAGTCTCAGTCTTACGTAAAACCAGATTGCGGATGTTTCATTTGAGTGTACACATACATTTGCAACTGCCGGCAGGGACTACTTTTTGGAAGGTTTTTGAGATGAGTTTCAATTACCGGACATTCGTTATCGCACGGAGACTTTTTTGTATGTCCGCATATGTTTAAATGTGTGCATTCTGTGTTACATACTGCTATAATATGTAACTTTGAGTTGCATAAAGTTTAACGTACGTGTTATGGATTGCGTTACATATGCACTCTTTTACGTGTTGTGGCTTACCTATAAGGGTCCGTCTTTCTTCATTTTATTGGCTAATGTATTCTGTAAAACACTCGTTACTTAAGGGTTAGAATACGTTTCAAATGTACGTATATATGTACATATATAATGGTGGGTGGGTATGAAGAATATAGCAGATTTCTACAAAATCCAAGACAAGAAGATAGAATAAAGAAATATGCATAAATTTGGTAGTAAGCAAACGTGATGGACTGATACCACGAAGGGAATTCTTCTATTATATACAGATTTAACCCGACAAAATTTATGAATTCTTATTCCACTTTTTTTGGAAGTCATTTTGGACGAAACGATTGAAGATTAAATTCTTCAGAAAGAAATAACCTTTAGCTATACGCTCATTGTCATTCGTTTATTGCCACATAAGACTTTTAGTTAGTTCAGTATAGAATTTTTTGATACGTATTACGTACGTATAATTTTCCATATAGTGTCACGTACGTTTGTGGTTTTCGTAAAATGCGTATTTTTCTGCGCAGTCTCAGTCTTACGTAAAACCAGATTGCGGATGTTTCATTTGAGTGTACACATACATTTGCAACTGCCGGCAGGGACTACTTTTTGGAAGGTTTTTGAGATGAGTTTCAATTACCGGACATTCGTTATCGCACGGAGACTTTTTTGTATGTCCGCATATGTTTAAATGTGTGCATTCTGTGTTACATACTGCTATAATATGTAACTTTGAGTTGCATAAAGTTTAACGTACGTGTTATGTATTGCGTTACATATGCACACTTTTACGTGTTGTGGCTTACCTATAAGGGTCCGTCTTTCTTCATTTTATTAGCTAATGTATTCTGTAAAGTCTTAGCCTGTATCAATACAGGTCTGATATACACTTATACTGCTATCAGCAGAGGAACTGTAAATGTGCTGTGGAAGATACCTGTTACAAAACTGTATGTTGAATTCATAGAAAAGTCAGATATTGTTGACGACAGTTCTTTATTTGAATTCTATTTCATTCAATTACTTTATAAAAATACAGATTTAAGTTGAAAAATATTCAGAGCCAACTTTGTTTAAAATAGCTAAGTGAATCACTAAAAATAACTTTGGTTAAAACCGGATTAACTTCAATACACCTGGAGCTTTTCAAAACAGCTTAAATTTAAATCATAGCTAAAACCGTTTTCTAAAGACATCGTAAAACTCAAACTAAATATCTTGCTGTAACTTAAACATATTAAAATCATAATGATAACTTTAAAGAAATGAACAGAAAAGAGAGAGCGCGGCAATTGATTAGGGAAACGCAATTTATACCTTTGAACTGGACGATTCCATTTTACAAAAAGGGTAGATCCGAGAATAGTCGACTACGGAACGGCTAACGCCATCTATGAAACACTTTAAATTTAATGTCAGTTCTTTTAAATTAATTTACGTTATAGGAAACAATTAACATTATATTCCAGGTGATGAAGGTATTGCTTTTAAAATAAAGAAGTTCTATAAGCATTAAAAATGTAGAAAGGAAAGCTATTAAATCAATATAAGTTCACGTAAAGTTTTAAACCCATATTAGCCATAAGTGACAAGTAACGGTTGAATAGATAACAAAGCCCCCCACTTGTCACTTATGGGAAAGAAAAATTTAAACAGTTAACAAATCCCTAGAATTTCCAAAATTCGCTCTGAATTTACAAAGGTCAAACAAAAATTCAATGTGAACTTTTACCATTACATCTTCAATCTTCTCATAAAATCCAACATTTTTATCCAAATATAACTTGTCGCCTTTTAAACAGTAGCATACAATTACTAAACATTATAAACATTGACAAGATTTATAACACTATATAACAAGAAACAAATTACCCTCATGCATCTAATCTGCAATATTTCCAACCACAGTATCTAAAATTTAACTCTGGTTTAAACTTCAACAGTCCATCCGCTTCAATTAATATTTCTAATACATTACTAGATAAATTCCAATCTTTCTGAAAAGCAAATCGTTTTAATACAACATCTAACGTGACTTCATTTTAAAACAGTTTCAATATAGTTTCAATACATTTTCAATCAATATATTTTAATATAAATTTCTGAAAAATTATACATATTCAAAACTTTATTAATTATCACATTCATCCATCATCTTTCATCCTTCATCATACATGGGCCCATGATTCCATTCTCTTTCATAACACATAATATACTCTATAAATGTTTAACTCATAATTTCATATTTCCACTGTATATAATAAATGCAGATTTTTTACATGTCAATAATTCAAATTACGCATTCAGATTTCTATTTCAATAACTGAAACAAGATTAAACTTTCATTTCATATTTAGCTCAAAAAAAAAATCTTAAACTAATAAAGTTCATGGTTAATCTCAATAAAATTACAACAATGTTAACGTAATGAAGTCGACTTCATGTATAATTAAACTCTTATATTTAAGTTTCACCAAGTGAACCGGGATACTAAAGTGGCATTTCCAATATTAAAATGAAGGACTTACTGAATTAAACTTTAACATGCCCGCAAATGGGGCCTTCCTGCAACAGTTACACCTTCGTCCGACACTATCCCCTGTAGACTCTCTGGCCGGATTACATTTTCACCTTTCACGAGACGTTACGAAAGGCCGCTCGAGCCCCGGAGAATGGAAGGGCAAAGGGTACTTATTGCATTCCGGCGGGATTTTAAATTGGTTCACAAGGCTAAACTAAATTCCATTTTTACACACAAAAAAGTTGATCTTATACATAACCTTATATAGTCAAAACTTTAAAATACATCTTTTATACAGAAGCTGGACTATCTAGTACAATAAATATTATATAAATACACTTTAATGCAATGAGGGGTATTTAACAAAATTTAACAACAAATTTAACAATTCAAGAAAACGTTTAATTTAAACCCTGATAATTCAAATTTACTAAGGGGCTTGGTGAAGATGTCCGCGTAATTTTCTTTACTTTTAACATACTTTACTTCAAAAATATTTTTATATACCAAATCTCTAATAAAAAATAACTTTACATCTATGTGCTTCGTTCTGTGGTTTTCAATGGGGGATTTGACAAAACTAATGGTGGCCTGATTATCAACCAATAATAAAGATTTTTCCTTTCTATCACAAATTATCCTTCGACCAATGCATTCGTCCATTATTCTATCGAACCATAAGAGCTCTCTTGCAGCTTCTGTCATCGCAATAAATTCCGATTCCATGGTCGATAAACTTATACATTTTTCCTTAAAGGACCTCCACATTATTGGTGATTTATCTAAAAGTAATAACTGACCTCCCATTGAAGTTCTGTCATCCCTGTTTGTGGCAAAATCTGCGTCTGAATATGCAATTACATGTACATTTTTACAATTCAAATTCAATTTTAAAGATTTAGTAAAACAAACATATCCCAACAGCTTTAATAATCCATGCCAATGTACTAATCCAGGGTTATTTTGAAATTGGCTAAATATATTTACTGCATAAGCAATATCGGGCCTGGTTCTATTAGATAGGAACGACAAACATCCTAAAACACTTCTGTATGGAATTTTAGACATTTCAAATATTTCGTTATCGGATTGAGGGGATTGGGTTTTTGAATAAACTACACCTTTGCTTATTGGGAGTGAAGTGATAGGGAACTTAAACTTTTTAAATTTTTGACAAATCTCTTCAATATATGGAATTTGATGTATTGCTAGATAGTCATTACCCTCCTCGAATTCTACACCCAATAGCTTTCTGGTTTTACCTAGTATCTTAAGATCAAAATAACTAGTCAAAAGTTTAACAACCTTTTCCACCACTCTTTCATTTTTACCGAAAATTACTATGTCGTCTACATAAAGAAGCAGGATAATGTTATCATCAAAACTATACACGCAATTGCACCATTCAAACTTAACAAACCCTATATCATGCAAAATTTTATTTATTTCAAAATACCACATTCTACCAGACTGATGTAAACCATATAAAGCTTTTTCTAATTTACATACTAAATTTTCGTTTTCCACAAATCCTGGAGGTTGGGACATATATATTGTTTCGGCCAAAGGTGCATATAAATAAGCACATTTTACGTCGCATTGTAGGTGTGTCCATTTTTTACAGGAGACTAAAAGGGAAAAGAAAAATCTAATAATAGCAAAATTAACAACCGGTGAAAAAGTTTCATCATAGGTTTCCCCCTTTATTTGTTTGAAACCTTGTGCCACTAGGCGGGCCTTATACCTTACAATTTTGCCCTTGTCATCCTTTTTTAATGTGAAAACCCACCTACAACCTAAGGGTTTAGCATCGCTTGGTAACTTAACTAGTTTCCAAACTCCCCTTTCTCTCATAGTTTTCAATTCTTCTCTCATGGCCTGTTCCCAAAACTTCCTTTGTGGGGATTTTAAAACTTGTTTATAGGTAGTTGGTATTTTGATGTCATCTAGTCATATATCCTTATCAATATCAGAAGTCTCCGTATTTGAACAAGAACTATCCTCCCGACCTGAAACCACTCCTTTAAATTTATTTGATCCTTTAAAACAGAAAATATGAGGTTCAAATTTAAGATGATGCTTTTTACAATACTTTTCTACATCGTTTAAGGATCTCAACCTTTCAGTTTTTCCCTGTTCGTAATAGTAAATGTAGTTACGATTACCATAAGCACTCGGGGCAACTTTTCTTAACCAAACAGTATCAGAGAGTGGAACCCCCCTCAAAACATCTTTACTTGATTTTATTTCCTCTGTGGAATTCTCCTCCTCTGAAGAGGATAAATCTGGAGGTTTATACGAAGGGAAATAATTTATATTTGGGGTATCATTATTTTCAACCTCACCTTCAAACTCTTCATCAGATTCCTTATCAAAAATAGGAGATCCTATTTCTTTTGAACCCATCACGACTCCACTGTGCCGGACACTATCTGGGAGTTCCTCATTGAAAGAAACATTAATGGTTTCAATAATTTTGTTTTCTTCAGGTAGCCAAACCCGGTAACCTTTAGTACTAAAGGCGTAACCAACCATTACCCCCCTTTTTGCTTTTGCATCAAGTTTCGACCTAAGTTGCTTGGGAACACCTATATATGCTATAGCTCCAAAGGGTTTTAAGTGTCTAACGGATGGTTTAGAGCCACTATAAAGTTCGAAAGGAGTCTTCGACTGAGATTTGTGACAAATGCGATTCCAAGTATACGTAAAATACAACGCTGCCTCCGGCCAGAAACTTCGTTTTAAACCACTTTCACTTAAAATTGATCTGATGCCGTTAGCAATCGTTTGATTGTATCTCTCAATAGTCCCATTCTGTTCAGGGGAGTACACGTCCGTAAATTCATGTTTAATGCCTCTCCCTTCACAGAAAATCCTAAAATTATCATTTTTAAACTCCCCGCCATTATCTGATCGAATGTACTTTACTTTACGTTCGAGAAATCTCTCCGCCCGGATCACATGATTGCGAACAATTCCAAACACTTCGGATTTTTCCTTTATGGGAAAAACTGTGGCCTTACGCGAAAAATCGTCAATAATTGAGAGAAAATATCTCTCTCCGTTTCTTCCTTTCTCTCTTACAGGCCCCCAGACATCCATAAACAACAACTCGAGGGGACGTTTAGATCTAATCCTATTAATTGATTTAAATGACGTACGTCTATGTTTACTAAGTTTACATATTTCGCAAAAAAATTTTCCTGATTTAACCCGGGGAAGACCTCTAACACTTTCATTTTTGGCCGTATTTTCTATCAAATCTGGACTTACATGCGCGAATCTGCGATGCCAAATTCTGAAATCATCTTTAGATAGATGGGACGTTTCAAATTTAACCTTTTTAGGAACTAAACTTGGAATTTTAGGATACAAATGATAAGTACCATCCCTAAGAAAAGCAGTAAATAAATATTGACCATCTTTGGACACCTCCACCTTACCACCTTCACCAGTAAATTTTACACCTTTTACATCCAATTTTGGACCTGAAATAAGATTTTTCCTTAGTTTAGGGGAATACATTACATCAGAAAAGAAAAACAGCCTTTGGCCAAACTTTAACTTTACATTTCCCTTTCCTTCTATCGGAAAAGTAACACCATTTACAGCAACAAACATTTTTTCATCTTTTAAAGGCTTAAATTTATAAAACAAACTCTTATCACGGCAAAAATGGTGTGAAGCTGCGGTATCAAATAACCAGCTATTTTCGCTTTCACTACCACTCAAATTTGCCTGAATATAAAACAAGAAAGGATTGTTTTTACCTTTTTGTTTAACGCTGTTAGAGTTTGATGATGATTCCTTCGCTTTGCCTCTGCGATTCCTGTTTCTCTTAACTGGAGACTGGGCACGTTCGGAACTGGATTCGGAGGCATCAGACACACTAGAAACAGATGGAACACGACGATTGTAACTTCTAGAGTCTCTTCGGCGTTGTCGACAATCCCTCTGTAGATGGTTTGGGCTCCCACATCGAAAGCATCGAAGTCTACTTTTCTGTATATGTTGAGTCTCAACGAAAAGTTCTTTACGTTTGTCTAAATCTCGCAGGGCTAATCTTGATTCCTCGGCGATTAATTCCATTAGAATATCATTGAAAATAAACTTTTCCTCCTTCCAACGTAATATAACTTGCACTATGCTGTCAAAATGGCTTGGGAGATGACGCAGGAGTTGAAATGATTTATACACCTCTTCAACAGGATGACCAAGGTCGTTCAGTTGATCGGCAATTCTATTTAACCTGGCAGCAAATAAATCTATCTTTTCATCTGGCTTTACTTTACAGGACATGAACTCGGAAAACAGGAACATATGCCGTGATCTATTATCAGGCTCGAAATGTTTCTTTAATACATCCCATACATCTTTGGGATTATCTTTTTTCTCTATGATTTTCCTAAAGTTCTTTCCCATATTTAAATAGATTGTGGATAAAGCAATCCTTTTCCTAGTATGAAAATCTTTCACATCCTTTGCTGTAATTCCCTTATCGGCATCAATTTCAGGTTCCTTCTCAATTCCAGCAACAATATCCCATGCATTCTTCTCCAACAGAAGGTATTTAATATCCATTTGCCAAGTTGAGTAGTTTAAAGCTCCAAGCTTATCGATCTGTACTTGCATACTCGCCATCTTCAAAAAAAATATCAGCCCCCCTTCTTAACAAACACAAATGTCTTTGAAATGGGGCTAAAATTTATGACTCTTCTTATTTAAATTCAACACGCTTCTATTATCCAGGTATGGCATTGGTTGCCCATAACCTCTTCTCTTAGCCTGTATCAATACAGGTCTGATATACACTTATACTGCTATCAGCAGAGGAACTGTAAATGTGCTGTGGAAGATACCTGTTACAAAACTGTATGTTGAATTCATAGAAAAGTCAGATATTGTTGACGACAGTTCTTTATTTGAATTCTATTTCATTCAATTACTTTATAAAAATACAGATTTAAGTTGAAAAATATTCAGAGCCAACTTTGTTTAAAATAGCTAAGTGAATCACTAAAAATAACTTTGGTTAAAACCGGATTAACTTCAATACACCTGGAGCTTTTCAAAACAGCTTAAATTTAAATCATAGCTAAAACCGTTTTCTAAAGACATCGTAAAACTCAAACTAAATATCTTGCTGTAACTTAAACATATTAAAATCATAATGATAACTTTAAAGAAATGAACAGAAAAGAGAGAGCGCGGCAATTGATTAGGGAAACGCAATTTATACCTTTGAACTGGACGATTCCATTTTACAAAAAGGGTAGATCCGAGAATAGTCGACTACGGAACGGCTAACGCCATCTATGAAACACTTTAAATTTAATGTCAGTTCTTTTAAATTAATTTACGTTATAGGAAACAATTAACATTATATTCCAGGTGATGAAGGTATTGCTTTTAAAATAAAGAAGTTCTATAAGCATTAAAAATGTAGAAAGGAAAGCTATTAAATCAATATAAGTTCACGTAAAGTTTTAAACCCATATTAGCCATAAGTGACAAGTAAAAACGGTTGAATAGATAACATAAAGCACTCGTTACTTAAGGGTTAGAATACGTTTCAAATGTACGTATATATGTACTTATATAATGGTGGGTGGGTATGAAGAATAAAGCAGATTTCTACAAAATCCAAGACAAGAAGATAGAACAAAAAAATATGCATACGTTTGGTAGTAAGAGGAAGTGGTGGACTGATACCATGAAGGGAATTCTTCTATTATGTACAGATTTAACCCAACAAAATTTATGAATTCTTATTCCACTTTTTTTGGAAGTCATTTTGGACGAAACGATTGAAGATTTCTATATTAAATTCTTAAGAAAGAAATAATATTTAGCTATACGCTCATTGTCATTCGTTTATTGCCACATAAGACTTTTAGTTAGTTCAGTTTAGCATTTTTTTATACGTATTACGTACGTATACTTTTCCATATAGTGTCACGTACGTTTGTGGTTTTCGTAAAATGCGTATTTTTCTGCGCAGTCTCAGTCTTACGTAAAACCAGATTGCGGATGTTTCATTTGAGTGTACACATACATTTGCAACTGCCGGCAGGGACTACTTTTTGGAAGGTTTTGGAGATGAGTTTCAATTACCGGACATTCGTTATCGCACGGAGACTTTTTTGTATGTCCGCATATGTTTAAATGTGTGCATTCTGTGTTACATACTGCTATAATATGTAACTTTGAGTTGCATAAAGTTTAACGTACGTGTTATGTATTGCGTTACATATGCACTCTTTTACGTGTTGTGGCTTACCTATAAGGGTCCGTCTTTCTTCATTTTATTGGCTAATGTATTCTGTAAAGCACTCGTTACTTAAGGGTTAGAATACGTTTCAAATGTACGTATATATGTACATATATAATGGTGGGTGGGTATGAAGAATATAGCAGATTTCTACAAAATCCAAGACAAGAAGATAGAATAAAGAAATATGCATAAATTTGGTAGTAAGCAAACGTGATGGACTGATACCACGAAGGGAATTCTTCTATTATATACAGATTTAACCCGACAAAATTTATGAATTCTTATTCCACTTTTTTTGGAAGTCATTTTGGACGAAACGATTGAAGATTAAATTCTTCAGAAAGAAATAACATTTAGCTATACGCTCATTGTCATTCGTTTATTGCCACATAAGACTTTTAGTTAGTTCAGTATAGAATTTTTTGATACGTATTACGTACGTATAATTTTCCATATAGTGTCACGTACGTTTGTGGTTTTCGTAAAATGCGTATTTTTCTGCGCAGTCTCAGTCTTACGTGAAACCAGATTGCGGATGTTTCATTTGAGTGTACACATACATTTGCAACTGCCGGCAGGGACTACTTTTTGGAGGGTTTTTGAGATGAGTTTCAATTACCGGACATTCGTTATCGCACGGAGACTTTTTTGTATGTCCGCATATGTTTAAATGTGTGCATTCTGTGTTACATACTGCTATAATATGTAACTTTGAGTTGCATAAAGTTTAACGTACGTGTTATGTATTGCGTTACATATGCACTCTTTTACGTGTTGTGGCTTACCTATAAGGGTCCGTCTTTCTTCATTTTATTGGCTAATGTATTCTGTAAAACACCCGTTACTTAAGGGTTAGAATACGTTTCAAATGTACGTATATATGTACATATATAATGGTGGGTGGGTATGAAGAATATAGCAGATTTCTACAAAATCCAAGACAAGAAGATAGAATAAAGAAATATGCATAAATTTGGTAGTAAGCAAACGTGATGGACTGATACCACGAAGGGAATTCTTCTATTATATACAGATTTAACCCGACAAAATTTATGAATTCTTATTCCACTTTTTTTGGAAGTCATTTTGGACGAAACGATTGAAGATTAAATTCTTCAGAAAGAAATAACCTTTAGCTATACGCTCATTGTCATTGGTTTATTGCCACATAAGACTTTTAGTTAGTTCAGTATAGAATTTTTTGATACGTATTACGTACGTATAATTTTCCATATAGTGTCACGTACGTTTGTGGTTTTCGTAAAATGCGTATTTTTCTGCGCAGTCTCAGTCTTACGTAAAACCAGATTGCGGATGTTTCATTTGAGTGTACACATACATTTGCAACTGCCGGCAGGGACTACTTTTTGGAAGGTTTTTGAGATGAGTTTCAATTACCGGACATTCGTTATCGCACGGAGACTTTTTTGTATGTCCGCATATGTTTAAATGTGTGCATTCTGTGTTACATACTGCTATAATATGTAATTTTGAGTTGCATAAAGTTTAACGTACGTGTTATGTATTGCGTTACCTATGCACACTTTTACGTGTTGTGGCTTACCTATAAGGGTCCGTCTTTCTTCATTTTATTAGCTAATGTATTCTGTAAAGCACTCGTTACTTAAGGGTTAGAATACGTTTCAAATGTACGTATATATGTACTTATATAATGGTGGGTGGGTATGAAGAATAAAGCAGATTTCTACAAAATCCAAGACAAGAAGATAGAACAAAAAAATATGCATACGTTTGGTAGTAAGAGAAAGTGGTGGACTGATACCATGAAGGGAATTCTTCTATTATGTACAGATTTAACCCGACAAAATTTATGAATTCTTATTCCACTTTTTTTGGAAGTCATTTTGGACGAAACGATTGAAGATTTCTATATTAAATTCTTAAGAAAGAAATAATATTTAGCTATACGCTCATTGTCATTCGTTTATTGCCACATAAGACTTTTAGTTAGTTCAGTTTAGCATTTTTTTATACGTATTACGTACGTATACTTTTCCATATAGTGTCACGTACGTTTGTGGTTTTCGTAAAATGCGTATTTTTCTGCGCAGTCTCAGTCTTACGTAAAACCAAATTGCGGATGTTTCATTTGAGTGTACACATACATTTGCAACTGCCGGCAGGGACTACTTTTTGGAAGGTTTTTGAGATGAGTTTCAATTACCGGACATTCGTTATCGCACGGAGACTTTTTTGTATGTCCGCATATGTTTAAATGTGTGCATTCTGTGTTACATACTGCTATAATATGTAACTTTGAGTTGCATAAAGTTTAACGTACGTGTTATGTATTGCGTTACATATGCACTCTTTTACGTGTTGTGGCTTACCTATAAGGGTCCGTCTTTCTTCATTTTATTGGCTAATGTATTCTGTAAAACACTCGTTACTTAAGGGTTAGAATACGTTTCAAATGTACGTATATATGTACATATATAATGGTGGGTGGGTATGAAGAATATAGCAGATTTCTACAAAATCCAAGACAAGAAGATAGAATAAAGAAATATGCATAAATTTGGTAGTAAGCAAACGTGATGGACTGATACCACGAAGGGAATTCTTCTATTATATACAGATTTAACCCGACAAAATCTATGAATTCTTATTCCACTTTTTTTGGAAGTCATTTTGGACGAAACGATTGAAGATTAAATTCTTCAGAAATAAATAACATTTAGCTATACGCTCATTGTCATTCGTTTATTGCCACATAAGACTTTTAGTTAGTTCAGTATAGAATTTTTTGATACGTATTACGTACGTATAATTTTCCATATAGTGTCACGTACGTTTGTGGTTTTCGTAAAATGCGTATTTTTCTGCGCAGTCTCAGTCTTACGTAAAACCAGATTGCGGATGTTTCATTTGAGTGTACACATACATTTGCAACTGCCGGCAGGGACTACTTTTTGGAAGGTTTTTGAGATGAGTTTCAATTACCGGACATTCGTTATCGCACGGAGACTTTTTTGTATGTCCGCATATGTTTAAATGTGTGCATTCTGTGTTACATACTGCTATAATATGTAACTTTTAGTTGCATAAAGTTTAACGTACGTGTTATGTATTGCGTTACATATGCACACTTTTACGTGTTGTGGCTTACCTATAAGGGTCCGTCTTTCTTCATTTTATTAGCTAATGCATTCTGTAAAGCACTCGTTACTTAAGAGTTAGAATATGTTTCAAATGTACGTATATATGTACTTATATAATGGTGGGTGGGTATGAAGAATATAGCAGGTTTCTACAAAATCCAAGACAAGAAGATAGAATAAAGAAATATGCATAAATTTGGTAGTAAGCAAACGTGATGGACTGATACCATGAAGGGAATTCTTCTATTATGTACAGATTTAACCCGACAAAATTTATGAATTCTTATTCCACTTTTTTTGGAAGTCATTTTGGACGAAACGATTGAAGATTTCTATATTAAATTCTTCAGAAAGAAATAATATTTAGCTATTCGCTCATTGTCATTCGTTTATTGCCACATAAGACTTTTAGTTAGTTCAGTTTAGCATTTTTTGATACGTATTACGTACGTATAATTTTCCATATAGTGTCACGTACGTTTATGGTTTTCGTAAAATGCGTATTTTTCTGCGCAGTCTCAGTCTTACGTAAAACCAGATTGCGGATGTTTCATTTGAGTGTACACATACATTTGCAACTGCCGGCAGGGACTACTTTTTGGAAGGTTTTTGAGATGAGTTTCAATTACCGGACATTCGTTATCGCACGGAGACTTTTTTGTATGTCCGCATATGTTTAAATGTGTGCATTCTGTGTTACATACTGCCATAATATGTAACTTTGAGTTGCATAAAGTTTAACGTACGTGTTATGTATTGCGTTACATATGCACACTTTTACGTGTTGTGGCTTACCTATAAGTGTCCGTCGTTCTTCATTTTATTAGCTCATGTACTCTGTAAAGCGCTCGTTACTTAAGGGTTAGCGTAATTTTCAAAAGTACGCATATATGTACATATATAATGGTGGGTGGGTATGAAGAATAAAGCAGATTTCTACAAAATCCAAGACAAGAAGAAAGAACAAAAAAATATGCATACGTTTGGTAGTAAGCAAAAGTGGTGGACTGATACCATGAAGGGAATTCTTCTATTATGTACAGATTTAACCCGACAAAATTTATGAAATCTTATTCCACTTTTTTTGGAAGTCATTTTGGACGAAACGATTGAAGATTTCTATATTAAATTCTTCAGAAAGAAATAATATTTAGCTATACGTTCATTGTCAATCGTTTATTGCCACATAAGACTTTTAGTTAGTTCAGTTTAGCATTTTTTTATACGTATTACGTACGTATAATTTTCCATATAGTGTCACGTACGTTTGTGGTTTTCGTAAAATGCGTATTTTTCTGCGCAGTCTCAGTCTTACGTAAAACCAGATTGCGGATGTTTCATTTGAGTTTACACATACATTTGCAACTGCCGGCAGGGACTACTTTTTGGAAGGTTTTTGAGATGAGTTTCAATTACCGGACATTCGTTATCGCACGGAGACTTTTTTGTATGTCCGCATATGTTTAAATGTGTGCATTCTGTGTTACATACTGCTATAATATGTAACTTTGAGTTGCATAAAGTTTAACGTACGTGTTATGTATTGCGTTACATATGCACTCTTTTACGTGTTGTGGCTTACCTATAAGGGTCCATCTTTCTTCATGTTATTAGCTAATGTATTCTGTAAAGCACTCGTTACTTAAGGGTTAGAATACGTTTCAAATGTGCGTATATATGTGCATATATAATGGTGGGTGGGTATGAAGAATATAGCAGATTTCTACAAAATCCAAGACAAGAAGATAGAATAAAGAAATATGCATAAATTTGTAGTAAGCAAACGTGATGGACTGATACCACGAAGGGAATTCTTCTATTATATACAGATTTAACCCGACAAAATTTATGAATTCTTATTCCACTTTTTTTGGAAGTCATTTTGGACGAAACGATTGAAGATTAAATTCTTCAGAAAGAAATAACATATAGCTATACGCTCATTGTCATTCGTTTATTGCCACATAAGACTTTTAGTTAGTTCAGTATAGAATTTTTTGATACGTATTACGTACGTATAATTTTCCATATAGTGTCACGTACGTTTGTGGTTTTCGTAAAATGCGTATTTTTCTGCGCAGTCTCAGTCTTACGTAAAACCAGATTGCGGATGTTTCATTTGAGTGTACACATACATTTGCAACTGCCGGCAGGGACTACTTTTTGGAAGGTTTTTGAGATGAGTTTCAATTACCGGACATTCGTTATCGCACGGAGACTTTTTTGTATGTCCGCATATGTTTAAATGTGTGCATTCTGTGTTACATACTGCTATAATATGTAACTTTGAGTTGCATAAAGTTTAACGTACGTGTTATGTATTGCGTTACCTATGCACACTTTTACGTGTTGTGGCTTACCTATAAGGGTCCGTCTTTCTTCATTTTATTAGCTAATGTATTCTGTAAAGCACTCGTTACTTAAGGGTTAGAATACGTTTCAAATGTACGTATATATGTACTTATATAATGGTGGGTGGGTATGAAGAATAAAGCAGATTTCTACAAAATCCAAGACAAGAAGATAGAACAATAAAATATGCATACGTTTGGTAGTAAGAGAAAGTGGTGGACTGATACCATGAAGGGAATTCTTCTATTATGTACAGATTTAACCCGACAAAATTTATGAATTCTTATTCCACTTTTTTTGGAAGTCATTTTGGACGAAACGATTGAAGATTTCTATATTAAATTCTTAAGAAAGAAATAATATTTAACTATACGCTCATTGTCATTCGTTTATTGCCACATAAGACTTTTAGTTAGTTCAGTTTAGCATTTTTTTATACGTATTACGTACGTATAATTTTCCATATAGTGTCACGTACGTTTGTGGTTTTCGTAAAATGCGTATTTTTCTGCGCAGTCTCAGTCTTGCGTAAAACCAGATTGCGGATGTTTCATTTGAGTTTACACATACATTTGCAACTGCCGGCAGGGACTACTTTTTGGAAGGTTTTTGAGATGAGTTTCAATTACCGGACATTCGTTATCGCACGGAGACTTTTTTGTATGTCCGCATATGTTTAAATGTGTGCATTCTGTGTTACATACTGCTATAATATGTAACTTTGAGTTGCATAAAGTTTAACGTACGTGTTATGTATTGCGTTACATATGCACTCTTTTACGTGTTGTGGCTTACCTATAAGGGTCCATCTTTCTTCATGTTATTAGCTAATGTATTCTGTAAAGCACTCGTTACTTAAGGGTTAGAATACGTTTCAAATGTGCGTATATATGTGCATATATAATGGTGGGTGGGTATGAAGAATATAGCAGATTTCTACAAAATCCAAGACAAGAAGATAGAATAAAGAAATATGCATAAATTTGTAGTAAGCAAACGTGATGGACTGATACCACGAAGGGAATTTTTCTATTATATACAGATTTAACCCGACAAAATTTATGAATTCTTATTCCACTTTTTTTGGAAGTCATTTTGGACGAAACGATTGAAGATTAAATTCTTCAGAAAGAAATAACATATAGCTATACGCTCATTGTCATTCGTTTATTGCCACATAAGACTTTTAGTTAGTTCAGTTTAGAATTTTTTGATACGTATTACGTACGTATAATTTTCCATATAGTGTCACGTACGTTTGTGGTTTTCGTAAAATGCGTATTTTTCTGCGCAGTCTCAGTCTTACGTAAAACCAGATTGCGGATGTTTCATTTGAGTGTACACATACATTTGCAACTGCCGGCAGGGACTACTTTTTGGAAGGTTTTTGAGATGAGTTTCAATTACCGGACATTCGTTATCGCACGGAGACTTTTTTGTATGTCCGCATATGTTTAAATGTGTGCATTCTGTGTTACATACTGCCATAATATGTAACTTTGAGTTGCATAAAGTTTAACGTACGTGTTATGTATTGCGTTACATATGCACACTTTTACGTGTTGTGGCTTACCTATAAGTGTCCGTCGTTCTTCATTTTATTAGCTCATGTACTCTGTAAAGCGCTCGTTACTTAAGGGTTAGCGTAATTTTCAAAAGTACGCATATATGTACATATATAATGGTGGGTGGGTATGAAGAATAAAGCAGATTTCTACAAAATCCAAGACAAGAAGAAAGAACAAAAAAATATGCATACGTTTGGTAGTAAGCAAAAGTGGTGGACTGATACCATGAAGGGAATTCTTCTATTATGTACAGATTTAACCCGACAAAATTTATGAAATCTTATTCCACTTTTTTTGGAAGTCATTTTGGACGAAACGATTGAAGATTTCTATATTAAATTCTTCAGAAAGAAATAATATTTAGCTATACGTTCATTGTCAATCGTTTATTGCCACATAAGACTTTTAGTTAGTTCAGTTTAGCATTTTTTTATACGTATTACGTACGTATAATTTTCCATATAGTGTCACGTACGTTTGTGGTTTTCGTAAAATGCGTATTTTTCTGCGCAGTCTCAGTCTTACGTAAAACCAGATTGCGGATGTTTCATTTGAGTTTACACATACATTTGCAACTGCCGGCAGGGACTACTTTTTGGAAGGTTTTTGAGATGAGTTTCAATTACCGGACATTCGTTATCGCACGGAGACTTTTTTGTATGTCCGCATATGTTTAAATGTGTGCATTCTGTGTTACATACTGCTATAATATGTAACTTTGAGTTGCATAAAGTTTAACGTACGTGTTATGTATTGCGTTACATATGCACTCTTTTACGTGTTGTGGCTTACCTATAAGGGTCCATCTTTCTTCATGTTATTAGCTAATGTATTCTGTAAAGCACTCGTTACTTAAGGGTTAGAATACGTTTCAAATGTGCGTATATATGTGCATATATAATGGTGGGTGGGTATGAAGAATATAGCAGATTTCTACAAAATCCAAGACAAGAAGATAGAATAAAGAAATATGCATAAATTTGTAGTAAGCAAACGTGATGGACTGATACCACGAAGGGAATTCTTCTATTATATACAGATTTAAACCGACAAAATTTATGAATTCTTATTCCACTTTTTTTGGAAGTCATTTTGGACGAAACGATTGAAGATTAAATTCTTCAGAAAGAAATAACATATAGCTATACGCTCATTGTCATTCGTTTATTGCCACATAAGACTTTTAGTTAGTTCAGTATAGAATTTTTTGATACGTATTACGTACGTATAATTTTCCATATAGTGTCACGTACGTTTGTGGTTTTCGTAAAATGCGTATTTTTCTGCGCAGTCTCAGTCTTACGTAAAACCAGATTGCGGATGTTTCATTTGAGTGTACACATACATTTGCAACTGCCGGCAGGGACTACTTTTTGGAAGGTTTTTGAGATGAGTTTCAATTACCGGACATTCGTTATCGCACGGAGACTTTTTTGTATGTCCGCATATGTTTAAATGTGTGCATTCTGTGTTACATACTGCTATAATATGTAACTTTGAGTTGCATAAAGTTTAACGTACGTGTTATGTATTGCGTTACCTATGCACACTTTTACGTGTTGTGGCTTACCTATAAGGGTCCGTCTTTCTTCATTTTATTAGCTAATGTATTCTGTAAAGCACTCGTTACTTAAGGGTTAGAATACGTTTCAAATGTACGTATATATGTACTTATATAATGGTGGGTGGGTATGAAGAATAAAGCAGATTTCTACAAAATCCAAGACAAGAAGATAGAACAATAAAATATGCATACGTTTGGTAGTAAGAGAAAGTGGTGGACTGATACCATGAAGGGAATTCTTCTATTATGTACAGATTTAACCCGACAAAATTTATGAATTCTTATTCCACTTTTTTTGGAAGTCATTTTGGACGAAACGATTGAAGATTTCTATATTAAATTCTTAAGAAAGAAATAATATTTAGCTATACGCTCATTGTCATTCGTTTATTGCCACATAAGACTTTTAGTTAGTTCAGTTTAGCATTTTTTTATACGTATTACGTACGTATAATTTTCCATATAGTGTCACGTACGTTTGTGGTTTTCGTAAAATGCGTATTTTTCTGCGCAGTCTCAGTCTTGCGTAAAACCAGATTGCGGATGTTTCATTTGAGTTTACACATACATTTGCAACTGCCGGCAGGGACTACTTTTTGGAAGGTTTTTGAGATGAGTTTCAATTACCGGACATTCGTTATCGCACGGAGACTTTTTTGTATGTCCGCATATGTTTAAATGTGTGCATTCTGTGTTACATACTGCTATAATATGTAACTTTGAGTTGCATAAAGTTTAACGTACGTGTTATGTATTGCGTTACATATGCACTCTTTTACGTGTTGTGGCTTACCTATAAGGGTCCATCTTTCTTCATGTTATTAGCTAATGTATTCTGTAAAGCACTCGTTACTTAAGGGTTAGAATACGTTTCAAATGTGCGTATATATGTGCATATATAATGGTGGGTGGGTATGAAGAATATAGCAGATTTCTACAAAATCCAAGACAAGAAGATAGAATAAAGAAATATGCATAAATTTGTAGTAAGCAAACGTGATGGACTGATACCACGAAGGGAATTTTTCTATTATATACAGATTTAACCCGACAAAATTTATGAATTCTTATTCCACTTTTTTTGGAAGTCATTTTGGACGAAACGATTGAAGATTAAATTCTTCAGAAAGAAATAACATATAGCTATACGCTCATTGTCATTCGTTTATTGCCACATAAGACTTTTAGTTAGTTCAGTATAGAATTTTTTGATACGTATTACGTACGTATAATTTTCCATATAGTGTCACGTACGTTTGTGGTTTTCGTAAAATGCGTATTTTTCTGCGCAGTCTCAGTCTTACGTAAAACCAGATTGCGGATGTTTCATTTGAGTGTACACATACATTTGCAACTGCCGGCAGGGACTACTTTTTGGAAGGTTTTTGAGATGAGTTTCAATTACCGGACATTCGTTATCGCACGGAGACTTTTTTGTATGTCCGCATATGTTTAAATGTGTGCATTCTGTGTTACATACTGCTATAATATGTAACTTTGAGTTGCATAAAGTTTAACGTACGTGTTATGTATTGCGTTACCTATGCACACTTTTACGTGTTGTGGCTTACCTATAAGGGTCCGTCTTTCTTCATTTTATTAGCTAATGTATTCTGTAAAGCACTCGTTACTTAAGGGTTAGAATACGTTTCAAATGTACGTATATATGTACTTATATAATGGTGGGTGGGTATGAAGAATAAAGCAGATTTCTACAAAATCCAAGACAAGAAGATAGAACAAAAAAATATGCATACGTTTGGTAGTAAGAGAAAGTGGTGGACTGATACCATGAAGGGAATTCTTCTATTATGTACAGATTTAACCCGACAAAATTTATGAATTCTTATTCCACTTTTTTTGGAAGTCATTTTGGACGAAACGATTGAAGATTTCTATATTAAATTCTTAAGAAAGAAATAATATTTAGCTATACGCTCATTGTCATTCGTTTATTGCCACATAAGACTTTTAGTTAGTTCAGTTTAGCATTTTTTTATACGTATTACGTACGTATACTTTTCCATATAGTGTCACGTACGTTTGTGGTTTTCGTAAAATGCGTATTTTTCTGCGCAGTCTCAGTCTTACGTAAAACCAAATTGCGGATGTTTCATTTGAGTGTACACATACATTTGCAACTGCCGGCAGGGACTACTTTTTGGAAGGTTTTTGAGATGAGTTTCAATTACCGGACATTCGTTATCGCACGGAGACTTTTTTGTATGTCCGCATATGTTTAAATGTGTGCATTCTGTGTTACATACTGCTATAATATGTAACTTTGAGTTGCATAAAGTTTAACGTACGTGTTATGTATTGCGTTACATATGCACTCTTTTACGTGTTGTGGCTTAACTATAGGGGTCAGTCTTTCTTCATTTTATTGGCTAATGTATTCTGTAAAACACTCGTTACTTAAGGGTTAGAATACGTTTCAAATGTACGTATATATGTACATATATAATGGTGGGTGGGTATGAAGAATATAGCAGATTTTTACAAAATCCAAGACAAAAAGATAGAATAAAGAAATATGCATAAATTTGGTAGTAAGCAAACGTGATGGACTGATACCATGAAGGGAATTCTTCTATTATGTACAGATTTAACCCGACAAAATTTATGAATTCTTATTCCACTTTTTTTGGAAGTCATTTTGGACGAAACGATTGAAGATTTCTATATTAAATTCTTCAGAAAGAAATAATATTTAGCTATTCGCTCATTGTCATTCGTTTATTGCCACATAAGACTTTTAGTTAGTTCAGTTTAGCATTTTTTGATACGTATTACGTACGTATAATTTTCCATATAGTGTCACGTACGTTTATGGTTTTCGTAAAATGCGTATTTTTCTGCGCAGTCTCAGTCTTACGTAAAACCAGATTGCGGATGTTTCATTTGAGTGTACACATACATTTGCAACTGCCGGCAGGGACTACTTTTTGGAAGGTTTTTGAGATGAGTTTCAATTACCGGACATTCGTTATCGCACGGAGACTTTTTTGTATGTCCGCATATGTTTAAATGTGTGCATTCTGTGTTACATACTGCCATAATATGTAACTTTGAGTTGCATAAAGTTTAACGTACGTGTTATGTATTGCGTTACATATGCACACTTTTACGTGTTGTGGCTTACCTATAAGTGTCCGTCGTTCTTCATTTTATTAGCTCATGTACTCTGTAAAGCGCTCGTTACTTAAGGGTTAGCGTAATTTTCAAAAGTACGCATATATGTACATATATAATGGTGGGTGGGTATGAAGAATAAAGCAGATTTCTACAAAATCCAAGACAAGAAGAAAGAACAAAAAAATATGCATACGTTTGGTAGTAAGCAAAAGTGGTGGACTGATACCATGAAGGGAATTCTTCTATTATGTACAGATTTAACCCGACAAAATTTATGAAATCTTATTCCACTTTTTTTGGAAGTCATTTTGGACGAAACGATTGAAGATTTCTATATTAAATTCTTCAGAAAGAAATAATATTTAGCTATACGTTCATTGTCAATCGTTTATTGCCACATAAGACTTTTAGTTAGTTCAGTTTAGCATTTTTTTATACGTATTACGTACGTATAATTTTCCATATAGTGTCACGTACGTTTGTGGTTTTCGTAAAATGCGTATTTTTCTGCGCAGTCTCAGTCTTACGTAAAACCAGATTGCGGATGTTTCATTTGAGTTTACACATACATTTGCAACTGCCGGCAGGGACTACTTTTTGGAAGGTTTTTGAGATGAGTTTCAATTACCGGACATTCGTTATCGCACGGAGACTTTTTTGTATGTCCGCATATGTTTAAATGTGTGCATTCTGTGTTACATACTGCTATAATATGTAACTTTGAGTTGCATAAAGTTTAACGTACGTGTTATGTATTGCGTTACATATGCACTCTTTTACGTGTTGTGGCTTACCTATAAGGGTCCATCTTTCTTCATGTTATTAGCTAATGTATTCTGTAAAGCACTCGTTACTTAATGGTTAGAATACGTTTCAAATGTGCGTATATATGTGCATATATAATGGTGGGTGGGTATGAAGAATATAGCAGATTTCTACAAAATCCAAGACAAGAAGATAGAATAAAGAAATATGCATAAATTTGTAGTAAGCAAACGTGATGGACTGATACCACGAAGGGAATTCTTCTATTATATACAGATTTAACCCGACAAAATTTATGAATTCTTATTCCACTTTTTTTGGAAGTCATTTTGGACGAAACGATTGAAGATTAAATTCTTCAGAAAGAAATAACATATAGCTATACGCTCATTGTCATTCGTTTATTGCCACATAAGACTTTTAGTTAGTTCAGTATAGAATTTTTTGATACGTATTACGTACGTATAATTTTCCATATAGTGTCACGTACGTTTGTGGTTTTCGTAAAATGCGTATTTTTCTGCGCAGTCTCAGTCTTACGTAAAACCAGATTGCGGATGTTTCATTTGTGTGTATACATACATTTGCAACTGCCGGCAGGGACTACTTTTTGGAAGGTTTTTCAGATGAGTTTCAATTACCGGACATTCGTTATCGCACGGAGACTTTTTTGTATGTCCGCATATGTTTAAATGTGTGCATTCTGTGTTACATACTGCTATAATATGTAACTTTGAGTTGCATAAAGTTTAACGTACGTGTTATGTATTGCGTTACATATGCACTCTTTTACGTGTTGTGGCTTACCTATAAGGGTCCGTCTTTCTTCATTTTATTAGCTAATGTATTCTGTAAAGCACTCGTTACTTAAGGGTTAGAATACGTTTCAAATGTACGTATATATGTACATATATAATGGTGGGTGGGTATGAAGAATATAGCAGATTTCTACAAACTCCTAGACAAGAAGATAGAATAAAGAAATATGCATAAATTTGGTAGTAAGCAAACGTGATGGACTGATACCACGAAGGGAATTCTTCTATTATATACAGATTTAACCCGACAAAATTTATGAATTCTTATTCCACTTTTTTGGAAGTCATTTTGGACGAAACGATTGAAGATTAAATTCTTCAGAAAGAAATAACATATAGCTATACGCTCATTGTCATTCGTTTATTGCCACATAAGACTTTTAGTTAGTTCAGTTTAGAATTTTTTGATACGTATTACGTACGTATAATTTTCCATATAGTGTCACGTACGTTTGTGGTTTTCGTAAAATGCGTATTTTTCTGCGCAGTCTCAGTCTTACGTAAAACCAAATTGCGGATGTTTCATTTGAGTGTACACATACATTTGCAACTGCCGGCAGGGACTACTTTTTGGAAGGTTTTTGAGATGAGTTTCAATTACCGGACATTCGTTATCGCACGGAGACTTTTTTGTATGTCCGCATATGTTTAAATGTGTGCATTCTGTGTTACATACTGCTATAATATGTAACTTTGAGTTGCATAAAGTTTAACGTACGTGTTATGTATTGCGTTACATATGCACTCTTTTACGTGTTGTGGCTTACCTATAAGGGTCCGTCTTTCTTCATTTTATTGGCTAATGTATTCTGTAAAACACTCGTTACTTAAGGGTTAGAATACGTTTCAAATGTACGTATATATGTACATATATAATGGTGGGTGGGTTTGAAGAATATAGCAGATTTCTACAAAATCCAAGACAAGAAGATAGAATAAAGAAATATGCATAAATTTGGTAGTAAGCAAACGTGATGGACTGATACCACGAAGGGAATTCTTCTATTATATACAGATTTAACCCGACAAAATCTATGAATTCTTATTCCACTTTTTTTGGAAGTCATTTTGGATGAAACGATTGAAGATTAAATTCTTCAGAAATAAATAACATTTAGTTATACGCTCATTGTCATTCGTTTATTGCCACATAAGACTTTTAGTTAGTTCAGTATAGAATTTTTTGATACGTATTACGTACGTATAATTTTCCATATAGTGTCACGTACGTTTGTGGTTTTCGTAAAATGCGTATTTTTCTGCGCAGTCTCAGTCTTACGTAAAACCAGATTGCGGATGTTTCATTTGAGTGTACACATACATTTGTAACTGCCGGCAGGGACTACTTTTTGGAAGGTTTTTGAGATGAGTTTCAATTACCGGACATTCGTTATCGCACGGAGACTTTTTTGTATGTCCGCATATGTTTAAATGTGTGCATTCTGTGTTACATACTGCTATAATATGTAACTTTGAGTTGCATAAAGTTTAACGTACGTGTTATGTATTGCGTTACATATGCACACTTTTACGTGTTGTGGCTTACCTATAAGGGTCCGTCTTTCTTCATTTTATTAGCTAATGCATTCTGTAAAGCACTCGTTACTTAAGAGTTAGAATATGTTTCAAATGTACGTATATATGTACTTATATAATGGTGGGTGGGTATGAAGAATATAGCAGGTTTCTACAAAATCCAAGACAAGAAGATAGAATAAAGAAATATGCATAAATTTGGTAGTAAGCAAACGTGATGGACTGATACCATGAAGGGAATTCTTCTATTATGTACAGATTTAACCCGACAAAATTTATGAATTCTTATTCCACTTTTTTTGGAAGTCATTTTGGACGAAACGATTGAAGATTTCTATATTAAATTCTTCAGAAAGAAATAATATTTAGCTATTCGCTCATTGTCATTCGTTTATTGCCACATAAGACTTTTAGTTAGTTCAGTTTAGCATTTTTTGATACGTATTACGTACGTATAATTTTCCATATAGTGTCACGTACGTTTATGGTTTTCGTAAAATGCGTATTTTTCTGCGCAGTCTCAGTCTTACGTAAAACCAGATTGCGGATGTT
Organism: Maratus speciosus; assembly: GCA_963932465.1. Lineage (NCBI taxonomy): Eukaryota > Metazoa > Arthropoda > Arachnida > Araneae > Salticidae > Maratus > Maratus speciosus. The sequence goes on along the minus strand of OZ010789.1, from coordinate 129,031,018 downwards.
TCATTTGAGTGTACACATACATTTGCAACTGCCGGCAGGGACTACTTTTTGGAAGGTTTTTGAGATGAGTTTCAATTACCGGACATTCGTTATCGCACGGAGACTTTTTTGTATGTCCGCATATGTTTAAATGTGTGCATTCTGTGTTACATACTGCCATAATATGTAACTTTGAGTTGCATAAAGTTTAACGTACGTGTTATGTATTGCGTTACATATGCACTCTTTTACGTGTTGTGGCTTACCTATAAGTGTCCGTCGTTCTTCATTTTATTAGCTCATGTACTCTGTAAAGCGCTCGTTACTTACGGGTTAGCGTAATTTTCAAAAGTACGCATATATGTACATATATAATGGTGGGTGAGTATGAAGAATAAAGCAGATTTCTACAAAATCCAAGACAAGAAGAAAGAACAAAAAAATATGCATACGTTTGGTAGTAAGCAAAAGTGGTGGACTGATACCATGAAGGGAATTCTTCTATTATGTACAGATTTAACCCGACAAAATTTATGAAATCTTATTCCACTTTTTTTGGAAGTCATTTTGGACGAAATGATTGAAGATTTCTATATTAAATTCTTCAGAAAGAAATAATATTTAGCTATACGTTCATTGTCATTCGTTTATTGCCACATAAGACTTTTAGTTAGTTCAGTTTAGCATTTTTTTATACGTATTACGTACGTATAATTTTCCATATAGTGTCACGTACGTTTGTGGTTTTCGTAAAATGCGTATTTTTCTGCGCAGTCTCAGTCTTACGTAAAACCAGATTGCGGATGTTTCATTTGAGTTTACACATACATTTGCAACTGCCGGCAGGGACTACTTTTTGGAAGGTTTTTGAGATGAGTTTCAATTACCGGACATTCGTTATCGCACGGAGACTTTTTTGTATGTCCGCATATGTTTAAATGTGTGCATTCTGTGTTACATACTGCTATAATATGTAACTTTGAGTTGCATAAAGTTTAACGTACGTGTTATGTATTGCGTTACATATGCACTCTTTTACGTGTTGTGGCTTCCCTATAAGGGTCCATCTTTCTTCATTTTATTAGCTAATGTATTCTGTAAAGCACTCGTTACTTAAGGGTTAGAATATGTTTCAAATGTACGTATATATGTGCATATATAATGGTGGGTGGGTATGAAGAATATAGCAGATTTCTACAAAATCCAAGACAAGAAGATAGAATAAAGAAATATGCATAAATTTGTAGTAAGCAAACGTGATGGACTGATACCACGAAGGGAATTCTTCTATTATATACAGATTTAACCCGACAAAATTTATGAATTCTTATTCCACTTTTTTTGGAAGTCATTTTGGACGAAACGATTGAAGATTAAATTCTTCAGAAAGAAATAACATTTAGCTATACGCTCATTGTCATTCGTTTATTGCCACATAAGAGTTTTAGTTAGTTCAGTATAGAATTTTTTGATACGTATTACGTACGTATAATTTTCCATATAGTGTCACGTACGTTTGTGGTTTTCGTAAAATGCGTATTTTTCTGCGCAGTCTCAGTCTTACGTAAAACCAGATTGCGGATGTTTCATTTGAGTGTACACATACATTTGCAACTGCCGGCAGGGACTACTTTTTGGAAGGTTTTTGAGATGAGTTTCAATTACCGGACATTCGTTATCGCACGGAGACTTTTTTGTATGTCCGCATATGTTTAAATGTGTGCATTCTGTGTTACATACTGCTATAATATGTAACTTTGAGTTGCATAAAGTTTAACGTACGTGTTATGTATTGCGTTACATATGCACTCTTTTACGTGTTGTGGCTTAACTATAAGGGTCCGTCTTTCTTCATTTTATTAGCTAATGTATTCTGTAAAGCACTCGTTACTTAAGGGTTAGAATACGTTTCAAATGTACGTATATATGTACATATATAATGGTGGGTGGGTATGAAGAATATAGCAGATTTCTACAAACTCCTAGACAAGAAGATAGAATAAAGAAATATGCATAAATTTGGTAGTAAGCAAACGTGATGGACTGATACCACGAAGGGAATTCTTCTATTATATACAGATTTAACCCGACAAAATTTATGAATTCTTATTCCACTTTTTTTGGAAGTCATTTTGGACGAAACGATTGAAGATTAAATTCTTCAGAAAGAAATAACATATAGCTATACGCTCATTGTCATTCGTTTATTGCCACATAAGACTTTTAGTTAGTTCAGTTTAGAATTTTTTGATACGTATTACGTACGTATAATTTTCCATATAGTGTCACGTACGTTTGTGGTTTTCGTAAAATGCGTATTTTTCTGCGCAGTCTCAGTCTTACGTAAAACCAGATTGCGGATGTTTCATTTGAGTGTACACATACATTTGCAACTGCCGGCAGGGACTACTTTTTGGAAGGTTTTTGAGATGAGTTTCAATTACCGGACATTCATTATCGCACGGAGACTTTTTTGTATGTCCGCATATGTTTAATGTGTGCATTCTGTGTTACATACTGCTATAATATGTAACTTTGAGTTGCATAAAGTTTAACGTACGTGTTATGTATTGCGTTACATATGCACACTTTTACGTGTTGTGGCTTATCTATAAGGGTCCGTCTTTCTTCATTTTATTAGCTAATGTATTCTGTAAAGCACTCGTTACTTAAGGGTTAGAATACGTTTCAAATGTACGTATATATGTACATATATAATGGTGGGTGGGTATGAAGAATATAGCAGATTTCTACAAAATCCAAGACAATAAGATAGAATAAAGAAATATGCATAAATTTGGTAGTAAGCAAACGTGATGGACTGATACCATGAAGGGAATTCTTCTATTATGTACAGATTTAACCCGACAAAATTTATGAATTCTTATTCCACTTTTTTTGGAAGTCATTTTGGACGAAACGATTGAAGTTTAAATTCTTCAGAAAGAAATAATATTTAGCTATACGCTCATTGTCATTCGTTTATTGCCACATAAGACTTTTAGTTAGTTCAGTTTAGAATTTTTTGATACGTATTACGTACGTATAATTTTCCATATAGTGTCACGTACGTTTGTGGTTTTCGTAAAATGCGTATTTTTCTGCGCAGTCTCAGTCTTACGTAAACCCAGATTGCGGATGTTTCATTTGAGTGTACACATTGAGTAGTGCCGGCAGGGACTACTTTTTGGAAGGTTTTTGAGATGAGTTTCAATTACCGGACATTCATTATCGCACGGAGACTTTTTTGTATGTCCGCATATGTTTAAATGTGTGCATTCTGTGTTACATACTGCTATAATATGTAACTTTGAGTTGCATAAAGTTTAACGTACGTGTTATGTATTGCGTTACATATGCACACTTTTACGTGTTGTGGCTTATCTATAAGGGTCCGTCTTTCTTCATTTTATTAGCTAATGTATTCTGTAAAGCACTCGTTACTTAAGGGTTAGAATACGTTTCAAATGTACGTATATATGTACATATATAATGGTGGGTGGGTATGAAGAATATAGCAGATTTCTACAAAATCCAAGACAATAAGATAGAATAAAGAAATATGCATAAATTTGGTAGTAAGCAAACGTGATGGACTGATACCATGAAGGGAATTCTTCTATTATGTACAGATTTAACCCGACAAAATTTATGAATTCTTATTCCACTGTTTTTGGAAGTCATTTTGGACGAAACGATTGAAGATTTCTATATTAAATTCTTAAGAAAGAAATAATATTATCTATACGCTCATTGTCATTCGTTTATTGCCACTTAAGACTTTTAGTTAGTTCAGTTTAGAATTTTTTAATACGTATTACGTACGTAAAATTTTCCATATAGTGTCACGTACGTTTGTGGTTTTCGTAAAATGCGTATTTTTCTGCGCAGTCTCAGTCTTACGTAAAACCAGATTGCGGATGTTTCATTTGAGTGTACACATACATTTGCAACTGCCGGCAGGGACTACTTTTTGGAAGGTTTTTGAGATGAGTTTCAATTACCGGACATTCGTTATCGCACGGAGACTTTTTTGTATGTCCGCATATGTTTAAATGTGTGCATTCTGTGTTACATACTGCTATAATATGTAACTTTGAGTTGCATAAAGTTTAACGTACGTGTTATGTATTGCGTTACATATGCACTTTTTACGTGTTGTGTCTTACCTATAAGGGTCCGTCTTTCTTCATTTTATTAGCTAATGTACTCTGTAAAGCGCTCGTTACTTAAGGGTTAGCGTAATTTTCAAAAGTACGCATATATGTACATATATAATGGTGGGTGGGTATGAAGAATAAAGCAGATTTCTACAAAATCCAAGACAAGAAGATAGAACAAAAAAATATGCATACGTTTGGTAGTAAGAGAAAGTGGTGGACTGATACCATGAAGGGAATTCTTCTATTATGTACAGATTTAACCCGACAAAATTTATGAATTCTTATTCCACTTTTTTTGGAAGTCATTTTGGACGAAACGATTGAAGATTTCTATATTAAATTCTTAAGAAAGAAATAATATTTAGCTATACGCTCATTGTCATTCGTTTATTGCCACATAAGACTTTTAGTTAGTTCAGTTTAGCATTTCTTTATACGTATTACGTACGTATACTTTTCCATATAGTGTCACGTACGTTTGTGGTTTTCGTAAAATGCGTATTTTTCTGCGCAGTCTCAGTCTTACGTAAAACCAGATTGCGGATGTTTCATTTGAGTGTACACATACATTTGCAACTGCCGGCAGGGACTACTTTTTGGAAGGTTTTTGAGATGAGTTTCAATTACCGGACATTCGTTATCGCACGGAGACTTTTTTGTATGTCCGCATATGTTTAAATGTGTGCATTCTGTGTTACATACTGCTATAATATGTAACTTTGAGTTGCATAAAGTTTAACGTACGTGTTATGTATTGCGTTACATATGCACTCTTTTACGTGTTGTGGCTTACCTATAAGGTTCCGTCTTTCTTCATTTTATTGGCTAATGTATTCTGTAAAACACTCGTTACTTAAGGGTTAGAATACGTTTCAAATGTACGTATATATGTACATATATAATGGTGGGTGGGTATGAAGAATATAGCAGATTTCTACAAAATCCAAGACAAGAAGATAGAATAAAGAAATATGCATAAATTTGGTAGTAAGCAAACGTGATGGACTGATACCACGAAGGGAATTCTTCTATTATATACAGATTTAACCCGACAAAATTTATGAATTCTTATTCCACTTTTTTTGGAAGTCATTTTGGACGAAACGATTGAAGATTAAATTCTTCAGAAAGAAATAACATTTAGCTATACGCTCATTGTCATTCGTTTATTGCCACATAAGACTTTTAGTTATTTCAGTATAGAATTTTTTGATACGTATTACGTACGTATAATTTTCCATATAGTGTCACGTACGTTTGTGGTTTTCGTAAAATGCGTATTTTTCTGCGCAGTCTCAGTCTTACGTAAAACCAGATTGCGGATGTTTCATTTGAGTGTACACATACATTTGCAACTGCCGGCAGGGACTACTTTTTGGAAGATTTTTGAGATGAGTTTCAATTACCGGACATTCGTTATCGCACGGAGACTTTTTTGTATGTCCGCATATGTTTAAATGTGTGCATTCTGTGTTACATACTGCTATAATATGTAACTTTGAGTTGCATAAAGTTTAACGTACGTGTTATGTATTGCGTTACATATGCACTTTTTACGTGTTGTGTCTTACCTATAAGGGTCCGTCTTTCTTCATTTTATTAGCTAATGTACTCTGTAAAGCGCTCGTTACTTAAGGGTTAGCGTAATTTTCAAAAGTACGCATATATGTACATATATAATGGTGGGTGGGTATGAAGAATAAAGCAGATTTCTACAAAATCCAAGACAAGAAGATAGAACAAAAAAATATGCATACGTTTGGTAGTAAGAGAAAGTGGTGGACTGATACCATGAAGGGAATTCTTCTATTATGTACAGATTTAACCCGACAAAATTTATGAATTCTTATTCCACTTTTTTTGGAAGTCATTTTGGACGAAACGATTGAAGATTTCTATATTAAATTCTTAAGAAAGAAATAATATTTAGCTATACGCTCATTGTCATTCGTTTATTGCCACATAAGACTTTTAGTTAGTTCAGTTTAGCATTTCTTTATACGTATTACGTACGTATACTTTTCCATATAGTGTCACGTACGTTTGTGGTTTTCGTAAAATGCGTATTTTTCTGCGCAGTCTCAGTCTTACGTAAAACCAGATTGCGGATGTTTCATTTGAGTGTACACATACATTTGCAACTGCCGGCAGGGACTACTTTTTGGAAGGTTTTTGAGATGAGTTTCAATTACCGGACATTCGTTATCGCACGGAGACTTTTTTGTATGTCCGCATATGTTTAAATGTGTGCATTCTGTGTTACATACTGCTATAATATGTAACTTTGAGTTGCATAAAGTTTAACGTACGTGTTATGTATTGCGTTACATATGCACTCTTTTACGTGTTGTGGCTTACCTATAAGGTTCCGTCTTTCTTCATTTTATTGGCTAATGTATTCTGTAAAACACTCGTTACTTAAGGGTTAGAATACGTTTCAAATGTACGTATATATGTACATATATAATGGTGGGTGGGTATGAAGAATATAGCAGATTTCTACAAAATCCAAGACAAGAAGATAGAATAAAGAAATATGCATAAATTTGGTAGTAAGCAAACGTGATGGACTGATACCACGAAGGGAATTCTTCTATTATATACAGATTTAACCCGACAAAATTTATGAATTCTTATTCCACTTTTTTTGGAAGTCATTTTGGACGAAACGATTGAAGATTAAATTCTTCAGAAAGAAATAACATTTAGCTATACGCTCATTGTCATTCGTTTATTGCCACATAAGACTTTTAGTTATTTCAGTATAGAATTTTTTGATACGTATTACGTACGTATAATTTTCCATATAGTGTCACGTACGTTTGTGGTTTTCGTAAAATGCGTATTTTTCTGCGCAGTCTCAGTCTTACGTAAAACCAGATTGCGGATGTTTCATTTGAGTGTACACATACATTTGCAACTGCCGGCAGGGACTACTTTTTGGAAGGTTTTTGAGATGAGTTTCAATTACCGGACATTCGTTATCGCACGGAGACTTTTTTGTATGTCCGCATATGTTTAAATGTGTGCATTCTGTGTTACATACTGCTATAATATGTAACTTTGAGTTGCATAAAGTTTAACGTACGTGTTATGTATTGCGTTACATATGCACACTTTTACGTGTTGTGGCTTACCTATAAGGGTCCGTCTTTCTTCATTTTATTAGCTAATGTATTCTGTAAAGCACTCGTTACTTAAGGGTTAGAATATGTTTCAAATGTACGTATATATGTGCATATATAATGGTGGGTGGGTATGAAGAATATAGCAGATTTCTACAAAATCCAAGACAAGAAGATAGAATAAAGAAATATGCATAAATTTGTAGTAAGCAAACGTGATGGACTGATACCACGAAGGGAATTCTTCTATTATATACAGATTTAACCCGACAAAATTTATGAATTCTTATTCCACTTTTTTTGGAAGTCATTTTGGACGAAACGATTGAAGATTAAATTCTTCAGAAAGAAATAACATTTAGCTATACGCTCATTGTCATTCGTTTATTGCCACATAAGAGTTTTAGTTAGTTCAGTATAGAATTTTTTGATACGTATTACGTACGTATAATTTTCCATATAGTGTCACGTACGTTTGTGGTTTTCGTAAAATGCGTATTTTTCTGCGCAGTCTCAGTCTTACGTAAAACCAGATTGCGGATGTTTCATTTGAGTGTACACATACATTTGCAACTGCCGGCAGGGACTACTTTTTGGAAGGTTTTTGAGATGAGTTTCAATTACCGGACATTCGTTATCGCACGGAGACTTTTTTGTATGTCCGCATATGTTTAAATGTGTGCATTCTGTGTTACATACTGCTATAATATGTAACTTTGAGTTGCATAAAGTTTAACGTACGTGTTATGTATTGCGTTACATATGCACTCTTTTACGTGTTGTGGCTTAACTATAAGGGTCCGTCTTTCTTCATTTTATTAGCTAATGTATTCTGTAAAGCACTCGTTACTTAAGGGTTAGAATACGTTTCAAATGTACGTATATATGTACATATATAATGGTGGGTGGGTATGAAGAATATAGCAGATTTCTACAAACTCCTAGACAAGAAGATAGAATAAAGAAATATGCATAAATTTGGTAGTAAGCAAACGTGATGGACTGATACCACGAAGGGAATTCTTCTATTATATACAGATTTAACCCGACAAAATTTATGAATTCTTATTCCACTTTTTTTGGAAGTCATTTTGGACGAAACGATTGAAGATTAAATTCTTCAGAAAGAAATAACATATAGCTATACGCTCATTGTCATTCGTTTATTGCCACATAAGACTTTTAGTTAGTTCAGTTTAGAATTTTTTGATACGTATTACGTACGTATAATTTTCCATATAGTGTCACGTACGTTTGTGGTTTTCGTAAAATGCGTATTTTTCTGCGCAGTCTCAGTCTTACGTAAAACCAGATTGCGGATGTTTCATTTGAGTGTACACATACATTTGCAACTGCCGGCAGGGACTACTTTTTGGAAGGTTTTTGAGATGAGTTTCAATTACCGGACATTCATTATCGCACGGAGACTTTTTTGTATGTCCGCATATGTTTAAATGTGTGCATTCTGTGTTACATACTGCTATAATATGTAACTTTGAGTTGCATAAAGTTTAACGTACGTGTTATGTATTGCGTTACATATGCACACTTTTACGTGTTGTGGCTTATCTATAAGGGTCCGTCTTTCTTCATTTTATTAGCTAATGTATTCTGTAAAGCACTCGTTACTTAAGGGTTAGAATACGTTTCAAATGTACGTATATATGTACATATATAATGGTGGGTGGGTATGAAGAATATAGCAGATTTCTACAAAATCCAAGACAATAAGATAGAATAAAGAAATATGCATAAATTTGGTAGTAAGCAAACGTGATGGACTGATACCATGAAGGGAATTCTTCTATTATGTACAGATTTAACCCGACAAAATTTATGAATTCTTATTCCACTTTTTTTGGAAGTCATTTTGGACGAAACGATTGAAGTTTAAATTCTTCAGAAAGAAATAATATTTAGCTATACGCTCATTGTCATTCGTTTATTGCCACATAAGACTTTTAGTTAGTTCAGTTTAGAATTTTTTGATACGTATTACGTACGTATAATTTTCCATATAGTGTCACGTACGTTTGTGGTTTTCGTAAAATGCGTATTTTTCTGCGCAGTCTCAGTCTTACGTAAAACCAGATTGCGGATGTTTCATTTGAGTGTACACATTGAGTAGTGCCGGCAGGGACTACTTTTTGGAAGGTTTTTGAGATGAGTTTCAATTACCGGACATTCATTATCGCACGGAGACTTTTTTGTATGTCCGCATATGTTTAAATGTGTGCATTCTGTGTTACATACTGCTATAATATGTAACTTTGAGTTGCATAAAGTTTAACGTACGTGTTATGTATTGCGTTACATATGCACACTTTTACGTGTTGTGGCTTATCTATAAGGGTCCGTCTTTCTTCATTTTATTAGCTAATGTATTCTGTAAAGCACTCGTTACTTAAGGGTTAGAATACGTTTCAAATGTACGTATATATGTACATATATAATGGTGGGTGGGTATGAAGAATATAGCAGATTTCTACAAAATCCAAGACAATAAGATAGAATAAAGAAATATGCATAAATTTGGTAGTAAGCAAACGTGATGGACTGATACCATGAAGGGAATTCTTCTATTATGTACAGATTTAACCCGACAAAATTTATGAATTCTTATTCCACTGTTTTTGGAAGTCATTTTGGACGAAACGATTGAAGATTTCTATATTAAATTCTTAAGAAAGAAATAATATTATCTATACGCTCATTGTCATTCGTTTATTGCCACATAAGACTTTTAGTTAGTTCAGTTTAGCATTTTTTGATACGTATTACGTACGTATAATTTTCCATATAGTGTCACGTACGTTTGTGGTTTTCGTAAAATGCGCATTTTTCTGCGCAGTCTCAGTCTTACGTAAAACCAGATTGCGGATGTTTCATTTGAGCGTACACATACATTTGCAACTGCCGGCAGGGACTACTTTTTGGAAGGTTTTTGAGATGAGTTTCAATTACCGGACATTCGTTATCGCACGGAGACTTTTTTGTATGTCCGCATATGTTTAAATGTGTGCATTCTGTGTTACATACTGCTATAATATGTAACTTTGAGTTGCATAAAGTTTAACGTACGTGTTATGTATTGCGTTACATATGCACTCTTTTACGTGTTGTGGCTTACCTATAAGGGTCCGTCTTTCTTCATTTTATTAGCTAATGTATTCTGTAAAGCACTCGTTACTTAAGGGTTAGAATACGTTTCAAATGTACATATATATGTACATATATAATGGTGGGTGGTTATGAAGAATATAGCAGATTTCTACAAACTCCAAGACAAGAAGATAGAATAAAGAAATATGCATAAATTTGGTAGTAAGCAAACGTGATGGACTGATACCACGAAGGGAATTCTTCTATTATATACAGATTTAACCCGACAAAATTTATGAATTCTTATTCCACTTTTTTTGGAAGTCATTTTGGACGAAACGATTGAAGATTAAATTCTTCAGAAAGAAATAACATATAGCTATACGCTCATTGTCATTCGTTTATTGCCACATAAGACTTTTAGTTAGTTCAGTTTAGAATTTTTTGATACGTATTACGTACGTATAATTTTCCATATAGTGTCACGTACGTTTGTGGTTTTCGTAAAATGCGTATTTTTCTGCGCAGTCTCAGTCTTACGTAAAACCAGATTGCGGATGTTTCATTTGAGTGTACACATACATTTGCAACTGCCGGCAGGGACTACTTTTTGGAAGGTTTTTGAGATGAGTTTCAATTACCGGACATTCGTTATCGCACGGAGACTTTTTTGTATGTCCGCATATGTTTAAATGTGTGCATTCTGTGTTACATACTCCTATAATATGTAACTTTGAGTTGCATAAAGTTTAACGTACGTGTTATGTATTGCGTTACATATACACTCTTTTACGTGTTGTGGCTTACCTATAAGGGTCCGTCTTTCTTCATTTTATTAGCTAATGTATTCTGTAAAGCACTCGTTACTTAAGGGTTAGAATACGTTTCAAATGTACGTATATATGTACATATATAATGGTGGGTGGGTATGAAGAATATAGCAGATTTCTACAAAATCCAAGACAAGAAGATAGAATAAAGAAATATGCATAAATTTGTTAGTAAGCAAACGTGATGGACTGATACCACGAAGGGAATTCTTCTATTATATACAGATTTAACCCGACAAAATTTATGAATTCTTATTTTTTTTGGAAGTCATTTTGGACGAAACGATTGAAGATTAAATTCTTCAGAAAGAAATAATATTTAGCTATACGCTCATTGACATTCGTTTATTGCCACTTAAGACTTTTAGTTAGTTCAGTTTAGAATTTTTTAATACGTATTACGTACGTAAAATTTTCCATATAGTGTCACGTACGTTTGTGGTTTTCGTAAAATGCGTATTTTTCTGCGCAGTCTCAGTCTTACGTAAAACCAGATTGCGGATGTTTCATTTGAGTGTACACATACATTTGCAACTGCCGGCAGGGACTACTTTTTGGAAGGTTTTTGAGATGAGTTTCAATTACCGGACATTCGTTATCGCACGGAGACTTTTTTGTATGTCCGCATATGTTTAAATGTGTGCATTCTGTGTTACATACTGCTATAATATGTAACTTTGAGTTGCATAAAGTTTAACGTACGTGTTATGTATTGCGTTACATATGCACTTTTTACGTGTTGTGTCTTACCTATAAGGGTCCGTCTTTCTTCATTTTATTAGCTAATGTACTCTGTAAAGCGCTCGTTACTTAAGGGTTAGCGTAATTTTCAAAAGTACGCATATATGTACATATATAATGGTGGGTGGGTATGAAGAATAAAGCAGATTTCTACAAAATCCAAGACAAGAAGATAGAACAAAAAAATATGCATACGTTTGGTAGTAAGAGAAAGTGGTGGACTGATACCATGAAGGGAATTCTTCTATTATGTACAGATTTAACCCGACAAAATTTATGAATTCTTATTCCACTTTTTTTGGAAGTCATTTTGGACGAAACGATTGAAGATTAAATTCTTCAGAAAGAAATAACATTTAGCTATACGCTCATTGTCATTCGTTTATTGCCACATAAGAGTTTTAGTTAGTTCAGTATAGAATTTTTTGATACGTATTACGTACGTATAATTTTCCATATAGTGTCACGTACGTTTGTGGTTTTCGTAAAATGCGTATTTTTCTGCGCAGTCTCAGTCTTACGTAAAACCAGATTGCGGATGTTTCATTTGAGTGTACACATACATTTGCAACTGCCGGCAGGGACTACTTTTTGGAAGGTTTTTGAGATGAGTTTCAATTACCGGACATTCATTATCGCACGGAGACTTTTTTGTATGTCCGCATATGTTTAAATGTGTGCATTCTGTGTTACATACTGCTATAATATGTAACTTTGAGTTGCATAAAGTTTAACGTACGTGTTATGTATTGCGTTACATATGCACACTTTTACGTGTTGTGGCTTATCTATAAGGGTCCGTCTTTCTTCATTTTATTAGCTAATGTATTCTGTAAAGCACTCGTTACTTAAGGGTTAGAATACGTTTCAAATGTACGTATATATGTACATATATAATGGTGGGTGGGTATGAAGAATATAGCAGATTTCTACAAAATCCAAGACAATAAGATAGAATAAAGAAATATGCATAAATTTGGTAGTAAGCAAACGTGATGGACTGATACCATGAAGGGAATTCTTCTATTATGTACAGATTTAACCCGACAAAATTTATGAATTCTTATTCCACTTTTTTTGGAAGTCATTTTGGACGAAACGATTGAAGTTTAAATTCTTCAGAAAGAAATAATATTTAGCTATACGCTCATTGTCATTCGTTTATTGCCACATAAGACTTTTAGTTAGTTCAGTTTAGAATAATTTTTTGATACGTATTACGTACGTATAATTTTCCATATAGTGTCACGTACGTTTGTGGTTTTCGTAAAATGCGTATTTTTCTGCGCAGTCTCAGTCTTACGTAAAACCAGATTGCGGATGTTTCATTTGAGTGTACACATTGAGTAGTGCCGGCAGGGACTACTTTTTGGAAGGTTTTTGAGATGAGTTTCAATTACCGGACATTCATTATCGCACGGAGACTTTTTTGTATGTCCGCATATGTTTAAATGTGTGCATTCTGTGTTACATACTGCTATAATATGTAACTTTGAGTTGCATAAAGTTTAACGTACGTGTTATGTATTGCGTTACATATGCACACTTTTACGTGTTGTGGCTTATCTATAAGGGTCCGTCTTTCTTCATTTTATTAGCTAATGTATTCTGTAAAGCACTCGTTACTTAAGGGTTAGAATACGTTTCAAATGTACGTATATATGTACATATATAATGGTGGGTGGGTATGAAGAATATAGCAGATTTCTACAAAATCCAAGACAATAAGATAGAATAAAGAAATATGCATAAATTTGGTAGTAAGCAAACGTGATGGACTGATACCATGAAGGGAATTCTTCTATTATGTACAGATTTAACCCGACAAAATTTATGAATTCTTATTCCACTTTTTTTGGAAGTCATTTTGGACGAAACGATTGAAGTTTAAATTCTTCAGAAAGAAATAATATTTAGCTATACGCTCATTGTCATTCGTTTATTGCCACATAAGACTTTTAGTTAGTTCAGTTTAGAATTTTTTGATACGTATTACGTACGTATAATTTTCCATATAGTGTCACGTACGTTTGTGGTTTTCGTAAAATGCGTATTTATCTGCGCAGTCTCAGTCTTACGTAAAACCAGATTGCGGATGTTTCATTTGAGTGTACACATTGAGTAGTGCCGGCAGGGACTACTTTTTGGAAGGTTTTTGAGATGAGTTTCAATTACCGGACATTCATTATCGCACGGAGACTTTTTTGTATGTCCGCATATGTTTAAATGTGTGCATTCTGTGTTACATACTGCTATAATATGTAACTTTGAGTTGCATAAAGTTTAACGTACGTGTTATGTATTGCGTTACATATGCACACTTTTACGTGTTGTGGCTTATCTATAAGGGTCCGTCTTTCTTCATTTTATTAGCTAATGTATTCTGTAAAGCACTCGTTACTTAAGGGTTAGAATACGTTTCAAATGTACGTATATATGTACATATATAATGGTGGGTGGGTATGAAGAATATAGCAGATTTCTACAAAATCCAAGACAATAAGATAGAATAAAGAAATATGCATAAATTTGGTAGTAAGCAAACGTGATGGACTGATACCATGAAGGGAATTCTTCTATTATGTACAGATTTAACCCGACAAAATTTATGAATTCTTATTCCACTGTTTTTGGAAGTCATTTTGGACGAAACGATTGAAGATTTCTATATTAAATTCTTAAGAAAGAAATAATATTATCTATACGCTCATTGTCATTCGTTTATTGCCACATAAGACTTTTAGTTAGTTCAGTTTAGCATTTTTTGATACGTATTACGTACGTATAATTTTCCATATAGTGTCACGTACGTTTGTGGTTTTCGTAAAATGCGCATTTTTCTGCGCAGTCTCAGTCTTACGTAAAACCAGATTGCGGATGTTTCATTTGAGCGTACACATACATTTGCAACTGCCGGCAGGGACTACTTTTTGGAAGGTTTTTGAGATGAGTTTCAATTACCGGACATTCGTTATCGCACGGAGACTTTTTTGTATGTCCGCATATGTTTAAATGTGTGCATTCTGTGTTACATACTGCTATAATATGTAACTTTGAGTTGCATAAAGTTTAACGTACGTGTTATGTATTGCGTTACATATGCACTCTTTTACGTGTTGTGGCTTACCTATAAGGGTCCGTCTTTCTTCATTTTATTAGCTAATGTATTCTGTAAAGCACTCGTTACTTAAGGGTTAGAATACGTTTCAAATGTACATATATATGTACATATATAATGGTGGGTGGTTATGAAGAATATAGCAGATTTCTACAAACTCCAAGACAAGAAGATAGAATAAAGAAATATGCATAAATTTGGTAGTAAGCAAACGTGATGGACTGATACCACGAAGGGAATTCTTCTATTATGTACAGATTTAACCCGACAAAATTTATGAATTCTTATTTTTTTTGGAAGTCATTTTGGACGAAACGATTGAAGATTAAATTCTTCAGAAAGAAATAATATTTAGCTATACGCTCATTGACATTCGTTTATTGCCACTTAAGACTTTTAGTTAGTTCAGTTTAGAATTTTTTCATACGTATTACGTACGTAAAATTTTCCATATAGTGTCACGTACGTTTGTGGTTTTCGTAAAATGCGTATTTTTCTGCGCAGTCTCAGTCTTACGTAAAACCAGATTGCGGATGTTTCATTTGAGTGTACACATACATTTGCAACTGCCGGCAGGGACTACTTTTTGGAAGGTTTTTGAGATGAGTTTCAATTACCGGACATTCGTTATCGCACGGAGACTTTTTTGTATGTCCGCATATGTTTAAATGTGTGCATTCTGTGTTACATACTGCTATAATATGTAACTTTGAGTTGCATAAAGTTTAACGTACGTGTTATGTATTGCGTTACATATGCACTTTTTACGTGTTGTGTCTTACCTATAAGGGTCCGTCTTTCTTCATTTTATTAGCTAATGTACTCTGTAAAGCGCTCGTTACTTAAGGGTTAGCGTAATTTTCAAAAGTACTTATATATGTACATATATAATGGTGGGTGGGTATGAAGAATAAAGCAGATTTCTACAAAATCCAAGACAAGAAGATAGAACAAAAAAATATGCATACGTTTGGTAGTAAGAGAAAGTGGTGGACTGATACCATGAAGGGAATTCTTCTATTATGTACAGATTTAACCCGACAAAATTTATGAATTCTTATTCCACTTTTTTTGGAAGTCATTTTGGACGAAACGATTGAAGATTTCTATATTAAATTCTTAAGAAAGAAATAATATTTAGCTATACGCTCATTGTCATTCGTTTATTGCCACATAAGACTTTTAGTTAGTTCAGTTTAGCATTTCTTTATACGTATTACGTACGTATACTTTTCCATATAGTGTCACGTACGTTTGTGGTTTTCGTAAAATGCGTATTTTTCTGCGCAGTCTCAGTCTTACGTAAAACCAGATTGCGGATGTTTCATTTGAGTGTACACATACATTTGCAACTGCCGGCAGGGACTACTTTTTGGAAGGTTTTTGAGATGAGTTTCAATTACCGGACATTCGTTATCGCACGGAGACTTTTTTGTATGTCCGCATATGTTTAAATGTGTGCATTCTGTGTTACATACTGCTATAATATGTAACTTTGAGTTGCATAAAGTTTAACGTACGTGTTATGTATTGCGTTACATATGCACTCTTTTACGTGTTGTGGCTTACCTATAAGGTTCCGTCTTTCTTCATTTTATTGGCTAATGTATTCTGTAAAACACTCGTTACTTAAGGGTTAGAATACGTTTCAAATGTACGTATATATGTACATATATAATGGTGGGTGGGTATGAAGAATATAGCATATTTCTACAAAATCCAAGACAAGAAGATAGAATAAAGAAATATGCATAAATTTGGTAGTAAGCAAACGTGATGGACTGATACCACGAAGGGAATTCTTCTATTATATACAGATTTAACCCGACAAAATTTATGAATTCTTATTCCACTTTTTTTGGAAGTCATTTTGGACGAAACGATTGAAGATTAAATTCTTCAGAAAGAAATAACATTTAGCTATACGCTCATTGTCATTCGTTTATTGCCACATAAGACTTTTAGTTATTTCAGTATAGAATTTTTTGATACGTATTACGTACGTATAATTTTCCATATAGTGTCACGTACGTTTGTGGTTTTCGTAAAATGCGTATTTTTCTGCGCAGTCTCAGTCTTACGTAAAACCAGATTGCGGATGTTTCATTTGAGTGTACACATACATTTGCAACTGCCGGCAGGGACTACTTTTTGGAAGGTTTTTGAGATGAGTTTCAATTACCGGACATTCGTTATCGCACGGAGACTTTTTTGTATGTCCGCATATGTTTAAATGTGTGCATTCTGTGTTACATACTGCTATAATATGTATCTTTGAGTTGCATAAAGTTTAACGTACGTGTTATGTATTGCGTTACATATGCACACTTTTACGTGTTGTGGCTTACCTATAAGGGTCCGTCTTTCTTCATTTTATTAGCTAATGTATTCTGTAAAGCACTCGTTACTTAAGGGTTAGAATACGTTTCAAATGTACGTATATATGTACTTATATAATGGTGGGTGGGTATGAAGAATAAAGCAGATTTCTACAAAATCCAAGACAAGAAGATAGAACAAAAAAATATGCATACGTTTGATAGTAAGAGAAAGTGGTGGACTGATACCATGAAGGGAATTCTTCTATTATGTACAGATTTAACCCGACAAAATTTATGAATTCTTATTCCACTTTTTTTGGAAGTCATTTTGGACGAAACGATTGAAGATTTCTATATTAAATTCTTAAGAAAGAAATAATATTTAGCTATACGCTCATTGTCATTCGTTTATTGCCACATAAGACTTTTAGTTAGTTCAGTTTAGCATTTTTTTATACGTATTACGTACGTATAATTTTCCATATAGTGTCACGTACGTTTGTGGTTTTCGTAAAATGCGTATTTTTCTGCGCAGTCTCAGTCTTACGTAAAACCAGATTGCGGATGTTTCATTTGAGTTTACACATACATTTGCAACTGCCGGCAGGGACTACTTTTTGGAAGGTTTTTGAGATGAGTTTCAATTACCGGACATTCGTTATCGCACGGAGACTTTTTTGTATGTCCGCATATGTTTAAATGTGTGCATTCTGTGTTACATACTGCTATAATATGTAACTTTGAGTTGCATAAAGTTTAACGTACGTGTTATGTATTGCGTTACATATGCACTCTTTTACGTGTTGTGGCTTACCTATAAGGGTCCATCTTTCTTCATTTTATTAGCTAATGTATTCTGTAAAGCACTCGTTACTTAAGGGTTAGAATACGTTTCAAATGTACGTATATATGTGCATATATAATGGTGGGTGGGTATGAAGAATATAGCAGATTTCTACAAAATCCAAGACAAGAAGATAGAATAAAGAAATATGCATAAATTTGGTAGTAAGCAAATGTGATGGACTGATACCACGAAGGGAATTCTTCTATTATATACAGATTTAACCCGACAAAATTTATGAATTCTTATTCCACTTTTTTTGGAAGTCATTTTGGACGAAACGATTGAAGATTAAATTCTTCAGAAAGAAATAACATTTAGCTATACGCTCATTGTCATTCGTTTATTGCCACATAAGACTTTTAGTTAGTTCAGTATAGAAATTTTTGATACGTATTACGTACGTATAATTTTCCATATAGTGTCACGTACGTTTGTGGTTTTCGTAAAATGCGTATTTTTCTGCGCAGTCTCAGTCTTACGTAAAACCAGATTGCGGATGTTTCATTTGAGTGTACACATACATTTGCAACTGCCGGAAGGGACTACTTTTTGGAAGGTTTTTGAGATGAGTTTCAATTACCGGACATTCTTTATCGCACGGAGACTTTTTTGTATGTCCGCATATGTTTAAATGTGTGCATTCTGTGTTACATACTGCTATAATATGTAACTTTGAGTTGCATAAAGTTTAACGTACGTGTTATGTATTGCGTTACATATGCACTTTTTACGTGTTGTGTCTTACCTATAAGCGTCCGTCTTTCTTCATTTTATTAGCTAATGTACTCTGTAAAGCGCTCGTTACTTAAGGGTTAGCGTAATTTTCAAAAGTACGCATATATGTACATATATAATGGTGGGTGGGTATGAAGAATAAAGCAGATTTCTACAAAATCCAAGACAAGAAGATAGAACAAAAAAATATGCATACGTTTGGTAGTAAGAGAAAGTGGTGGACTGATACCATGAAGGGAATTCTTCTATTATGTACAGATTTAACCCGACAAAATTTATGAATTCTTATTCCACTTTTTTTGGAAGTCATTTTGGACGAAACGATTGAAGATTTCTATATTAAATTCTAAGAAAGAAATAATATTTAGCTATACGCTCATTGTCATTCGTTTATTGCCACATAAGACTTTTAGTTAGTTCAGTTTAGCATTTTTTTATACGTATTACGTACGTATACTTTTCCATATAGTGTCACGTACGTTTGTGGTTTTCGTAAAATGCGTATTTTTCTGCGCAGTCTCAGTCTTACGTAAAACCAGATTGCGGATGTTTCATTTGAGTGTACACATACATTTGCAACTGCCGGCAGGGACTACTTTTTGGAAGGTTTTTGAGATGAGTTTCAATTACCGGACATTCGTTATCGCACGGAGACTTTTTTGTATGTCCGCATATGTTTAAATGTGTGCATTCTGTGTTACATACTGCTATAATATGTAACTTTGAGTTGCATAAAGTTTAACGTACGTGTTATGTATTGCGTTACATATGCACTCTTTTACGTGTTGTGGCTTACCTATAAGGGTCCGTCTTTCTTCATTTTATTGGCTAATGTATTCTGTAAAACACTCGTTACTTAAGGGTTAGAATACGTTTCAAATGTACGTATATATGTACATATGTAATGGTGGGTGGGTATGAAGAATATAGCAGATTTCTACAAAATCCAAGACAAGAAGATAGAATAAAGAAATATGCATAAATTTGGTAGTAAGCAAATGTGATGGACTGATACCACGAAGGGAATTCTTCTATTATATACAGATTTAACCCGACAAAATTTATGAATTCTTATTCCACTTTTTTTGGAAGTCATTTTGGACGAAACGATTGAAGATTAAATTCTTCAGAAAGAAATAACATTTAGCTATACGCTCATTGTCATTCGTTTATTGCCACATAAGACTTTTAGTTAGTTCAGTATAGAATTTTTTGATACGTATTACGTACGTATAATTTTCCATATAGTGTCACGTACGTTTGTGGTTTTCGTAAAATGCGTATTTTTCTGCGCAGTCTCAGTCTTACGTAAAACCAGATTGCGGATGTTTCATTTGAGTGTACACATACATTTGCAACTGCCGGCAGGGACTACTTTTTGGAAGGTTTTTGAGATGAGTTTCAATTACCGGACATTCGTTATCGCACGGAGACTTTTTTGTATGTCCGCATATGTTTAAATGTGTGCATTCTGTGTTACATACTGCTATAATATGTAACTTTGAGTTGCATAAAGTTTAACGTACGTGTTATGGATTGCGTTACATATGCACTCTTTTACGTGTTGTGGCTTACCTATAAGGGTCCGTCTTTCTTCATTTTATTGGCTAATGTATTCTGTAAAACACTCGTTACTTAAGGGTTAGAATACGTTTCAAATGTACGTATATATGTACATATATAATGGTGGGTGGGTATGAAGAATATAGCAGATTTCTACAAAATCCAAGACAAGAAGATAGAATAAAGAAATATGCATAAATTTGGTAGTAAGCAAACGTGATGGACTGATACCACGAAGGGAATTCTTCTATTATATACAGATTTAACCCGACAAAATTTATGAATTCTTATTCCACTTTTTTTGGAAGTCATTTTGGACGAAACGATTGAAGATTAAATTCTTCAGAAAGAAATAACCTTTAGCTATACGCTCATTGTCATTCGTTTATTGCCACATAAGACTTTTAGTTAGTTCAGTATAGAATTTTTTGATACGTATTACGTACGTATAATTTTCCATATAGTGTCACGTACGTTTGTGGTTTTCGTAAAATGCGTATTTTTCTGCGCAGTCTCAGTCTTACGTAAAACCAGATTGCGGATGTTTCATTTGAGTGTACACATACATTTGCAACTGCCGGCAGGGACTACTTTTTGGAAGGTTTTTGAGATGAGTTTCAATTACCGGACATTCGTTATCGCACGGAGACTTTTTTGTATGTCCGCATATGTTTAAATGTGTGCATTCTGTGTTACATACTGCTATAATATGTAACTTTGAGTTGCATAAAGTTTAACGTACGTGTTATGTATTGCGTTACATATGCACACTTTTACGTGTTGTGGCTTACCTATAAGGGTCCGTCTTTCTTCATTTTATTAGCTAATGTATTCTGTAAAGTCTTAGCCTGTATCAATACAGGTCTGATATACACTTATACTGCTATCAGCAGAGGAACTGTAAATGTGCTGTGGAAGATACCTGTTACAACTGTATGTTGAATTCATAGAAAAGTCAGATATTGTTGACGACAGTTCTTTATTTGAATTCTATTTCATTCAATTACTTTATAAAAATACAGATTTAAGTTGAAAAATATTCAGAGCCAACTTTGTTTAAAATAGCTAAGTGAATCACTAAAAATAACTTTGGTTAAAACCGGATTAACTTCAATACACCTGGAGCTTTTCAAAACAGCTTAAATTTAAATCATAGCTAAAACCGTTTTCTAAAGACATCGTAAAACTCAAACTAAATATCTTGCTGTAATTTAAACATATTAAAATCATAATGATAACTTTAAAGAAATGAACAGAAAAGAGAGAGCGCGGCAATTGATTAGGGAAACGCAATTTATACCTTTGAACTGGACGATTCCATTTTACAAAAAGGGTAGATCCGAGAATAGTCGACTACGGAACGGCTAACGCCATCTATGAAACACTTTAAATTTAATGTCAGTTCTTTTAAATTAATTTACGTTATAGGAAACAATTAACATTATATTCCAGGTGATGAAGGTATTGCTTTTAAAATAAAGAAGTTCTATAAGCATTAAAAATGTAGAAAGGAAAGCTATTAAATCAATATAAGTTCACGTAAAGTTTTAAACCCATATTAGCCATAAGTGACAAGTAAAAACGGTTGAATAGATAACAAAGCCCCCCACTTGTCACTTATGGGAAAGAAAAATTTAAACAGTTAACAAATCCCTAGAATTTCCAAAATTCGCTCTGAATTTACAAAGGTCAAACAAAAATTCAATGTGAACTTTTACCATTACATCTTCAATCTTCTCATAAAATCCAACATTTTTATCCAAATATAACTTGTCGCCTTTTAATCAGTAGCATACAATTACTAAACATTATAAACATTGACAAGATTTATAACACTATATAACAAGAAACAAATTACCCTCATGCATCTAATCTGCAATATTTCCAACCACAGTATCTAAAATTTAACTCTGGTTTAAACTTCAACAGTCCATCCGCTTCAATTAATATTTCTAATACATTACTAGATAAATTCCAATCTTTCTGAAAAGCAAATCGTTTTAATACAACATCTAACGTGACTTCATTTTAAAACAGTTTCAATATAGTTTCAATACATTTTCAATCAATATATTTTAATATAAATTTCTGAAAAATTATACATATTCAAAACTTTATTAATTATCACATTCATCCATCATCTTTCATCCTTCATCATACATGGGCCCATGATTCCATTCTCTTTCATAACACATAATATACTCTATAAATGTTTAACTCATAATTTCATATTTCCACTGTATATAATAAATGCAGATTTTTTACATGTCAATAATTCAAATTACGCATTCAGATTTCTATTTCAATAACTGAAACAAGATTAAACTTTCATTTCATATTTAGCTCAGAAAAAAAATCTTAAACTAATAAAGTTCATGGTTAATCTCAATAAAATTACAACAATGTTAACGTAATGAAGTCGACTTCATGTATAATTAAACTCTTATATTTAAGTTTCACCAAGTGAACCGGGATACTAAAGTGGCATTTCCAATATTAAAATGAAGGACTTACTGAATTAAACTTTAACATGCCCGCAAATGGGGCCTTCCTGCAACAGTTACACCTTCGTCCGACACTATCCCCTGTAGACTCTCTGGCCGGATTACATTTTCACCTTTCACGAGACGTTACGAAAGGCCGCTCGAGCCCCGGAGAATGGAAGGGCAAAGGGTACTTATTGCATTCCGGCGGGATTTTAAATTGGTTCACAAGGCTAAACTAAATTCAATTTTTACACACAAAAAAGTTGATCTTATACATAACCTTATATAGTCAAAACTTTAAAATACATCTTTTATACAGAAGCTGGACTATCTAGTACAATAAATATTATATAAATACACTTTAATGCAATGAGGGGTATTTAACAAAATTTAACAACAAATTTAACAATTCAAGAAAACGTTTAATTTAAACCCTGATAATTCAAATTTACTAAGGGGCTTGGTGAAGATGTCCGCGTAATTTTCTTTACTTTTAACATACTTTACTTCAAAAATATTTTTATATACCAAATCTCTAATAAAAAATAACTTTACATCTATGTGCTTCGTTCTGTGGTTTTCAATGGGGGATTTGACAAAACTAATGGTGGCCTGATTATCAACCAATAATAAAGATTTTTCCTTTCTATCACAAATTATCCTTCGACCAATGCATTCGTCCATTATTCTATCGAACCATAAGAGCTCTCTTGCAGCTTCTGTCATCGCAATAAATTCCGATTCCATGGTCGATAAACTTATACATTTTTCCTTAAAGGACCTCCACATTATTGGTGATTTATCTAAAAGTAATAACTGACCTCCCATTGAAGTTCTGTCATCCCTGTTTGTGGCAAAATCTGCGTCTGAATATGCAATTACATGTACATTTTTACAATTCAAATTCAATTTTAAAGATTTAGTAAAACAAACATATCCCAACAGCTTTAATAATCCATGCCAATGTACTAATCCAGGGTTATTTTGAAATTGGCTAAATATATTTACTGCATAAGCAATATCGGGCCTGGTTCTATTAGATAGGAACGACAAACATCCTAAAACACTTCTGTATGGAATTTTAGACATTTCAAATATTTCGTTATCGGATTGAGGGGATTGGGTTTTTGAATAAACTACACCTTTGCTTATTGGGAGTGAAGTGATAGGGAACTTAAACTTTTTAAATTTTTGACAAATCTCTTCAATATATGGAATTTGATGTATTGCTAGATAGTCATTACCCTCCTCGAATTCTACACCCAATAGCTTTCTGGTTTTACCTAGTATCTTAAGATCAAAATAACTAGTCAAAAGTTTAACAACCTTTTCCACCACTCTTTCATTTTTACCGAAAATTACTATGTCGTCTACATAAAGAAGCAGGATAATGTTATCATCAAAACTATACACGCAATTGCACCATTCAAACTTAACAAACCCTATATCATGCAAAATTTTATTTATTTCAAAATACCACATTCTACCAGACTGATGTAAACCATATAAAGCTTTTTCTAATTTACATACTAAATTTTCGTTTTCCACAAATCCTGGAGGTTGGGACATATATATTGTTTCGGCCAAAGGTGCATATAAATAAGCACATTTTACGTCGCATTGTAGGTGTGTCCATTTTTTACAGGAGACTAAAAGGGAAAAGAAAAATCTAATAATAGCAAAATTAACAACCGGTGAAAAAGTTTCATCATAGGTTTCCCCCTTTATTTGTTTGAAACCTTGTGCCACTAGGCGGGCCTTATACCTTACAATTTTGCCCTTGTCATCCTTTTTTAATGTGAAAACCCACCTACAACCTAAGGGTTTAGCATCGCTTGGTAACTTAACTAGTTTCCAAACTCCCCTTTCTCTCATAGTTTTCAATTCTTCTCTCATGGCCTGTTCCCAAAACTTCCTTTGTGGGGATTTTAAAACTTGTTTATAGGTAGTTGGTATTTTGATGTCATCTAGTCATATATCCTTATCAATATCAGAAGTCTCCGTATTTGAACAAGAACTATCCTCCCGACCTGAAACCACTCCTTTAAATTTATTTGATCCTTTAAAACAGAAAATATGAGGTTCAAATTTAAGATGATGCTTTTTACAATACTTTTCTACATCGTTTAAGGATCTCAACCTTTCAGTTTTTCCCTGTTCGTAATAGTAAATGTAGTTACGATTACCATAAGCACTCGGGGCAACTTTTCTTAACCAAACAGTATCAGAGAGTGGAACCCCCCTCAAAACATCTTTACTTGATTTTATTTCCTCTGTGGAATTCTCCTCCTCTGAAGAGGATAAATCTGGAGGTTTATACGAAGGGAAATAATTTATATTTGGGGTATCATTATTTTCAACCTCACCTTCAAACTCTTCATCAGATTCCTTATCAAAAATAGGAGATCCTATTTCTTTTGAACCCATCACGACTCCACTGCGCCGGACACTATCTGGGAGTTCCTCATTGAAAGAAACATTAATGGTTTCAATAATTTTGTTTTCTTCAGGTAGCCAAACCCGGTAACCTTTAGTACTAAAGGCGTAACCAACCATTACCCCCCTTTTTGCTTTTGCATCAAGTTTCGACCTAAGTTGCTTGGGAACACCTATATATGCTATAGCTCCAAAGGGTTTTAAGTGTCTAACGGATGGTTTAGAGCCACTATAAAGTTCAAAAGGAGTCTTCGACTGAGATTTGTGACAAATGCGATTCCAAGTATACGTAAAATACAACGCTGCCTCCGGCCAGAAACTTCGTTTTAAACCACTTTCACTTAAAATTGATCTGATGCCGTTAGCAATCGTTTGATTGTATCTCTCAATAGTCCCATTCTGTTCAGGGGAGTACACGTCCGTAAATTCATGTTTAATGCCTCTCCCTTCACAGAAAATCCTAAAATTATCATTTTTAAACTCCCCGCCATTATCTGATCGAATGTACTTTACTTTACGTTCGAGAAATCTCTCCGCCCGGATCACATGATTGCGAACAATTCCAAACACTTCGGATTTTTCCTTTATGGGAAAAACTGTGGCCTTACGCGAAAAATCGTCAATAATTGAGAGAAAATATCTCTCTCCGTTTCTTCCTTTCTCTCTTACAGGCCCCCAGACATCCATAAACAACAACTCGAGGGGACGTTTAGATCTAATCCTATTAATTGATTTAAATGACGTACGTCTATGTTTACTAAGTTTACATATTTCGCAAAAAAATTTTCCTGATTTAACCCGGGGAAGACCTCTAACACTTTCATTTTTGGCCGTATTTTCTATCAAATCTGGACTTACATGCGCGAATCTGCGATGCCAAATTCTGAAATCATCTTTAGATAGATGGGACGTTTCAAATTTAACCTTTTTAGGAACTAAACTTGGAATTTTAGGATACAAATGATAAGTACCATCCCTAAGAAAAGCAGTAAATAAATATTGACCATCTTTGGACACCTCCACCTTACCACCTTCACCAGTAAATTTTACACCTTTTACATCCAATTTTGGACCTGAAATAAGATTTTTCCTTAGTTTAGGGGAATACATTACATCAGAAAAGAAAAACAGCCTTTGGCCAAACTTTAACTTTACATTTCCCTTTCCTTCTATCGGAAAAGTAACACCATTTACAGCAACAAACATTTTTTCATCTTTTAAAGGCTTAAATTTATAAAACAAACTCTTATCACGGCAAAAATGGTGTGAAGCTGCGGTATCAAATAACCAGCTATTTTCGCTTTCACTACCACTCAAATTTGCCTGAATATAAAACAAGAAAGGATTGTTTTTACCTTTTTGTTTAACGCTGTTAGAGTTTGATGATGATTCCTTCGCTTTGCCTCTGCGATTCCTGTTTCTCTTAACTGGAGACTGGGCACGTTCGGAACTGGATTCGGAGGCATCAGACACACTAGAAACAGATGGAACACGACGATTGTAACTTCTAGAGTCTCTTCGGCGTTGTCGACAATCCCTCTGTAGATGGTTTGGGCTCCCACATCGAAAGCATCGAAGTCTACTTTTCTGTATATGTTGAGTCTTAACGAAAAGTTCTTTACGTTTGTCTAAATCTCGCAGGGCTAATCTTGATTCCTCGGCGATTAATTCCATTAGAATATCATTGAAAATAAACTTTTCCTCCTTCCAACGTAATATAACTTGCACTATGCTGTCAAAATGGCTTGGGAGATGACGCAGGAGTTGAAATGATTTATACACCTCTTCAACAGGATGACCAAGGTCGTTCAGTTGATCGGCAATTCTATTTAACCTGGCAGCAAATAAATCTATCTTTTCATCTGGCTTTACTTTACAGGACATGAACTCGGAAAACAGGAACATATGCCGTGATCTATTATCAGGCTCGAAATGTTTCTTTAATACATCCCATACATCTTTGGGATTATCTTTTTTCTCTATGATTTTCCTAAAGTTCTTTCCCATATTTAAATAGATTGTGGATAAAGCAATCCTTTTCCTAGTATGAAAATCTTTCACATCCTTTGCTGTAATTCCCTTATCGGCATCAATTTCAGGTTCCTTCTCAATTCCAGCAACAATATCCCATGCATTCTTCTCCAACAGAAGGTATTTAATATCCATTTGCCAAGTTGAGTAGTTTAAAGCTCCAAGCTTATCGATCTGTACTTGCATACTCGCCATCTTCAAAAAAAATATCAGCCCCCCTTCTTAACAAACACAAATGTCTTTGAAATGGGGCTAAAATTTATGACTCTTCTTATTTAAATTCAACACGCTTCTATTATCCAGGTATGGCATTGGTTGCCCATAACCTCTTCTCTTAGCCTGTATCAATACAGGTCTGATATACACTTATACTGCTATCAGCAGAGGAACTGTAAATGTGCTGTGGAAGATACCTGTTACAAAACTGTATGTTGAATTCATAGAAAAGTCAGATATTGTTGACGACAGTTCTTTATTTGAATTCTATTTCATTCAATTACTTTATAAAAATACAGATTTAAGTTGAAAAATATTCAGAGCCAACTTTGTTTAAAATAGCTAAGTGAATCACTAAAAATAACTTTGGTTAAAACCGGATTAACTTCAATACACCTGGAGCTTTTCAAAACAGCTTAAATTTAAATCATAGCTAAAACCGTTTTCTAAAGACATCGTAAAACTCAAACTAAATATCTTGCTGTAACTTAAACATATTAAAATCATAATGATAACTTTAAAGAAATGAACAGAAAAGAGAGAGCGCGGCAATTGATTAGGGAAACGCAATTTATACCTTTGAACTGGACGATTCCATTTTACAAAAAGGGTAGATCCGAGAATAGTCGACTACGGAACGGCTAACGCCATCTATGAAACACTTTAAATTTAATGTCAGTTCTTTTAAATTAATTTACGTTATAGGAAACAATTAACATTATATTCCAGGTGATGAAGGTATTGCTTTTAAAATAAAGAAGTTCTATAAGCATTAAAAATGTAGAAAGGAAAGCTATTAAATCAATATAAGTTCACGTAAAGTTTTAAACCCATATTAGCCATAAGTGACAAGTAAAAACGGTTGAATAGATAACATAAAGCACTCGTTACTTAAGGGTTAGAATACGTTTCAAATGTACGTATATATGTACTTATATAATGGTGGGTGGGTATGAAGAATAAAGCAGATTTCTACAAAATCCAAGACAAGAAGATAGAACAAAAAAATATGCATACGTTTGGTAGTAAGAGGAAGTGGTGGACTGATACCATGAAGGGAATTCTTCTATTATGTACAGATTTAACCCAACAAAATTTATGAATTCTTATTCCACTTTTTTTGGAAGTCATTTTGGACGAAACGATTGAAGATTTCTATATTAAATTCTTAAGAAAGAAATAATATTTAGCTATACGCTCATTGTCATTCGTTTATTGCCACATAAGACTTTTAGTTAGTTCAGTTTAGCATTTTTTTATACGTATTACGTACGTATACTTTTCCATATAGTGTCACGTACGTTTGTGGTTTTCGTAAAATGCGTATTTTTCTGCGCAGTCTCAGTCTTACGTAAAACCAGATTGCGGATGTTTCATTTGAGTGTACACATACATTTGCAACTGCCGGCAGGGACTACTTTTTGGAAGGTTTTTGAGATGAGTTTCAATTACCGGACATTCGTTATCGCACGGAGACTTTTTTGTATGTCCGCATATGTTTAAATGTGTGCATTCTGTGTTACATACTGCTATAATATGTAACTTTGAGTTGCATAAAGTTTAACGTACGTGTTATGTATTGCGTTACATATGCACTCTTTTACGTGTTGTGGCTTACCTATAAGGGTCCGTCTTTCTTCATTTTATTGGCTAATGTATTCTGTAAAACACTCGTTACTTAAGGGTTAGAATACGTTTCAAATGTACGTATATATGTACATATATAATGGTGGGTGGGTATGAAGAATATAGCAGATTTCTACAAAATCCAAGACAAGAAGATAGAATAAAGAAATATGCATAAATTTGGTAGTAAGCAAACGTGATGGACTGATACCACGAAGGGAATTCTTCTATTATATACAGATTTAACCCGACAAAATTTATGAATTCTTATTCCACTTTTTTTGGAAGTCATTTTGGACGAAACGATTGAAGATTAAATTCTTCAGAAAGAAATAACATTTAGCTATACGCTCATTGTCATTCGTTTATTGCCACATAAGACTTTTAGTTAGTTCAGTATAGAATTTTTTGATACGTATTACGTACGTATAATTTTCCATATAGTGTCACGTACGTTTGTGGTTTTCGTAAAATGCGTATTTTTCTGCGCAGTCTCAGTCTTACGTGAAACCAGATTGCGGATGTTTCATTTGAGTGTACACATACATTTGCAACTGCCGGCAGGGACTACTTTTTGGAGGGTTTTTGAGATGAGTTTCAATTACCGGACATTCGTTATCGCACGGAGACTTTTTTGTATGTCCGCATATGTTTAAATGTGTGCATTCTGTGTTACATACTGCTATAATATGTAACTTTGAGTTGCATAAAGTTTAACGTACGTGTTATGTATTGCGTTACATATGCACTCTTTTACGTGTTGTGGCTTACCTATAAGGGTCCGTCTTTCTTCATTTTATTGGCTAATGTATTCTGTAAAACACTCGTTACTTAAGGGTTAGAATACGTTTCAAATGTACGTATATATGTACATATATAATGGTGGGTGGGTATGAAGAATATAGCAGATTTCTACAAAATCCAAGACAAGAAGATAGAATAAAGAAATATGCATAAATTTGGTAGTAAGCAAACGTGATGGACTGATACCACGAAGGGAATTCTTCTATTATATACAGATTTAACCCGACAAAATTTATGAATTCTTATTCCACTTTTTTTGGAAGTCATTTTGGACGAAACGATTGAAGATTAAATTCTTCAGAAAGAAATAACCTTTAGCTATACGCTCATTGTCATTCGTTTATTGCCACATAAGACTTTTAGTTAGTTCAGTATAGAATTTTTTGATACGTATTACGTACGTATAATTTTCCATATAGTGTCACGTACGTTTGTGGTTTTCGTAAAATGCGTATTTTTCTGCGCAGTCTCAGTCTTACGTAAAACCAGATTGCGGATGTTTCATTTGAGTGTACACATACATTTGCAACTGCCGGCAGGGACTACTTTTTGGAAGGTTTTTGAGATGAGTTTCAATTACCGGACATTCGTTATCGCACGGAGACTTTTTTGTATGTCCGCATATGTTTAAATGTGTGCATTCTGTGTTACATACTGCTATAATATGTAACTTTGAGTTGCATAAAGTTTAACGTACGTGTTATGTATTGCGTTACCTATGCACACTTTTACGTGTTGTGGCTTACCTATAAGGGTCCGTCTTTCTTCATTTTATTAGCTAATGTATTCTGTAAAGCACTCGTTACTTAAGGGTTAGAATACGTTTCAAATGTACGTATATATGTACTTATATAATGGTGGGTGGGTATGAAGAATAAAGCAGATTTCTACAAAATCCAAGACAAGAAGATAGAACAAAAAAATATGCATACGTTTGGTAGTAAGAGAAAGTGGTGGACTGATACCATGAAGGGAATTCTTCTATTATGTACAGATTTAACCCGACAAAATTTATGAATTCTTATTCCACTTTTTTTGGAAGTCATTTTGGACGAAACGATTGAAGATTTCTATATTAAATTCTTAAGAAAGAAATAATATTTAGCTATACGCTCATTGTCATTCGTTTATTGCCACATAAGACTTTTAGTTAGTTCAGTTTAGCATTTTTTTATACGTATTACGTACGTATACTTTTCCATATAGTGTCACGTACGTTTGTGGTTTTCGTAAAATGCGTATTTTTCTGCGCAGTCTCAGTCTTACGTAAAACCAAATTGCGGATGTTTCATTTGAGTGTACACATACATTTGCAACTGCCGGCAGGGACTACTTTTTGGAAGGTTTTTGAGATGAGTTTCAATTACCGGACATTCGTTATCGCACGGAGACTTTTTTGTATGTCCGCATATGTTTAAATGTGTGCATTCTGTGTTACATACTGCTATAATATGTAACTTTGAGTTGCATAAAGTTTAACGTACGTGTTATGTATTGCGTTACATATGCACTCTTTTACGTGTTGTGGCTTACCTATAAGGGTCCGTCTTTCTTCATTTTATTGGCTAATGTATTCTGTAAAACACTCGTTACTTAAGGGTTAGAATACGTTTCAAATGTACGTATATATGTACATATATAATGGTGGGTGGGTATGAAGAATATAGCAGATTTCTACAAAATCCAAGACAAGAAGATAGAATAAAGAAATATGCATAAATTTGGTAGTAAGCAAACGTGATGGACTGATACCACGAAGGGAATTCTTCTATTATATACAGATTTAACCCGACAAAATCTATGAATTCTTATTCCACTTTTTTTGGAAGTCATTTTGGACGAAACGATTGAAGATTAAATTCTTCAGAAATAAATAACATTTAGCTATACGCTCATTGTCATTCGTTTATTGCCACATAAGACTTTTAGTTAGTTCAGTATAGAATTTTTTGATACGTATTACGTACGTATAATTTTCCATATAGTGTCACGTACGTTTGTGGTTTTCGTAAAATGCGTATTTTTCTGCGCAGTCTCAGTCTTACGTAAAACCAGATTGCGGATGTTTCATTTGAGTGTACACATACATTTGCAACTGCCGGCAGGGACTACTTTTTGGAAGGTTTTTGAGATGAGTTTCAATTACCGGACATTCGTTATCGCACGGAGACTTTTTTGTATGTCCGCATATGTTTAAATGTGTGCATTCTGTGTTACATACTGCTATAATATGTAACTTTGAGTTGCATAAAGTTTAACGTACGTGTTATGTATTGCGTTACCTATGCACACTTTTATGTGTTGTGGCTTACCTATAAGGGTCCGTCTTTCTTCATTTTATTAGCTAATGTATTCTGTAAAGCACTCGTTACTTAAGGGTTAGAATACGTTTCAAATGTACGTATATATGTACTTATATAATGGTGGGTGGGTATGAAGAATAAAGCAGATTTCTACAAAATCCAAGACAAGAAGATAGAACAAAAAAATATGCATACGTTTGGTAGTAAGAGAAAGTGGTGGACTGATACCATGAAGGGAATTCTTCTATTATGTACAGATTTAACCCGACAAAATTTATGAATTCTTATTCCACTTTTTTTGGAAGTCATTTTGGACGAAACGATTGAAGATTTCTATATTAAATTCTTAAGAAAGAAATAATATTTAGCTATACGCTCATTGTCATTCGTTTATTGCCACATAAGACTTTTAGTTAGTTCAGTTTAGCATTTTTTTATACGTATTACGTACGTATAATTTTCCATATAGTGTCACGTACGTTTGTGGTTTTCGTAAAATGCGTATTTTTCTGCGCAGTCTCAGTCTTGCGTAAAACCAGATTGCGGATGTTTCATTTGAGTTTACACATACATTTGCAACTGCCGGCAGGGACTACTTTTTGGAAGGTTTTTGAGATGAGTTTCAATTACCGGACATTCGTTATCGCACGGAGACTTTTTTGTATGTCCGCATATGTTTAAATGTGTGCATTCTGTGTTACATACTGCTATAATATGTAACTTTGAGTTGCATAAAGTTTAACGTACGTGTTATGTATTGCGTTACATATGCACTCTTTTACGTGTTGTGGCTTACCTATAAGGGTCCATCTTTCTTCATGTTATTAGCTAATGTATTCTGTAAAGCACTCGTTACTTAAGGGTTAGAATACGTTTCAAATGTGCGTATATATGTGCATATATAATGGTGGGTGGGTATGAAGAATATAGCAGATTTCTACAAAATCCAAGACAAGAAGATAGAATAAAGAAATATGCATAAATTTGTAGTAAGCAAACGTGATGGACTGATACCACGAAGGGAATTCTTCTATTATATACAGATTTAACCCGACAAAATTTATGAATTCTTATTCCACTTTTTTTGGAAGTCATTTTGGACGAAACGATTGAAGATTAAATTCTTCAGAAAGAAATAACATATAGCTATACGCTCATTGTCATTCGTTTATTGCCACATAAGACTTTTAGTTAGTTCAGTATAGAATTTTTTGATACGTATTACGTACGTATAATTTTCCATATAGTGTCACGTACGTTTGTGGTTTTCGTAAAATGCGTATTTTTCTGCGCAGTCTCAGTCTTACGTAAAACCAGATTGCGGATGTTTCATTTGAGTGTACACATACATTTGCAACTGCCGGCAGGGACTACTTTTTGGAAGGTTTTTGAGATGAGTTTCAATTACCGGACATTCGTTATCGCACGGAGACTTTTTTGTATGTCCGCATATGTTTAAATGTGTGCATTCTGTGTTACATACTGCTATAATATGTAACTTTGAGTTGCATAAAGTTTAACGTACGTGTTATGTATTGCGTTACCTATGCACACTTTTACGTGTTGTGGCTTACCTATAAGGGTCCGTCTTTCTTCATTTTATTAGCTAATGTATTCTGTAAAGCACTCGTTACTTAAGGGTTAGAATACGTTTCAAATGTACGTATATATGTACTTATATAATGGTGGGTGGGTATGAAGAATAAAGCAGATTTCTACAAAATCCAAGACAAGAAGATAGAACAAAAAAATATCCATACGTTTGGTAGTAAGAGAAAGTGGTGGACTGATACCATGAAGGGAATTCTTCTATTATGTACAGATTTAACCCGACAAAATTTATGAATTCTTATTCCACTTTTTTTGGAAGTCATTTTGGACGAAACGATTGAAGATTTCTATATTAAATTCTTAAGAAAGAAATAATATTTAGCTATACGCTCATTGTCATTCGTTTATTGCCACATAAGACTTTTAGTTAGTTCAGTTTAGCATTTTTTTATACGTATTACGTACGTATACTTTTCCATATAGTGTCACGTACGTTTGTGGTTTTCGTAAAATGCGTATTTTTCTGCGCAGTCTCAGTCTTACGTAAAACCAAATTGCGGATGTTTCATTTGAGTGTACACATACATTTGCAACTGCCGGCAGGGACTACTTTTTGGAAGGTTTTTGAGATGAGTTTCAATTACCGGACATTCGTTATCGCACGGAGACTTTTTTGTATGTCCGCATATGTTTAAATGTGTGCATTCTGTGTTACATACTGCTATAATATGTAACTTTGAGTTGCATAAAGTTTAACGTACGTGTTATGTATTGCGTTACCTATGCACACTTTTACGTGTTGTGGCTTACCTATAAGGGTCCGTCTTTCTTCATT
Source organism: Maratus speciosus (assembly GCA_963932465.1). Taxonomy (NCBI): domain Eukaryota; kingdom Metazoa; phylum Arthropoda; class Arachnida; order Araneae; family Salticidae; genus Maratus; species Maratus speciosus. The sequence continues at coordinate 128,996,206 of OZ010789.1, read as the reverse complement.
TTATTAGCTAATGTATTCTGTAAAGCACTCGTTACTTAAGGGTTAGAATACGTTTCAAATGTACGTATATATGTACATATATAATGGTGGGTGGGTATGAAGAATATAGCAGATTTTTACAAAATCCAAGACAAGAAGATAGAATAAAGAAATATGCATAAATTTGGTAGTAAGCAAACGTGATGGACTGATACCACGAAGGGAATTCTTCTATTATATACAGATTTAACCCGACAAAATCTATGAATTCTTATTCCACTTTTTTTGGAAGTCATTTTGGACGAAACGATTGAAGATTAAATTCTTCAGAAATAAATAACATTTAGCTATACGCTCATTGTCATTCGTTTATTGCCACATAAGACTTTTAGTTAGTTCAGTATAGAATTTTTTGATACGTATTACGTACGTATAATTTTCCATATAGTGTCACGTACGTTTGTGGTTTTCGTAAAATGCGTATTTTTCTGCGCAGTCTCAGTCTTACGTAAAACCAGATTGCGGATGTTTCATTTGAGTGTACACATACATTTGCAACTGCCGGCAGGGACTACTTTTTGGAAGGTTTTTGAGATGAGTTTCAATTACCGGACATTCGTTATCGCACGGAGACTTTTTTGTATGTCCGCATATGTTTAAATGTGTGCATTCTGTGTTACATACTGCTATAATATGTAACTTTGAGTTGCATAAAGTTTAACGTACGTGTTATGTATTGCGTTACATATGCACACTTTTACGTGTTGTGGCTTACCTATAAGGGTCCGTCTTTCTTCATTTTATTAGCTAATGCATTCTGTAAAGCACTCGTTACTTAAGAGTTAGAATATGTTTCTAATGTACGTATATATGTACTTATATAATGGTGGGTGGGTATGAAGAATATAGCAGGTTTCTACAAAATCCAAGACAAGAAGATAGAATAAAGAAATATGCATAAATTTGGTAGTAAGCAAACGTGATGGACTGATACCATGAAGGGAATTCTTCTATTATGTACAGATTTAACCCGACAAAATTTATGAATTCTTATTCCACTTTTTTTGGAAGTCATTTTGGACGAAACGATTGAAGATTTCTATATTAAATTCTTCAGAAAGAAATAATATTTAGCTATTCGCTCATTGTCATTCGTTTATTGCCACATAAGACTTTTAGTTAGTTCAGTTTAGCATTTTTTGATACGTATTACGTACGTATAATTTTCCATATAGTGTCACGTACGTTTATGGTTTTCGTAAAATGCGTATTTTTCTGCGCAGTCTCAGTCTTACGTAAAACCAGATTGCGGATGTTTCATTTGAGTGTACACATACATTTGCAACTGCCGGCAGGGACTACTTTTTGGAAGGTTTTTGAGATGAGTTTCAATTACCGGACATTCGTTATCGCACGGAGACTTTTTTGTATGTCCGCATATGTTTAAATGTGTGCATTCTGTGTTACATACTGCCATAATATGTAACTTTGAGTTGCATAAAGTTTAACGTACGTGTTATGTATTGCGTTACATATGCACACTTTTACGTGTGGTGGCTTACCTATAAGTGTCCGTCGTTCTTCATTTTATTAGCTCATGTACTCTGTAAAGCGCTCGTTACTTAAGGGTTAGCGTAATTTTCAAAAGTACGCATATATGTACATATATAATGGTGGGTGGGTATGAAGAATAAAGCAGATTTCTACAAAATCCAAGACAAGAAGAAAGAACAAAAAAATATGCATACGTTTGGTAGTAAGCAAAAGTGGTGGACTGATACCATGAGGGGAATTCTTCTATTATGTACAGATTTAACCCGACAAAATTTATGAAATCTTATTCCACTTTTTTTGGAAGTCATTTTGGACGAAACGATTGAAGATTTCTATATTAAATTCTTCAGAAAGAAATAATATTTAGCTATACGTTCATTGTCAATCGTTTATTGCCACATAAGACTTTTAGTTAGTTCAGTTTAGCATTTTTTATACGTATTACGTACGTATAATTTTCCATATAGTGTCACGTACGTTTGTGGTTTTCGTAAAATGCGTATTTTTCTGCGCAGTCTCAGTCTTACGTAAAACCAGATTGCGGATGTTTCATTTGAGTTTACACATACATTTGCAACTGCCGGCAGGGACTACTTTTTGGAAGGTTTTTGAGATGAGTTTCAATTACCGGACATTCGTTATCGCACGGAGACTTTTTTGTATGTCCGCATATGTTTAAATGTGTGCATTCTGTGTTACATACTGCTATAATATGTAACTTTGAGTTGCATAAAGTTTAACGTACGTGTTATGTATTGCGTTACATATGCACTCTTTTACGTGTTGTGGCTTACCTATAAGGGTCCCTCTTTCTTCATGTTATTAGCTAATGTATTCTGTAAAGCACTCGTTACTTAATGGTTAGAATACGTTTCAAATGTGCGTATATATGTGCATATATAATGGTGGGTGGGTATGAAGAATATAGCAGATTTCTACAAAATCCAAGACAAGAAGATAGAATAAAGAAATATGCATAAATTTGTAGTAAGCAAACGTGATGGACTGATACCACGAAGGGAATTCTTCTATTATATACAGATTTAACCCGACAAAATTTATGAATTCTTATTCCACTTTTTTTGGAAGTCATTTTGGACGAAACGATTGAAGATTAAATTCTTCAGAAAGAAATAACATATAGCTATACGCTCATTGTCATTCGTTTATTGCCACATAAGACTTTTAGTTAGTTCAGTATAGAATTTTTTGATACGTATTACGTACGTATAATTTTCCATATAGTGTCACGTACGTTTGTGGTTTTCGTAAAATGCGTATTTTTCTGCGCAGTCTCAGTCTTACGTAAAACCAGATTGCGGATGTTTCATTTGAGTGTACACATACATTTGCAACTGCCGGCAGGGACTACTTTTTGGAAGGTTTTTGAGATGAGTTTCAATTACCGGACATTCGTTATCGCACGGAGACTTTTTTGTATGTCCGCATATGTTTAAATGTGTGCATTCTGTGTTACATACTGCTATAATATGTAACTTTGAGTTGCATAAAGTTTAACGTACGTGTTATGTATTGCGTTACATATGCACTCTTTTACGTGTTGTGGCTTACCTATAAGGGTCCGTCTTTCTTCATTTTATTAGCTAATGTATTCTGTAAAGCACTCGTTACTTAAGGGTTAGAATACGTTTCAAATGTACGTATATATGTACATATATAATGGTGGGTGGGTATGAAGAATATAGCAGATTTCTACAAACTCCTAGACAAGAAGATAGAATAAAGAAATATGCATAAATTTGGTAGTAAGCAAACGTGATGGACTGATACCACGAAGGGAATTCTTCTATTATATACAGATTTAACCCGACAAAATTTATGAATTCTTATTCCACTTTTTTGGAAGTCATTTTGGACGAAACGATTGAAGATTAAATTCTTCAGAAAGAAATAACATATAGCTATACGCTCATTGTCATTCGTTTATTGCCACATAAGACTTTTAGTTAGTTCAGTTTAGAATTTTTTGATACGTATTACGTACGTATAATTTTCCATATAGTGTCACGTACGTTTGTGGTTTTCGTAAAATGCGTATTTTTCTGCGCAGTCTCAGTTTTACGTAAAACCAAATTGCGGATGTTTCATTTGAGTGTACACATACATTTGCAACTGCCGGCAGGGACTACTTTTTGGAAGGTTTTTGAGATGAGTTTCAATTACCGGACATTCGTTATCGCACGGAGAATTTTTTGTATGTCCGCATATGTTTAAATGTGTGCATTCTGTGTTACATACTGCTATAATATGTAACTTTGAGTTGCATAAAGTTTAACGTACGTGTTATGTATTGCGTTACATATGCACTCTTTTACGTGTTGTGGCTTACCTATAAGGGTCCGTCTTTCTTCATTTTATTGGCTAATGTATTCTGTAAAACACTCGTTACTTAAGGGTTAGAATACGTTTCAAATGTACGTATATATGTACATATATAATGGTGGGTGGGTATGAAGAATATAGCAGATTTCTACAAAATCCAAGACAAGAAGATAGAATAAAGAAATATGCATAAATTTGGTAGTAAGCAAACGTGATGGACTGATACCACGAAGGGAATTCTTCTATTATATACAGATTTAACCCGACAAAATCTATGAATTCTTATTCCACTTTTTTTGGAAGTCATTTTGGATGAAACGATTGAAGATTAAATTCTTCAGAAATAAATAACATTTAGTTATACGCTCATTGTCATTCGTTTATTGCCACATAAGACTTTTAGTTAGTTCAGTATAGAATTTTTTGATACGTATTACGTACGTATAATTTTCCATATAGTGTCACGTACGTTTGTGGTTTTCGTAAAATGCGTATTTTTCTGCGCAGTCTCAGTCTTACGTAAAACCAGATTGCGGATGTTTCATTTGAGTGTACACATACATTTGTAACTGCCGGCAGGGACTACTTTTTGGAAGGTTTTTGAGATGAGTTTCAATTACCGGACATTCGTTATCGCACGGAGACTTTTTTGTATGTCCGCATATGTTTAAATGTGTGCATTCTGTGTTACATACTGCTATAATATGTAACTTTGAGTTGCATAAAGTTTAACGTACGTGTTATGTATTGCGTTACATATGCACACTTTTACGTGTTGTGGCTTACCTATAAGGGTCCGTCTTTCTTCATTTTATTAGCTAATGCATTCTGTAAAGCACTCGTTACTTAAGAGTTAGAATATGTTTCAAATGTACGTATATATGTACTTATATAATGGTGGGTGGGTATGAAGAATATAGCAGGTTTCTACAAAATCCAAGACAAGAAGATAGAATAAAGAAATATGCATAAATTTGGTAGTAAGCAAACGTGATGGACTGATACCATGAAGGGAATTCTTCTATTATGTACAGATTTAACCCGACAAAATTTATGAATTCTTATTCCACTTTTTTTGGAAGTCATTTTGGACGAAACGATTGAAGATTTCTATATTAAATTCTTCAGAAAGAAATAATATTTAGCTATTCGCTCATTGTCATTCGTTTATTGCCACATAAGACTTTTAGTTAGTTCAGTTTAGCATTTTTTGATACGTATTACGTACGTATAATTTTCCATATAGTGTCACGTACGTTTATGGTTTTCGTAAAATGCGTATTTTTCTGCGCAGTCTCAGTCTTACGTAAAACCAGATTGCGGATGTTTCATTTGAGTGTACACATACATTTGCAACTGCCGGCAGGGACTACTTTTTGGAAGGTTTTTGAGATGAGTTTCTATTACCGGACATTCGTTATCGCACGGAGACTTTTTTGTATGTCCGCATATGTTTAAATGTGTGCATTCTGTGTTACATACTGCCATAATATGTAACTTTGAGTTGCATAAAGTTTAACGTACGTGTTATGTATTGCGTTACATATGCACTCTTTTACGTGTTGTGGCTTACCTATAAGTGTCCGTCGTTCTTCATTTTATTAGCTCATGTACTCTGTAAAGCGCTCGTTACTTAAGGGTTAGCGTAATTTTCAAAAGTACGCATATATGTACATATATAATGGTGGGTGAGTATGAAGAATAAAGCAGATTTCTACAAAATCCAAGACAAGAAGAAAGAACAAAAAAATATGCATACGTTTGGTAGTAAGCAAAAGTGGTGGACTGATACCATGAAGGGAATTCTTCTATTATGTACAGATTTAACCCGACAAAATTTATGAAATCTTATTCCACTTTTTTTGGAAGTCATTTTGGACGAAACGATTGAAGATTTCTATATTAAATTCTTCAGAAAGAAATAATATTTAGCTATACGTTCATTGTCATTCGTTTATTGCCACATAAGACTTTTAGTTAGTTCAGTTTAGCATTTTTTTATACGTATTACGTACGTATAATTTTCCATATAGTGTCACGTACGTTTGTGGTTTTCGTAAAATGCGTATTTTTCTGCGCAGTCTCAGTCTTACGTAAAACCAGATTGCGGATGTTTCATTTGAGTTTACACATACATTTGCAACTGCCGGCAGGGACTACTTTTTGGAAGGTTTTTGAGATGAGTTTCAATTACCGGACATTCGTTATCGCACGGAGACTTTTTTGTATGTCCGCATATGTTTAAATGTGTGCATTCTGTGTTACATACTGCTATAATATGTAACTTTGAGTTGCATAAAGTTTAACGTACGTGTTATGTATTGCGTTACATATGCACTCTTTTACGTGTTGTGGCTTCCCTATAAGGGTCCATCTTTCTTCATTTTATTAGCTAATGTATTCTGTAAAGCACTCGTTACTTAAGGGTTAGAATACGTTTCAAATGTACGTATATATGTGCATATATAATGGTGGGTGGGTATGAAGAATATAGCAGATTTCTACAAAATCCAAGACAAGAAGATAGAATAAAGAAATATGCATAAATTTGTAGTAAGCAAACGTGATGGACTGATACCACGAAGGGAATTCTTCTATTATATACAGATTTAACCCGACAAAATTTATGAATTCTTATTCCACTTTTTTTGGAAGTCATTTTGGACGAAACGATTGAAGATTAAATTCTTCAGAAAGAAATAACATTTAGCTATACGCTCATTGTCATTCGTTTATTGCCACATAAGAGTTTTAGTTAGTTCAGTATAGAATTTTTTGATACGTATTACGTACGTATAATTTTCCATATAGTGTCACGTACGTTTGTGGTTTTCGTAAAATGCGTATTTTTCTGCGCAGTCTGTCTTACGTAAAACCAGATTGCGGATGTTTCATTTGAGTGTACACATACATTTGCAACTGCCGGCAGGGACTACTTTTTGGAAGGTTTTTGAGATGAGTTTCAATTACCGGACATTCGTTATCGCACGGAGACTTTTTTGTATGTCCGCATATGTTTAAATGTGTGCATTCTGTGTTACATACTGCTATAATATGTAACTTTGAGTTGCATAAAGTTTAACGTACGTGTTATGTATTGCGTTACATATGCACATTTTTACGTGTTGTGGCTTATCTATAAGGGTCCGTCTTTCTTCATTTTATTAGCTAATGTATTCTGTAAAGCACTCGTTACTTAAGGGTTAGAATACGTTTCAAATGTACGTATATATGTACATATATAATGGTGGGTGGGTATGAAGAATATAGCAGATTTCTACAAAATCCAAGACAATAAGATAGAATAAAGAAATATGCATAAATTTGGTAGTAAGCAAACGTGATGGACTGATACCATGAAGGGAATTCTTCTATTATGTACAGATTTAACCCGACAAAATTTATGAATTCTTATTCCACTGTTTTTGGAAGTCATTTTGGACGAAACGATTGAAGATTTCTATATTAAATTCTTAAGAAAGAAATAATATTATCTATACGCTCATTGTCATTCGTTTATTGCCACATAAGACTTTTAGTTAGTTCAGTTTAGCATTTTTTGATACGTATTACGTACGTATAATTTTCCATATAGTGTCACGTACGTTTGTGGTTTTCGTAAAATGCGCATTTTTCTGCGCAGTCTCAGTCTTACGTAAAACCAGATTGCGGATGTTTCATTTGAGCGTACACATACATTTGCAACTGCCGGCAGGGACTACTTTTTGGAAGGTTTTTGAGATGAGTTTCAATTACCGGACATTCGTTATCGCACGGAGACTTTTTTGTATGTCCGCATATGTTTAAATGTGTGCATTCTGTGTTACATACTGCTATAATATGTAACTTTGAGTTGCATAAAGTTTAACGTACGTGTTATGTATTGCGTTACATATGCACTCTTTTACGTGTTGTGGCTTACCTATAAGGGTCCGTCTTTCTTCATTTTATTAGCTAATGTATTCTGTAAAGCACTCGTTACTGAAGGGTTAGAATACGTTTCAAATGTACATATATATGTACATATATAATGGTGGGTGGTTATGAAGAATATAGCAGATTTCTACAAACTCCAAGACAAGAAGATAGAATAAAGAAATATGCATAAATTTGGTAGTAAGCAAACGTGATGGACTGATACCACGAAGGGAATTCTTCTATTATATACAGATTTAACCCGACAAAATTTATGAATTCTTATTCCACTTTTTTTGGAAGTCATTTTGGACGAAACGATTGAAGATTAAATTCTTCAGAAAGAAATAACATATAGCTATACGCTCATTGTCATTCGTTTATTGCCACATAAGACTTTTAGTTAGTTCAGTTTAGAATTTTTTGATACGTATTACGTACGTATAATTTTCCATATAGTGTCACGTACGTTTGTGGTTTTCGTAAAATGCGTATTTTTCTGCGCAGTCTCAGTCTTACGTAAAACCAGATTGCGGATGTTTCATTTGAGTGTACACATACATTTGCAACTGCCGGCAGGGACTACTTTTTGGAAGGTTTTTGAGATGAGTTTCAATTACCGGACATTCGTTATCGCACGGAGACTTTTTTGTATGTCCGCATATGTTTAAATGTGTGCATTCTGTGTTACATACTCCTATAATATGTAACTTTGAGTTGCATAAAGTTTAACGTACGTGTTATGTATTGCGTTACATATACACTCTTTTACGTGTTGTGGCTTACCTATAAGGGTCCGTCTTTCTTCATTTTATTAGCTAATGTATTCTGTAAAGCACTCGTTACTTAAGGGTTAGAATACGTTTCAAATGTACGTATATATGTACATATATAATGGTGGGTGGGTATGAAGAATATAGCAGATTTCTACAAAATCCAAGACAAGAAGATAGAATAAAGAAATATGCATAAATTTGTTAGTAAGCAAACGTGATGGACTGATACCACGAAGGGAATTCTTCTATTATATACAGATTTAACCCGACAAAATTTATGAATTCTTATTTTTTTTGGAAGTCATTTTGGACGAAACGATTGAAGATTAAATTCTTCAGAAAGAAATAATATTTAGCTATACGCTCATTGACATTCGTTTATTGCCACTTAAGACTTTTAGTTAGTTCAGTTTAGAATTTTTTAATACGTATTACGTACGTAAAATTTTCCATATAGTGTCACGTACGTTTGTGGTTTTCGTAAAATGCGTATTTTTCTGCGCAGTCTCAGTCTTACGTAAAACCAGATTGCGGATGTTTCATTTGAGTGTACTCATACATTTGCAACTGCCGGCAGGGACTACTTTTTGGAAGGTTTTTGAGACGAGTTTCAATTACCGGACATTCGTTATCGCACGGAGACTTTTTTGTATGTCCGCATATGTTTAAATGTGTGCATTCTGTGTTACATACTGCTATGATATGTAACTTTGATTTGCATAAAGTTTAACGTACGTGTTATGTATTGCGTTACATATGCACTCTTTTACGTGTTGTGGCTTACCTATAAGGGTCCGTCTTTCTTCATTTTATTAGCTAATGTACTCTGTAAAGCGCTCGATACTTAAGGGTTAGCGTAATTTTCAAAAGTACGCATATATGTACATATATAATGGTGGGTGGGTATGAAGAATAAAGCAGATTTCTACAAAATCCAAGACAAGAAGATAGAACAAAAAAATATGCATACGTTTGGTAGTAAGCAAAAGTGGTGGACTGATACCATGAAGGGAATTCTTCTATTATGTACAGATTTAACCCGACAAAATTTATGAATTCTTATTCCACTTTTTTTGGAAGTCATTTTGGACGAAACGATTGAAGATTTCTATATTAAATTCTTCAGAAAGAAATAATATTTAGCTATACGCTCATTGTCATTCGTTTATTGCCACATAAGACTTTTTGTTAGTTCAGTTTAGCATTTTTTGATACGTATTACGTACGTATAATTTTCCATATAGTGTCACGTACGTTTGTGGTTTTCGGAAAATGCGTATTTTTCTGCGCAGTCTCAGTCTTACGTAAAACCAGATTGCGGATGTTTCATTTGAGTGTACACATACATTTGCAACTGCCGGCAGGGACTACTTTTTGGAAGGTTTTTGAGATGAGTTTCAATTACCGGACATTCGTTATCGCACGGAGACTTTTTTGTATGTCCGCATATGTTTAAATGTGTGCATTCTGTGTTACATACTGCTATAATATGTAACTTTGAGTTGCATAAAGTTTAACGTACGTGTTATGTATTGCGTTACATATGCACTCTTTTACGTGTTGTGGCTTACCTATAAGGGTCCGTCTTTCTTCATTTTATTAGCTAATGTATTCTGTAAAGCACTCGTTACTTAAGGGTTAGAATACGTTTCAAATGTACGTATATATATACATATATAATGGTGGGTGGGCATGAAGAATATAGCAGATTTCTACAAAATCCAAGACAAGAAGATAGAATAAAGAAATATGCATAAATTTGGTAGTAAGCAAACGTGATGGACTGATACCACGAAGGGAATTCTTCTATTATATACAGATTTAACCCGACAAAATTTATGAATTCTTATTCAGCTTTTTTTGGAAGTCATTTTGGACGAAACGATTGAAGATTAAATTCTTCAGAAAGAAATAATATTTAGCTATACGCTCATTGTCATTCGTTTATTGCCACATAAGACTTTTAGTTAGTTCAGTTTAGAATTTTTTTATACGTATTACGTACGTAAAATTTTCCATATAGTGTCACGTACGTTTGTGGTTTTCGTAAAATGCGTATTTTTCTGCGCAGTCTCAGTCTTACGTAAAACCAGATTGCGGATGTTTCATTTGCGTGTACACATACATTTGCAACTGCCGGCAGGGACTACTTTTTGGAAGGTTTTTGAGATGAGTTTCAATTACCGGACATTCGTTATCGCACGGAGACTTTTTTGTATGTCCGCATATGTTTAAATGTGTGCATTCTGTGTTACATACTGCTATAATATGTAACTTTGAGTTGCATAAAGTTTAACGTACGTGTTATGTATTGCGTTACATATGCACTCTTTTACGTGTTGTGGCTTACCTATAAGGGTCCGTCTTTCTTCATTTTATTAGCTAATGTATTCTGTAAAGCACTCGTTACTTAAGGGTTAGAATACGTTTCAAATGTACGTATATATGTACATATATAATGGTGGGTGGGTATGAAGAATATAGCAGATTTCTATAAAATCCAAGACAAGAAGATAGAATAAAGAAATATGCATAAATTTGGTAGTAAGCAAACGTGATGGACTGATACCACGAAGGGAATACTTCTATTATATACAGATTTAACCCGACAAAATTTATGAATTCTTATTCCACTTTTTTGGAAGTCATTTTGGACGAAACGATTGAAGATTAAATTCTTCAGAAAGAAATAATATTTAGCTATACGCTCATTGTCATTCGTTTATTGCCACATAAGACTTTTAGTTAGTTCAGTTTAGAATTTTTTGATACGTATTACGTACGTATAATTTTCCATATAGTGTCACGTACGTTTGTGGTTTTCGTAAAATGCGTATTTTTCTGCGCAGTCTCAGTCTTACGTAAAACCAGATTGCGGATGTTTCATTTGAGTGTACACATACATTTGCAACTGCCGGCAGGGACTACTTTTTGGAAGGTTTTTGAGATGAGTTTCAATTACCGGACATTCGTTATCGCACGGAGACTTTTTTGTATGTCCGCATATGTTTAAATGTGTGCATTCTGTGTTACATACTGCTATAATATGTAACTTTGAGTTGCATAAAGTTTAACGTACGTGTTATGTATTGCGTTACATATGCACTCTTTTACGTGTTGTGGCTTACCTATAAGGGTCCGTCTTTCTTCATTTTATTAGCTAATGTATTCTGTAAAGCACTCGTTACTTAAGGGTTAGAATACGTTTCAAATGTACGTATACATGTACATATATAATGGTGGGTGGGTATGAAGAATATAGCAGATTTCTACAAAATCCAAGACAAGACGATAGAATAAAGAAATATGCGTAAATTTGGTAGTAAGCAAACGTGATGGACTGATACCATGAAGGGAATTCTTCTATTATGTACAGATTTAACACGACAAAATTTATGAATTCTTATTCCACTTTTTTTGGAAGTCATTTTGGACGAAACGATTGAAGATTTCTATATTAAATTCTTCAGAAAGAAATAATATTTATCTATACGCTCATTGTCATTCGTTTATTGCCACATAAGACTTTTTGTTAGTTCAGTTTAGCATTTTTTGATACGTATTACGTACGTATAATTTTCCATATAGTGTCACGTACGTTTGTGGTTTTCGTAAAATGCGTATTTTTCTGCGCAGTCTCAGTCTTACGTAAAACCAGATTGCGGATGTTTAATTTGAGTGTACACATACATTTGTAACTGCCGGCAGGGACTACTTTTTGGAAGGTTTTTGAGATGAGTTTCAATTACCGGACATTCGTTATCGCACGGAGACTTTTTTGTATGTCCGCATATGTTTAAATGTGTGCATTCTGTGTTACATACTGCTATAATATGTAACTTTGAGTTGCATAAAGTTTAACGTACGTGTTATGTATTGCGTTACATATGCACTCTTTTACGTGTTGTGGCTTACCTATAAGGGTCCGTCTTTCTTCATTTTATTAGCTAATGTATTCTGTAAAGCACTCGTTACTTAAGGGTTAGAATACGTTTCAAATGTACGTATACATGTACATATATAATGGTGGGTGGGTATGAAGAATATAGCAGATTTCTACAAAATCCAAGACAAGACGATAGAATAAAGAAATATGCGTAAATTTGGTAGTAAGCAAACGTGATGGACTGATACCATGAAGGGAATTCTTCTATTATGTACAGATTTAACTCGACAAAATTTATGAATTCTTATTCCACTTTTTTTGGAAGTCATTTTGGACGAAACGATTGAAGATTTCTATATTAAATTCTTCAGAAAGAAATAATATTTAGCTATACGCTCATTGTCATTCGTTTATTGCCACATAAGACTTTTTGTTAGTTCAGTTTAGCATTTTTTGATACGTATTACGTACGTATAATTTTCCATATAGTGTCACGTACGTTTGTGGTTTTCGTAAAATGCGTATTTTTCTGCGCAGTCTCAGTCTTACGTAAAACCAGATTGCGGATGTTTCATTTGAGTGTACACATACATTTGTAACTGCCGGCAGGGACTACTTTTTGGAAGGTTTTTGAGATGAGTTTCAATTACCGGACATTCGTTATCGCACGGAGACTTTTTTGTATGTCCGCATATGTTTAAATGTGTGCATTCTGTGTTACATACTGCTATAATATGTAACTTTGAGTTGCATAAAGTTTAACGTACGTGTTATGTATTGCGTTACATATGCACTCTTTTACGTGTTGTGGCTTACCTATAAGGGTCCGTCTTTCTTCATTTTATTAGCTAATGTATTCTGTAAAGCACTCGTTACTTAAGGGTTAGAATACGTTTCAAATGTACGTATATATGTACATATATAATGGTGGGTGGGCATGAAGAATATAGCAGATTTCTACAAAATCCAAGACAAGAAGATAGAATAAAGAAATATGCATAAATTTGGTAGTAAGCAAACGTGATGGACTGATACCACGAAGGGAATTCTTCTATTATATACAGATTTAACCCGACAAAATTTATGAATTCTTATTCAGCTTTTTTTGGAAGTCATTTTGGACGAAACGATTGAAGATTAAATTCTTCAGAAAGAAATAATATTTAGCTATACGCTCATTGTCATTCGTTTATTGCCACATAAGACTTTTAGTTAGTTCAGTTTAGAATTTTTTTATACGTATTACGTACGTAAAATTTTCCATATAGTGTCACGTACGTTTGTGGTTTTCGTAAAATGCGTATTTTTCTGCGCAGTCTCAGTCTTACGTAAAACCAGATTGCGGATGTTTCATTTGCGTGTACACATACATTTGCAACTGCCGGCAGGGACTACTTTTTGGAAGGTTTTTGAGATGAGTTTCAATTACCGGACATTCGTTATCGCACGAAGACTTTTTTGAATGTCCGCATATGTTTAAATGTGTGCATTCTGTGTTACATACTGCTATAATATGTAACTTTGAGTTGCATAAAGTTTAACGTACGTGTTATGTATTGCGTTACATATGCACTCTTTTACGTGTTGTGGCTTACCTATAAGGGTCCGTCTTTCTTCATTTTATTAGCTAATGTATTCTGTAAAGCACTCGTTACTTAAGGGTTAGAATACGTTTCAAATGTACGTATATATGTACATATATAATGGTGGGTGGGTATGAAGAATATAGCAGATTTCTACAAAATCCAAGACAAGAAGATAGAATAAAGAAATATGCATAAATTTGGTAGTAAGCAAACGTGATGGACTGATACCACGAAGGGAATACTTCTATTATATACAGATTTAACCCGACAAAATTTATGAATTCTTATTCCACTTTTTTTGGAAGTCATTTTGGACGAAACGATTGAAGATTAAATTCTTCAGAAGGAAATAATATTTAGCTATACGCTCATTGTCATTCGTTTATTGCCACATAAGACTTTTAGTTAGTTCAGTTTAGAATTTTTTGATACGTATTACGTACGTATAATTTTCCATATAGTGTCACGTACGTTTGTGGTTTTCGTAAAATGCGTATTTTTCTGCGCAGTCTCAGTCTTACGTAAAACCAGATTGCGGATGTTTCATTTGAGTGTACACATACATTTGCAACTGCCGGCAGGGACTACTTTTTGGAAGGTTTTTGAGATGAGTTTCAATTACCGGACATTCGTTATCGCACGGAGACTTTTTTGTATGTCCGCATATGTTTAAATGTGTGCATTCTGTGTTACATACTGCTATAATATGTAACTTTGAGTTGCATAAAGTTTAACGTACGTGTTATGTATTGCGTTACATATGCACTCTTTTACGTGTTGTGGCTTACCTATAACGGTCCGTCTTTCTTCATTTTATTAGCTAATGTATTCTGTAAAGCACTCGTTACTTAAGGGTTAGAATACGTTTCAAATGTACGTATACATGTACATATATAATGGTGGGTGGGTATGAAGAATATAGCAGATTTCTACAAAATCCAAGACAAGACGATAGAATAAAGAAATATGCGTAAATTTGGTAGTAAGCAAACGTGATGGACTGATACCATGAAGGGAATTCTTCTATTATGTACAGATTTAACCCGACAAAATTTATGAATTCTTATTCCACTTTTTTTGGAAGTCATTTTGGACGAAACGATTGAAGATTTCTATATTAAATTCTTCAGAAAGAAATAATATTTAGCTATACGCTCATTGTCATTCGTTTATTGCCACATAAGACTTTTTGTTAGTTCAGTTTAGCATTTTTTGATACGTATTACGTACGTATAATTTTCCATATAGTGTCACGTACGTTTGTGGTTTTCGTAAAATGCGTATTTTTCTGCGCAGTCTCAGTCTTACGTAAAACCAGATTGCGGATGTTTCATTTGAGTGTACACATACATTTGTAACTGCCGGCAGGGACTACTTTTTGGAAGGTTTTTGAGATGAGTTTCAATTACCGGACATTCGTTATCGCACGGAGACTTTTTTGTATGTCCGCATATGTTTAAATGTGTGCATTCTGTGTTACATACTGCTATAATATGTAACTTTGAGTTGCATAAAGTTTAACGTACGTGTTATGTATTGCGTTACATATGCACTCTTTTACGTGTTGTGGCTTACCTATAAGGGTACGTCTTTCTTCATTTTATTAGCTAATGTATTGTGTAAAGCACTCGTTACTTAAGGGTTAGAATACGTTTCAAATGTACGTATATATGTACATATATAATGGTGGGTGGGTATGAAGAATATAGCAGATTTCTACAAAATCCAAGACAAGAAGATAGAATAAAGAAATATGCATAAATTTGGTAGTAAGCAAACGTGATGGACTGATACCACGAAGGGAATACTTCTATTATATACAGATTTAACCCGACAAAATTTATGAATTCTTATTCCACTTTCTTTGGAAGTCATTTTGGACGAAACGATTGAAGATTAAATTCTTCAGAAAGAAATAATATTTAGCTATACGCTCATTGTCATTCGTTTATTGCCACATAAGACTTTTAGTTAGTTCAGTTTAGAATTTTTTGATACGTATTACGTACGTATAATTTTCCATATACTGTCACGTACGTTTGTGGTTTTCGTAAAATGCGTATTTTTCTGCGCAGTCTCAGTCTTACGTAAAACCAGATTGCGGATGTTTCATTTGAGTGTACACATACATTTGCAACTGCCGGCAGGGACTACTTTTTGAAAGGTTTTTGAGATGAGTTTCAATTACCGGACATTCGTTATCGCACGGAGACTTTTTTGTATGTCCGCATATGTTTAAATGTGTGCATTCTGTGTTACATACTGCTATAATATGTAACTTTGAGTTGCATAAAGTTTAACGTTCGTGTTATGTATTGCGTTACATATGCACTCTTTTACGTGTTGTTGCTTATTTATAAGGGTCCGTCTTTCTTCATTTTATTAGCTAATGTATTCTGTAAAGCACTCGTTACTTAAGGGTTAGAACACGTTTCAAATGTACGTATATATGTACATATATAATGGTGGGTGGGTATGAAGACTATAGCAGACATCTACAAAATCCAAGACAAGAAGATAGAATAAAGAAATATGCATAAATTTGGTAGTAAGCAAACGTGATGGACTGATACCATGAAGGGAATTCTTCTATTATGTACAGATTTAACCCGACAAAATTTATGAATTCTTATTCCACTTTTTTTGGAAGTCATTTTGGACGAAACGATTGAAGATTTCTATATTAAATTCTTCAGAAAGAAATAATATTTAGCTATACGCTCATTGTCATTCGTTTATTGCCACATAAGACTTTTAGTTAGTTCAGTTTAGCATTTTTTGATACATATTACGTACGTATAATTTTCCATATAGTGTCACGTACGTTTGTGGTTTTCGTAAAATACGTATTTTTCTGCGCAGTCTCAGTCTTACGTAAAACCAGATTGCGGATGTTTCATTTCAGTGTACACATACATTTGCAACTGCCGGCAGGGACTACTTTTTGGAAGGTTTTTGAGATGAGTTTCAATTACCGGACATTCGTTATCGCACGGAGACTTTTTTGTATGTCCGCATATGTTTAAATGTGTGCATTCTGTGTTACATACTGCTATAATATGTAACTTTGAGTTGCATAAAGTTTAACGTACGTGTTATGTATTGCGTTACATATGCACTCTTTTACGTGTTGTGGCTTACCTATAAGGGTCCGTCTTTCTTCATTTTATTAGCTAATGTATTCTGTAAAGCACTCGTTACTTAAGGGTTAGAATACGTTTCAAATGTACGTATATATGTACATATATAATGGTGGGTGGGTATGAAGAATATAGCAGATTTCTACAAAATCCAAGACAAGAAGATAGAATAAAGAAATATGCATAAATTTGGTAGTAAGCAAACGTGATGGACTGATACCACGAAGGGAATACTTCTATTATATACAGATTTAACGCGACAAAATTTATGAATTCTTATTCCACTTTTTTTGGAAGTCATTTTGGACGAAACGATTGAAGATTAAATTCTTCAGAAAGAATTAATATTTAGCTATACGCTCATTGTCATTCGTTTATTGCCACATAAGACTTTTTGTTAGTTCAGTTTAGCATTTTTTGATACGTATTACGTACGTATAATTTTCCATATAGTGTCACGTACGTTTGTGGTTTTCGTAAAATACGTATTTTTCTGCGCAGTCTCAGTCTTACGTAAAACCAGATTGCGGATGTTTCATTTGAGTGTACACATACATTTGTAACTGCCGGCAGGGACTACTTTTTGGAAGGTTTTTGAGATGAGTTTCAATTACCGGACATTCGTTATCGCACGGAGACTTTTTTGTATGTCCGCATATGTTTAAATGTGTGCATTCTGTGTTACATACTGCTATAATATGTAACTTTGAGTTGCATAAAGTTTAACGTACGTGTTATGTATTGCGTTACATATGCACTCTTTTACGTGTTGTGGCTTACCTATAAGGGTACGTCTTTCTTCATCTTATTAGCTAATGTATTGTGTAAAGCACTCGTTACTTAAGGGTTAGAATACGTTTCAAATGTACGTATATATGTACATATATAATGGTGGGTGGGTATGAAGAATATAGCAGATTTCTACAAAATCCAAGACAAGAAGATAGAATAAAGAAATATGCATAAATTTGGTAGTAAGCAAACGTGATGGACTGATACCACGAAGGGAATACTTCTATTATATACAGATTTAACCCGACAAAATTTATGAATTCTTATTCCACTTTTTTTGGAAGTCATTTTGGACGAAACGATTGAAGATTAAATTCTTCAGAAAGAAATAATATTTAGCTATACGCTCATTGTCATTCGTTTATTGCCACATAAGACTTTTAGTTAGTTCAGTTTAGAATTTTTTGATACGTATTACGTACGTATAATTTTCCATATAGTGTCACGTACGTTTGTGGTTTTCGTAAAATGCGTATTTTTCTGCGCAGTCTCAGTCTTACGTAAAACCAGATTGCGGATGTTTCATTTGAGTGTACACATACATTTGCAACTGCCGGCAGGGACTACTTTTTGGAAGGTTTTTGAGATGAGTTTCAATTACCGGACATTCGTTATCGCACGGAGACTTTTTTGTATGTCCGCATATGTTTAAATGTGTGCATTCTGTGTTACATACTGCTATAATATGTAACTTTGAGTTGCATAAAGTTTAACGTACGTGTTATGTATTGCGTTACATATGCACTCTTTTACGTGTTGTGGCTTACCTATAACGGTCCGTCTTTCTTCATTTTATTAGCTAATGTATTCTGTAAAGCACTCGTTACTTAAGGGTTAGAATACGTTTCAAATGTACGTATACATGTACATATATAATGGTGGGTGGGTATGAAGAATATAGCAGATTTCTACAAAATCCAAGACAAGACGATAGAATAAAGAAATATGCGTAAATTTGGTAGTAAGCAAACGTGATGGACTGATACCATGAAGGGAATTCTTCTATTATGTACAGATTTAACCCGACAAAATTTATGAATTCTTATTCCACTTTTTTTGGAAGTCATTTTGGACGAAACGATTGAAGATTTCTATATTAAATTCTTCAGAAAGAAATAATATTTAGCTATACGCTCATTGTCATTCGTTTATTGCCACATAAGACTTTTTGTTAGTTCAGTTTAGCATTTTTTGATACGTATTACGTACGTATAATTTTCCATATAGTGTCACGTACGTTTGTGGTTTTCGTAAAATGCGTATTTTTCTGCGCAGTCTCAGTCTTACGTAAAACCAGATTGCGGATGTTTCATTTGAGTGTACACATACATTTGTAACTGCCGGAAGGGACTACTTTTTGGAAGGTTTTTGAGATGAGTTTCAATTACCGGACATTCGTTATCGCACGGAGACTTTTTTGTATGTCCGCATATGTTTAAATGTGTGCATTCTGTGTTACATACTGCTATAATATGTAACTTTGAGTTGCATAAAGTTTAACGTACGTGTTATGTATTGCGTTACATATGCACTCTTTTACGTGTTGTGGCTTACCTATAAGGGTACGTCTTTCTTCATTTTATTAGCTAATGTATTGTGTAAAGCACTCGTTACTTAAGGGTTAGAATACGTTTCAAATGTACGTATATATGTACATATATAATGGTGGGTGGGTATGAAGAATATAGCAGATTTCTACAAAATCCAAGACAAGAAGATAGAATAAAGAAATATGCATAAATTTGGTAGTAAGCAAACGTGATGGACTGATACCACGAAGGGAATACTTCTATTATATACAGATTTAACCCGACAAAATTTATGAATTCTTATTCCACTTTCTTTGGAAGTCATTTTGGACGAAACGATTGAAGATTAAATTCTTCAGAAAGAAATAATATTTAGCTATACGCTCATTGTCATTCGTTTATTGCCACATAAGACTTTTAGTTAGTTCAGTTTAGAATTTTTTGATACGTATTACGTACGTATAATTTTCCATATACTGTCACGTACGTTTGTGGTTTTCGTAAAATGCGTATTTTTCTGCGCAGTCTCAGTCTTACGTAAAACCAGATTGCGGATGTTTCATTTGAGTGTACACATACATTTGCAACTGCCGGCAGGGACTACTTTTTGAAAGGTTTTTGAGATGAGTTTCAATTACCGGACATTCGTTATCGCACGGAGACTTTTTTGTATGTCCGCATATGTTTAAATGTGTGCATTCTGTGTTACATACTGCTATAATATGTAACTTTGAGTTGCATAAAGTTTAACGTTCGTGTTATGTATTGCGTTACATATGCACTCTTTTACGTGTTGTTGCTTATTTATAAGGGTCCGTCTTTCTTCATTTTATTAGCTAATGTATTCTGTAAAGCACTCGTTACTTAAGGGTTAGAACACGTTTCAAATGTACGTATATATGTACATATATAATGGTGGGTGGGTATGAAGACTATAGCAGACATCTACAAAATCCAAGACAAGAAGATAGAATAAAGAAATATGCATAAATTTGGTAGTAAGCAAACGTGATGGACTGATACCATGAAGGGAATTCTTCTATTATGTACAGATTTAACCCGACAAAATTTATGAATTCTTATTCCACTTTTTTTGGAAGTCATTTTGGACGAAACGATTGAAGATTTCTATATTAAATTCTTCAGAAAGAAATAATATTTAGCTATACGCTCATTGTCATTCGTTTATTGCCACATAAGACTTTTAGTTAGTTCAGTTTAGCATTTTTTGATACATATTACGTACGTATAATTTTCCATATAGTGTCACGTACGTTTGTGGTTTTCGTAAAATACGTATTTTTCTGCGCAGTCTCAGTCTTACGTAAAACCAGATTGCGGATGTTTCATTTCAGTGTACACATACATTTGCAACTGCCGGCAGGGACTACTTTTTGGAAGGTTTTTGAGATGAGTTTCAATTACCGGACATTCGTTATCGCACGGAGACTTTTTTGTATGTCCGCATATGTTTAAATGTGTGCATTCTGTGTTACATACTGCTATAATATGTAACTTTGAGTTGCATAAAGTTTAACGTACGTGTTATGTATTGCGTTACATATGCACTCTTTTACGTGTTGTGGCTTACCTATAAGGGTCCGTCTTTCTTCATTTTATTAGCTAATGTATTCTGTAAAGCACTCGTTACTTAAGGGTTAGAATACGTTTCAAATGTACGTATATATGTACATATATAATGGTGGGTGGGTATGAAGAATATAGCAGATTTCTACAAAATCCAAGACAAGAAGATAGAATAAAGAAATATGCATAAATTTGGTAGTAAGCAAACGTGATGGACTGATACCACGAAGGGAATACTTCTATTATATACAGATTTAACGCGACAAAATTTATGAATTCTTATTCCACTTTTTTTGGAAGTCATTTTGGACGAAACGATTGAAGATTAAATTCTTCAGAAAGAATTAATATTTAGCTATACGCTCATTGTCATTCGTTTATTGCCACATAAGACTTTTTGTTAGTTCAGTTTAGCATTTTTTGATACGTATTACGTACGTATAATTTTCCATATAGTGTCACGTACGTTTGTGGTTTTCGTAAAATACGTATTTTTCTGCGCAGTCTCAGTCTTACGTAAAACCAGATTGCGGATGTTTCATTTGAGTGTACACATACATTTGTAACTGCCGGCAGGGACTACTTTTTGGAAGGTTTTTGAGATGAGTTTCAATTACCGGACATTCGTTATCGCACGGAGACTTTTTTGTATGTCCGCATATGTTTAAATGTGTGCATTCTGTGTTACATACTGCTATAATATGTAACTTTGAGTTGCATAAAGTTTAACGTACGTGTTATGTATTGCGTTACATATGCACTCTTTTACGTGTTGTGGCTTACCTATAAGGGTACGTCTTTCTTCATCTTATTAGCTAATGTATTGTGTAAAGCACTCGTTACTTAAGGGTTAGAATACGTTTCAAATGTACGTATATATGTACATATATAATGGTGGGTGGGTATGAAGAATATAGCAGATTTCTACAAAATCCAAGACAAGAAGATAGAATAAAGAAATATGCATAAATTTGGTAGTAAGCAAACGTGATGGACTGATACCACGAAGGGAATACTTCTATTATATACAGATTTAACCCGACAAAATTTATGAATTCTTATTCCACTTTTTTTGGAAGTCATTTTGGACGAAACGATTGAAGATTAAATTCTTCAGAAAGAAATAATATTTAGCTATACGCTCATTGTCATTCGTTTATTGCCACATAAGACTTTTAGTTAGTTCAGTTTAGAATTTTTTGATACGTATTACGTACGTATAATTTTCCATATACTGTCACGTACGTTTGTGGTTTTCGTAAAATGCGTATTTTTCTGCGCAGTCTCAGTCTTACGTAAAACCAGATTGCGGATGTTTCATTTGAGTGTACACATACATTTGCAACTGCCGGCAGGGACTACTTTTTGGAAGGTTTTTGAGATGAATTTCAATTACCGGACATTCGTTATCGCACGGAGACTTTTTTGTATGTCCGCATATGTTTAAATGTGTGCATTCTGTGTTACATACTGCTATAATATGTAACTTTGAGTTGCATAAAGTTTAACGTACGTGTTATGTATTGCGTTACATATGCACTCTTTTACGTGTTGTGGCTTACCTATAAGTGTCCGTCTTTCTTCATTTTATTAGCTAATGTATTCTGTAAAGCACTCGTTACTTAAGGGTTAGAATACGTTTCAAATGTACGTATACATGTACATATATAATGGTGGGTGGGTATGAAGAATATAGCAGATTTCTACAAAATCCAAGACAAGAAGATAGAATAAAGAAATATGCGTAAATTTGGTAGTAAGCAAACGTGATGGACTGATACCACGAAGGGAATACTTCTATTATATACAGATTTAACCCGACAAAATTTATGAATTCTTATTCCACTTTTTTTGGAAGTCATTTTGGACGAAACGATTGAAGATTTCTATATTAAATTCTTCAGAAAGAAATAATATTTAGCTATACGCTCATTGTCATTCGTTTATTGCCACATAAGACTTTTAGTTAGTTCAGTTTAGAATTTTTTGATACGTATTACGTACGTATAATTTTCCATATAGTGTCACGTACGTTTGTGGTTTTCGTAAAATGCGTATTTTTCTGCGCAGTCTCAGTCTTACGTAAAACCAGATTGCGGATGTTTCATTTGAGTGTACACATACATTTGCAACTGCCGGCAGGGACTACTTTTTGGAAGGTTTTTGAGATGAGTTTCAATTACCGGACATTCGTTATCGCACGGAGACTTTTTTGTATGTCCGCATATGTTTAAATGTGTGCATTCTGTGTTACATACTGCTATAATATGTAACTTTGAGTTGCATAAAGTTTAACGTTCGTGTTATGTATTGCGTTACATATGCACTCTTTTACGTGTTGTGGCTTACCTATAAGGGTCCGTCTTTCTTCATTTTATTAGCTAATGTATTCTGTAAAGCACTCGTTACTTAAGGGTTAGAATACGTTTCAAATGTACGTATACATGTACATATATAATGGTGGGTGGGTATGAATAATATAGCAGATTTCTACAAAATCCAAGACAAGAAGATAGAATAAAGAAATATGCGTAAATTTGGTAGTAAGCAAACGTGATGGACTGATACCATGAAGGGAATTCTTCTATTATGTACAGATTTAACCCGACAAAATTTATGAATTCTTATTCCACTTTTTTTGGAAGTCATTTTGGACGAAACGATTGAAGATTTCTATATTAAATTCTTCAGAAAGAAATAATATTTAGCTATACGCCCATTGTCATTCGTTTATTGCCACATAAGACTTTTTGTTAGTTCAGTTTAGCATTTTTTGATACGTATTACGTACGTATAATTTTCCATATAGTGTCACGTACGTTTGTGGTTTTCGTAAAATGCGTATTTTTCTGCGCAGTCTCAGTCTTACGTAAAACCAGATTGCGGATGTTTCATTTGAGTGTACACATACATTTGCAACTGCCGGCAGGGACTACTTTTTGGAAGGTTTTTGAGATGAGTTTCAATTACCGGACATTCGTTATCGTACGGAGACTTTTTTGTATGTCCGCATATGTTTAAATGTGTGCATTCTGTGTTACATACTGCTATAATATGTAACTTTGAGTTGCATAAAGTTTAACGTACGTGTTATGTATTGCGCTACATATGCACTTTTTACGTGTTGTGGCTTACCTATAAGGGTCCGTCTTTCTTCATTTTATTAGCTAATGTATTCTGTAAAGCACTCGTTACTTAAGGGTTAGAATACGTTTCAAATGCACGTATATATGTACATATATAATGGTGGGTGGGTATGAAGAATATAGCAGATTTCTACAAAATCCAAGACAAGAAGATAGAATAAAGAAATATGCATAAATTTGGTAGTAAGCAAACGTGATGGACTGATACCACGAAGGGAATACTTCTATTATATACAGATTTAACCCGACAAAATTTATGAATTCTTAATCCACTTTTTTTGGAAGTCATTTTGGACGAAACAATTGAAGATTAAATTCTTCAGAAAGAAATAATATTTAGCTATACGCTGATTGTCATTCGTTTATTGCCACATAAGACTTTTAGTTAGTTCAGTTTAGAATTTTTTGATACGTATTACGTACGTATAATTTTCCATATACTGTCACGTACGTTTGTGGTTTTCGTAAAATGCGTATTTTTCTGCGCAGTCTCAGTCTTACGTAAAACCAGATTGCGGATGTTTCATTTGAGTGTACACATACATTTGCAACTGCCGGCAGGGACTACTTTTTGGAAGGTTTTTGAGATTAGTTTCAATTACCGGACATTCGTTATCGCACGGAGACTTTTTTGTATGTCCGCATATGTTTAAATGTGTGCATTCTGTGTTACATACTGCTATAATATGTAACTTTGAGTTGCATAATGTTTAACGTACGTGTTATGTATTGCGTTACATATGCACTCTTTTACGTGTTGTGGCTTACCTATAAGGGTCCGTCTTTCTTCATTTTATTAGCTAATGTATTCTGTAAAGCACTCGTTACTTAAGGGTTAGAATACGTTTCAAATGTACGTATACATGTACATATATAATGGTGGGTGGGTATGCAGAATATAGCAGATTTCTACAAAATCCAAGACAAGAAGATAGAATAAAGAAATATGCGTAAATTTGGTAGTAAGCAAACGTGATGGACTGATACCATGAAGGGAATTCTTCTATTATGTACAGATTTAACCCGACAAAATTTATGAATTCTTATTCCACTTTTTTTGGAAGTCATTTTGGACGAAACGATTGAAGATTTCTATATTAAATTCTTCAGAAAGAAATAATATTTAGCTATACGCTCATTGTCATTCGTTTATTGCCACATAAGACTTTTTGTTAGTTCAGTTTAGCATTTTTTGATACGTATTACGTACGTATAATTTTCCATATAGTGTCACGTACGTTTGTGGTTTTCGTAAAATGCGTATTTTTCTTCGCAGTCTCAGTCTTACGTAAAACCAGATTGCGGATGTTTCATTTGAGTGTACACATACATTTGCAACTGCCGGCAGGGACTACTTTTTGGAAGGTTTTTGAGATGAGTTTCAATTACCGGACATTCGTTATCGCACGGAGACTTTTTTGTATTTCCGCATATGTTTAAATGTGTGCATTCTGTGTTACATACTGCTATAATATGTAACTTTGAGTTGCATAAAGTTTAACGTACGTGTTATGTATTGCGTTACATATGCACTCTTTTACGTGTTGTGGCTTACCTATAAGGGTCCGTCTTTCTTCATTTTATTAGCTAATGTATTCTGTAAAGCACTCGTTACTTAAGGGTTAGAATACGTTTCAAATGTACGTATATATGTACATATATAATGGTGGGTGGGTATGAAGAATATAGCAGATTTCTACAAAATCCAAGACAAGAAGATAGAATAAAGAAATATGCATAAATTTGGTAGTAAGCAAACGTGATGGACTGATACCACGAAGGGAATACTTCTATTATATACAGATTTAACCCGACAAAATTTATGAATTCTTATTCCACTTTTTTTGGAAGTCATTTTGGACGAAACGATTGAAGATTAAATTCTTCAGAAAGAAATAATATTTAGCTATACGCTCATTGTCATTCGTTTATTGCCACATAAGACTTTTAGTTAGTTCAGTTTAGAATTTTTTGATACGTATTACGTACGTATAATTTTCCATATAGTGTCACGTACGTTTGTGGTTTTCGTGAAATGCGTATTTTTCTGCGCAGTCTCAGTCTTACGTAAAACCAGATTGCGGATGTCTCATTTGAGTGTACACATACATTTGAAACTGCCGGCAGGGACTACTTTTTGGAAGGCTTTTGAGATGAGTTTCAATTACCGGACATTCGTTATCGCACGGAGACTTTTTGTATGTCCGCATATGTTTAAATGTGTGCATTCTGTGTTACATACTGCTATAATATGTAACTTTGAGTTGCATAAAGTTTAACGTACGTGTTATGTATTGCGTTACATATGCACTCTTTTACGTGTTGTGGCTTACCTATAAGGGTCCGTCTTTCTTCATTTTATTAGCTAATGTATTCTGTAAAGCACTCGTTACTTAAGGGTTAGAATACGTTTCAAATGTACGTATACATGTACATATATAATGGTGGGTGGGTATGAAGAATATAGCAGATTTCTACAAAATCCAAGACAAGAAGATAGAATAAAGAAATATGCGTAAATTTGGTAGTAAGCAAACGTGATGGACTGATACCATGAAGGGAATTCTTCTATTATGTACAGATTTAACCCGACAAAATTTATGAATTCTTATTCCACTTTTTTTGGAAGTCATTTTGGACGAAACGATTGAAGATTTCTATATTAAATTCTTCTGAAAGAAATAATATTCAGCTATACGCTCATTGTCATTCGTTTATTGCCACATAAGACTTTTAGTTATTTCAGTTTAGCATTTTTTGATACATATTACGTACGTATAATTTTCCATATAGTGTCACGTACGTTTGTGGTTTTCGTAAAATGCGTATTTTTCTGCGCAGTCTCAGTCTTACGTAAAACCAGATTGCGGATGTTTCATTTGAGTGTACACATACATTTGCAACTGCCGGTAGGGACTACTTTTTGGAAGGTTTTTGAGATGAGTTTCAATTACCGGACATTCGTTATCGCACGGAGACTTTTTTGTATGTCCGCATATGTTTAAATGTGTGCATTCTGTGTTACATACTGCTATAATATGTAACTTTGAGTTGCATAAAGTTTAACGTACGTGTTATGTATTGCGTTACATATGCACTCTTTTACGTGTTGTGGCTTACCTATAAGGGTCCGTCTTTCTTCATTTTATTAACTAATGTATTCTGTAAAGCACTCGTTACTTAAGGGTTAGAATACGTTTCAAATGTACGTATATATGTACATATATAATGGTGGGTGGGTATGAAGAATATAGCAGATTTCTACAAAATCCAAGACAAGAAGATAGAATAAAGAAATATGCATAAATTTGGTAGTAAGCAAACGTGATGGACTGATACCACGAAGGGAATTCTTCTATTATATACAGATTTAACCCGACAAAATTTATGAATTCTTATTCCACTTTTTTTGGAAGTCATTTTGGACGAAACGATTGAAGATTAAATTCTTCAGAAAGAAATAATATTTAGCTATACGCTCATTGTCATTCGTTTATTGCCACGTAAGACATTTAGTTAGTTCAGTTTAGAATTTTTTGATACGTATTACGTACGTATAATTTTACATATAGTGTCACGTACGTTTGTGGTTTTCGTAAAATGCGTATTTTTCTGCGCAGTCTCAGTCTTACATAAAACCAGATTGTGGATGTTTCATTTGAGTGTACACATACATTTGCAACTGCCGGCAGGGACTACTTTTGGAAGGTTTTTGAGATGAGTTTCAATTACCGGACATTCGTTATCGCACGGAGACTTTTTTGTATGTACGCATATGTTTAAATGTGTGCATTCTGTGTTACATACTGCTATAATATGTAACTTTGAGTTGCATAAAGTTTAACGTACGTGTTATGTATTGCGTTACATATGCACTCTTTTACGTGTTGTGGCTTACCTATAAGGGTCCGTCTTTCTTCATTTTATTAGCTAATGTATTCTGTAAAGCACTCGTTACTTAAGGGTTAGAATACGTTTCAAATGTACGTATATATGTACATATATAATGGTGGGTGGGTATGAAGAATATAGCAGATTTCTACAAAATCCAAGACAAGAAGATAGAATAAAGAAATATGCATAAATTTGGTAGTAAGCAAACGTGATGGACTGATACCACGAAGGGAATTCTTCTATTATATACAGATTTAACCCGACAAAATTTATGAATTCTTATTCCACTTTTTTTGGAAGTAATTTTGGACGAAACGATTGAAGATTAAATTCTTCAGAAAGAAATAATATTTAGCTATACGCTCATTGTCATTCGTTTATTGCCACATAAGACTTTTAGTTAGTTCAGTTTAGAATTTTTTGATACGTATTACGTACGTATAATTTTCCATATAGTGTCACGTACGTTTGTGGTTTTCGTGAAATGCGTATTTTTCTGCGCAGTCTCAGTCTTACGTAAAACCAGATTGCGTATGTTTCATTTGAGTGTACACATACATTTGAAACTGCCGGCAGGGACTACTTTTTGGAAGGCTTTTGAGATGAGTTTCAATTACCGGACATTCGTTATCGCACGGAGACTTTTTGTATGTCCGCATATGTTTAAATGTGTGCATTCTGTGTTACATACTGCTATAATATGTAACTTTGAGTTGCATAAAGTTTAACGTACGTGTTATGTATTGCGTTACATATGCACTCTTTTACGTGTTGTGGCTTACCTATAAGGGTCCGTCTTTCTTCATTTTATTAGCTAATGTATTCTGTAAAGCACTCGTTACTTAAGGGTTAGAATACGTTTCAAATGTACGTATACGTGTACATATATAATGGTGGGTGGGTATGAAGAATATAGCAGATTTCTACAAAATCCAAGACAAGAAGATAGAATAAAGAAATATGCGTAAATTTGGTAGTAAGCAAACGTGATGGACTGATACCATGAAGGGAATTCTTCTATTATGTACAGATTTAACCCGACAAAATTTATGAATTCTTATTCCACTTTTTTTGGAAGTCATTTTGGACGAAACGATTGAAGATTTCTATATTAAATTCTTCAGAAAGAAATAATATTTAGCTATACGCTCATTGTCATTCGTTTATTGCCACATAAGACTTTTTGTTAGTTCAGTTTAGCATTTTTTGATACGTATTACGTACGTATAATTTTCCATATAGTGTCACGTACGTTTGTGGTTTTCGTAAAATGCGTATTTTTCTTCGCAGTCTCAGTCTTACGTAAAACCAGATTGCGGATGTTTCATTTGAGTGTACACATACATTTGCAACTGCCGGCAGGGACTACTTTTTGGAAGGTTTTTGAGATGAGTTTCAATTACCGGACATTCGTTATCGCACGGAGACTTTTTTGTATGTCCGCATATGTTTAAATGTGTGCATTCTGTGTTACATACTGCTATAATATGTAACTTTGAGTTGCATAAAGTTTAACGTACGTGTTATGTATTGCGTTACATATGCACTCTTTTACGTGTTGTGGCTTACCTATAAGGGTCCGTCTTTCTTCATTTTATTAGCTAATGTATTCTGTAAAGCACTCGTTACTTAAGGGTTAGAATACGTTTCAAATGTACGTATATATGTACATATATAATGGTGGGTGGGTATGAAGAATATAGCAGATTTCTACAAAATCCAAGACAAGAAGATAGAATAAAGAAATATGCATAAATTTGGTAGTAAGCAAACGTGATGGACTGATACCACGAAGGGAATACTTCTATTATATACAGATTTAACCCGACAAAATTTATGAATTCTTATTCCACTTTTTTTGGAAGTAATTTTGGACGAAACGATTGAAGATTAAATTCTTCAGAAAGAAATAATATTTAGCTATACGCTCATTGTCATTCGTTTATTGCCACATAAGACTTTTAGTTAGTTCAGTTTAGAATTTTTTGATACGTATTACGTACGTATAATTTTCCATATAGTGTCACGTACGTTTGTGGTTTTCGTGAAATGCGTATTTTTCTGCGCAGTCTCAGTCTTACGTAAAACCAGATTGCGGATGTTTCATTTGAGTGTACACATACATTTGAAACTGCCGGCAGGGACTACTTTTTGGAAGGCTTTTGAGATGAGTTTCAATTACCGGACATTCGTTATCGCACGGAGACTTTTTGTATGTCCGCATATGTTTAAATGTGTGCATTCTGTGTTACATACTGCTATAATATGTAACTTTGAGTTGCATAAAGTTTAACGTACGTGTTATGTATTGCGTTACATATGCACTCTTTTACGTGTTGTGGCTTACCTATAAGGGTCCGTCTTTCTTCATTTTATTAGCTAATGTATTCTGTAAAGCACTCGTTACTTAAGGGTTAGAATACGTTTCAAATGTACGTATACGTGTACATATATAATGGTGGGTGGGTATGAAGAATATAGCAGATTTCTACAAAATCCAAGACAAGAAGATAGAATAAAGAAATATGCGTAAATTTGGTAGTAAGCAAACGTGATGGACTGATACCATGAAGGGAATTCTTCTATTATGTACAGATTTAACCCGACAAAATTTATGAATTCTTATTCCACTTTTTTTGGAAGTCATTTTGGACGAAACGATTGAAGATTTCTATATTAAATTCTTCAGAAAGAAATAATATTTAGCTATACGCTCATTGTCATTCGTTTATTGCCACATAAGACTTTTTGTTAGTTCAGTTTAGCATTTTTTGATACGTATTACGTACGTATAATTTTCCATATAGTGTCACGTACGTTTGTGGTTTTCGTAAAATGCGTATTTTTCTTCGCAGTCTCAGTCTTACGTAAAACCAGATTGCGGATGTTTCATTTGAGTGTACACATACATTTGCAACTGCCGGCAGGGACTACTTTTTGGAAGGTTTTTGAGATGAGTTTCAATTACCGGACATTCGTTATCGCACGGAGACTTTTTTGTATGTCCGCATATGTTTAAATGTGTGCATTCTGTGTTACATACTGCTATAATATGTAACTTTGAGTTGCATAAAGTTTAACGTACGTGTTATGTATTGCGTTACATATGCACTCTTTTACGTGTTGTGGCTTACCTATAAGGGTCCGTCTTTCTTCATTTTATTAGCTAATGTATTCTGTAAAGCACTCGTTACTTAAGGGTTAGAATACGTTTCAAATGTACGTATATATGTACATATATAATGGTGGGTGGGTATGAAGAATATAGCAGATTTCTACAAAATCCAAGACAAGAAGATAGAATAAAGAAATATGCATAAATTTGGTAGTAAGCAAACGTGATGGACTGATACCACGAAGGGAATACTTCTATTATATACAGATTTAACCCGACAAAATTTATGAATTCTTATTCCACTTTTTTTGGAAGTCATTTTGGACGAAACGATTGAAGATTAAATTCTTCAGAAAGAAATAATATTTAGCTATACGCTCATTGTCATTCGTTTATTGCCACATAAGACTTTTAGTTAGTTCAGTTTAGAATTTTTTGATACGTATTACGTACGTATAATTTTCCATATAGTGTCACGTACGTTTGTGGTTTTCGTGAAATGCGTATTTTTCTGCGCAGTCTCAGTCTTACGTAAAACCAGATTGCGGATGTTTCATTTGAGTGTACACATACATTTGAAACTGCCGGCAGGGACTACTTTTTGGAAGGCTTTTGAGATGAGTTTCAATTACCGGACATTCGTTATCGCACGGAGACTTTTTGTATGTCCGCATATGTTTAAATGTGTGCATTCTGTGTTACATACTGCTATAATATGTAACTTTGAGTTGCATAAAGTTTAACGTACGTGTTATGTATTGCGTTACATATGCACTCTTTTACGTGTTGTGGTTTACCTATAAGGGTCCGTCTTTCTTCATTTTATTAGCTAATGTATTCTGTAAAGCACTCGTTACTTAAGGGTTAGAATACGTTTCAAATGTACGTATACATGTACATATATAATGGTGGGTGGGTATGAAGAATATAGCAGATTTCTACAAAATCCAAGACAAGAAGATAGAATAAAGAAATATGCGTAAATTTGGTAGTAAGCAAACGTGATGGACTGATACCATGAAGGGAATTCTTCTATTATGTACAGATTTAACCCGACAAAATTTATGAATTCTTATTCCACTTTTTTTGGAAGTCATTTTGGACGAAACGATTGAAGATTTCTATATTAAATTCTTCTGAAAGAAATAATATTCAGCTATACGCTCATTGTCATTCGTTTATTGCCACATAAGACTTTTAGTTATTTCAGTTTAGCATTTTTTGATACATATTACGTACGTATAATTTTCCATATAGTGTCACGTACGTTTGTGGTTTTCGTAAAATGCGTATTTTTCTGCGCAGTCTCAGTCTTACGTAAAACCAGATTGCGGATGTTTCATTTGAGTGTACACATACATTTGCAACTGCCGGTAGGGACTACTTTTTGGAAGGTTTTTGAGATGAGTTTCAATTACCGGACATTCGTTATCGCACGGAGACTTTTTTGTATGTCCGCATATGTTTAAATGTGTGCATTCTGTGTTACATACTGCTATAATATGTAACTTTGAGTTGCATAAAGTTTAACGTACGTGTTATGTATTGCGTTACATATGCACTCTTTTACGTGTTGTGGCTTACCTATAAGGGTCCGTCTTTCTTCATTTTATTAACTAATGTATTCTGTAAAGCACTCGTTACTTAAGGGTTAGAATACGTTTCAAATGTACGTATATATGTACATATATAATGGTGGGTGGGTATGAAGAATATAGCAGATTTCTACAAAATCCAAGACAAGAAGATAGAATAAAGAAATATGCATAAATTTGGTAGTAAGCAAACGTGATGGACTGATACCACGAAGGGAATTCTTCTATTATATACAGATTTAACCCGACAAAATTTATGAATTCTTATTCCACTTTTTTTGGAAGTCATTTTGGACGAAACGATTGAAGATTAAATTCTTCAGAAAGAAATAATATTTAGCTATACGCTCATTGTCATTCGTTTATTGCCACGTAAGACATTTAGTTAGTTCAGTTTAGAATTTTTTGATACGTATTACGTACGTATAATTTTACATATAGTGTCACGTACGTTTGTGGTTTTCGTAAAATGCGTATTTTTCTGCGCAGTCTCAGTCTTACATAAAACCAGATTGCGGATGTTTCATTTGAGTGTACACATACATTTGCAACTGCCGGCAGGGACTACTTTTTGGAAGGTTTTTGAGATGAGTTTCAATTACCGGACATTCGTTATCGCACGGAGACTTTTTTGTATGTCCGCATATGTTTAAATGTGTGCATTCTGTGTTACATACTGCTATAATATGTAACTTTGAGTTGCATAAAGTTTAACGTACGTGTTATGTATTGCGTTACATATGCACTCTTTTACGTGTTGTGGCTTACCTATAAGGGTCCGTCTTTCTTCATTTTATTAGCTAATGTATTCTGTAAAGCACTCGTTACTTAAGGGTTAGAATACGTTTCAAATGTACGTATATATGTACATATATAATGGTGGGTGGGTATGAAGAATATAGCAGATTTCTACAAAATCCAAGAAAAGAAGATAGAATAAAGAAATATGCATAAATTTGGTAGTAAGCAAACGTGATGGACTGATACCACGAAGGGAATTCTTCTATTATATACAGATTTAACCCGACAAAATTTATGAATTCTTATTCCACTTTTTTTGGAAGTAATTTTGGACGAAACGATTGAAGATTAAATTCTTCAGAAAGAAATAATATTTAGCTATACGCTCATTGTCATTCGTTTATTGCCACATAAGACTTTTAGTTAGTTCAGTTTAGAATTTTTTGATACGTATTACGTACGTATAATTTTCCATATAGTGTCACGTACGTTTGTGGTTTTCGTGAAATGCGTATTTTTCTGCGCAGTCTCAGTCTTACGTAAAACCAGATTGCGGATGTTTCATTTGAGTGTACACATACATTTGAAACTGCCGGCAGGGACTACTTTTTGGAAGGCTTTTGAGATGTGTTTCAATTACCGGACATTCGTTATCGCACGGAGACTTTTTGTATGTCCGCATATGTTTAAATGTGTGCATTCTGTGTTACATACTGCTATAATATGTAACTTTGAGTTGCATAAAGTTTAACGTACGTGTTATGTATTGCGTTACATATGCACTCTTTTACGTGTTGTGGCTTACCTATAAGGGTCCGTCTTTCTTCATTTTATTAACTAATGTATTCTGTAAAGCACTCGTTACTTAAGGGTTAGAATACGTTTCAAATGTACGTATATATGTACATATATAATGGTGGGTGGGTATGAAGAATATAGCAGATTTCTACAAAATCCAAGACAAGAAGATAGAATAAAGAAATATGCATAAATTTGGTAGTAAGCAAACGTGATGGACTGATACCACGAAGGGAATTCTTCTATTATATACAGATTTAACCCGACAAAATTTATGAATTCTTATTCCACTTTTTTTGGAAGTCATTTTGGACGAAACGATTGAAGATTAAATTCTTCAGAAAGAAATAATATTTAGCTATACGCTCATTGTCATTCGTTTATTGCCACGTAAGACATTTAGTTAGTTCAGTTTAGAATTTTTTGATACGTATTACGTACGTATAATTTTACATATAGTGTCACGTACGTTTGTGGTTTTCGTAAAATGCGTATTTTTCTGCGCAGTCTCAGTCTTACATAAAACCAGATTGCGGATGTTTCATTTGAGTGTACACATACATTTGCAACTGCCGGCAGGGACTACTTTTTGGAAGGTTTTTGAGATGAGTTTCAATTACCGGACATTCGTTATCGCACGGAGACTTTTTTGTATGTCCGCATATGTTTAAATGTGTGCATTCTGTGTTACATACTGCTATAATATGTAACTTTGAGTTGCATAAAGTTTAACGTACGTGTTATGTATTGCGTTACATATGCACTCTTTTACGTGTTGTGGCTTACCTATAAGGGTCCGTCTTTCTTCATTTTATTAGCTAATGTATTCTGTAAAGCACTCGTTACTTAAGGGTTAGAATACGTTTCAAATGTACGTATATATGTACATATAAAATGGTGGGTGGGTATGAAGAATATAGCAGATTTCTACAAAATCCAAGACAAGAAGATAGAATAAAGAAATATGCATAAATTTGGTAGTAAGCAAACGTGATGGACTGATACCACGAAGGGAATTCTTCTATTATATACAGATTTAACCCGACAAAATTTATGAATTCTTATTCCACTTTTTTTGGAAGTAATTTTGGACGAAACGATTGAAGATTAAATTCTTCAGAAAGAAATAATATTTAGCTATACGCTCATTGTCATTCGTTTATTGCCACATAAGACTTTTAGTTAGTTCAGTTTAGAATTTTTTGATACGTATTACGTACGTATAATTTTCCATATAGTGTCACGTACGTTTGTGGTTTTCGTGAAATGCGTATTTTTCTGCGCAGTCTCAGTCTTACGTAAAACCAGATTGCGGATGTTTCATTTGAGTGTACACATACATTTGAAACTGCCGGCAGGGACTACTTTTTGGAAGGCTTTTGAGATGAGTTTCAATTACCGGACATTCGTTATCGCACGGAGACTTTTTGTATGTCCGCATATGTTTAAATGTGTGCATTCTGTGTTACATACTGCTATAATATGTAACTTTGAGTTGCATAAAGTTTAACGTACGTGTTATGTATTGCGTTACATATGCACTCTTTTACGTGTTGTGGCTTACCTATAAGGGTCCGTCTTTCTTCATTTTATTAGCTAATGTATTCTGTAAAGCACTCGTTACTTAAGGGTTAGAATACGTTTCAAATGTACGTATACATGTACATATATAATGGTGGGTGGGTATGAAGAATATAGCAGATTTCTACAAAATCCAAGACAAGAAGATAGAATAAAGAAATATGCGTAAATTTGGTAGTAAGCAAACGTGATGGACTGATACCATGAAGGGAATTCTTCTATTATGTACAGATTTAACCCGACAAAATTTATGAATTCTTATTCCACTTTTTTTGGAAGTCATTTTGGACGAAACGATTGAAGATTTCTATATTAAATTCTTCAGAAAGAAATAATATTTAGCTATACGCTCATTGTCATTCGTTTATTGCCACATAAGACTTTTTGTTAGTTCAGTTTAGCATTTTTTGATACGTATTACGTACGTATAATTTTCCATATAGTGTCACGTACGTTTGTGGTTTTCGTAAAATGCGTATTTTTCTGCGCAGTCTCAGTCTTACGTAAAACCAGATTGCGGATGTTTCATTTGAGTGTACACATACATTTGCAACTGCCGGCAGGGACTACTTTTTGGAAGGTTTTTGAGATGAGTTTCAATTACCGGACATTCGTTATCGCACGGAGACTTTTTTGTATGTCCGCATATGTTTAAATGTGTGCATTCTGTGTTACATACTGCTATAATATGTAACTTTGAGTTGCATAAAGTTTAACGTACGTGTTATGTTTTGCGTTACATATGCACTCTTTTACGTGTTGTGGCTTACCTATAAGGGTCCGTCTTTCTTCATTTTATTAGCTAATGTGTTCTGGAAAGCACTCGTTACTTAAGGGTTAGAATACGTTTCAAATGTACGTATATATGTACATATATAATGGTGGGTGGGTATGAAGAATATAGCAGATTTCTACAAAATCCAAGACAAGAAGATAGATTAAAGAAATATGCATAAATTTGGTAGTAAGCAAACGTGATGGACTGATACCACGAAGGGAATACTTCTATTATATACAGATTTAACCCGACAAAATTTATGAATTCTTATTCCACTTTTTTTGGAAGTCATTTTGGACGAAACGATTGAAGATTAAATTCTTCAGAAAGAAATAATATTTAGCTATACGCTCATTGTCATTCGTTTATTGCCACATAAGACTTTTAGTTAGTTCAGTTTAGAATTTTTTGATACGTATTACGTACGTATAATTTTCCATATAGTGTCACGTACGTTTGTGGTTTTCGTAAAATGCGTATTTTTCTGCGCAGTCTCAGTCTTACGTAAAACCAGATTGCGGATGTTTCATTTGAGTGTACACATACATTTGCAACTGCCGGCAGGGACTACTTTTTGGAAGGTTTTTGAGATGAGTTTCAATTACCGGACATTCGTTATCGCACGGAGACTTTTTTGTATGTCCGCATATGTTTAAATGTGTGCATTCTGTGTTACATACTGCTATAATATGTAACTTTGAGTTGCATAAAGTTTAACGTACGTGTTATGTATTGCGTTACATATGCACTCTTTTACGTGTTGTGGCTTACCTATAAGGGTCCGTCTTTCTTCATTTTATTAGCTAATGTATTCTGTAAAGCACTCGTTACTTAAGGGTTAGAATACGTTTCAAATGTACGTATATATGTACATATATAATGGTGGGTGGGTATGAAGAATATAGCAGATTTCTACAAAATCCAAGACAAGAAGATAGAATAAAGAAATATGCATAAATTTGGTAGTAAGCAAACGTGATGGACTGATACCACGAAGGGAATACTTCTATTATATACAGATTTAACCCGACAAAATTTATGAATTCTTATTCCACTT
The DNA here is from genome assembly GCA_963932465.1 of Maratus speciosus. Lineage (NCBI taxonomy): Eukaryota > Metazoa > Arthropoda > Arachnida > Araneae > Salticidae > Maratus > Maratus speciosus. The sequence goes on along the minus strand of OZ010789.1, from coordinate 128,958,414 downwards.
TTTTTGGAAGTCATTTTGGACGAAACGATTGAAGATGAAATTCTTCAGAAAGAAATAATATTTAGCTATACGCTCATTGTCATTCGTTTATTGCCACATAAGACTTTTAGTTAGTTCAGTTTAGAATTTTTTGATACGTATTACGTACGTATAATTTTCCATATAGTGTCACGTACGTTTGTGGTTTTCGTAAAATGCGTATTTTTCTGCGCAGTCTCAGTCTTACGTAAAACCAGATTGCGGATGTTTCATTTGAGTGTACACATACATTTGCAACTGCCGGCAGGGACTACTTTTTGGAAGGCTTTTGAGATGAGTTTCAATTACCGGACATTCGTTATCGCACGGAGACTTTTTTGTATGTCCGCATATGTTTAAATGTGTGCATTCTGTGTTACATACTGCTATAATATGTAACTTTGAGTTGCATAAAGTTTAACGTACGTGTTATGTATTGCGTTACATATGCACTCTTTTACGTGTTGTGGCTTACCTATAAGGGTCCGTCTTTCTTCATTTTATTAGCTAATGTATTCTGTAAAGCACTCGTTACTTAAGGGTTAGAATACGTTTCAAATGTACGTATACATGTACATATATAATGGTGGGTGGGTATGAAGAATATAGCAGATTTCTACAAAATCCAAGACAAGAAGATAGAATAAAGAAATATGCGTAAATTTGGTAGTAAGCAAACGTGATGGACTGATACCATGAAGGGAATTCTTCTATTATGTACAGATTTAACCCGACAAAATTTATGAATTCTTATTCCACTTTTTTTGGAAGTCATTTTGGACGAAACGATTGAAGATTTCTATATTAAATTCTTCAGAAAGAAATAATATTTAGCTATACGCACATTGTCATTCGTTTATTGCCACATAAGACTTTTTGTTAGTTCAGTTTAGCATTTTTTGATACGTATTACGTACGTATAATTTTCCATATAGTGTCACGTACGTTTGTGGTTTTCGTAAAATGCGTATTTTTCTGCGCAGTCTCAGTCTTACGTAAAACCAGATTGCGGATGTTTCATTTGAGTGTACACATACATTTGCAACTGCCGGCAGGGACTACTTTTTGAAAGGTTTTTGAGATGAGTTTCAATTACCGGACATTCGTTATCGCACGGAGACTTTTTTGTATGTCCGCATATGTTTAAATGTGTGCATTCTGTGTTACATACTGCTATAATATGTAACTTTGAGTTGCATAAAGTTTAACGTACGTGTTATGTTTTGCGTTACATATGCACTCTTTTACGTGTTGTGGCTTACATATAAGGGTCCGTCTTTCTTCATTTTATTAGCTAATGTATTCTGGAAAGCACTCGTTACTTAAGGGTTAGAATACGTTTCAAATGTACGTATATATGTACATATATAATGGTGGGTGGGTATGAAGAATATAGCAGATTTCTACAAAATCCAAGACAAGAAGATAGATTAAAGAAATATGCATAAATTTGGTAGTAAGCAAACGTGATGGACTGATACCACGAAGGGAATACTTCTATTATATACAGATTTAACCCGACAAAATTTATGAATTCTTATTCCACTTTTTTTGGAAGTCATTTTGGACGAAACGATTGAAGATTAAATTCTTCAGAAAGAAATAATATTTAGCTATACGCTCATTGTCATTCGTTTATTGCCACATAAGACTTTTAGTTAGTTCAGTTTAGAATTTTTTGATACGTATTACGTACGTATAATTTTCCATATAGTGTCACGTACGTTTGTGGTTTTCGTAAAATGCGTATTTTTCTGCGCAGTCTCAGTCTTACGTAAAACCAGATTGCGGATGTTTCATTTGAGTGTACACATACATTTGCAACTGCCGGCAGGGACTACTTTTTGGAAGGTTTTTGAGATGAGTTTCAATTACCGGACATTCGTTATCGCACGGAGACTTTTTTGTATGTCCGCATATGTTTAAATGTGTGCATTCTGTGTTACATACTGCTATAATATGTAACTTTGAGTTGCATAAAGTTTAACGTACGTGTTATGTATTGCGTTACATATGCACTCTTTTACGTGTTGTGGCTTACCTATAAGGGTCCGTCTTTCTTCATTTTATTAACTAATGTATTCTGTAAAGCACTCGTTACTTAAGGGTTAGAACACGTTTCAAATGTACGTATATATGTACATATATAATGGTGGGTGGGTATGAAGAATATAGCAGATTTCTACAAAATCCAAGACAAGAAGATAGAATAAAGAAATATGCATAAATTTGGTAGTAAGCAAACGTGATGGACTGATACCATGAAGGGAATTCTTCTATTATGTACAGATTTAACCCGACAAAATTTATGAATTCTTATTCCACTTTTTTTGGAAGTCATTTTGGACGAAACGATTGAAGATTTCTATATTAAATTCTTCAGAAAGAAATAATATTTAGCTATACGCTCATTGTCATTCGTTTATTGCCACATAAGACTTTTAGTTATTTCAGTTTAGCATTTTTTGATACATATTACGTACGTATAATTTTCCATATAGTGTCACGTACGTTTGTGGTTTTCGTAAAATGCGTATTTTTCTGCGCAGTCTCAGTCTTACGTAAAACCAGATTGCGGATGTTTCATTTGAGTGTACACATACATTTGCAACTGCCGGCAGGGACTACTTTTTGGAAGGTTTTTGAGATGAGTTTCAATTACCGGACATTCGTTATCGCACGGAGACTTTTTTGTATGTCCGCATATGTTTAAATGTGTGCATTCTGTGTTACATACTGCTATAATATGTAACTTTGAGTTGCATAAAGTTTAACGTACGTGTTATGTATTGCGTTACATATGCACTCTTTTACGTGTTGTGGCTTACCTATAAGGGTCCGTCTTTCTTCATTTTATTAGCTAATGTATTCTGTAAAGCACTCGTTACTTAAGGGTTAGAATACGTTTCAAATGTACGTATATATGTACATATATAATGGTGGGTGGGTATGAAGAATATAGCAGATTTCTACAAAATCCAAGACAAGAAGATAGAATAAAGAAATATGCATAAATTTGGTAGTAAGCAAACGTGATGGACTGATACCACGAAGGGAATACTTCTATTATATACAGATTTAACCCGACAAAATTTATGAATTCTTATTCCACTTTTTTTGGAAGTCATTTTGGACGAAACGATTGAAGATTAAATTCTTCAGAAAGAAATAATATTTAGCTATACGCTCATTGTCATTCGTTTATTGCCACATAAGACTTTTAGTTAGTTCAGTTTAGAATTTTTTGATACGTATTACGTACGTATAATTTTCCATATAGTGTCACGTACGTTTGTGGTTTTCGTAAAATGCGTATTTTTCTGCGCAGTCTCAGTCTTACGTAAAACCAGATTGCGGATGTTTCATTTGAGTGTACACATACATTTGCAACTGCCGGCAGGGACTACTTTTTGGAAGGCTTTTGAGATGAGTTTCAATTACCGGACATTCGTTATCGCACGGAGACTTTTTTGTATGTCCGCATATGTTTAAATGTGTGCATTCTGTGTTACATACTGCTATAATATGTAACTTTGAGTTGCATAAAGTTTAACGTACGTGTCATGTATTGCGTTACATATGCACTCTTTTACGTGTTGTGGCTTACCTATAAGGGTCCGTCTTTCTTCATTTTATTAGCTAATGTATTCTGTAAAGCACTCGTTACTTAAGGGTTAGAATACGTTTCAAATGTACGTATACATGTACATATATAATGGTGGGTGGGTATGAAGAATATAGCAGATTTCTACAAAATCCAAGACAAGAAGATAGAATAAAGAAATATGCGTAAATTTGGTAGTAAGCAAACGTGATGGACTGATACCATGAAGGGAATTCTTCTATTATGTACAGATTTAACCCGACAAAATTTATGAATTCTTATTCCACTTTTTTTGGAAGTCATTTTGGACGAAACGATTGAAGATTTCTATATTAAATTCTTCAGAAAGAAATAATATTTAGCTATACGCTCATTGTCATTCGTTTATTGCCACATAAGACTTTTTGTTAGTTCAGTTTAGCATTTTTTGATACGTATTACGTACGTATAATTTTCCATATAGTGTCACGTACGTTTGTGGTTTTCGTAAAATGCGTATTTTTCTGCGCAGTCTCAGTCTTACGTAAAACCAGATTGCGGATGTTTCATTTGAGTGTACACATACATTTGCAACTGCCGGCAGGGACTACTTTTTGAAAGGTTTTTGAGATGAGTTTCAATTACCGGACATTCGTTATCGCACGGAGACTTTTTTGTATGTCCGCATATGTTTAAATGTGTGCATTCTGTGTTACATACTGCTATAATATGTAACTTTGAGTTGCATAAAGTTTAACGTACGTGTTATGTTTTGCGTTACATATGCACTCTTTTACGTGTTGTGGCTTACATATAAGGGTCCGTCTTTCTTCATTTTATTAGCTAATGTATTCTGGAAAGCACTCGTTACTTAAGGGTTAGAATACGTTTCAAATGTACGTATATATGTACATATATAATGGTGGGTGGGTATGAAGAATATAGCAGATTTCTACAAAATCCAAGACAAGAAGATAGATTAAAGAAATATGCATAAATTTGGTAGTAAGCAAACGTGATGGACTGATACCACGAAGGGAATACTTCTATTATATACAGATTTAACCCGACAAAATTTATGAATTCTTATTCCACTTTTTTTGGAAGTCATTTTGGACGAAACGATTGAAGATTAAATTCTTCAGAAAGAAATAATATTTAGCTATACGCTCATTGTCATTCGTTTATTGCCACATAAGACTTTTAGTTAGTTCAGTTTAGAATTTTTTGATACGTATTACGTACGTATAATTTTCCATATAGTGTCACGTACGTTTGTGGTTTTCGTAAAATGCGTATTTTTCTGCGCAGTCTCAGTCTTACGTAAAACCAGATTGCGGATGTTTCATTTGAGTGTACACATACATTTGCAACTGCCGGCAGGGACTAATTTTTGGAAGGTTTTTGAGATGAGTTTCAATTACCGGACATTCGTTATCGCACGGAGACTTTTTTGTATGTCCGCATATGTTTAAATGTGTGCATTCTGTGTTACATACTGCTATAATATGTAACTTTGAGTTGCATAAAGTTTAAGGTACGTGTTATGTATTGCGTTACATATGCACTCTTTTACGTGTTGTGGCTTACCTATAAGGGTCCGTCTTTCTTCATTTTATTAACTAATGTATTCTGTAAAGCACTCGTTACTTAAGGGTTAGAACACGTTTCAAATGTACGTATATATGTACATATATAATGGTGGGTGGGTATGAAGAATATAGCAGATTTCTACAAAATCCAAGACAAGAAGATAGAATAAAGAAATATGCATAAATTTGGTAGTAAGCAAACGTGATGGACTGATACCATGAAGGGAATTCTTCTATTATGTACAGATTTAACCCGACAAAATTTATGAATTCTTATTCCACTTTTTTTGGAAGTCATTTTGGACGAAACGATTGAAGATTTCTATATTAAATTCTTCAGAAAGAAATAATATTTAGCTATACGCTCATTGTCATTCGTTTATTGCCACATAAGACTTTTAGTTATTTCAGTTTAGCATTTTTTGATACATATTACGTACGTATAATTTTCCATATAGTGTCACGTACGTTTGTGGTTTTCGTAAAATGCGTATTTTTCTGCGCAGTCTCAGTCTTACGTAAAACCAGATTGCGGATGTTTCATTTGAGTGTACACATACATTTGCAACTGCCGGTAGGGACTACTTTTTGGAAGGTTTTTGAGATGAGTTTCAATTACCGGACATTCGTTATCGCACGGAGACTTTTTTGTATGTCCGCATATGTTTAAATGTGTGCATTCTGTGTTACATACTGCTATAATATGTAACTTTGATTTGCATAAAGTTTAACGTACGTGTTATGTATTGCGTTACATATGCACTCTTTTACGTGTTGTGGCTTACCTATAAGGGTCCGTCTTTCTTCATTTTATTAGCTAATGTATTCTGTAAAGCACTCGTTACTTAAGGGTTAGAATACGTTTCAAATGTACGTATACATGTACATATATAATGGTGGGTGGGTATGAAGAATATAGCAGATTTCTACAAAATCCAAGACAAGAAGATAGAATAAAGAAATATGCGTAAATTTGGTAGTAAGCAAACGTGATGGACTGATACCATGAAGGGAATTCTTCTATTATGTACAGATTTAACCCGACAAAATTTATGAATTCTTATTCCACTTTTTTTGGAAGTCATTTTGGACGAAACGATTGAAGATTTCTATATTAAATTCTTCAGAAAGAAATAATATTTAGCTATACGCTCATTGTCATTCGTTTATTGCCACATAAGACTTTTTGTTAGTTCAGTTTAGCATTTTTTGATACGTATTACGTACGTATAATTTTCCATATAGTGTCACGTACGTTTGTGGTTTTCGTAAAATGCGTATTTTTCTGCGCAGTCTCAGTCTTACGTAAAACCAGATTGCGGATGTTTCATTTGAGTGTACACATACATTTGCAACTGCCGGCAGGGACTACTTTTTGGAAGGTTTTTGAGATGAGTTTCAATTACCGGACATTCGTTATCGCACGGAGACTTTTTTGTATGTCCGCATATGTTTAAATGTGTGCATTCTGTGTTACATACTGCTATAATATGTAACTTTGAGTTGCATAAAGTTTAACGTACGTGTTATGTATTGCGTTACATATGCACTCTTTTACGTGTTGTGGCTTACCTATAAGGGTCCGTCTTTCTTCATTTTATTAGCTAATGTATTCTGTAAAGCACTCGTTACTTAAGGGTTAGAATACGTTTCAAATGTACGTATATATGTACATATATAATGGTGGGTGGGTACGAAGAATATAGCAGATTTCTACAAAATCCAAGACAAGAAGATAGAATAAAGAAATATGCATAAATTTGGTAGTAAGCAAACGTGATGGACTGATACCACGAAGGGAATACTTCTATTATATACAGATTTAACCCGACAAAATTTATGAATTCTTATTCCACTTTTTTTGGAAGTCATTTTGGACGAAACGATTGAAGATTAAATTCTTCAGAAAGAAATAATATTTAGCTATACGCTCATTGTCATTCGTTTATTGCCACATAAGACTTTTAGTTAGTTCAGTTTAGAATTTTTTGATACGTATTACGTACGTATAATTTTCCATATAGTGTCACGTACGTTTGTGGTTTTCGTAAAATGCGTATTTTTCTGCGCAGTCTCAGTCTTACGTAAAACCAGATTGCGGATGTTTCATTTGAGTGTACACATACATTTGCAACTGCCGGCAGGGACTACTTTTTGGAAGGCTTTTGAGATGAGTTTCAATTACCGGACATTCGTTATCGCACGGAGACTTTTTTGTATGTCCGCATATGTTTAAATGTGTGCATTCTGTGTTACATACTGCTATAATATGTAACTTTGAGTTGCATAAAGTTTAACGTACGTGTTATGTATTGCGTTACATATGCACTCTTTTACGTGTTGTGGCTTACCTATAAGGGTCCGTCTTTCTTCATTTTATTAGCTAATGTATTCTGTAAAGCACTCGTTACTTAAGGGTTAGAATACGTTTCAAATGTACGTATACATGTACATATATAATGGTGGGTGGGTATGAAGAATATAGCAGATTTCTACAAAATCCAAGACAAGAAGATAGAATAAAGAAATATGCGTAAATTTGGTAGTAAGCAAACGTGATGGACTGATACCATGAAGGGAATTCTTCTATTATGTACAGATTTAACCCGACAAAATTTATGAATTCTTATTCCACTTTTTTTGGAAGTCATTTTGGACGAAACGATTGAAGATTTCTATATTAAATTCTTCAGAAAGAAATAATATTTAGCTATACGCTCATTGTCATTCGTTTATTGCCACATAAGACTTTTTGTTAGTTCAGTTTAGCATTTTTTGATACGTATTACGTACGTATAATTTTCCATATAGTGTCACGTACGTTTGTGGTTTTCGTAAAATGCGTATTTTTCTGCGCAGTCTCAGTCTTACGTAAAACCAGATTGCGGATGTTTCATTTGAGTGTACACATACATTTGCAACTGCCGGCAGGGACTACTTTTTGAAAGGTTTTTGAGATGAGTTTCAATTACCGGACATTCGTTATCGCACGGAGACTTTTTTGTATGTCCGCATATGTTTAAATGTGTGCATTCTGTGTTACATACTGCTAAAATATGTAACTTTGAGTTGCATAAAGTTTAACGTACGTGTTATGTTTTGCGTTACATATGCACTCTTTTACGTGTTGTGGCTTACATATAAGGGTCCGTCTTTCTTCATTTTATTAGATAATGTATTCTGGAAAGCACTCGTTACTTAAGGGTTAGAATACGTTTCAAATGTACGTATATATGTACATATATAATGGTGGGTGGGTATGAAGAATATAGCAGATTTCTACAAAATCCAAGACAAGAAGATAGATTAAAGAAATATGCATAAATTTGGTAGTAAGCAAACGTGATGGACTGATACCACGAAGGGAATACTTCTATTATATACAGATTTAACCCGACAAAATTTATGAATTCTTATTCCACTTTTTTTGGAAGTCATTTTGGACGAAACGATTGAAGATTAAATTCTTCAGAAAGAAATAATATTTAGCTATACGCTCATTGTCATTCGTTTATTGCCACATAAGACTTTTAGTTAGTTCAGTTTAGAATTTTTTGATACGTATTACGTACGTATAATTTTCCATATAGTGTCACGTACGTTTGTGGTTTTCGTAAAATGCGTATTTTTCTGCGCAGTCTCAGTCTTACGTAAAACCAGATTGCGGATGTTTCATTTGAGTGTACACATACATTTGCAACTGCCGGCAGGGACTACTTTTTGGAAGGTTTTTGAGATGAGTTTCAATTACCGGACATTCGTTATCGCACGGAGACTTTTTTGTATGTCCGCATATGTTTAAATGTGTGCATTCTGTGTTACATACTGCTATAATATGTAACTTTGAGTTGCATAAAGTTTAACGTACGTGTTATGTATTGCGTTACATATGCACTCTTTTACGTGTTGTGGCTTACCTATAAGGGTCCGTCTTTCTTCATTTTATTAGCTAATGTATTCTGTAAAGCACTCGTTACTTAAGGGTTAGAATACGTTTCAAATGTACGTATATATGTACATATATAATGGTGGGTGGGTATGAAGAATATAGCAGATTTCTACAAAATCCAAGACAATATGATAGAATAAAGAAATATGCATAAATTTGGTAGTAAGCAAACGTGATGGACTGATACCACGAAGGGAATTCTTCTATTATATACAGATTTAACCCGACAAAATTTATGAATTCTTATTCCACTTTTTTTGGAAGTCATTTTGGACGAAACGATTGAAGATTTCTATATTAAATTCTTCAGAAAGAAATAATATTTAGCTATACGCTCATTGTCATTCGTTTATTGCCACATAAGACTTTTAGTTATTTCAGTTTAGCATTTTTTGATACATATTACGTACGTATAATTTTCCATATAGTGTCACGTACGTTTGTGGTTTTCGTAAAATGCGTATTTTTCTGCGCAGTCTCAGTCTTACGTAAAACCAGATTGCGGATGTTTCATTTGAGTGTACACATACATTTGCAACTGCCGGTAGGGACTACTTTTTGGAAGGTTTTTGAGATGAGTTTCAATTACCGGACATTCGTTATCGCACGGAGACTTTTTTGTATGTCCGCATATGTTTAAATGTGTGCATTCTGTGTTACATACTGCTATAATATGTAACTTTGATTTGCATAAAGTTTAACGTACGTGTTATGTATTGCGTTACATATGCACTCTTTTACGTGTTGTGGCTTACCTATAAGGGTCCGTCTTTCTTCATTTTATTAGCTAATGTATTCTGTAAAGCACTCGTTACTTAAGGGTTAGAATACGTTTCAAATGTACGTATACATGTACATATATAATGGTGGGTGGGTATGAAGAATATAGCAGATTTCTACAAAATCCAAGACAAGAAGATAGAATAAAGAAATATGCGTAAATTTGGTAGTAAGCAAACGTGATGGACTGATACCATGAAGGGAATTCTTCTATTATGTACAGATTTAACCCGACAAAGTTTATGAATTCTTATTCCACTTTTTTTGGAAGTCATTTTGGACGAAACGATTGAAGATTTCTATATTAAATTCTTCAGAAAGAAATAATATTTTGCTATACGCTCATTGTCATTCGTTTATTGCCACATAAGACTTTTTGTTAGTTCAGTTTAGCATTTTTTGATACGTATTACGTACGTATAATTTTCCATATAGTGTCACGTACGTTTGTGGTTTTCGTAAAATGCGTATTTTTCTGCGCAGTCTCAGTCTTACGTAAAACCAGATTGCGGATGTTTCATTTGAGTGTACACATACATTTGCAACTGCCGGCAGGGACTACTTTTTGGAAGGCTTTTGAGATGAGTTTCAATTACCGGACATTCGTTATCGCACGGAGACTTTTTTGTATGTCCGCATATGTTTAAATGTGTGCATTCTGTGTTACATACTGCTATAATATGTAACTTTGAGTTGCATAAAGTTTAACGTACGTGTTATGTATTGCATTACATATGCACTCTTTTACGTGTTGTGGCTTACCTATAAGGGTCCGTCTTTCTTCATTTTATTAGCTAATGTATTCTGTAAAGCACTCGTTACTTAAGGGTTAGAATACGTTTCAAATGTACGTATATATGTACATATATAATGGTGGGTGGGTACGAAGAATATAGCAGATTTCTACAAAATCCAAGACAAGAAGATAGAATAAAGAAATATGCATAAATTTGGTAGTAAGCAAACGTGATGGACTGATACCACGAAGGGAAAACTTCTATTATATACAGATTTAACCCGACAAAATTTATGAATTCTTATTCCACTTTTTTTGGAAGTCATTTTGGACGAAACGATTGAAGATTAAATTCTTCAGAAAGAAATAATATTTAGCTATACGCTCATTGTCATTCGTTTATTGCCACATAAGACTTTTAGTTAGTTCAGTTTAGAATTTTTTGATACGTATTACGTACGTATAATTTTCCATATAGTGTCACGTACGTTTGTGGTTTTCGTAAAATGCGTATTTTTCTGCGCAGTCTCAGTCTTACGTAAAACCAGATTGCGGATGTTTCATTTGAGTGTACACATACATTTGCAACTGCCGGCAGGGACTACTTTTTGGAAGGCTTTTGAGATGAGTTTCAATTACCGGACATTCGTTATCGCACGGAGACTTTTTTGTATGTCCGCATATGTTTAAATGTGTGCATTCTGTGTTACATACTGCTATAATATGTAACTTTGAGTTGCATAAAGTTTAACGTACGTGTTATGTATTGCGTTACATATGCACTCTTTTACGTGTTGTGGCTTACCTATAAGGGTACGTCTTTCTTCATTTTATTAGCTAATGTATTCTGTAAAGCACTCGTTACTTAAGGGTTAGAATACGTTTCAAATGTACGTATACATGTACATATATAATGGTGGGTGGGTATGAAGAATATAGCAGATTTCTACAAAATCCAAGACAAGAAGATAGAATAAAGAAATATGCGTAAATTTGGTAGTAAGCAAACGTGATGGACTGATACCATGAAGGGAATTCTTCTATTATGTACAGATTTAACCCGACAAAATTTATGAATTCTTATTCCACTTTTTTTGGAAGTCATTTTGGACGAAACGATTGAAGATTTCTATATTAAATTCTTCAGAAAGAAATAATATTTAGCTATACGCTCATTGTCATTCGTTTATTGCCACATAAGACTTTTTGTTAGTTCAGTTTAGCATTTTTTGATACGTATTACGTACGTATAATTTTCCATATAGTGTCACGTACGTTTGTGGTTTTCGTAAAATGCGTATTTTTCTGCGCAGTCTCAGTCTTACGTAAAACCAGATTGCGGATGTTTCATTTGAGTGTACACATACATTTGCAACTGCCGGCAGGGACTACTTTTTGAAAGGTTTTTGAGATGAGTTTCAATTACCGGACATTCGTTATCGCACGGAGACTTTTTTGTATGTCCGCATATGTTTAAATGTGTGCATTCTGTGTTACATACTGCTATAATATGTAACTTTGAGTTGCATAAAGTTTAACGTACGTGTTATGTTTTGCGTTACATATGCACTCTTTTACGTGTTGTGGCTTACATATAAGGGTCCGTCTTTCTTCATTTTATTAGCTAATGTATTCTGGAAAGCACTCGTTACTTAAGGGTTAGAATACGTTTCAAATGTACGTATATATGTACATATATAATGGTGGGTGGGTATGAAGAATATAGCAGATTTCTACAAAATCCAAGACAAGAAGATAGATTAAAGAAATATGCATAAATTTGGTAGTAAGCAAACGTGATGGACTGATACCACGAAGGGAATACTTCTATTATATACAGATTTAACCCGACAAAATTTATGAATTCTTATTCCACTTTTTTTGGAAGTCATTTTGGACGAAACGATTGAAGATTAAATTCTTCAGAAAGAAATAATATTTAGCTATACGCTCATTGTCATTCGTTTATTGCCACATAAGACTTTTAGTTAGTTCAGTTTAGAATTTTTTGATACGTATTACGTACGTATAATTTTCCATATAGTGTCACGTACGTTTGTGGTTTTCGTAAAATGCGTATTTTTCTGCGCAGTCTCAGTCTTACGTAAAACCAGATTGCGGATGTTTCATTTGAGTGTACACATACATTTGCAACTGCCGGCAGGGACTACTTTTTGGAAGGTTTTTGAGATGAGTTTCAATTACCGGACATTCGTTATCGCACGGAGACTTTTTTGTATGTCCGCATATGTTTAAATGTGTGCATTCTGTGTTACATACTGCTATAATATGTAACTTTGAGTTGCATAAAGTTTAACGTACGTGTTATGTATTGCGTTACATATGCACTCTTTTACGTGTTGTGGCTTACCTATAAGGGTCCGTCTTTCTTCATTTTATTAACTAATGTATTCTGTAAAGCACTCGTTACTTAAGGGTTAGAATACGTTTCAAATGTACGTATATATGTACATATATAATGGTGGGTGTGTATGAAGAATATAGCAGATTTCTACAAAATCCAAGACAAGAAGATAGAATAAAGAAATATGCATAAATTTGGTAGTAAGCAAACGTGATGGACTGATACCATGAAGGGAATTCTTCTATTATGTACAGATTTAACCCGACAAAATTTATGAATTCTTATTCCACTTTTCTTGGAAGTCATTTTGGACGAAACGATTGAAGATTTCTATATTAAATTCTTCAGAAAGATATAATATTTAGCTATACGCTCATTGTCATTCGTTTATTGCCACATAAGACTTTTAGTTATTTCAGTTTAGCATTTTTTGATACATATTACGTACGTATAATTTTCCATATAGTGTCACGTACGTTTGTGGTTTTCGTAAAATGCGTATTTTTCTGCGCAGTCTCAGTCTTACGTAAAACCAGATTGCGGATGTTTCATTTGAGTGTACACATACATTTGCAACTGCCGGTAGGGACTACTTTTTGGAAGGTTTTTGAGATGAGTTTCAATTACCGGACATTCGTTATCGCACGGAGACTTTTTTGTATGTCCGCATATGTTTAAATGTGTGCATTCTGTGTTACATACTGCTATAATATGTAACTTTGAGTTGCATAAAGTTTAACGTACGTGTTATGTATTGCGTTACATATGCACTCTTTTACGTGTTGTGGCTTACCTATAAGGGTCCGTCTTTCTTCATTTTATTAGCTAATGTATTCTGTAAAGCACTCGTTACTTAAGGGTTAGAATACGTTTCAAATGTACGTATATATGTACATATATAATGGTGGGTGGGTATGAAGAATATAGCAGATTTCTACAAAATCCAAGACAATATGATAGAATAAAGAAATATGCATAAATTTGGTAGTAAGCAAACGTGATGGACTGATACCACGAAGGGAATTCTTCTATTATATACAGATTTAACCCGACAAAATTTATGAATTCTTATTCCACTTTTTTTGGAAGTCATTTTGGACGAAACGATTGAAGATTTCTATATTAAATTCTTCAGAAAGAAATAATATTTAGCTATACGCTCATTGTCATTCGTTTATTGCCACATAAGACTTTTAGTTATTTCAGTTTAGCATTTTTTGATACATATTACGTACGTATAATTTTCCATATAGTGTCACGTACGTTTGTGGTTTTCGTAAAATGCGTATTTTTCTGCGCAGTCTCAGTCTTACGTAAAACCAGATTGCGGATGTTTCATTTGAGTGTACACATACATTTGCAACTGCCGGTAGGGACTACTTTTTGGAAGGTTTTTGAGATGAGTTTCAATTACCGGACATTCGTTATCGCACGGAGACTTTTTTGTATGTCCGCATATGTTTAAATGTGTGCATTCTGTGTTACATACTGCTATAATATGTAACTTTGATTTGCATAAAGTTTAACGTACGTGTTATGTATTGCGTTACATATGCACTCTTTTACGTGTTGTGGCTTACCTATAAGGGTCCGTCTTTCTTCATTTTATTAGCTAATGTATTCTGTAAAGCACTCGTTACTTAAGGGTTAGAATACGTTTCAAATGTACGTATACATGTACATATATAATGGTGGGTGGGTATGAAGAATATAGCAGATTTCTACAAAATCCAAGACAAGAAGATAGAATAAAGAAATATGCGTAAATTTGGTAGTAAGCAAACGTGATGGACTGATACCATGAAGGGAATTCTTCTATTATGTACAGATTTAACCCGACAAAATTTTGAATTCTTATTCCACTTTTTTTGGAAGTCATTTTGGACGAAACGATTGAAGATTTCTATATTAAATTCTTCAGAAAGAAATAATATTTAGCTATACGCTCATTGTCATTCGTTTATTGCCACATAAGACTTTTTGTTAGTTCAGTTTAGCATTTTTTGATACGTATTACGTACGTATAATTTTCCATATAGTGTCACGTACGTTTGTGGTTTTCGTAAAATGCGTATTTTTCTGCGCAGTCTCAGTCTTACGTAAAACCAGATTGCGGATGTTTCATTTGAGTGTACACATACATTTGCAACTGCCGGCAGGGACTACTTTTTGGAAGGTTTTTGAGATGAGTTTCAATTACCGGACATTCGTTATCGCACGGAGACTTTTTTGTATGTCCGCATATGTTTAAATGTGTGCATTCTGTGTTACATACTGCTATAATATGTAACTTTGAGTTGCATAAAGTTTAACGTACGTGTTATGTATTGCATTACATATGCACTCTTTTACGTGTTCTGGCTTACCTATAAGGGTCCGTCTTTCTTCATTTTATTAGCTAATGTATTCTGTAAAGCACTCGTTACTTAAGGGTTAGAATACGTTTCAAATGTACGTATATATGTACATATATAATGGTGGGTGGGTACGAAGAATATAGCAGATTTCTACAAAATCCAAGACAAGAAGATAGAATAAAGAAATATGCATAAATTTGGTAGTAAGCAAACGTGATGGACTGATACCACGAAGGGAAAACTTCTATTATATACAGATTTAACCCGACAAAATTTATGAATTCTTATTCCACTTTTTTTGGAAGTCATTTTGGACGAAACGATTGAAGATTAAATTCTTCAGAAAGAAATAATATTTAGCTATACGCTCATTGTCATTCGTTTATTGCCACATAAGACTTTTAGTTAGTTCAGTTTAGAATTTTTTGATACGTATTACGTACGTATAATTTTCCATATAGTGTCACGTACGTTTGTGGTTTTCGTAAAATGCGTATTTTTCTGCGCAGTCTCAGTCTTACGTAAAACCAGATTGCGGATGTTTCATTTGAGTGTACACATACATTTGCAACTGCCGGCAGGGACTACTTTTTGGAAGGCTTTTGAGATGAGTTTCAATTACCGGACATTCGTTATCGCACGGAGACTTTTTTGTATGTCCGCATATGTTTAAATGTGTGCATTCTGTGTTACATACTGCTATAATATGTAACTTTGAGTTGCATAAAGTTTAACGTACGTGTTATGTATTGCGTTACATATGCACTCTTTTACGTGTTGTGGCTTACCTATAAGGGTCCGTCTTTCTTCATTTTATTAGCTAATGTATTCTGTAAAGCACTCGTTACTTAAGGGTTAGAATACGTTTCAAATGTACGTATACATGTACATATATAATGGTGGGTGGGTATGAAGAATATAGCAGATTTCTACAAAATCCAAGACAAGAAGATAGAATAAAGAAATATGCGTAAATTTGGTAGTAAGCAAACGTGATGGACTGATACCATGAAGGGAATTCTTCTATTATGTACAGATTTAACCCGACAAAATTTATGAATTCTTATTCCACTTTTTTTGGAAGTCATTTTGGACGAAACGATTGAAGATTTCTATATTAAATTCTTCAGAAAGAAATAATATTTAGCTATACGCTCATTGTCATTCGTTTATTGCCACATAAGACTTTTTGTTAGTTCAGTTTAGCATTTTTTGATACGTATTACGTACGTATAATTTTCCATATAGTGTCACGTACGTTTGTGGTTTTCGTAAAATGCGTATTTTTCTGCGCAGTCTCAGTCTTACGTAAAACCAGATTGCGGATGTTTCATTTGAGTGTACACATACATTTGCAACTGCCGGCAGGGACTACTTTTTGAAAGGTTTTTGAGATGAGTTTCAATTACCGGACATTCGTTATCGCACGGAGACTTTTTTGTATGTCCGCATATGTTTAAATGTGTGCATTCTGTGTTACATACTGCTATAATATGTAACTTTGAGTTGCATAAAGTTTAACGTACGTGTTATGTTTTGCGTTACATATGCACTCTTTTACGTGTTGTGGCTTACATATAAGGGTCCGTCTTTCTTCATTTTATTAGCTAATGTATTCTGGAAAGCACTCGTTACTTAAGGGTTAGAATACGTTTCAAATGTACGTATATATGTACATATATAATGGTGGGTGGGTATGAAGAATATAGCAGATTTCTACAAAATCCAAGACAAGAAGATAGATTAAAGAAATATGCATAAATTTGGTAGTAAGCAAACGTGATGGACTGATACCACGAAGGGAATACTTCTATTATATACAGATTTAACCCGACAAAATTTATGAATTCTTATTCCACTTTTTTTGGAAGTCATTTTGGACGAAACGATTGAAGATTAAATTCTTCAGAAAGAAATAATATTTAGCTATACGCTCATTGTCATTCGTTTATTGCCACATAAGACTTTTAGTTAGTTCAGTTTAGAATTTTTTTATACGTATTACGTACGTATAATTTTCCATATAGTGTCACGTACGTTTGTGGTTTTCGTAAAATGCGTATTTTTCTGCGCAGTCTCAGTCTTACGTAAAACCAGATTGCGGATGTTTCATTTGAGTGTACACATACATTTGCAACTGCCGGCAGGGACTACTTTTTGGAAGGTTTTTGAGATGAGTTTCAATTACCGGACATTCGTTATCGCACGGAGACTTTTTTGTATGTCCGCATATGTTTAAATGTGTGCATTCTGTGTTACATACTGCTATAATATGTAACTTTGAGTTGCATAAAGTTTAACGTACGTGTTATGTATTGCGTTACATATGCACTCTTTTACGTGTTGTGGCTTACCTATAAGGGTCCGTCTTTCTTCATTTTATTAACTAATGTATTCTGTAAAGCACTCGTTACTTAAGGGTTAGAATACGTTTCAAATGTACGTATATATGTACATATATAATGGTGGGTGGGTATGAAGAATATAGCAGATTTCTACAAAATCCAAGACAAGAAGATAGAATAAAGAAATATGCATAAATTTGGTAGTAAGCAAACGTGATGGACTGATACCATGAAGGGAATTCTTCTATTATGTACAGATTTAACCCGACAAAATTTATGAATTCTTATTCCACTTTTTTTGGAAGTCATTTTGGACGAAACGATTGAAGATTTCTATATTAAATTCTTCAGAAAGATATAATATTTAGCTATACGCTCATTGTCATTCGTTTATTGCCACATAAGACTTTTAGTTATTTCAGTTTAGCATTTTTTGATACATATTACGTACGTATAATTTTCCATATAGTGTCACGTACGTTTGTGGTTTTCGTAAAATGCGTATTTTTCTGCGCAGTCTCAGTCTTACGTAAAACCAGATTGCGGATGTTTCATTTGAGTGTACACATACATTTGCAACTGCCGGTAGGGACTACTTTTTGGAAGGTTTTTGAGATGAGTTTCAATTACCGGACATTCGTTATCGCACGGAGACTTTTTTGTATGTCCGCATATGTTTAAATGTGTGCATTCTGTGTTACATACTGCTATAATATGTAACTTTGATTTGCATAAAGTTTAACGTACGTGTTATGTATTGCGTTACATATGCACTCTTTTACGTGTTGTGGCTTACCTATAAGGGTCCGTCTTTCTTCATTTTATTAGCTAATGTATTCTGTAAAGCACTCGTTACTTAAGGGTTAGAATACGTTTCAAATGTACGTATATATGTGCATATATAATGGTGGGTGGGTATGAAGAATATAGCAGATTTCTACAAAATCCAAGACAAGAAGATAGAATAAAGAAATATGCATAAATTTGGTAGTAAGCAAACGTGATGGACTGATACCACGAAGGGAATTCTTCTATTATATACAGATTTAACCCGACAAAATTTATGAATTCTTATTCCACTTTTTTTGGAAGTCATTTTGGACGAAACGATTGAAGATTAAATTCTTCAGAAAGAAATAATATTTAGCTATACGCTCATTGTCATTCGTTTATTGCCACGTAAGACATTTAGTTAGTTCAGTTTAGAATTTTTTGATACGTATTACGTACGTATAATTTTACATATAGTGTCACGTACGTTTGTGGTTTTCGTAAAATGCGTATTTTTCTGCGCAGTCTCAGTCTTACATAAAACCAGATTGCGGATGTTTCATTTGAGTGTACACATACATTTGCAACTGCCGGCAGGGACTACTTTTTGGAAGGTTTTTGAGATGAGTTTCAATTACCGGACATTCGTTATCGCACGGAGACTTTTTTGTATGTCCGCATATGTTTAAATGTGTGCATTCTGTGTTACATACTGCTATAATATGTAACTTTGAGTTGCATAAAGTTTAACGTACGTGTTATGTATTGCGTTACATATGCACTCTTTTACGTGTTGTGGCTTACCTATAAGGGTCCGTCTTTCTTCATTTTATTAGCTAATGTATTCTGTAAAGCACTCGTTACTTAAGGGTTAGAATACGTTTCAAATGTACGTATATATGTACATATATAATGGTGGGTGGGTATGAAGAATATAGCAGATTTCTACAAAATCCAAGACAAGAAGATAGAATAAAGAAATATGCATAAATTTGGTAGTAAGCAAACGTGATGGACTGATACCATGAAGGGAATTCTTCTATTGTGTACAGATTTAACCCGACAAAATTTATGAATTCTTATTCCACTTTTTTTGGAAGTCATTTTGGACGAAACGATTGAAGATTTCTATATTAAATTCTTCAGAAAGAAATAATATTTAGCTATACACTCATTGTCATTCGTTTATTGCCACATAAGACTTTTAGTTAGTTCAGTTTAGCATTTTTTTATACATATTACGTACGTATAATTTTCCATATAGTGTCACGTACGTTTGTGGTTTTCGTAAAATGCGTATTTTTCTGCGCAGTCTCAGTCTTACGTAAAACCAGATTGCGGATGTTTCATTTGAGTGTACACATACATTTGCAACTGCCGGCAGGGACTACTTTTTGGAAGGTTTTTGAGATGAGTTTCAATTACCGGACATTCGTTATCGCACGGAGACTTTTTTGTATGTCCGCATATGTTTAAATGTGTGCATTCTGTGTTACATACTGCTATAATATGTAACTTTGAGTTGCATAAAGTTTAACGTACGTGTTATGTATTGCGTTACATATGCACTCTTTTACGTGTTGTGGCTTACCTATAAGGGTCCGTCTTTCTTCATTTTATTAGCTAATGTATTCTGTAAAGCACTCGTTACTTAAGGGTTAGAATACGTTTCAAATGTACGTATATATGTACATATATAATGGTGGGTGGGTATGAAGAATATAGCAGATTTCTACAAAATCCAAGACAATATGATAGAATAAAGAAATATGCATAAATTTGGTAGTAAGCAAACGTGATGGACTGATACCACGAAGGGAATTCTTCTATTATATACAGATTTAACCCGACAAAATTTATGAATTCTTATTCCACTTTTTTTGGAAGTCATTTTGGACGAAACGATTGAAGATTTCTATATTAAATTCTTCAGAAAGAAATAATATTTAGCTATACGCTCATTGTCATTCGTTTATTGCCACATAAGACTTTTTGTTAGTTCAGTTTAGCATTTTTTGATACGTATTACGTACGTATAATTTTCCATATAGTGTCACGTACGTTTGTGGTTTTCGTAAAATGCGTATTTTTCTGCGCAGTCTCAGTCTTACGTAAAACCAGATTGCGGATGTTTCATTTGAGTGTACACATACATTTGCAACTGCCGGCAGGGACTACTTTTTGGAAGGTTTTTGAGATGAGTTTCAATTACCGGACATTCGTTATCGCACGGAGACTTTTTTGTATGTCCGCATATGTTTAAATGTGTGCATTCTGTGTTACATACTGCTATAATATGTAACTTTGAGTTGCATAAAGTTTAACGTACGTGTTATGTATTGCGTTACATATGCACTCTTTTACGTGTTGTGGCTTACCTATAAGGGTCCGTCTTTCTTCATTTTATTAGCTAATGTATTCTGTAAAGCACTCGTTACTTAAGGGTTAGAATACGTTTCAAATGTACGTATATATGTACATATATAATGGTGGGTGGGTATGAAGAATATAGCAGATTTCTACAAAATCCAAGACAAGAAGATAGAATAAAGAAATATGCATAAATTTGGTAGTAAGCAAACGTGATGGACTGATACCATGAAGGGAATTCTTCTATTATGTACAGATTTAACCCGACAAAATTTATGAATTCTTATTCCACTTTTTTGGAAGTCATTTTGGACGAAACGATTGAAGATTTCTATATTAAATTCTTCAGAAAGAAATAATATTTAGCTATACGCTCATTGTCATTCGTTTATTGCCACATAAGACTTTTAGTTATTTCAGTTTAGCATTTTTTGATACATATTACGTACGTATAATTTTCCATATAGTGTCACGTACGTTTGTGGTTTTCGTAAAATGCGTATTTTTCTGCGCAGTCTCAGTCTTACTTAAAACCAGATTGCGGATGTTTCATTTGAGTGTACACATACATTTGCAACTGCCGGTAGGGACTACTTTTTGGAAGGTTTTTGAGATGAGTTTCAATTACCGGACATTCGTTATCGCGCGGAGACTTTTTTGTATGTCCGCATATGTTTAAATGTGTGCATTCTGTGTTACATACTGCTATAATATGTAACTTTGAGTTGCATAAAGTTTAACGTACGTGTTATGTATTGCGTTACATATGCACTCTTTTACGTGTTGTGGCTTACCTATAAGGGTCCGTCTTTCTTCATTTTATTAGCTAATGTATTCTGTAAAGCACTCGTTACTTAAGGGTTAGAATACGTTTCAAATGTACGTATATATGTACATATATAATGGTGGGTGTGTATGAAGAATATAGCAGATTTCTACAAAATCCTAGACAAGAAGATAGAATAAAGAAATATGCATAAATTTGGTAGAAAGCAAACGTGATGGACTGATACCACGAAGGGAATTCTTCTATTATATACAGATTTAACCCGACAAAATTTATGAATTCTTATTCCACTTTTTTTGGAAGTCATTTTGGACGAAACGATTGAAGATTAAATTCTTCAGAAAGAAATAATATTTAGCTATACGCTCATTGTCATTCGTTTATTGCCACATAAGACATTTAGTTAGTTCAGTTTAGAATTTTTTGATACGTATTACGTACGTATAATTTTACATATAGTGTCACGTACGTTTGTGGTTTTCGTAAAATGCGTATTTTTCTGCGCAGTCTCAGTCTTACATAAAACCAGATTGCGGATGTTTCATTTGAGTGTACACATACATTTGCAACTGCCGGCAGGGACTACTTTTTGGAAGGTTTTTGAGATGAGTTTCAATTACCGGACATTCGTTATCGCACGGAGACTTTTTTGTATGTCCGCATATGTTTAAATGTGTGCATTCTGTGTTACATACTGCTATAATATGTAACTTTGAGTTGCATAAAGTTTAACGTACGTGTTATGTATTGCGTTACATATGCACTCTTTTACGTGTTGTGGCTTACCTATAAGGGTCCGTCTTTCTTCATTTTATTAGCTAATGTATTCTGTAAAGCACTCGTTACTTAAGGGTTAGAATACGTTTCAAATGTACGTATATATGTACATATATAATGGTGGGTGGGTATGAAGTCTATAGCAGATTTCTACAAAATACAAGACAAGAAGATAGAATAAAGAAATATGCATAAATTTGGTAGTAAGCAAACGTGATGGACTGATACCATGAAGGGAATTCTTCTATTATGTACAGATTTAACCCGACAAAATTTATGAATTCTTATTCCACTTTTTTTGGAAGTCATTTTGGACGAAACGATTGAAGATTTCTATATTAAATTCTTCAGAAAGAAATAATATTTAGCTATACGCTCATTGTCATTCGTTTATTGCCAAATAAGACTTTTAGTTATTTCAGTTTAGCATTTTTTGATACATATTACGTACGTATAATTTTCCATATAGTGTCACGTACGTTTGTGGTTTTCGTAAAATGCGTATTTTTTTGCGCAGTCTCAGTCTTACGTAAAACCAGATTGCGGATGTTTCATTTGAGTGTACACATACATTTGCAACTGCCGCAGGGACTACTTTTTGGAAGGTTTTTGAGATGAGTTTCAATTACCGGACATTCGTTATCGCACGTAGACTTTTTTGTATGTCCGCATATGTTTAAATGTGTGCATTCTGTGTTACATACTGCTATAATATGTAACTTTGAGTTGCATAAATTTTAACGTACGTGTTATGTATTGCGTTACATATGCACTCTTTTACGTGTTGTGGCTTACCTATAAGGGTCCGTCTTTCTTCATTTTATTAGCTAATGTATTCTGTAAAGCACTCGTTACTTAAGGGTTAGAATACGTTTCAAATGTACGTATATATGTACATATATAATGGTGGGTGGGTATGAAGAATATAGCAGATTTCTACAAAATCCAAGACAAGAAGATAGAATAAAGAAATATGCATAAATTTGGTAGTAAGCAAACGTGATGGACTGATACCACGAAGGGAATTCTTCTATTATATACAGATTTAACCCGACAAAATTTATGAATTCTTATTCCACTTTTTTTGGAAGTCATTTTGGACGAAACGATTGAAGATTAAATTCTTCAGAAAGAAATAATATTTAGCTATACGCTCATTGTCATTCGTTTATTGCCACATAAGACTTTTAGTTAGTTCAGTTTAGAATTTTTTGATACGTATTACGTACGTATAATTTTACATATAGTGTCACGTACATTTGTGGTTTTCGTAAAATGCGTATTTTTCTGCGCAGTCTCAGTCTTACGTAAAACCAGATTGCGGATGTGTCATTTGAGTGTACACATACATTTGCAACTGCCGGCAGGGACTACTTTTTGGAAGGTTTTTGAGATGAGTTTCAATTACCGGACATTCGTTATCGCACGGAGACTTTTTTGTATGTCCGCATATGTTTAAATGTGTGCATTCTGTGTTACATACTGCTATAATATGTAACTTTGAGTTGCATAAAGTTTAACGTACGTGTTATGTATTGCGTTACATATGCACTCTTTTACGTGTTGTGGCTTACCTATAAGGGTCCGTCTTTCTTCATTTTATTAGCTAATGTATTCTGTAAAGCGCTCGTTACTTAAGGGTTAGAATACGTTTCAAATGTACGTATATAATGTACATATATAACGGTGGGTGGGTATGAAGAATATAGCAGATTTCTACAAAATCCAAGACAAGAAGATAGAATAAAGAAATATGCATAAATTTGTTAGTAAGCAAACGTGATGGACTGATACCACGAAGGGAATTCTTCTATTATATACAGATTTACCCGTCAAAATTTATGAATTCTTATTCCACTTTTTTACGATGTCATTTTGGACGAAACGATTGAAGATTAAATTCTCCAGAAAGAAATAATATTTAGCTATACGCTCATTGTCATTCGTTTATTGCCACATAAGACTTTTAGTTAGTTCAGTTTAGCATTTTTTGATACATATTACGTACGTATAATTTTCCATATAGTGTCACGTACGTTTGTGGTTTTCGTAAAATGCGTATTTTTCTGCGCAGTCTCAGTCTTACGTAAAACCAGATTGCGGATGTTTCATTTGAGTGTACACATACATTTGCAACTGCCGGAAGGGACTACTTTTTGGAAGGTTTTTGAGATGAGTTTCAATTACCGGACATTCGTTATTGCACGAAGCCTTTTTTGTATGTCCGCATATGTTTAAATGTGTGCATTCTGTGTTACATACTGCTATAATATGTAACTTTGAGTTGCATAAAGTTTAACGTACGTGTTATGTATTGCGTTACATATGCACTCTTTTACGTGTTGTGGCTTACCTATAAGGGTCCGTCTTTCTTCATTTTATTAGCTAATGTATTCTGTAAAGCACTCGTTACTTAAGGGTTAGAACACGTTTCAAATGTACGTATATATGTACATATATAACGGTGGGTGGGTATGAAGACTATAGCAGATTTCTACAAAATACAAGACAAGAAGATAGAATAAAGAAATATGCATAAATTTGGTAGTAAGCAAACGTGATGGACTGATACCATGAAGGGAATTCTTCTATTATGTACAGATTTAACCCGACAAAATTTATGAATTCTTATTCCACTTTTTTTGGAAGTCATTTTGGACGAAACGATTGAAGATTTCTATATTAAATTCTTCAGAAAGAAATAATATTTAGCTATACGCTCATTGTCATTCGTTTATTGCCACATAAGACTTTTAGTTAGTTCAGTTTAGCATTTTTTGATACATATTACGTACGTATAATTTTCCATATAGTGTCACGTACGTTTGTGGTTTTCGTAAAATGCGTATTTTTCTGCGCAGTCTCAGTCTTACGTAAAACCAGATTGCGGATGTTTCATTTGAGTGTACACATACATTTGCAACTGCCGGCAGGGACAACTTTTTGGAAGGTTTTTGAGATGAGTTTCAATTACCGGACATTCGTTATCGCACGGAGACTTTTTTGTATGTCCGCATATGTTTAAATGTGTGCATTCTGTGTTACATACTGCTATAATATGTAACTTTGAGTTGCATAAAGTTTAACGTACGTGTTATGTATTGCGTTACATATGCACTCTTTTACGTGTTGTGGCTTACCTATAAGGGTCCGTCATTCTTCATTTTATTAGCTAATGTATTCTCTAAAGCACTCGTTACTTAAGGGTTAGAATACGTTTCAAATGTACGTATATATGTACATATATAATGGTGGGTGGGTATGAAGAATATAGCAGATTTCTACAAAATCCAAGACAAGAAGATAGAATAAAGAAATATGCATAAATTTGGTAGTAAGCAAACGTGATGGACTGATACCATGAAGGGAATTCTTCTATTATGTACAGATTTAACCCGACAAAATTTATGAATTCTTATTCCACTTTTTTTGGAAGTCATTTTGGACGAAACGATTGAAGATTTCTATATTAAATTCTTCAGAAAGAAATAATATTTAGCTATACGCTCATTGTCATTCGTTTATTGCCAAATAAGACTTTTAGTTATTTCAGTTTAGCATTTTTTGATACATATTACGTACGTATAATTTTCCATATAGTGTCACGTACGTTTGTGGTTTTCGTAAAATGCGTATTTTTTTGCGCAGTCTCAGTCTTACGTAAAACCAGATTGCGGATGTTTCATTTGCGTGTACACATACATTTGCAACTGCCGGCAGGGACTACTTTTTGGAAGGTTTTTGAGATGAGTTTCAATTACCGGACATTCGTTATCGCACGGAGACTTTTTTGTATGTCCGCATATGTTTAAATGTGTGCATTCTGTGTTACATACTGCTATAATATGTAACTTTGAGTTGCATAAAGTTTAACGTACGTGTTATGTATTGCGTTACATATGCACACTTTTACGTGTTGTGGCTTACCTATAAGGGTCCGTCTTTCTTCATTTTATTAGCTAATGTATTCTGTAAAGCACTCGTTACTTAAGGGTTAGAATACGTTTCAAATGTACGTATATATATACATATATAATGGTGGGTGGGTATGAAGAATATAGCAGATTTCTACAAAATCCAAGACAAGAAGATAGAATAAAGAAATATGCATAAATTTGGTAGTAAGCAAACGTGATGGACTGATACCACGAAGGGAATTCTTCTATTATATACAGATTTAACCCGACAAAATTTATGAATTCTTATTCCACTTTTTTTGGAAGTCATTTTGGACGAAACGATTGAAGATTAAATTCTTCAGAAAGAAATAATATTTAGCTATACGCTCCCTGTCATTAGTTTATTGCCACATAAGACTTTTAGTTAGTTCAGTTTAGAATTTTTTGATACGTATTACGTACGTATAATTTTCCATATAGTGTCTCGTACGTTTGTGGTTTTCGTAAAATGCGTATTTTTCTGCGCAGTCTCAGTCTTACGTAAAACCAGATTGCGGATGTTTCATTTGAGTGTACACATACATTTGCAACTGCCGGCAGGGACTACTTTTCTGAAGGTTTTTGAGATGAGTTTCAATTACCGGACATTCGTTATCGCACGGAGACTTTTTTGTATGTCCGCATATGTTTAAATGTGTGCATTCTGTGTTACATACTGCTATAATATGTAACTTTGAGTTGCATAAAGTTTAACGTACGTGTTATGTATTGCGTTACATATGCACTCTTTTACGTGTTGTGGCTTACCTATAAGGGTCCGTCTTTCTTCATTTTATTAGCTAATGTATTCTGTAAAGCACTCGTTACTTAAGGGTTAGAATACGTTTCAAATGTACGTATATATGTACATATATAATGGTGGGTGGGTATGAAGAATATAGCAGATTTCTACAAAATCCAAGACAAGAAGATAGAATAAAGAAATATGCATAAATTTGGTAGTAAGCAAACGTGATGGACTGATACCACGAAGGGAATTCTTCTATTATATACAGATTTAACCCGACAAAATTTATGAATTCTTATTCTACTTTTTTTGGAAGTCATTTTGGACGAAACGATTGAAGATTAAATTCTTCAGAAAGAAATAATATTTAGCTATACGCTCATTGTCATTCGTTTATTGCCACATAAGACTTTTAGTTAGTTCAGTTTAGAATTTTTTGATACGTATTACGTACGTATAATTTTACATATAGTGTCACGTACATTTGTGGTTTTCGTAAAATGCGTATTTTTCTGCGCAGTCTCAGTCTTACGTAAAACCAGATTGCGGATGTTTCATTTCAGTGTACACATACATTTGCAACTGCCGGCAGGGACTACTTTTTGGAAGGTTTTTGAGATGAGTTTCAATTACCGGACATTCGTTATCGCACGGAGACTTTTTTGTATGTCCGCATATGTTTAAATGTGTGCATCCTGTGTTACATACTGCTATAATATGTAACTTTGAGTTGCATAAAGTTTAACGTACGTGTTATGTATTGCGTTACATATGCACTCTTTTACGTGTTGTGGCTTACCTATAAGGGTCCGTCTTTCTTCATTTTATTAGCTAATGTATTCTGTAAAGCACTCGTTACTTAAGGGTTAGAATACGTTTCAAATGTACGTATATAATGTACATATATAACGGTGGGTGGGTATGAAGAATATAGCAGATTTCTACAAAATCCAAGACAAGAAGATAGAATAAAGAAATATGCATAAATTTGTTAGTAAGCAAACGTGATGGACTGATACCACGAAGGGAATTCTTCTATTACATACAGATTTAACCAGACAAAATTTATGAATTCTTATTCCACTTTTTTACGATGTCATTTTGGACGAAACGATTGAAGATTAAATTCTCCAGAAAGAAATAATATTTAGCTATACGCTCATTGTCATTCGTTTATTGCCACATAAGACTTTTAGTTAGTTCAGTTTAGCATTTTTTGATACATATTACGTACGTATAATTTTCCATATAGTGTCACGTACGTTTGTGGTTTTCGTAAAATGCGTATTTTTCTGCGCAGTCTCAGTCTTACGTAAAACCAGATTGCGGATGTTTCATTTGAGTGTACACATACATTTGCAACTGCCGGCAGGGACTACTTTTTGGAAG
This sequence comes from Maratus speciosus, assembly GCA_963932465.1. NCBI lineage: Eukaryota > Metazoa > Arthropoda > Arachnida > Araneae > Salticidae > Maratus > Maratus speciosus. Next base: position 128,929,909 of record OZ010789.1, on the reverse strand, counting down.
GTTTTTGAGATGAGTTTCAATTACCGGACATTCGTTACTGCACGAAGCCTTTTTTGTATGTCCGCATATGTTTAAATGTGTGCATTCTGTGTTACATACTGCTATAATATGTAACTTTGAGTTGCATAAAGTTTCACGTACGTGTTATGTATTGCGTTACATATGCACTCTTTTACGTGTTGTGGCTTACCTATAAGGGTCCGTCTTTCTTCATTTTATTAGCTAATGTATTCTGTAAAGCGCTCGTTACTTAAGGGTTAGAATACGTTTCAAATGTACGTATATAATGTACATATATAATGGTGGGTGGGTATGAAGAATATAGCAGATTTCTACAAAATCCAAGACAAGAAGATAGAATAAAGAAATATGCATAAATTTGTTAGTAAGCAAACGTGATGGACTGATACCACGAAGGGAATTCTTCTATTATATACAGATTTAACCCGACAAATTTTATGAATTCTTATTCCACTTTTTTTGGAAGTCATTTTGGACGAAACGATTGAAGATTAAATTCTTCAGAAAGAAATAATATTTAGCTATACGCTCATTGTCATTCGTTTATTGCCACATAAGACTTTTAGTTAGTTCAGTTTAGAATTTTTTGATACGTATTACGTACGTAAAATTTTCCATATAGTGTCACGTACGTTTGTGGTTTTCGTAAAATGCGTATTTTTCTGCGCAGTCTCAGTCTTACGTAAAACCAGATTGCAGATGTTTCATTTGAGTGTACACATACATTTGCAACTGCCGGCAGGGACTACTTTTTGGAAGGTTTTTGAGATGAGTTTCAATTACCGGACATTCGTTATCGCACGGAGACTTTTTTGTATGTCCGCATATGTTTAAATGTGTGCATTCTGTGTTACATACTGCTATAATATGTAACTTTGAGTTGCATAAAGTTTAACGACCGTGTTATGTTTTGCGTTACATATGCACTCTTTTACGTGTTGTGGCTTACCTATAAGGGTCCGTCTTTCTTCATTTTATTAGCTAATGTACTCTGTAAAGCGCTCGTTACTTAAGGGTTAGCGTAATTTTCAAAAGTACGCATATATGTACATATATAATGGTGGGTGGGTATGAAGAATAAAGCAGATTTCTACAAAATCCAAGACAAGAAGATAGAACAAAAAAATATGCATACGTTTGGTAGTAAGCAAAAGTGGTGGACTGATACCATGAAGGGAATTCTTCTATTATGTACAGATTTAACCCGACAAAATTTATGAATTCTTATTCCACGTTTTTTGGAAGTCATTTTGGACGAAACGATTGAAGATTAAATTCTTCAGAAAGAAATAATATTTAGCTATACGCTCATTGTCATTCGTTTATTGCCACATAAGACTTTTAGTTAGTTCAGTTTAGAATTTTTTGATACGTATTACGTACGTATAATTTTCCATATAGTGTCACGTACGTTTGTGGTTTTCGTAAAATGCGTATTTTTCTGCGCAGTCTCAGTCTTACGTAAAACCAGATTGCGGATGTTTCATTTGAGTGTACACATACATTTGCAACTGCCGGCAGGGACTACTTTTTGGAAGGTTTTTGAGATGAGTTTCAATTACCGGACATTCGTTATCGCACGGAGACTTTTTTGTATGTCCGCATATGTTTAAATGTGTGCATTCTGTGTTACATACTGCTATAATATGTAACTTTGAGTTGCATAAAGTTTAACGTACGTGTTATGTATTGCGTTACATATGCACTCTTTTACGTGTTGTGGCTTACCTATAAGGGTCGGTCTTTCTTCATTTTATTAGCTAATGTATTCTGTAAAGCACTCGTTACTTAAGGGTTAGAATACGTTTCAAATGTACGTATATAATGTACATATATAATGGTGGGTGGGTATGAAGAATATAGCAGATTTCTACAAAATCCAAGACAAGAAGATAGAATAAAGAAATATGCATAAATTTGGTAGTAAGCAAACGTGATGGACTGATACCATGAAGGGAATTCTTCTATTATGTACAGATTTAACCCGACAAAATTTATGAATTCTTATTCCACTTTTTTTGGAAGTCATTTTGGACGAAACGATTGAAGATTTCTATATTAAATTCTTCAGAAAGAAATAATATTTAGCTATACGCTCATTGTCATTCGTTTATTGCCACATAAGACTTTTAGTTAGTTCAGTTTAGCATTTTTTGATACATATTACGTACGTATAATTTTCCATATAGTGTCACGTACGTTTGTGGTTTTCGTAAAATGCGTATTTTTCTGCGCAGTCTCAGTCTTACGTAAAACCAGATTGCGGATGTTTCATTTGAGTGTACACATACATTTGCAACTGCCGGCAGGGACTACTTTTTGGAAGGTTTTTGAGATGAGTTTCAATTACCGGACATTCGTTATCGCACGAAGCCTTTTTTGTATGTCCGCATATGTTTAAATGTGTGCATTCTGTGTTGCATACTGCTATAATATGTAACGTTGAGTTGCATAAAGTTTTACGTACGTGTTATGTATTGCGTTACATATGCACTCTTTTACGTGTTGTGGCTTACCTATAAGGGTCCGTCTTTCTTCATTTTATTAGCTAATGTATTCTGTAAAGCGCTCGTTACTTAAGGGTTAGAATACGTTTCAAATGTACGTATATAATGTACATATATAATGGTGGGTGGGTATGAAGAATATAGCAGATTTCTACAAAATCCAAGACAAGAAGATAGAATAAAGAAATATGCATAAATTTGTTAGTAAGCAAACGTGATGGACTGATACCACGAAGGGAATTCTTCTATTATATACAGATTTAACCCGACAAAATTTTTGAATTCTTATTCCACTTTTTTTGGAAGTCATTTTGGACGAAACGATTGAAGATTAAATTCTTCCGAAAGAAATAATATTTAGCTATACGCTCATTGTCATTCGTTTATTGCCACACAAGACTTTTAGTTAGTTCTGTTTAGAATTTTTTGATACGTATTACGTACGTAAAATTTTCCATATAGTGTCACGTACGTTTGTGGTTTTCGTAAAATGCGTATTTTTCTGCGCAGTCTCAGTCTTACGTAAAACCAGATTGCGGATGTTTCATTTGAGTGTACACATACATTTGCAACTGCCGGCAGGGACTACTTTTTGGAAGGTTTTTGAGATGAGTTTCAATTACCGGACATTCGTTATCGCACGGAGACTTTTTTGTATGTCCGCATATGTTTAAATGTGTGCATTCTGTGTTACATACTGCTATAATATGTAACTTTGAGTTGCATAAAGTTTAACGTACGTGTTATGTATTGCGTTACATATGCACTCTTTTACGTGTTGTGGCTTACCTATAAGGGTCCGTCTTTCTTCATTTTATTAGCTAATGTATTCTGTAAAGCACTCGTTACTTAAGGGTTAGAATACGTTTCAAATGTACGTATATAATGTACATATATAATGGTGGGTGGGTATGAAGAATATAGCAGATTTCTACAAAATCCAAGACAAGAAGATAGAATAAAGAAATATGCATAAATTTGGTAGTAAGCAAACGTGATGGACTGATACCATGAAGGGAATTCTTCTATTATGTACAGATTTAACCCGACAAAATTTATGAATTCTTATTCCACTTTTTTTGGAAGTCATTTTGGACGAAACGATTGAAGATTTCTATATTAAATTCTTCAGAAAGAAATAATATTTAGCTATACGCTCATTGTCATTCGTTTATTGCCAAATAAGAATTTTAGTTAGTTCAGTTTAGCATTTTTTGATACGTATTACGTACGTATAATTTTCCATATAGTGTCACGTACGTTTGTGGTTTTCGTAAAATGCGTATTTTTCTGCGCAGTCTCAGTCTTACGTAAAACCAGATTGCAGATGTTTCATTTGAGTGTACACATACATTTGCAACTGCCGGCAGGGACTACTTTTTGGAAGGTTTTTGAGATGAGTTTCAATTACCGGACATTCGTTATCGCACGAAGCCTTTTTTGTATGTCCGCATATGTTTCAATGTGTGCATTCTGTGTTACATACTGCTATAATATGTAACTTTGAGTTGCATAAAGTTTTACATAAGTGTTATGTATTGCGTTACATATGCACTCTTTTACGTGTTGTGGCTTACCTATAAGGGTCCGTCTTTCTTCATTTTATTAGCTAATGTACTCTGTAAAGCGCTCGTTACTTAAGGGTTAGCGTAATTTTCAAAAGTACGCATATATGTACATATATAATGGTGGGTGGATATGAAGAATATAGCAGATTTCTACAAAATCCAAGACAAGAAGATAGAACAAAAAAATATGCATACGTTTGGTAGTAAGCAAAAGTGGTGGACTGATACCATGAAGGGAATTCTTCTATTATGTACAGATTTAACCCGACAAAATTTATGAATTCTTATTCCACTTTTTTTGGAAGTCATTTTGGACGAAACGATTGAAGATTTCTATATTAAATTCTTCAGAAAGAAATAATATTTAGCTATACGCTCATTGTCATTCGTTTATTGCCACATAAGACTTTTAGTTAGTTCAGTTTAGCATTTTTTGATACGTATTACGTACGTATAATTTTCCATATAGTGTCACGTACGTTTGTGGTTTTCGTAAAATGCGTATTTTTCTGCGCAGTCTCAGTCTTACGTAAAACCAGATTGCGGATGTTTCATTTGAGTGTACACATACATTTGCAACTGCCGGCAGGGACTACTTTTTGGAAGGTTTTTGAGATGAGTTTCAATTACCGGACATTCGTTATCGCACGGAGACTTTTTTGTATGTCCGCATATGTTTAAATGTGTGCATTCTGTGTTACATACTGCTATAATATGTAACTTTGAGTTGCATAAAGTTTAACGTACGTGTTATGTATTGCGTTACATATGCACTCCTTTACGTGTTGTGGCTTACCTATAAGTGTCCGTCTTTCTTCATTTTATTAGCTAATGTATTCTGTAAAGCACTCGTTACTTAAGGGTTAGAATACGTTTCAAATGTACGTATATAATGTACATATATAATGGTGGGTGGGTATGAAGAATATAGCAGATTTCTACAAAATCCAAGACAAGAAGATAGAATAAAGAAATATGCATAAATTTGGTAGTTAGCAAACGTGATGGACTGATACAATGAAGGGAATTCTTCTATTATGTACAGATTTAACCAGACAAAATTTATGAATTCTTATTCCAGTTTTTTTGGAAGTCATTTTGGACGAAACGATTGAAGATTTCTATATTAAATTCTTCAGAAAGAAATAATACTTAGCTATACGCTCATTGTCATTCGTTTATTGCCACATAAGACTTTTAGTTAGTTCGGTTTAGCATTTTTTGATACATATTACGTACGTATAATTTTCCATATAGTGTCAGGTACGTTTGTGGTTTTCGTAAAATGCATATTTTTCTGCGCAGTCTCAGTCTTACGTAAAACCAGATTGCAGATGTTTCATTTGAGTGTACACATACATTTGCAACTGCCGGAAAGGACTACTTTTTGGAAGGTTTTTGAGATGAGTTTCAATTACCGGACATTCGTTATCGCACGGAGACTTTTTTGTATGTCCGCATATGTTTAAATGTGTGCATTCTGTGTTACATACTGCTATAATATGTAACTTTGAGTTGCATAAAGTTTAACGTACGTGTTATGTATTGCGTTACATATGCACTTTTTTACGTGTTGTGGCTTACCTATAAGGGTCCGTCTTTCTTCATTTTATTAGCTAATGTATTCTGTAAAGCACTCGTTACTTAAGGGTCAGAATACGTTTCAAATGTACGTATATAATGTACATATATAATGGTGGGTGGGTATGAAGAATATAGCAGATTTCTACAAAATCCAAGACAAGAAGATAGAATAAAGAAATATGCATAAATTTGGTAGTTAGCAAACGTGATGGACTGATACCATGAAGGGAATTCTTCTATTATGTACAGATTTAACCCGACAAAATTTATGAATTCTTATTCCACTTTTTTGGAAGTCATTTTGGACGAAACGATTGAAGATTTTTATATTAAATTCTTCAGAAAGAAATAATATTTAGCTATACGCTCATTGTCATTCGTTTATTGCCACATAAGACTTTTAGTTAGTTCAGTTTAGCATTTTTTGATACATATTACGTACGTATAATTTTCCATATAGTGTCACGTACGTTTGTGGTTTTCGTAAAATGCGTATTTTTCTGCACAGTCTCAGTCTTACGTAATACCATATTGCGGATGTTTCATTTGAGTGTACACATACATTTGCAACTGCCGGCAGGGACTACTTTTTGGAAGGTTTTTGAGATGAGTTTCAATTACCGGACATTCGTTATCGCACGAAGCCTTTTTTGTATGTCCGCATATGTTTAAATGTGTGCATTCTGTATTACATACTGCTATAATATGTAACTTTGAGTTGCATAAAGTTTTACTTACGTGTTATGTATTGCGTTACATATGCACTCTTTTACGTGTTGTGGCTTACCTATAAGGGTCCGTCTTTCTTCATTTTATTAGCTAATGTACTCTGTAAAGCGCTCGTTACTTAAGGGTTAGCGTAATTTTCAAAAGTACGCATATATGTACATATATAATGGTGGGTGGGTATGAAGAATAAAGCAGATTTCTACAAAATCCAAGACAAGAAGATAGAACAAAAAAATATGCATAAATTTGGTAGTAAGCAAACGTGATGGACTGATACCACGAAGGGAATTCTTCTATTATATACAGATTTAACCCGACAAAATTTATTAATTCTTATTCCACTTTTTTTTGGAAGTCATTTTGGACGAAACGATTGAAGATTAAATTCTTCAGAAAGAAATAATATTTAGCTATACGCTCATTGTCATTCGTTTATTGCCACATAAGACTTTTAGTTAATTCAGTTTAGAATTTTTTGATACGTATTACGTACGTATAATTTTCCATATAGTGTCACGTACGTTTGTGGTTTTCGTAAAATGCGTATTTTTCTGCGCAGTCTCAGTCTTACGTAAAACCAGATTGCGGATGTTTCATTTGAGTGTACACATACATTTGCAACTGCCGGCAGGGACTACTTTTTGGAAGGTTTTTGAGATGAGTTTCAATTACCGGACATTCGTTATCGCACGGAGACTTTTTTGTATGTCCGCATATGTTTAAATGTGTGCATTCTGTGTTACATACTGCTATAATATGTAACTTTGAGTTGCATAAAGCTTAACGTACGTGTTATGTATTGCGTTACATATGCACTCTTTTACGTGTTGTGGCTTACCTATAAGGGTCCGTCTTTCTTCATTTTATTAGCTAATGTACTCTGTAAAGCGCTCGTTACTTAAGGGTTAGCGTAATTTTCAAAAGTACGCATATATGTACATATATAATGGTGGGTGGGTATGAAGAATAAAGCATATTTCTACAAAATCCAAGACAAGAAGATAGAACAAAAAAATATGCATACGTTTGGTAGTAAGCAAAAGTGGTGGACTGATACCATGAAGGGAATTCTTCTATTATGTACAGATTTAACCCGACAAAATTTATGAATTCTTATTCCACTTTTTTTGGAAGTCATTTTGGACGAAACGATTGAAGATTAAATTCTTCAGAAAGAAATAATATTTAGCTATACGCTTATTGTCATTCGTTTATTGCGACATAAGACTTTTAGTTAGTTCAGTTTAGAATTTTTTGATACGTATTACGTACGTATAATTTTCCATATAGTGTCACGTACGTTTGTGGTTTTCGTAAAATGCGTATTTTTCTGCGCAATCTCAGTCTTACGTAAAACCAGATTGCGGATGTTTCATTTGAGTGTACACATACATTTGCAACTGCCGGCAGGGACTACTTTTTGGAAGGTTTTTGAGATGAGTTTCAATTACCGGACATTCGTTATCGCACGAAGACTTTTTTGTATGTCCGCATATGTTTAAATGTGTGCATTCTGTGTTACATACTGCTATAATATGTAAATTTGAGTTGCATAAAGTTTAACGTACGTGTTATGTATTGCGTTACATATGCACTCTTTTACGTGTTGTGGCTTACCTATAAGGATCCGTCTTTCTTCATTTTATTAGCTAATGTACTCTGTAAAGCGCTCGTTACTTAAGGGTTTGCGTAATTTTCAAAAGTACGCATATATGTACATATATAATGGTGGGTGGGTATGAAGAATAAAGCAGATTTCTACAAAATCCAAGACAAGAAGATAGAACAAAAAAATATGCATACGTTTGGTAGTAAGCAAAAGTGGTGGACTGATACCATGAAGGGGATTCTTCTATTATATACAGATTTAACCCGACAAAATTTATGAATTCTTATTCGACTTTTTTTGGAAGTCATTTTGGACGAAACGATTGAAGATTAAATTCTTCAGAAAGAAATATTATTTAGCTATACGCTCATTGTCATTCGTTTATTGCCACATAAAACTTTTAGTTAGTTCAGTTTAGAATTTTTTGATACGTATTACGTACGTAAAATTTTCCATATAGTGTCACGTACGTTTGTGGTTTTCGTAAAATGCGTATTTTTCTGCGCAGTCTCAGTCTTACGTAAAACCAGATTGCGGATGTTTCATTTGAGTGTACACATACATTTGCAACTGCCGGCAGGGACTACTTTTTGGAAGGATTTGAGATGAGTTTCAATTACCGGACATTCGTTATCGCACGGAGACTTTTTTGTATGTCCGCATATGTTTACATGTGTGCATTCTGTGTTACATACTGCTATAATATGTAACTTTGAGTTGCATAAAGTTTAACGTACGTGTTATGTATTGCGTTACATATGCACTCTTTTACGTGTTGTGGCTTACCTATAAGGGTCCGTCATTCTTCATTTTATTAGCTAATGTACTCTGTAAAGCGCTCGTTACTTAAGGGTTAGCGTAATTTTCAAAAGTACGCATATATGTACATATATAATGGTGGGTGGGTATGAAGAATAAAGCAGATTTCTACAAAATCCAAGACAAGAAGATAGAACAAAAAAATATGCATAAATTTGGTAGTAAGCAAACGTGATGGACTGATACCACGAAGGGAATTCTTCTATTATATACAGATTTAACCCGACAAAATTTATTAATTCTTATTCCACTTTTTTTTGGAAGTCATTTTGGACGAAACGATTGAAGATTAAATTCTTCAGAAAGAAATAATATTTAGCTATACGCTCATTGTCATTCGTTTATTGCCACATAAGACTTTTAGTTAATTCAGTTTAGAATTTTTTGATACGTATTACGTACGTATAATTTTCCATATAGTGTCACGTACGTTTGTGGTTTTCGTAAAATGCGTATTTTTCTGCGCAGTCTCAGTCTTACGTAAAACCAGATTGCGGATGTTTCATTTGAGTGTACACATACATTTGCAACTGCCGGCAGGGACTACTTTTTGGAAGGTTTTTGAGATGAGTTTCAATTACCGGACATTCGTTATCGCACGGAGACTTTTTTGTATGTCCGCATATGTTTAAATGTGTGCATTCTGTGTTACATACTGCTATAATATGTAACTTTGAGTTGCATAAAGCTTAACGTACGTGTTATGTATTGCGTTACATATGCACTCTTTTACGTGTTGTGGCTTACCTATAAGGGTCCGTCTTTCTTCATTTTATTAGCTAATGTACTCTGTAAAGCGCTCGTTACTTAAGGGTTAGCGTAATTTTCAAAAGTACGCATATATGTACATATATAATGGTGGGTGGGTATGAAGAATAAAGCATATTTCTACAAAATCCAAGACAAGAAGATAGAACAAAAAAATATGCATACGTTTGGTAGTAAGCAAAAGTGGTGGACTGATACCATGAAGGGAATTCTTCTATTATGTACAGATTTAACCCGACAAAATTTATGAATTCTTATTCCACTTTTTTTGGAAGTCATTTTGGACGAAACGATTGAAGATTAAATTCTTCAGAAAGAAATAATATTTAGCTATACGCTTATTGTCATTCGTTTATTGCGACATAAGACTTTTAGTTAGTTCAGTTTAGAATTTTTTGATACGTATTACGTACGTATAATTTTCCATATAGTGTCACGTACGTTTGTGGTTTTCGTAAAATGCGTATTTTTCTGCGCAATCTCAGTCTTACGTAAAACCAGATTGCGGATGTTTCATTTGAGTGTACACATACATTTGCAACTGCCGGCAGGGACTACTTTTTGGAAGGTTTTTGAGATGAGTTTCAATTACCGGACATTCGTTATCGCACGAAGACTTTTGTATGTCCGCATATGTTTAAATGTGTGCATTCTGTGTTACATACTGCTATAATATGTAACTTTGAGTTGCATAAAGTTTAACGTACGTGTTATGTATTGCGTTACATATGCACTCTTTTACGTGTTGTGGCTTACCTATAAGGGTCCGTCTTTTTTCATTTTATTAGCTAATGTATTCTGTAAAGCACTCGTTACTTAAGGGTTAGAATACGTTTCAAATGTACGTATATATGTACATATATAATGGTGGGTGGGTATGAAGAATATAGCAGATTTCTACAAAATCCAAGACAAGAAGATAGAATAAAGAAATATGCATAAATTTGGTAGTAAGCAAACGTGATGGACTGATACCATGAAGGGAATTCTTCTATTATGTACAGATTTAACCCGACAAAATTTATGAATTCTTATTCCACTTTTTTTGGAAGTCATTTTGGACGAAACGATTGAAGATTTCTATATTAAATTCTTCAGAAAGAAATAACATTTAGCTATACGCTCATTGTCATTCGTTTATCCACATAAGACTTTTAGTTAGTTCAGTTTAGCATTTTTTGATACATATTACGTACGTATAATTTTCCATATAGTGTCACGTACGTTTGTGGTTTTCGTAAAATGCGTATTTTTCTGCACAGTCTCAGTCTTACGTAATACCATATTGCGGATGTTTCATTTGAGTATACACATACATTTGCAACTGCCGGCAGGGACTACTTTTTGGAAGGTTTTTGAGATGAGTTTCAATTACCGGACAATCGTTATCGCACGAAGCCTTTTTTGTATGTCCGCATATGTTTAAATGTGTGCATTCTGTGTTACATACTGCTATAATATGTAACTTTGAGTTGCATAAAGTTTTACGTACGTGTTATGTATTGCGTTTCATATGCACTCTTTTACGTGCTGTGGCTTACCTATAAGGGTCCGTCTTTCTTCATTTTATTAGCTAATGTACTCTGTAAAGCGCTCGTTACTTAAGGGTTAGCGTAATTTTCAAAAGTACGCATATATGTACATATATAATGGTGGGTGGGTATGAAGAATAAAGCAGATTTCTACAAAATCCAAGACAAGAAGATAGAACAAAAAAATATGCATACGTTTGGTAGTAAGCAAAAGTGGTGGACTGATACCATGAAGGGAATTCTTCGATTATGTACAGATTTAACCCGACAAAATTTATGAATTCTTATTCCACTTTTTTTGGAAGTCATTTTGGACGAAACGATTGAAGATTTCTATATTTAATTCTTCAGAAAGAAATAATATTTAGCTATACGCTCATTGTCATTCGTTTATTGCCACATAAGACTTTTAGTTAGTTCAGTTTAGCATTTTTTGATACGTATTACGTACGTATAATTTTCCATATAGTGTCACGTACGTTTGTGGTTTTCGTAAAATGCGTATTTTTCTGCGCAGTCTCAGTCTTACGTAAAACCAGATTGCGGATGTTTCATTTGAGTGTACACATACATTTGCAACTGCCGGCAGGGACTACTTTTTGGAAGGTTTTTGAGATGAGTTTCAATTACCGGACATTCGTTATCGCACGGAGACTTTTTTGTATGTCCGCATATGTTTAAATGTGTGCATTCTGTGTTACATACTGCTATAATATGTAACTTTGAGTTGCATAAAGTTTAACGTACGTGTTATGTATTGCGTTACATATGCACTCTTTTACGTGTTGTGGCTTACCTATAAGGGTCCGTCTTTCTTCATTTTATTAGCTAATGTATTCTGTAAAGCACCCGTTACTTAAGGGTTTGAATACGTTTCAAATGTACGTATATATGTACATATATAATGGTGGGTGGGTATGAAGAATAAAGCAGATTTCTACAAAATCCAAGACAAGAAGATAGAACAAAAAAATATGCATACGTTTGGTAGTAAGCAAAAGTGGTGGACTGATACCATGAAGGGAATTCTTCTATTATGTACAGATTTAACCCGACAAAATTTATGAATTCTTATTCCACTTTTTTTGGAAGTCATTTTGGACGAAACGATTGAAGATTAAATTCTTCAGAAAGAAATAATATTTAGCTATACGCTTATTGTCATTCGTTTATTGCGACATAAGACTTTTAGTTAGTTCAGTTTAGAATTTTTTGATACGTATTACGTACGTATAATTTTCCATATAGTGTCACGTACGTTTGTGGTTTTCGTAAAATGCGTATTTTTCTGCGCAATCTCAGTCTTACGTAAAACCAGATTGCGGATGTTTCATTTGAGTGTACACATACATTTGCAACTGCCGGCAGGGACTACTTTTTGGAAGGTTTTTGAGATGAGTTTCAATTACCGGACATTCGTTATCGCACGAAGACTTTTGTATGTCCGCATATGTTTAAATGTGTGCATTCTGTGTTACATACTGCTATAATATGTAACTTTGAGTTGCATAAAGTTTAACGTACGTGTTATGTATTGCGTTACATATGCACTCTTTTACGTGTTGTGGCTTACCTATAAGGGTCCGTCTTTTTTCATTTTATTAGCTAATGTATTCTGTAAAGCACTCGTTACTTAAGGGTTAGAATACGTTTCAAATGTACGTATATATGTACATATATAATGGTGGGTGGGTATGAAGAATATAGCAGATTTCTACAAAATCCAAGACAAGAAGATAGAATAAAGAAATATGCATAAATTTGGTAGTAAGCAAACGTGATGGACTGATACCATGAAGGGAATTCTTCTATTATGTACAGATTTAACCCGACAAAATTTATGAATTCTTATTCCACTTTTTTTGGAAGTCATTTTGGACGAAACGATTGAAGATTTCTATATTAAATTCTTCAGAAAGAAATAACATTTAGCTATACGCTCATTGTCATTCGTTTATCCACATAAGACTTTTAGTTAGTTCAGTTTAGCATTTTTTGATACATATTACGTACGTATAATTTTCCATATAGTGTCACGTACGTTTGTGGTTTTCGTAAAATGCGTATTTTTCTGCACAGTCTCAGTCTTACGTAATACCATATTGCGGATGTTTCATTTGAGTATACACATACATTTGCAACTGCCGGCAGGGACTACTTTTTGGAAGGTTTTTGAGATGAGTTTCAATTACCGGACAATCGTTATCGCACGAAGCCTTTTTTGTATGTCCGCATATGTTTAAATGTGTGCATTCTGTGTTACATACTGCTATAATATGTAACTTTGAGTTGCATAAAGTTTTACGTACGTGTTATGTATTGCGTTTCATATGCACTCTTTTACGTGCTGTGGCTTACCTATAAGGGTCCGTCTTTCTTCATTTTATTAGCTAATGTACTCTGTAAAGCGCTCGTTACTTAAGGGTTAGCGTAATTTTCAAAAGTACGCATATATGTACATATATAATGGTGGGTGGGTATGAAGAATAAAGCAGATTTCTACAAAATCCAAGACAAGAAGATAGAACAAAAAAATATGCATACGTTTGGTAGTAAGCAAAAGTGGTGGACTGATACCATGAAGGGAATTCTTCGATTATGTACAGATTTAACCCGACAAAATTTATGAATTCTTATTCCACTTTTTTTGGAAGTCATTTTGGACGAAACGATTGAAGATTTCTATATTTAATTCTTCAGAAAGAAATAATATTTAGCTATACGCTCATTGTCATTCGTTTATTGCCACATAAGACTTTTAGTTAGTTCAGTTTAGCATTTTTTGATACGTATTACGTACGTATAATTTTCCATATAGTGTCACGTACGTTTGTGGTTTTCGTAAAATGCGTATTTTTCTGCGCAGTCTCAGTCTTACGTAAAACCAGATTGCGGATGTTTCATTTGAGTGTACACATACATTTGCAACTGCCGGCAGGGACTACTTTTTGGAAGGTTTTTGAGATGAGTTTCAATTACCGGACATTCGTTATCGCACGGAGACTTTTTTGTATGTCCGCATATGTTTAAATGTGTGCATTCTGTGTTACATACTGCTATAATATGTAACTTTGAGTTGCATAAAGTTTAACGTACGTGTTATGTATTGCGTTACATATGCACTCTTTTACGTGTTGTGGCTTACCTATAAGGGTCCGTCTTTCTTCATTTTATTAGCTAATGTATTCTGTAAAGCACCCGTTACTTAAGGGTTTGAATACGTTTCAAATGTACGTATATATGTACATATATAATGGTGGGTGGGTATGAAGAATAAAGCAGATTTCTACAAAATCCAAGACAAGAAGATAGAACAAAAAAATATGCATAAATTTGGTAGTAAGCAAACGTGATGGACTGATACCACGAAGGGAATTCTTCTATTATATACAGATTTAACCCGACAAAATTTATGAATTCTTATTCCGCTTTTTTTTGGAAGTCATTTTGGACGAAACGATTGAAGATTAAATTCTTCAGAAAGAAATAATATTTAGCTATACGCTCATTGTCATTCGTTTATTGCCACATAAGACTTTTAGTTAATTCAGTTTAGAATTTTTTGATACGTATTACGTACGTATAATTTTCCATATAGTGTCACGTACGTTTGTGGTTTTCGTAAAATGCGTATTTTTCTGCGCAGTCTCAGTCTTACGTAAAACCAGATTGCGGATGTTTCATTTGAGTGTACACATACATTTGCAACTGCCGGCAGGGACTACTTTTTGGAAGGTTTTTGAGATGAGTTTCAATTACCGGACATTCGTTATCGCACGGAGACTTTTTTGTATGTCCGCATATGTTTAAATGTGTGCATTCTGTGTTACATACTGCTATAATATGTAACTTTGAGTTGCATAAAGCTTAACGTACGTGTTATGTATTGCGTTACATATGCACTCTTTTACGTGTTGTGGCTTACCTATAAGGGTCCGTCTTTCTTCATTTTATTAGCTAATGTACTCTGTAAAGCGCTCGTTACTTAAGGGTTAGCGTAATTTTCAAAAGTACGCATATATGTACATATATAATGGTGGGTGGGTATGAAGAATAAAGCATATTTCTACAAAATCCAAGACAAGAAGATAGAACAAAAAAATATGCATACGTTTGGTAGTAAGCAAAAGTGGTGGACTGATACCATGAAGGGAATTCTTCTATTATGTACAGATTTAACCCGACAAAATTTATGAATTCTTATTCCACTTTTTTTGGAAGTCATTTTGGACGAAACGATTGAAGATTAAATTCTTCAGAAAGAAATAATATTTAGCTATACGCTTATTGTCATTCGTTTATTGCCACATAAGACTTTTAGTTAGTTAAGTTTAGAATTTTTTGATACGTATTACGTACGTATAATTTTCCATATAGTGTCACGTACGTTTGTGGTTTTCGTAAAATGCGTATTTTTCTGCGCAATCTCAGTCTTACGTAAAACCAGATTGCGGATGTTTCATTTGAGTGTACACATACATTTGCAACTGCCGGCAGGGACTACTTTTTGGAAGGTTTTTGAGATGAGTTTCAATTACCGGACATTCGTTATCGCACGGAGACTTTTTTGTATGTCCGCATATGTTTAAATGTGTGCATTCTGTGTTACATACTGCTATAATATGTAACTTTGAGTTGCATAAAGTTTAACGTACGTGTTATGTATTGCGTTACATATGCACTCTTTTACGTGTTGTGGCTTACCTATAAGGGTCCGTCTTTCTTCATTTTATTAGCTAATGTATTCTGTAAAGCACTCGTTACTTAACGGTTAGAATACGTTTCAAATGTACGTATATAATGTACATATATAATGGTGGGTGGGTATGAAGAATATAGCAGATTTCTACAAAATCCAAGACAAGAAGATGGAATAAAGAAATATGCATAAATTCGGTAGTAAGCAAACGTGATGGACTGATACCATGAAGGGAATTCTTCTACACTGTAAAAAAAATCACTGTATCTTTACAGCAAAAAATGCTGGCAATATGGGTGCCAGCAAATTTTGCTGTCAATTTACAGCAATTTTGTTTTCCACTGGTAAACAGCAAACTTGTAAATTTACAGCACTTTTACATTTAATTTTACAGTAATTTTGTTTTTTAGATTTTACAAAAAATTGTATTTTTTCAGCATATTTTGCTGTTAATTTTACAGCACTTTTAACAAGATAACAGTAATTTTTTAGCCTTTATTATTATTTATTTTATATCGAAATAAAATTAAAAATTGCTAAAAAGGTGCATTTAATGTCACAAATATAAAAAGATGTTAATAAGATGTTGTTACATAATAAAACAGTTTTTAAAAACTTAAAAATCTCCAAGATTTCGTGCCGAGCGCTTTCGATCACTATCGCTATTCGATCAGTAGGTGATCGAAAGCGCTAGGCATGAAATATTGGAAGTTTATAAAAACTATTTTATTATGTAATAACATCTTATTAATATCTTTTTTTATTTATGACATTAAATGCACCTTTTTAGCAAGTTTTAATTTTATTTCGATATAGTTTTCAAGGTGAATGCGACATTCTAACGGTATATGTTTTTGTTTTCATATATATACATTTTGCATTTATTTTATTTTATTTATTATTATTATTATTATTTGTAGATATACGTTTGCATCTTCCTCTCCCCCCCCCCCCCCCCCCGCCCTGCAATGTTTGTTTACTTTGAATTTTTTTTTTTTTTTTTTTTTGTATACTATGATACATCTTTTAAAAACTAAGAGCTCTATAAGTGTTATCTTTATGTCTACTTATATCATTGTTTTAATAACATTATTATATAATAAATTCTGTTATACATATGTAAGATACAAATTTAGCACCATAAAGCAAAATAATAAATAAAATAGGAAAATACACCGAAAAAATCAATAAATCGTAAATTTTAAACTATTGTAACTCATTGTAAAGAATTTTCCTTATGTGAATTTCAAATGTACTGCGTAATATAACATACATTGAGAACATTCAAAATATCTAATTTCAGCATCTAGTGCTAATTACTTCTTATTGTTCGATAATTATCAAAAGCAAAATGCGATCTGATGCTTTTGAATGCTGCGACAATAGTAAGCAAACTCTTGGAATATTTTATGGATCAATAAAGAAGTGTATCCAGCTTACACACAATAAATGATTTCAAAATTACATATAAAAAATGAAAAGAAATGCGCTTAAAAAACTAGCATCTATGAAATGTGAATATCTCCGACGGTAAATCGGACCATAAGTCGTAAAATTGTTTTTGAAATTTTAATAAACTATAATAATACATTAAATAAATAAAAACATTTAAATTAGTACAAAAAGCGCCCTTAAATCTTTTAGACGATTAAAAAATATTGTATAATTTAGATTAGTAAGGTATGTTAAAATACAAATAACGGAAAAAATGAAATTGCGAAAAATATATAATAGCAAAGCAAAACATATCTCAAAAATATTGATTTTTTTTTTTAATCTTGTACTTTGACACATAAGTAAATAATAACTAAGTCCTATGATGGAAAAAAGAAAAGAAAAATAATAATATTTTCAAATGTAAATTGGAAATATTCTCTTTTGTTATAATTTAAGACAAAATATTTAACCCTTATACAAATGATTCAAAGCTACTGTCAGTCAACGTTTATATATATGTACGCAAATACAAAATTTGTATCTTACATTATATAGGAGAACTGCCTATTTGATACAGTTATTAAATCAATGATACGAATAAACATAAAAATAAAACTTACTCTGATTTTTTTAAAATATGTAATCCAGAATTGTATATAAGTATCCAAAATCGCCATTTTGAATTCATAATAGGCACATATTCACACCGACGCTAACACTCGTACGACACTACTTAACGCTAATATTAACCTGCTTTGGCTTCACAGTGTGCTTGTAGGGTAGGTATCTCATCTGGAATGCAGTCCAGGCGGTTTTGCCATTGTTGAAATAACAGCAGTTTATTGTAAACCGATACGGAAGTTAATAAAACGCTGTATTTTAGCGATTCACAGCCAAATCAGCTGTAATTTTTACCGTTTTTTTTTTACTGTGTATTATGTACAGATTTAACCCGACAAAATTTATGAATTCTTATTCCACTTTTTTTGGAAGTCATTTTGGACGAAACGATTGAAGATTTCTATATTAAATTCTTCAGAAAGAAATAATATTTAGCTATACGCTCATTGTCATTCGTTTATTGCCACATAAGACTTTTAGTTAGTTCAGTTTAGCATTTTTTGATACATATTACGTACGTATAATTTTCCATATAGTGTCACGTACGTTTGTGGTTTTCGTAAAATGCGTATTTTTCTGCACAGTCTCAGTCTTACGTAAAACCAGATTGCGGATGTTCATTTGAGTGTACACATACATTTGCAACTGCCGGCAGGGACTGCTTTTTGGAAGGTTTTTGAGATGAGTTTCAATTACCGGACATTCGTTATCGCACGAAGCCTTTTTTGTATGTCCGCATATGTTTAAATGTGTGCATTCTGTGTTACATACTGCTATAATATGTAACTTTGAGTTGCATAAAGTTTTACGTACGTGTTATGTATTGCGTTACATATGCACTCTTTTACGTGTTGTGGCTTACCTATAAGGGTCAGTCTTTCTTCATTTTATTAGCTAATGTACTCTGTAAAGCGCTCGTTACTTAAGGGTTAGCGTAATTTTCAAAAGTACGCATATATGTACATATATAATGGTGGGTGGGTATGAAGGATAAAGCAGATTTCTACAAAATCCAAGACAAGAAGATAGAACAAAAAAATATGCATACGTTTGGTAGTAAGCAAAAGTGGTGGACTGATACCATGAAGGGAATTCTTCGATTATGTACAGATTTAACCCGACAAAATTTATGAATTCTTATTCCACTTTTTTTGGAAGTCATTTTGGACGAAACGATTGAAGATTAAATTCTTCAGAAAGAAATAATATTTAGCTATACGCTCATTGTCATTCGTTTATTGCCACATAAGACTTTTAGTTAGTTCAGTTTAGAATTTTTTGATACGTATTACGTACGTATAATTTTCCATATAGTGTCACGTACGTTTGTGGTTTTCGTAAAATGCGTATTTTTCTGCGCAGTCTCAGTCTTACGTAAAACCAGATTGCGG
This sequence comes from Maratus speciosus, assembly GCA_963932465.1. Lineage (NCBI taxonomy): Eukaryota > Metazoa > Arthropoda > Arachnida > Araneae > Salticidae > Maratus > Maratus speciosus. The sequence goes on along the minus strand of OZ010789.1, from coordinate 128,910,624 downwards.
ATGTTTCATTTGAGTGTACACATACATTTGCAACTGCCGGCAGGGACTACTTTTTGGAAGGTTTTTGAGATGAGTTTCAATTACCGGACATTCGTTATCGCACGGAGACTTTTTTGTATGTCCGCATATGTTTAAATGTGTGCATTCTGTGTTACATACTGCTATAATATGTAACTTTGAGTTGCATAAAGTTTAACGTACGTGTTATGTATTGCGTTACATATGCACTCGTTTACGTGTTGTGGCTTACCTATAAGGGTCCGTCTTTCTTCATTTTATTAGCTAATGTATTCTGTAAAGCACTCGTTACTTAAGGGTTAGAATACGTTTCAAATGTTCGTATATAATGTACATATATAATGGTGGGTGGGTATGAAGAATATAGCAGATTTCTACAAAATCCAAGACAAGAAGATAGAATAAAGAAATATGCATAAATTTGGTAGTTAGCAAACGTGATGGACTGATACCATGAAGGGAATTCTTCTATTATGTACAGATTTAACCCGACAAAATTTATGAATTCTTTTTCCACTTTTTTTGGAAGTCATTTTGGACGAAACGATTGAAGATTTCTATATTAAATTCTTCAGAAAGAAATAATATTTAGCTATACGCTCATTGTCATTCGTTTATTGCCACATAAGACTTTTAGTTAGTTCAGTTTAGAATTTTTTGATACGTATTACGTACGTATAATTTTCCATATAGTGTCACGTACGTTTGTGGTTTTCGTAAAATGCGTATTTTTCTGCGCAGTCTCAGTCTTACGTAAAACCAGATTGCGGATGTTTCATTCGAGTGTACACATACATTTGCAACTGCCGGCAGGGACTACTTTTTGGAAGGTTTTTGAGATGAGTTTCAATTACCGGACATTCGTTATCGCACGGAGACTTTTTTGTATGTCCGCATATGTTTAAATGTGTGCATTCTGTGTTACATACTGCTATAATATGTAACTTTGAGTTGCATAAAGTTTAACGTACGTGTTATGTATTGCGTTACATATGCACTCTTTTACGTGCTGTGGCTTACCTATAAGGGTCCGTCTTTCTTCATTTTATTAGTTAATGTATTCTGTAAAGCACTCGTTACTTAAGGGTTAGAATACGTTTCAAATGTACGTATATAATGTACATATATAATGGTGGGTGGGTATGAAGAATATAGCAGATTTCTACAAAATCCAAGACAAGAAGATAGAATAAAGAAATATGCATACATTTGTTAGTAAGCAAACGTGATGGACTGATACATTGGAGGGAATTCTTCTATTATATACAGATTTAACCCGACAAAATTTATGAATTCTTATTCCACTTTTTTTGGAAGTCATTTTGGACGAAACGATTGAAGATTAAATTCTTCAGAAAGAAATAATATTTAGCTATATGCTCATTGTCATTCGTTTATTGCCACATAAGACTTTTAGTTAGTTCAGTTTAGAATTTTTTGATACGTATTACGTACGTAAAATTTTCCATATAGTGTCACGTACGTTTGTGGTTTTCGTAAAATGCGTATTTTTCTGCGCAGTCTCAGTCTTACGTAAAACCAGATTGCGGATGTTTCATTTGAATGTACACATACATTTGCAACTGCCGGCAGGGACTACTTTTTGGAAGGTTTTTGAGATGAGTTTCAATTACCGGACATTCGTTATCGCACGGAGACTTTTTTGTATGTCCGCATATGTTTAAATGTGTGCATTCTGTGTTACATACTGCTATAATATGTAACTTTGAGTTGCATAAAGTTTAACGTACGTGTTATGTATTGCGTTACATATGCACTCTTTTACGTGTTGTGGCTTACCTATAAGGGTCCGTCTTTCTTCATTTTATTAGCTAATGTATTCTGTAAAGCACTCGTTACTTAAGGGTTAGAATACGTTTCAAATGTACGTATATAATGTACATATATAATGGTGGGTGGGTATGAAGAATATAGCATATTTCTACAAAATCCAAGACAAGAAGATAGAATAAAGGAATATGCATAAATTTGGTAGTTAGCAAACGTGATGGACTGATACCATGAAGGGAATTCTTCTACTATGTACAGAATTAAGCCGAAAAAATTTATGAATTCTTATTCCACTTTTTTTGGAAGTCATTTTGGACGAAACGATTGAAGATTTCTATATTAAATTCTTCAGAAAGAAATAATATTTAGCTATACGCTCATTGTCATTCGTTTATTGCCACATAAGACTTTTAGTTAGTTCAGTTTAGCATTTTTTGATACATATTACGTACGTATAATTTTCCATATAGTGTCACGTACGTTTGTGGTTTTCGTAAAATGCGTATTTTTCTGCGCAGTCTCAGTCTTACGTAAAACCAGATTGCAGATGTTTCATTTGAGTGTACACATACATTTGCAACTGCCGGCAGGGACTACTTTTTGGAAGGTTTTTGAGATGAGTTTCAATTACCGGACATTCGTTATCGCACGAAGCCTTTTTTGTATGTCCGCATATGTTTAAATGTGTGCATTCTGTGTTACATACTGCTATAATATGTAACTTTGAGTTGCATAAAGTTTTACTTACGTGTTATGTATTGCGTTACATATGCACTCTTTTACGTGTTGTGGCTTACCTATAAGGGTCCATCATTCTTCATTTTATTAGCTAATGTACTCTGTAAAGCGCTCGTTACTTAAGGGTTAGCGTAATTTTCAAAAGTACGCATATATGTACATATATAATGGTGGGTGGGTATGAAGAATAAAGCAGATTTCTACAAAATCCAAGACAAGAAGATAGAACAAAAAAATATGCATACGTTTGGTAGTAAGCAAAAGTGGTGGACTGATACCATGAAGGGAATTCTTCTATTATGTACAGATTTAACCCGACAAAATTTATGAATTCTTATTCCACTTTTTTTGGAAGTCATTTTGGACGAAACGATTGAAGATTAAATTCTTCAGAAAGAAATAATATTTAGCTATACGCTCATTGTCATTCGTTTATTGCCACATAAGACTTTTAGTTAGTTCAGTTTAGAATTTTTTGATACGTATTACGTACGTATAATTTTCCATATAGTGTCACGTACGTTTGTGGTTTTCGTAAAATGCGTATTTTTCTGCGCAGTCTCAGTCTTACGTAAAACCAGATTGCGGATGTTTCATTTGAGTGTACACATACATTTGCAACTGCCGGCAGGGACTACTTTTTGGAAGGTTTTTGAGATGAGTTTCAATTACCGGACATTCGTTATCGCACGGAGACTTTTTTGTATGTCCGCATATGTTTAAATGTGTGCATTCTGTGTTACATACTGCTATAATATGTAACTTTGAGTTGCATAAAGTTTAACGTACGTGTTATGTATTGCGTTTCATATGCACTCTTTTACGTGTTGTGGCTTACCTATAAGGGTCCGTCTTTCTTCATTTTATTAGCTAATGTATTCTGTAAAGCACTCGTTACTTAAGGGTTAGAATACGTTTCAAATGTACGTATATATGTACATATATAATGGTGGGTGGGTATGAAGAATATAGCAGATTTCTACAAAATCCAAGACAAGAAGATAGAATAAAGAAATATGCATAAATTTGGTAGTAAGCAAACGTGATGGACTGATACCACGAAGGGAATTCTTCTATTATATACAGATTTAACCCGACAAAATTTATGAATTCTTATTCCACTTTTTTTGGAAGTCATTTTGGACGAAACGATTGAAGATTAAATTCTTCAGAAAGAAATAATATTTAGCTATACGTTCATTGTCATTCGTTTATTGCCACATAAGACTTTTAGTTAATTCAGTTTAGAATATTTTGATACGTATTACGTACGTATAATTTTCCATATAGTGTCACGTACGTTTGTGGTTTTCGTAAAATGCGTATTTTTCTGCGCAGTCTCAGTCTTACGTAAAACCAGATTGCGGATGTTTCATTTGAGTGTACACATACATTTGCAACTGCCGGCAGGGACTACTTTTTGGAAGGTTTTTGAGATGAGTTTCAATTACCGGACATTCGTTATCGCACGGAGACTTTTTTGTATGTCCGCATATGTTTAAATGTGTGCATTCTGTGTTACATACTGCTATAATATGTAAATTTGAGTTGCATAAAGTTTAACGTACGTGTTATGTATTGCGTTACATATGCACTCTTTTACGTGTTGTGGCTTACCTATAAGGGTCCGTCTTTCTTCATTTTATTAGCTAATGTACTCTGTAAAGCGCTCGTTACTTAAGGGTTTGCGTAATTTTCAAAAGTACGCATATATGTACATATATAATGGTGGGTGGGTATGAAGAATAAAGCAGATTTCTACAAAATCCAAGACAAGAAGATAGAACAAAAAAATATGCATATGTTTGGTAGTAAGCAAAAGTGGTGGACTGATACCATGAAGGGAATTCTTCTATTATATACAGATTTAACCCGACAAAATTTATGAATTCTTATTCGACTTTTTTTGGATGTCATTTTGGACGAAACGATTGAAGATTAAATTCTTCAGAAAGAAATATTATTTAGCTATACGCTCATTGTCATTCGTTTATTGCCACATAAAACTTTTAGTTAGTTCAGTTTAGAATTTTTTGATACGTATTACGTACGTAAAATTTTCCATATAGTGTCACGTACGTTTGTGGTTTTCGTAAAATGCGTATTTTTCTGCGCAGTCTCAGTCTTACGTAAAACCAGATTGCGGATGTTTCATTTGAGTGTACACATACATTTGCAACTGCCGGCAGGGACTACTTTTTGGAAGAATTTGAGATGAGTTTCAATTACCGGACATTCGTTATCGCACGGAGACTTTTTTGTATGTCCGCATATGTTTAAATGTGTGCATTCTGTGTTACATACTGCTATAATATGTAACTTTGAGTTGCATAAAGTTTAACGTACGTGTTATGTATTGCGTTACATATGCACTCTTTTACGTGTTGTGGCTTACCTATAAGGGTCCGTCTTTCTTCATTTTATTAGCTAATGTACTCTGTAAAGCGCTCGTTACTTAAGGGTTAGCGTAATTTTCAAAAGTACGCATATATGTACATATATAATCGTGGGTGGGTATGAAGAATAAAGCAGATTTCTACAAAATCCAAGACAAGAAGATAGAACAAAAAAATATGCATACGTTTGGTAGTAAGCAAAAAGTGAACTGATACCATGAAGGGAATTCTTCTATGTACAGATTTAACCCGACAAAATTTATGAATTCTTATTCCACTTTTTTTGGAAGTCATTTTGGACGAAACGATTGAAGATTAAATTCTTCAGAAAGAAATAATATTTAGCTATACGCTCATTGTCATTCGTTTATTGCCACATAAGACTTTTAGTTAGTTCAGTTTAGAATTTTTTGATACGTATTACGTACGTATAATTTTCCATATAGTGTCACGTACGTTTGTGGTTTTCGTAAAATGCGTATTTTTCTGCGCAGTCTCAGTCTTACGTAAAACCAGATTGCGGATGTTTCATTTGAGTGTACACATACATTTGCAACTGCCGGCAGGGACTACTTTTTGGAAGGTTTTTGAGATGAGTTTCAATTACCGGACATTCGTTATCGCACGAAGACTTTTGTATGTCCGCATATGTTTAAATGTGTGCATTCTGTGTTACATACTGCTATAATATGTAACTTTGAGTTGCATAAAGTTTAACGTACGTGTTATGTATTGCGTTACATATGCACTCTTTTACGTGTTGTGGCTTACCTATAAGGGTCCGTCTTTTTTCATTTTATTAGCTAATGTATTCTGTAAAGCACTCGTTACTTAAGGGTTAGAATACGTTTCAAATGTACGTATATATGTACATATATAATGGTGGGTGGGTATGAAGAATATAGCAGATTTCTACAAAATCCAAGACAAGAAGATAGAATAAAGAAATATGCATAAATTTGGTAGTAAGCAAACGTGATGGACTGATACCATGAAGGGAATTCTTCTATTATGTACAGATTTAACCCGACAAAATTTATGAATTCTTATTCCACTTTTTTTGGAAGTCATTTTGGACGAAACGATTGAAGATTTCTATATTAAATTCTTCAGAAAGAAATAATATTTAGCTATACGCTCATCGTCATTCGTTTATCCACATAAGACTTTTAGTTAGTTCAGTTTAGCATTTTTTGATACATATTACGTACGTATAATTTTCCATATAGTGTCACGTACGTTTGTGGTTTTCGTAAAATGCGTATTTTTCTGCACAGTCTCAGTCTTACGTAAAACCATATTGCGGATGTTTCATTTGAGTGTAAGCATACATTTGCAACTGCCGGCAGGGACTGCTTTTTGGAAGGTTTTTGAGATGAGTTTCAATTACCGGACAATCGTTATCGCACGAAGCCTTTTTTGTATGTCCGCATATGTTTAAATGTGTGCATTCTGTGTTACATACTGCTATAATATGTAAATTTGAGTTGCATAAAGTTTAACGTACGTGTTATGTATTGCGTTACATATGCACTCTTTTACGTGTTGTGGCTTACCTATAAGGGTCCGTCTTTCTTCATTTTATTAGCTAATGTACTCTGTAAAGCGCTCGTTACTTAAGGGTTTGCGTAATTTTCAAAAGTACGCATATATGTACATATATAATGGTGGGTGGGTATGAAGAATAAAGCAGATTTCTACAAAATCCAAGACAAGAAGATAGAACAAAAAAATATGCATATGTTTGGTAGTAAGCAAAAGTGGTGGACTGATACCATGAAGGGAATTCTTCTATTATATACAGATTTAACCCGACAAAATTTATGAATTCTTATTCGACTTTTTTTGGATGTCATTTTGGACGAAACGATTGAAGATTAAATTCTTCAGAAAGAAATATTATTTAGCTATACGCTCTTTGTCATTCGTTTATTGCCACATAAAACTTTTAGTTAGTTCAGTTTAGAATTTTTTGATACGTATTACGTACGTAAAATTTTCCATATAGTGTCACGTACGTTTGTGGTTTTCGTAAAATGCGTATTTTTCTGCGCAGTCTCAGTCTTACGTAAAACCAGATTGCGGATGTTTCATTTGAGTGTACACATACATTTGCAACTGCCGGCAGGGACTACTTTTTGGAAGAATTTGAGATGAGTTTCAATTACCGGACATTCGTTATCGCACGGAGACTTTTTTGTATGTCCGCATATGTTTAAATGTGTGCATTCTGTGTTACATACTGCTATAATATGTAACTTTGAGTTGCATAAAGTTTAACGTACGTGTTATGTATTGCGTTACATATGCACTCTTTTACGTGTTGTGGCTTACCTATAAGGGTCCGTCTTTCTTCATTTTATTAGCTAATGTACTCTGTAAAGCGCTCGTTACTTAAGGGTTAGCGTAATTTTCAAAAGTACGCATATATGTACATATATAATCGTGGGTGGGTATGAAGAATAAAGCAGATTTCTACAAAATCCAAGACAAGAAGATAGAACAAAAAAATATGCATACGTTTGGTAGTAAGCAAAAAGTGAACTGATACCATGAAGGGAATTCTTCTATGTACAGATTTAACCCGACAAAATTTATGAATTCTTATTCCACTTTTTTTGGAAGTCATTTTGGACGAAACGATTGAAGATTAAATTCTTCAGAAAGAAATAATATTTAGCTATACGCTCATTGTCATTCGTTTATTGCCACATAAGACTTTTAGTTAGTTCAGTTTAGAATTTTTTGATACGTATTACGTACGTATAATTTTCCATATAGTGTCACGTACGTTTGTGGTTTTCGTAAAATGCGTATTTTTCTGCGCAGTCTCAGTCTTACGTAAAACCAGATTGCGGATGTTTCATTTGAGTGTACACATACATTTGCAACTGCCGGCAGGGACTACTTTTTGGAAGGTTTTTGAGATGAGTTTCAATTACCGGACATTCGTTATCGCACGAAGACTTTTGTATGTCCGCATATGTTTAAATGTGTGCATTCTGTGTTACATACTGCTATAATATGTAACTTTGAGTTGCATAAAGTTTAACGTACGTGTTATGTATTGCGTTACATATGCACTCTTTTACGTGTTGTGGCTTACCTATAAGGGTCCGTCTTTTTTCATTTTATTAGCTAATGTATTCTGTAAAGCACACGTTACTTAAGGGTTAGAATACGTTTCAAATGTACGTATATATGTACATATATAATGGTGGGTGGGTATGAAGAATATAGCAGATTTCTACAAAATCCAAGACAAGAAGATAGAATAAAGAAATATGCATAAATTTGGTAGTAAGCAAACGTGATGGACTGATACCATGAAGGGAATTCTTCTATTATGTACAGATTTAACCCGACAAAATTTATGAATTCTTATTCCACTTTTTTTGGAAGTCATTTTGGACGAAACGATTGAAGATTTCTATATTAAATTCTTCAGAAAGAAATAATATTTAGCTATACGCTCATCGTCATTCGTTTATCCACATAAGACTTTTAGTTAGTTCAGTTTAGCCTTTTTTGATACATATTACCTACGTATAATTTTCCATATAGTGTCACGTACGTTTGTGGTTTTCGTAAAATGCGTATTTTTCTGCACAGTCTCAGTCTTACGTAAAACCATATTGCGGATGTTTCATTTGAGTGTAAGCATACATTTGCAACTGCCGGCAGGGACTGCTTTTTGGAAGGTTTTTGAGATGAGTTTCAATTACCGGACAATCGTTATCGCACGAAGCCTTTTTTGTATGTCCGCATATGTTTAAATGTGTGCATTCTGTGTTACATACTGCTATAATATGTAACTTTGAGTTGCATAAAGTTTTACGTACGTGTTATGTATTGCGTTTCATATGCACTCTTTTACGTGCTGTGGCTTACCTATAAGGGTCCGTCTTTCTTCATTTTATTAGCTAATGTACTCTGTAAAGCGCTCGTTACTTAAGGGTTAGCGTAATTTTCAAAAGTACGCATATATGTACATATATAATGGTGGGTGGGTATGAAGAATAAAGCAGATTTCTACAAAATCCAAGACAAGAAGATAGAACAAAAAAATATGCATACGTTTGGTAGTAAGCAAAAGTGGTGGACTGATACCATGAAGGGAATTCTTCGATTATGTACAGATTTAACCCGACAAAATTTATGAATTCTTATTCCACTTTTTTTGGAAGTCATTTTGGACGAAACGATTGAAGATTTCTATATTTAATTCTTCAGAAAGAAATAATATTTAGCTATACGCTCATTGTCATTCGTTTATTGCCACATAAGACTTTTAGTTAGTTCAGTTTAGCATTTTTTGATACGTATTACGTACGTATAATTTTCCATATAGTGTCACGTACGTTTGTGGTTTTCGTAAAATGCGTATTTTTCTGCGCAGTCTCAGTCTTACGTAAAACCAGATTGCGGATGTTTCATTTGAGTGTACACATACATTTGCAACTGCCGGCAGGGACTACTTTTTGGAAGGTTTTTGAGATGAGTTTCAATTACCGGACATTCGTTATCGCACGGAGACTTTTTTGTATGTCCGCATATGTTTAAATGTGTGCATTCTGTGTTACATACTGCTATAATATGTAACTTTGAGTTGCATAAAGTTTAACGTACGTGTTATGTATTGCGTTACATATGCACTCTTTTACGTGTTGTGGCTTACCTATAAGGGTCCGTCTTTCTTCATTTTATTAGCTAATGTATTCTGTAAAGCACTCGTTACTTAAGGGTTAGAATACGTTTCAAATGTACGTATATATGTACATATATAATGGTGGGTGGGTATGAAGAATAAAGCAGATTTCTACAAAATCCAAGACAAGAAGATAGAACAAAAAAATATGCATAAATTTGGTAGTAAGCAAACGTGATGGACTGATACCACGAAGGGAATTCTTCTATTATATACAGATTTAACCCGACAAAATTTATGAATTTTTATTCCACTTTTTTTTGGAAGTCATTTTGGACGAAACGATTGAAGATTAAATTCTTCAGAAAGAAATAATATTTAGCTATACGCTCATTGTCATTCGTTTATTGCCACATAAGACTTTTAGTTAATTCAGTTTAGAATTTTTTGATACGTATTACGTACGTATAATTTTCCATATAGTGTCACGTACGTTTGTGGTTTTCGTAAAATGCGTATTTTTCTGCGCAGTCTCAGTCTTACGTAAAACCAGATTGCGGATGTTTCATTTGAGTGTACACATACATTTGCAACTGCCGGCAGGGACTACTTTTTGGAAGGTTTTTGAGATGAGTTTCAATTACCGGACATTCGTTATCGCACGGAGACTTTTTTGTATGTCCGCATATGTTTAAATGTGTGCATTCTGTGTTACATACTGCTATAATATGTAACTTTGAGTTGCATAAAGTTTAACGTACGTGTTATGTATTGCGTTACATATGCACTCTTTTACGTGTTGTGGCTTACCTATAAGGGTCCGTCTTTCTTCATTTTATTAGCTAATGTACTCTGTAAAGCGCTCGTTACTTAAGGGTTAGCGTAATTTTCAAAAGTACGCATATATGTACATATATAATGGTGGGTGGGTATGAAGAATAAAGCATATTTCTACAAAATCCAAGACAAGAAGATAGAACAAAAAAATATGCATACGTTTGGTAGTAAGCAAAAGTGGTGGACTGATACCATGAAGGGAATTCTTCTATTATGTACAGATTTAACCCGACAAAATTTATGAATTCTTATTCCACTTTTTTTGGAAGTCATTTTGGACGAAACGATTGAAGATTAAATTCTTCAGAAAGAAATAATATTTAGCTATACGCTTATTGTCATTCGTTTATTGCCACATAAGACTTTTAGTTAGTTCAGTTTAGAATTTTTTGATACATATTACGTACGTATAATTTTCCATATAGTGTCACGTACGTTTGTGGTTTTCGTAAAATGCGTATTTTTCTGCGCAATCTCAGTCTTACGTAAAACCAGATTGCGGATGTTTCATTTGAGTGTACACATACATTTGCAACTGCCGGCAGGGACTACTTTTTGGAAGGTTTTTGAGATGAGTTTCAATTACCGGACATTCGTTATCGCACGGAGACTTTTTGGTATGTCCGCATATGTTTAAATGTGTGCATTCTGTGTTACATACTGCTATAATATGTAACTTTGAGTTGCATAAAGTTTAACGTACGTGTTATGTATTGCGTTACATATGCACTCTTTTACGTGTTGTGGCTTACCTATAAGGGTCCGTCTTTCTTCATTTTATTAGTTAATGTATTCTGTAAAGCACTCGTTACTTAACGGTTAGAATACGTTTCAAATGTACGTATATAATGTACATATATAATGGTGGGTGGGTATGAAGAATATAGCAGATTTCTACAAAATCCAAGACAAGAAGATAGAATAAAGAAATATGCATAAATTTGGTAGTAAGCAAACGTGATGGACTGATACCATGAAGGGAATTCTTCTATTATGTACAGATTTAACCCGACAAAATTTATGAATTCTTATTCCACTTTTTTTGGAAGTCATTTTGGACGAAACGATTGAAGATTTCTATATTAAATTCTTCAGAAAGAAATAATATTTAGCTATACGCTCATTGTCATTCGTTTATTGCCACATAAGACTTTTAGTTAGTTCAGTTTAGCATTTTTTGATACATATTACGTACGTATAATTTTCCATATAGTGTCACGTACGTTTGTGGTTTTCGTAAAATGCGTATTTTTCTGCACAGTCTCAGTCTTACGTAAAACCAGATTGCGGATGTTCATTTGAGTGTACACATACATTTGCAACTGCCGGCAGGGACTGCTTTTTGGAAGGTTTTTGAGATGAGTTTCAATTACCGGACATTCGTTATCGCACGAAGCCTTTTTTGTATGTCCGCATATGTTTAAATGTGTGCATTCTGTGTTACATACTGCTATAATATGTAACTTTGAGTTGCATAAAGTTTTACGTACGTGTTATGTATTGCGTTACATATGCACTCTTTTACGTGTTGTGGCTTACCTATAAGGGTCAGTCTTTCTTCATTTTATTAGCTAATGTACTCTGTAAAGCGCTCGTTACTTAAGGGTTAGCGTAATTTTCAAAAGTACGCATATATGTACATATATAATGGTGGGTGGGTATGAAGGATAAAGCAGATTTCTACAAAATCCAAGACAAGAAGATAGAACAAAAAAATATGCATACGTTTGGTAGTAAGCAAAAGTGGTGGACTGATACCATGAAGGGAATTCTTCGATTATGTACAGATTTAACCCGACAAAATTTATGAATTCTTATTCCACTTTTTTTGGAAGTCATTTTGGACGAAACGATTGAAGATTTCTATATTAAATTCTTCAGAAAGAAATAATATTTAGCTATACGCTCATTGTCATTCGTTTATTGCCACATAAGACTTTTAGTTAGTTCAGTTTAGCATTTTTTGATACGTATTACGTACGTATAATTTTCCATATAGTGTCACGTACGTTTGTGGTTTTCGTAAAATGCGTATTTTTCTGCGCAGTCTCAGTCTTACGTAAAACCAGATTGCGGATGTTTCATTTGAGTGTACACATACATTTGCAACTGCCGGCAGGGACTACTTTTTGGAAGGTTTTTGAGATGAGTTTCAATTACCGGACATTCGTTATCGCACGGAGACTTTTTTGTATGTCCGCATATGTTTAAATGTGTGCATTCTGTGTTACATACTGCTATAATATGTAACTTTGAGTTGCATAAAGTTTTACGTACGTGTTATGTATTGCGTTACATATGCACTCTTTTACGTGTTGTGGCTTACCTATAAGGGTCCGTCTTTCTTCATTTTATTAGCTAATGTACTCTGTAAAGCGCTCGTTACTTAAGGGTTAGCGTAATTTTCAAAAGTACGCATATATGTACATATATAATGGTGGGTGGGTATGAAGAATAAAGCAGATTTCTACAAAATCCAAGACAAGAAGATACAACAAAAAAATATGCATACGTTTGGTAGTAAGCAAAAGTGGTGGACTGATACCATGAAGGGAATTCTTCTATTATGTACAGATTTAACCCGACAAAATTTATGAATTCTTCTTCCACTTTTTTTGGAAGTCATTTTGGACGAAACGATTGAAGATTAAATTCTTCAGAAAGAAATAATATTTAGCTATACGCTCATTGTCATTCGTTTATTGCCACATAAGACTTTTAGTTAGTTCAGTTTAGAATTTTTTGATACGTATTACGTACGTATAATTTTCCATATAGTGTCACGTACGTTTGTGGTTTTCGTAAAATGCGTATTTTTCTGCGCAGTCTCAGTCTTACGTAAAACCAGATTGCGGATGTTTCATTTGAGTGTACACATACATTTGCAACTGCCGGCAGGGACTACTTTTTGGAAGGTTTTTGAGATGAGTTTCAATTACCGGACATTCGTTATCGCACGGAGACTTTTTTGTATGTCCGCATATGTTTAAATGTGTGCATTCTGTGTTACATACTGCTATAATATGTAACTTTGAGTTGCATAAAGTTTAACGTACGTGTTATGTATTGCGTTACATATGCACTCGTTTACGTGTTGTGGCTTACCTATAAGGGTCCGTCTTTCTTCATTTTATTAGCTAATGTATTCTGTAAAGCACTCGTTACTTAAGGGTTAGAATACATTTCAAATGTTCGTATATAATGTACATATATAATGGTGGGTGGGTATGAAGAATATAGCAGATTTCTACAAAATCCAAGACAAGAAGATAGAATAAAGAAATATGCATAAATTTGGTAGTTAGCAAACGTGATGGACTGATACCATGAAGGGAATTCTTCTATTATGTACAGATTTAACCAGACATAATTTATGAATTCTTATTCCACTTTTTTTGGAAGTCATTTTGGACGAAACGATTGAAGATTTCTATATTAAATTCTTCAGAAAGAAATAATATTTAGCTATACGCTCATTGTCATTCGTTTATTGCCACATAAGACTTTTAGTTAGTTCAGTTTAGCATTTTTTGATACATATTACGTACGTATAATTTTCCATATAGTGTCACGTACGTTTGTAGTTTTCGTAAAATGCGTATTTTTCTGCGCAGTCTCAGTCTTACGTAAAACCAGATTGCAGATGTTTCATTTGAGTGTACACATACATTTGCAACTGACGGCAGGGACTACTTTTTGGAAGGTTTTTGAGATGAGTTTCAATTACCGGACATTCGTTATCGCACGGAGACTTTTTTGTATGTCCGCATATGTTTAAATGTGTGCATTCTGTGTTACATACTGCTATAATATGTAACTTTGAGTTGCATAAAGTTTAACGTACGTGTTATGTATTGCGTTACATATGCACTCTTTTACGTGTTGTGGCTTACCTATAAGGGTCCGTCTTTCTTCATTTTATTAGCTAATGTATTCTGTAAAGCACTCGTTACTTAACGGTTAGAATACGTTTCAAATGTACGTATATAATGTACATATATAATGGTGGGTGGGTATGAAGAATATAGCAGATTTCTACAAAATCCAAGACAAGAAGATAGAATAAAGAAATATGCATAAATTTGGTAGTAAGCAAACGTGATGGACTGATACCATGAAGGGAATTCTTCTATTATGTACAGATTTAACCCGACAAAATTTATGAATTCTTATTCCACTTTTTTGGAAGTCATTTTGGACGAAACGATTGAAGATTTCTATATTAAATTCTTCAGAAAGAAATAATATTTAGCTATACGCTCATTGTCATTCGTTTATTGCCACATAAGACTTTTAGTTAGTTCAGTTTAGCATTTTTTGATACATATTACGTACGTATAATTTTCCATATAGTGTCACGTACGTTTGTGGTTTTCGTAAAATGCGTATTTTTCTGAACAGTCTCAGTCTTACGTAAAACCAGATTGCGGATGTTCATTTGAGTGTACACATACATTTGCAACTGCCGGCAGGGACTGCTTTTTGGAAGGTTTTTGAGATGAGTTTCAATTACCGGACATTCGTTATCGCACGAAGCCTTTTTTGTATGTCCGCATATGTTTAAATGTGTGCATTCTGTGTTACATACTGCTATAATATGTAACTTTGAGTTGCATAAAGTTTTACGTACGTGTTATGTATTGCGTTACATATGCACTCTTTTACGTGTTGTGGCTTACCTATAAGGGTCAGTCTTTCTTCATTTTATTAGCTAATGTACTCTGTAAAGCGCTCGTTACTTAAGGGTTAGCGTAATTTTCAAAAGTACGCATATATGTACATATATAATGGTGGGTGGGTATGAAGGATAAAGCAGATTTCTACAAAATCCAAGACAAGAAGATAGAACAAAAAAATATGCATACGTTTGGTAGTAAGCAAAAGTGGTGGACTGATACCATGAAGGGAATTCTTCGATTATGTACAGATTTAACCCGACAAAATTTATGAATTCTTATTCCACTTTTTTTGGAAGTCATTTTGGACGAAACGATTGAAGATTTCTATATTAAATTCTTCAGAAAGAAATAATATTTAGCTATACGCTCATTGTCATTCGTTTATTGCCACATAAGACTTTTAGTTAGTTCAGTTTAGCATTTTTTGATACGTATTACGTACGTATAATTTTCCATATAGTGTCACGTACGTTTGTGGTTTTCGTAAAATGCGTATTTTTCTGCGCAGTCTCAGTCTTACGTAAAACCAGATTGCGGATGTTTCATTTGAGTGTACACATACATTTGCAACTGCCGGCAGGGACTACTTTTTGGAAGGTTTTTGAGATGAGTTTCAATTACCGGACATTCGTTATCGCACGGAGACTTTTTTGTATGTCCGCATATGTTTAAATGTGTGCATTCTGTGTTACATACTGCTATAATATGTAACTTTGAGTTGCATAAAGTTTTACGTACGTGTTATGTATTGCGTTACATATGCACTCTTTTACGTGTTGTGGCTTACCTATAAGGGTCCGTCTTTCTTCATTTTATTAGCTAATGTACTCTGTAAAGCGCTCGTTACTTAAGGGTTAGCGTAATTTTCAAAAGTACGCATATATGTACATATATAATGGTGGGTGGGTATGAAGAATAAAGCAGATTTCTATAAAATCCAAGACAAGAAGATACAACAAAAAAATATGCATACGTTTGGTAGTAAGCAAAAGTGGTGGACTGATACCATGAAGGGAATTCTTCTATTATGTACAGATTTAACCCGACAAAATTTATGAATTCTTATTCCACTTTTTTTGGAAGTCATTTTGGACGAAACGATTGAAGATTAAATTCTTCAGAAAGAAATAATATTTAGCTATACGCTCATTGTCATTCGTTTATTGCCACATAAGACTTTTAGTTAGTTCAGTTTAGAATTTTTTGATACGTATTACGTACGTATAATTTTCCATATAGTGTCACGTACGTTTGTGGTTTTCGTAAAATGCGTATTTTTCTGCGCAGTCTCAGTCTTACGTAAAACCAGATTGCGGATGTTTCATTTGAGTGTACACATACATTTGCAACTGCCGGCAGGGACTACTTTTTGGAAGGTTTTTGAGATGAGTTTCAATTACCGGACATTCGTTATCGCACGGAGACTTTTTTGTATGTCCGCATATGTTTAAATGTGTGCATTCTGTGTTACATACTGCTATAATATGTAACTTTGAGTTGCATAAAGTTTAACGTACGTGTTATGTATTGCGTTACATATGCACTCTTTTACGTGTTGTGGCTTACCTATAAGGGTCCGTCTTTCTTCATTTTATTAGCTAATGTATTCTGTAAAGCGCTCGTTACTTAAGGGTTAGAATACGTTTCAAATGTACGTATATAATGTACATATATAATGGTGGGTGGGTATGAAGAATATAGCAGATTTCTACAAAATCCAAGACAAGAAGATAGAATAAAGAAATATGCATAAATTTGTTAGTAAGCAAACGTGATGGACTGATACCACGAAGGAAATTCTTCTATTATATACAGATTTAACCCGACAAAATTTATGAATTCTTATTCCACTTTTTTTGGAAGTCATTTTGGACGAAACGATTGAAGATTAAATTCTTCAGAAAGAAATAATATTTAGCTATACGCTCATTGTCATTCGTTTATTGCCACATAAGACTTTTAGTTAGTTCAGTTTAGAATTTTTTGATACGTATTACGTACGTATAATTTTCCATATAGTGTCACGTACGTTTGTGGTTTTCGTAAAATGCGTATTTTTCTGCGCAGTCTCAGTCTTACGTAAAACCAGATTGCGGATGTTTCATTTGAGTGTACACATACATTTGCAACTGCCGGCAGGGACTACTTTTTGGAAGGTTTTTGAGATGAGTTTCAATTACCGGACATTCGTTATCGCACGGAGACTTTTTTGTATGTCCGCATATGTTTAAATGTGTGCATTCTGTGTTACATACTGCTATAATATGTAACTTTGAGTTGCATAAAGTTTAACGTACGTGTTATGTATTGCGTTACATATGCACTCTTTTACGTGTTGTGGCTTACCTATAAGGGTCCGTCTTTCTTCATTTTATTAGCTAATGTATTCTGTAAAGCGCTCGTTACTTAAGGGTTAGAATACGTTTCAAATGTACGTATATAATGTACATATATAATGGTGGGTGGGTATGAAGAATATAGCAGATTTCTACAAAATCCAAGACAAGAAGATAGAATAAAGAAATATGCATAAATTTGTTAGTAAGCAAACGTGATGGACTGATACCACGAAGGAAATTCTTCTATTATATACAGATTTAACCCGACAAAATTTATGAATTCTTATTCCACTTTTTTTGGAAGTCATTTTGGACGAAACGATTGAAGATTAAATTCTTCAGAAAGAAATAATATTTAGCTATACGCTCATTGTCATTCGTTTATTGCCACATAAGACTTTTAGTTAGTTCAGTTTAGAATTTTTTGATACGTATTACGTACGTAAAATTTTCCATATAGTGTCACGAACGTTTGTGGTTTTCGTAAAATGCGTATTTTTCTGCGCAGTCTCAGTCTTACGTAAAACCAGATTGCGGATGTATCATTTGAGTGTACACATACATTTGCAACTGCCGGCAGGGACTACTTTTTGGAAGGTTTTTGAGATGAGTTTCAATTACCGGACATTCGTTATCGCACGGAGACCTTTTTGTATGTCCGCATATGTTTAAATGTGTGCATTCTGTGTTACATACTGCTATAATATGTAACTTTGAGTTGCATAAAGTTTAACGTACGTGTTATGTATTGCGTTACATATGCACTCTTTTACGTGTTGTGGCTTACCTATAAGGGTCCGTCTTTCTTCATTTTATTAGCTAATGTACTCTGTAAAGCGCTCGTTACTTAAGGGTTAGCGTAATTTTCAAAAGTACGCATATATGTACATATATAATCGTGGGTGGGTATGAAGAATAAAGCAGATTTCTACAAAATCCAAGACAAGAAGATAGAACAAAAAAATATGCATACGTTTGGTAGTAAGCAAAAGTGGTGGACTGATACCATGAAGGGAATTCTTCTATGTACAGATTTAACCCGACAAAATTTATGAATTCTTATTCCACTTTTTTTGGAAGTCATTTTGGACGAAACGATTGAAGATTAAATTCTTCAGAAAGAAATAATATTTAGCTATACGCTCATTGTCATTCGTTTATTGCCACATAAGACTTTTAGTTAGTTCAGTTTAGAATTTTTTGATACGTATTACGTACGTATAATTTTCCATATAGTGTCACGTACGTTTGTGGTTTTCGTAAAATGCGTATTTTTCTGCGCAGTCTCAGTCTTACGTAAAACCAGATTGCGGATGTTTCATTTGAGTGTACACATACATTTGCAACTGCCGGCAGGGACTACTTTTTGGAAGGTTTTTGAGATGAGTTTCAATTACCGGACATTCGTTATCGCACGGAGACTTTTTTGTATGTCCGCATATGTTTAAATGTGTGCATTCTGTGTTACATACTGCTATAATATGTAACTTTGAGTTGCATAAAGTTTAACGTACGTGTTATGTATTGCGTTACATATGCACTCGTTTACGTGTTGTGGCTTACCTATAAGGGTCCGTCTTTCTTCATTTTAGTAGCTAATGTATTCTGTAAAGCACTCGTTACTTAAGGGTTAGAATACGTTTCAAATGTACGTATATAATGTACATATATAATGGTGGGTGGGTATGAAGAATATAGCAGATTTCTACAAAATCCAAGACAAGAAGATAGAATAAAGAAATATGCATAAATTTGGTAGTTAGCAAACGTGATGGACTGATACCAAGAAGGGAATTCTTCTATTATGTACAGATTTAACCCGACAAAATTTATGAATTCTTATTCCACTTTTTTTGGAAGTCATTTTGGACGAAACGATTGAAGATTTCTATATTAAATTCTTCAGAAAGAAATAATATTTAGCTATACGCTCATTATCATTCGTTTATTGCCACATAAGACTTTTAGTTAGTTCAGTTTAGCATTTTTTGATACATATTACGTACGTATAATTTTCCATATAGTGTCACGTACGTTTGTGGTTTTCGTAAAATGCGTATTTTTCTGCGCAGTCTCAGTCTTACGTAAAACCAGATTGCAGATGTTTCATTTGAGTGTACACATACATTTGCAACTGCCGGCAGGGACTACTTTTTGGAAGGTTTTTGAGATGAGTTTCAATTACCGGACATTCGTTATCGCACGAAGCCTTTTTTGTATGTCCGCATATGTTTAAATGTGTGCATTCTGTGTTACATACTGCTATAATATGTAACTTTGAGTTGCATAAAGTTTTACGTACGTGTTATGTATTGCGTTACATATGCACTCTTTTACGTGTTGTGGCTTACCTATAAGGGTCCGTCTTTCTTCATTTTATTAGCTAATGTACTCCGTAAAGCGCTCGTTACTTAAGGGTTAGCGTAATTTTCAAAAGTACGCATATATGTACATATATAATGGTGGGTGGGTATGAAGAATAAAGCAGATTTCTACAAAATCCAAGACAACAAGATAGAACAAAAAAATATGCATACTTTTGGTAGTAAGCAAAAGTGGTGGACTGATACCATGAAGGGAATTCTTCTATTATGTACAGATTTAACCCGACAAAATTTATGAATTCTTATTCCACTTTTTTTGGAAGTCATTTTGGATGAAACGATTGAAGATTTCTATATTAAATTCTTCAGAAAGAAATAATATTTAGCTATACGCTCATTGTCATTCGTTTATTGCCACATAAGACTTTTAGTTAGTTCAGTTTAGCATTTTTTGATACGTATTACGTACGTATAATTTTCCATATAGTGTCACGTACGTTTGTGGTTTTCGTAAAATGCGTATTTTTCTGCGCAGTCTCAGTCTTAATTAAAACCAGATTGCGGATGTTTCATTTGAGTGTACACATACATTTGCAACTGCCGGCAGGGACTACTTTTTGGAAGGTCTTTGAGATGAGTTTCAATTACCGGACATTCGTTATCGCACGGAGACTTTTTTGTATGTCCGCATATGTTTAAATGTGTGCATTCTGTGTTACATACTGCTGTAATATGTAACTTTGAGTTGCATAAATTTTAACGTACTTGTTATGTATTGCGTTACATATGCACTCTTTTACGTGTTGTGGCTTACCTATAAGGGTCCGTCATTCTTCATTTTATTAGCTAATGTACTCTGTAAAGCGCTCGTTACTTAAGGGTTAGCGTAATTTTCAAAAGTACGCATATATGTACATATATAATGGTGGGTGGGTATGAAGAATAAAGCAGATTTCTACAAAATCCAAGACAAGAAGATAGAACAAAAAAATATGCATACGTTTGGTAGTAAGCAAAAGTGGTGGACTGATACCATGAAGGGATTTCTTCTATTATGTACAGATTTAACCCGACAAAATTTATGAATTCTTATTCCACTTTTTTTGGAAGTCATTTTGGACGAAACGATTGAAGATTAAATTCTTCAGAAAGAAATAATATTTAGCTATACGCTCATTGTCATTCGTTTATTGCCACATAAGACTTTTAGATGGTTCAGTTTAGAATTTTTTGATACGTATAACGTACGTATAATTTTCCATATAGTGTCACGTACGTTTGTGGTTTTCGTAAAATGCGTATTTTTCTGCGCAGTCTAAGTCTTACGTAAAACCAGATTGCGGATGTTTCATTTGAGTGTACACATACATTTGCAACTGCCGGCAGGGACTACTTTTTGGAAGGTTTTTGAGATGAGTTTCAATTACCGGACATTCGTTATCGCACGGAGACTTTTTTGTATGTCCGCATATATTTAAATGTGTGCATTCTGTGTTACATACTGCTATAATATGTAACTTTCAGTTGCATAAAGTTTAACGTACGTGTTATGTATTGCGTTACATATGCACTCTTTTACGTGTTGTGGCTTACCTATAAGGGTCCGACTTTCTTCATTTTATTAGCTAATGTACTCTGTAAAGCGCTCGTTACTTAAGGGTTAGCGTAATTTTCAAAAGTACGCATATATGTACATATATAATCGTGGGTGGGTATGAAGAATATAGCAGATTTCTACAAAATCCAAGACAAGAAGATAGAATAAAGAAATATGCATAAATTTGGTAGTAAGCAAACGTGATGGACTGATACCATGAAGGGAATTCTTCTATGTACAGATTTAACCCGACAAAATTTATGAATTCTTATTCCACTTTTTTTGGAAGTCATTTTGGACGAAACGATTGAAGATTAAATTCTTCAGAAAGAAATAATATTTAGCTATACGCTCATTGTCATTCGTTTATTGCCACATAAGACTTTTAGTTAGTTCAGTTTAGAATTTTTCGATACGTATTACGTACGTATAATTTTCCATATAGTGTCACGTACGTTTGTGGTTTTCGTAAAATGCGTATTTTTCTGCGCAGTCTCAGTCTTACGTAAAACCAGATTGCGGATGTTTCATTTGAGTGTACACATACATTTGCAACTGCCGGTAGGGACTACTTTTTGGAAGGTTTTTGAGATGAGTTTCAATTACCGGACATTCGTTATCGCACGGAGACTTTTTTGTATGTCCGCATATGTTTAAATGTGTGCATTCTGTGTTACATACTGCTATAATATGTAACTTTGAGTTGCATAAAGTTTAACGTACGTGTTATGTATTGCGTTACATATGCACTCTTTTACGTGTTGTGGCTTACCTATAAGGGTCCGTCTTTCTTCATTTTATTAGCTAATGTACTCTGTAAAGCGCTCGTTACTTAAGGGTTAGCGTAATTTTCAAAAGTACGCATATATGTACATATATAATCGTGGGTGGGTATGAAGAATAAAGCAGATTTCTACAAAATCCAAGACAAGAAGATAGAACAAAAAAATATGCATACGTTTGGTAGTAAGCAAAAAGTGGACTGATACCATGAAGGGAATTCTTCTATGTACAGATTTAACCCGACAAAATTTATGAATTCTTATTCCACTTTTTTTGGAAGTCAATTTGGACGAAACGATTGAAGATTAAATTCTTCAGAAAGAAATAATATTTAGCTATACGCTCATTGTCATTCGTTTATTGCCACATAAGACTTTTAGTTAGTTCAGTTTAGAATTTTTTGATACGTATTACGTACGTATAATTTTCCATATAGTGTCACGTACGTTTGTGGTTTTCGTAAAATGCGTATTTTTCTGCGCAGTCTCAGTCTTACGTAAAACCAGATTGCGGATGTTTTATTTGAGTGTACACATACATTTGCAACTGCCGGCAGGGACTACTTTTTGGAAGGTTTTTGAGATGAATTTCAATTACCGGACATTCGTTATCGCACGGAGACTTTTGTATGTCCGCATATGTTTAAATGTGTGCATTCTGTGTTACATACTGCTATAATATGTAACTTTGAGTTGCATAAAGTTTAACGTACGTGTTATGTATTGCGTTACATATGCACTATTTTACGTGTTGTGGCTTACCTATAAGGGTCCGTCTTTCTTCATTTTATTAGCTAATGTATTCTGTAAAGCACTCGTTACTTAAGGGTTAGAATACGTTTCAAATGTACGCATATAATGTACATATATAATGGTGGGTGGGTATGAAGAATATAGCAGATTTCTACAAAATCCAAGACAAGAAGATAGAATAAAGGAATATGCATAAATTTGGTAGTAAGCAAACGTGATGGACTGATACCATGAAGGGAATTCTTCTATGTACAGATTTAACCCGACAAAATTTATGAATTCTTATTCCACTTTTTTTGGAAGTCATTTTGGACGAAACGATTGAAGATTAAATTCTTCAGAAAGAAATAATATTTAGCTATACGCTCATTGTCATTCGTTTATTGCCACATAAGACTTTTAGTTAGTTCAGTTTAGAATTTTTTGATACGTATTACGTACGTATAATTTTCCATATAGTGTCACGTACGTTTGTGGTTTTCGTAAAATGCGTATTTTTCTGCGCAGTCTCAGTCTTACGTAAAACCAGATTGCGGATGTTTCATTTGAGTGTACACATACATTTGCAACTGCCGGCAGGGACTACTTTTTGGAAGGTTTTTGAGATGAGTTTCAATTACCGGACATTCGTTATCGCACGGAGACTTTTTTGTATGTCCGCATATGTTTAAATGTGTGCATTCTGTGTTACATACTGCTATAATATGTAACTTTGAGTTGCATAAAGTTTAACGTACGTGTTATGTATTGCGTTACATATGCACTCTTTTACGTGTTGTGGCTTACCTATAAGGGTCCGTCTTTCTTCATTTTATTAGCTAATGTACTCTGTAAAGCGCTCGTTACTTAAGGGTTAGCGTAATTTTCAAAAGTACGCATATATGTACATATATAATCGTGGGTGGGTATGAAGAATAAAGCAGATTTCTACAAAATCCAAGACAAGAAGATAGAACAAAAAAATATGCATACGTTTGGTAGTAAGCAAAAAGTGGACTGATACCATGAAGGGAATTCTTCTATGTACAGATTTAACCCGACAAAATTTATGAATTCTTATTCCACTTTTTTTGGAAGTCACTTTGGACGAAACGATTGAAGATTAAATTCTTCAGAAAGAAATAATATTTAGCTATACGCTCATTGTCATTCGTTTATTGCCACATAAGACTTTTAGTTAGTTCAGTTTAGAATTTTTTGATACGTATTACGTACGTATAATTTTCCATATAGTGTCACGTACGTTTGTGGTTTTCGTAAAATGCGTATTTTTCTGCGCAGTCTCAGTCTTACGTAAAACCAGATTGCGGATGTTTCATTTGAGTGTACACATACATTTGCAACTGCCGGCAGGGACTACTTTTTGGAAGGTTTTTGAGATGAGTTTCAATTACCGGACATTCGTTATCGCACGGAGACTTTTGTATGTCCGCATATGTTTAAATGTGTGCATTCTGTGTTACATACTGCTATAATATGTAACTTTGAGTTGCATAAAGTTTAACGTACGTGTTATGTATTGCGTTACATATGCACTCTTTTACGTGTTGTGGCTTACCTATAAGGGTCCGTCTTTCTTCATTTTATTAGCTAATGTATTCTGTAAAGCACTCGTTACTTAAGGGTTAGAATACGTTTCAAATGTACGTATATAATGTACATATATAATGGTGGGTGGGTATGAAGAATATAGCAGATTTCTACAAAATCCAAGACAAGAAGATAGAATAAAGAAATATGCATAAATTTGGTAGTAAGCAAACGTGATGGACTGATACCAGGAAGGGAATTCTTCTATTATGTACAGATTTAACCCGACAAAATTTATGAATTCGTATTCCACTTTTTTTGGAAGTCATTTTCGACGAAACGATTGAAGATTTCTATATTAAATTCTTCAGAAAGAAATAATATTTAACTATACGCTCATTGTCATTCGTTTATTGCCACATAAGACTTTTAGTTAGTTCAGTTTAGCATTTTTTGATACATATTACGTACGTATAATTTTCCATATAGTGTCACGTACGTTTGTGGTTTTCGTAAAATGCGTATTTTTCTGCACAGTCTCAGTCTTACGTAAAACCAGATTGCGGATGTTTCATTTGAGTGTACACATACATTTGCAACTGCCGGCAGGGACTACTTTTTGGAAGGTTTTTGAGATGAGTTTCAATTACCGGACATTCGTTATCGCACGAAGCCTTTTTTGTATGTCCGCATATGTTTAAATGTGTGCATTCTGTGTTACATACTGCTATAATATGTAACTTTGAGTTGCATAAAGTTTAACGTACGTGTTATGTATTGCGTTACATATGCACTCTTTTACGTGTTGTGGCTTACCTATAAGGGTCCGTCTTTCTTCATTTTATTAGCTAATGTACTCTGTAAAGCGCTCGTTACTTAAGGGTTAGCGTAATTTTCAAAAGTACGCATATATGTACATATATAATCGTGGGTGGGTATGAAGAATAAAGCAGATTTCTACAAAATCCAAGACAAGAAGATAGAACAAAAAAATATGCATACGTTTGGTAGTAAGCAAAAAGTGGACTGATACCATGAAGGGAATTCTTCTATGTACAGATTTAACCCGACAAAATTTATGAATTCTTATTCCACTTTTTTTGGAAGTCACTTTGGACGAAACGATTGAAGATTAAATTCTTCAGAAAGAAATAATATTTAGCTATACGCTCATTGTCATTCGTTTATTGCCACATAAGACTTTTAGTTAGTTCAGTTTAGAATTTTTTGATACGTATTACGTACGTATAATTTTCCATATAGTGTCACGTACGTTTGTGGTTTTCGTAAAATGCGTATTTTTCTGCGCAGTCTCAGTCTTACGTAAAACCAGATTGCGGATGTTTTATTTGAGTGTACACATACATTTGCAACTGCCGGCAGGGACTACTTTTTGGAAGGTTTTTGAGATGAGTTTCAATTACCGGACATTCGTTATCGCACGGAGACTTTTGTATGTCCGCATATGTTTAAATGTGTGCATTCTGTGTTACATACTGCTATAATATGTAACTTTGAGTTGCATAAAGTTTAACGTACGTGTTATGTATTGCGTTACATATGCACTATTTTACGTGTTGTGGCTTACCTATAAGGGTCCGTCTTTCTTCATTTTATTAGCTAATGTATTCTGTAAAGCACTCGTTACTTAAGGGTTAGAATACGTTTCAAATGTACGTATATAATGTACATATATAATGGTGGGTGGGTATGAAGAATATAGCAGATTTCTACAAAATCCAAGACAAGAAGATAGAATAAAGAAATATGCATAAATTTGGTAGTAAGCAAACGTGATGGACTGATACCATGAAGGGAATTCTTCTATGTACAGATTTAACCCGACAAAATTTATGAATTCTTATTCCACTTTTTTTGGAAGTCATTTTGGACGAAACGATTGAAGATTAAATTCTTCAGAAAGAAATAATATTTAGCTATACGCTCATTGTCATTCGTTTATTGCCACATAAGACTTTTAGTTAGTTCAGTTTAGAATTTTTTGATACGTATTACGTACGTATAATTTTCCATATAGTGTCACGTACGTTTGTGGTTTTCGTAAAATGCGTATTTTTCTGCGCAGTCTCAGTCTTACGTAAAACCAGATTGCGGATGTTTCATTTGAGTGTACACATACATTTGCAACTGCCGGCAGGGACTACTTTTTGGAAGGTTTTTGAGATGAGTTTCAATTACCGGACATTCGTTATCGCACGGAGACTTTTTTGTATGTCCGCATATGTTTAAATGTGTGCATTCTGTGTTACATACTGCTATAATATGTAACTTTGAGTTGCATAAAGTTTAACGTACGTGTTATGTATTGCGTTACATATGCACTCTTTTACGTGTTGTGGCTTACCTATAAGGGTCCGTCTTTCTTCATTTTATTAGCTAATGTACTCTGTAAAGCGCTCGTTACTTAAGGGTTAGCGTAATTTTCAAAAGTACGCATATATGTACATATATAATCGTGGGTGGGTATGAAGAATAAAGCAGATTTCTACAAAATCCAAGACAAGAAGATAGAACAAAAAAATATGCATACGTTTGGTAGTAAGCAAAAAGTGGACTGATACCATGAAGGGAATTCTTCTATGTACAGATTTAACCCGACAAAATTTATGAATTCTTATTCCACTTTTTTTGGAAGTCACTTTGGACGAAACGATTGAAGATTAAATTCTTCAGAAAGAAATAATATTTAGCTATACGCTCATTGTCATTCGTTTATTGCCGCATAAGACTTTTAGTTAGTTCAGTTTAGAATTTTTTGATACGTATTACGTACGTATAATTTTCCATATAGTGTCACGTACGTTTGTGGTTTTCGTAAAATGCGTATTTTTCTGCGCAGTCTCAGTCTTACGTAAAACCAGATTGCGGATGTTTCATTTGAGTGTACACATACATTTGCAACTGCCGGCAGGGACTACTTTTTGGAAGGTTTTTGAGATGAGTTTCAATTACCGGAAATTCGTTATCGCACGGAGACTTTTGTATGTCCGCATATGTTTAAATGTGTGCATTCTGTGTTACATACTGCTATAATATGTAACTTTGAGTTGCATAAAGTTTAACGTACGTGTTATGTATTGCGTTACATATGCACTCTTTTACGTGTTGTGGCTTACCTATAAGGGTCCGTCTTTCTTCATTTTATTAGCTAATGTATTCTGTAAAGCACTCGTTACTTAAGGGTTAGAATACGTTTCAAATGTACGTATATAATGTACATATATAATGGTGGGTGGGTATGAAGAATAAAGCAGATTTCTACAAAATCCAAGACAAGAAGATAGAACAAAAAAATATGCATACGTTTGGTAGTAAGCAAAAGTGGTGGACTGATACCATGAAGGGAATTCTTCTATTATGTACAGATTTAACCCGACAAAATTTATGAATTCTTATTCCACTTTTTTTGGAAGTCATTTTCGACGAAACGATTGAAGATTTCTATATTAAATTCTTCAGAAAGAAATAATATTTAGCTATACGCTCATTGTCATTCGTTTATTGCCACATAAGACTTTTAGTTAGTTCAGTTTAGCATTTTTTGATACATATTACGTACGTATAATTTTCCATATAGTGTCACGTACGTTTGTGGTTTTCGTAAAATGCGTATTTTTCTGCACAGTCTCAGTCTTACGTAAAACCAGATTGCGGATGTTTCATTTGAGTGTACACATACATTTGCAACTGCCGGCAGGGACTACTTTTTGGAAGGTTTTTGAGATGAGTTTCAATTACCGGACATTCGTTATCGCACGAAGCCTTTTTTGTATGTCCGCATATGTTTAAATGTGTGCATTCTGTGTTACATACTGCTATAATATGTAACTTTGAGTTGCATAAAGTTTTACGTACGTGTTATGTATTGCGTTACATATGCACTCTTTTACGTGTTGTGGCTTACCTATAAGGGTCCGTCTTTCTTCATTTTATTAGCTAATGTACTCTGTAAAGCGCTCGTTACTTAAGGGTTAGCGTAATTTTCAAAAGTACGCATATATGTACATATATAATGGTGGGTGGGTATGAAGAATAAAGCAGATTTCTACAAAATCCAAGACAAGAAGATAGAACAAAAAAATATGCATACGTTTGGTAGTAAGCAAAAGTGGTGGACTGATACCATGAAGGGAATTCTTCGATTATGTACAGATTTAACCCGACAAAATTTATAAATTCTTATTCCACTTTTTTTGGAAGTCATTTTGGACGAAACGATTGAAGATTTCTATATTAAATTCTTCAGAAAGAAATAATATTTAGCTATACGCTCATTGTCATTCGTTTATTGCCACATAAGACTTTTAGTTAGTTCAGTTTAGCATTTTTTGATACGTATTACGTACGTATAATTTTCCATATACTGTCACGTACGTTTGTGGTTTTCGTAAAATGCGTATTTTTCTGCGCAGTCTCAGTCTTACGTAAAACCAGATTGCGGATGTTTCATTTGAGTGTACACATACATTTGCAACTGCCGGCAGGGACTACTTTTTGGAAGGTTTTTGAGATGAATTTCAATTACCGGACATTCGTTATCGCACGGAGACTTTTATGTATGTCCGCATATGTTTAAATGTGTGCATTCTGTGTTACATACTGCTATAATATGTAACTTTGAGTTGCATAAAGTTTAACGTACGTGTTATGTATTGCGTTACATATGCACTCTTTTACGTGTTGTGGCTTACCTATAAGGGTCCGTCTTTCTTCATTTTATTAGCTAATGTATTCTGTAAAGCACTCGTTACTTAAGGGTTAGAATACGTTTCAAATGTACGTATATATGTACATATATAATGGTGGGTGGGTATGAAGAATATAGCAGATTTCTACAAAATCCAAGACAAGAAGATAGAATAAAGAAATATGCATAAATTTGGTAGTAAGCAAACGTGATGGACTGATACCACGAAGGGAATTCTTCTATTATATACAGATTTAACCCGACAAAATTTATGAATCCTTATTCCACTTTTTTTGGAAGTCATTTTGGACGAAACGATTGAAGATTAAATTCTTCAGAAAGGAATAATATTTAGCTATACGCTCATTGTCATTCGTTTATTGCCACATAAGACTTTTAGTTAATTCAGTTTAGAATTTTTTGA
Source organism: Maratus speciosus (assembly GCA_963932465.1). Taxonomy (NCBI): domain Eukaryota; kingdom Metazoa; phylum Arthropoda; class Arachnida; order Araneae; family Salticidae; genus Maratus; species Maratus speciosus. The sequence goes on along the minus strand of OZ010789.1, from coordinate 128,881,060 downwards.
TACGTATTACGTACGTATAATTTTCCATATAGTGTCACGTACGTTTGTGGTTTTCGTAAAATGCGTATTTTTCTGCGCAGTCTCAGTTTTACGTAAAACCAGATTGCGGATGTTTCATTTGAGTGTACACATACATTTGCAACTGCCGGCAGGGACTACTTTTTGGAAGGTTTTTGAGATGAGTTTCAATTACCGGACATTCGTTATCGCACGGAGACTTTTTTGTATGTCCGCATATGTTTAAATGTGTGCATTCTGTGTTACATACTGCTATAATATGTAACTTTGAGTTGCATAAAGTTTAACGTACGTGTTATGTATTGCGTTACATATGCACTCTTTTACGTGTTGTGGCTTACCTATAAGGGTCCGTCTTTCTTCATTTTATTAGCTAATGTATTCTGTAAAGCACTCGTTACTTAAGGGTTAGAATACGTTTCAAATGTACGTATATAATGTACATATATAATGGTGGGTGGGTATGAAGAATATAGCAGATTTCTACAAAATCCAAGACAAGAAGATAGAATAAAGAAATATGCATAAATTTGGTAGTAAGCAAACGTGATGGACTGATACCAGGAAGGGAATTCTTCTATTATGTACAGATTTAACCCGACAAAATTTATGAATTCTTATTCCACTTTTTTTGGAAGTCATTTTCGACGAAACGATTGAAGATTTCTATATTAAATTCTTCAGAAAGAAATAATATTTAGCTATACGCTCATTGTCATTCGTTTATTGCCACATAAGACTTTTAGTTAGTTCAGTTTAGCATTTTTTGATACATATTACGTACGTATAATTTTCCATATAGTGTCACGTACGTTTGTGGTTTTCGTAAAATGCGTATTTTTCTGCACAGTCTCAGTCTTACGTAAAACCAGATTGCGGATGTTTCATTTGAGTGTACACATACATTTGCAACTGCCGGCAGGGACTACTTTTTGGAAGGTTTTTGAGATGAGTTTCAATTACCGGACATTCGTTATCGCACGAAGCCTTTTTTGTATGTCCGCATATGTTTAAATGTGTGCATTCTGTGTTACATACTGCTATAATATGTAACTTTGAGTTGCATAAAGTTTTACGTACGTGTTATGTATTGCGTTACATATGCACTCTTTTACGTGTTGTGGCTTACCTATAAGGGTCCGTCTTTCTTCATTTTATTAGCTAATGTACTCTGTAAAGCGCTCGTTACTTAAGGGTTAGCGTAATTTTCAAAAGTACGCATATATGTACATATATAATGGTGGGTGGGTATGAAGAATAAAGCAGATTTCTACAAAATCCAAGACAAGAAGATAGAACAAAAAAATATGCATACGTTTGGTAGTAAGCAAAAGTGGTGGACTGATACCATGAAGGGAATTCTTCGATTATGTACAGATTTAACCCGACAAAATTTATAAATTCTTATTCCACTTTTTTTGGAAGTCATTTTGGACGAAACGATTGAAGATTTCTATATTAAATTCTTCAGAAAGAAATAATATTTAGCTATACGCTCATTGTCATTCGTTTATTGCCACATAAGACTTTTAGTTAGTTCAGTTTAGCATTTTTTGATACGTATTACGTACGTATAATTTTCCATATACTGTCACGTACGTTTGTGGTTTTCGTAAAATGCGTATTTTTCTGCGCAGTCTCAGTCTTACGTAAAACCAGATTGCGGATGTTTCATTTGAGTGTACACATACATTTGCAACTGCCGGCAGGGACTACTTTTTGGAAGGTTTTTGAGATGAATTTCAATTACCGGACATTCGTTATCGCACGGAGACTTTTATGTATGTCCGCATATGTTTAAATGTGTGCATTCTGTGTTACATACTGCTATAATATGTAACTTTGAGTTGCATAAAGTTTAACGTACGTGTTATGTATTGCGTTACATATGCACTCTTTTACGTGTTGTGGCTTACCTATAAGGGTCCGTCTTTCTTCATTTTATTAGCTAATGTATTCTGTAAAGCACTCGTTACTTAAGGGTTAGAATACGTTTCAAATGTACGTATATATGTACATATATAATGGTGGGTGGGTATGAAGAATATAGCAGATTTCTACAAAATCCAAGACAAGAAGATAGAATAAAGAAATATGCATAAATTTGGTAGTAAGCAAACGTGATGGACTGATACCACGAAGGGAATTCTTCTATTATATACAGATTTAACCCGACAAAATTTATGAATTCTTATTCCACTTTTTTTGGAAGTCATTTTGGACGAAACGATTGAAGATTAAATTCTTCAGAAAGGAATAATATTTAGCTATACGCTCATTGTCATTCGTTTATTGCCACATAAGACTTTTAGTTAATTCAGTTTAGAATTTTTTGATACGTATTACGTACGTATAATTTTCCATATAGTGTCACGTACGTTTGTGGTTTTCGTAAAATGCGTATTTTTCTGCGCAGTCTCAGTTTTACGTAAAACCAGATTGCGGATGTTTCATTTGAGTGTACACATACATTTGCAACTGCCGGCAGGGACTACTTTTTGGAAGGTTTTTGAGATGAGTTTCAATTACCGGACATTCGTTATCGCACGGAGACTTTTTTGTATGTCCGCATATGTTTAAATGTGTGCATTCTGTGTTACATACTGCTATAATATGTAACTTTGAGTTGCATAAAGTTTAACGTACGTGTTATGTATTGCGTTACATATGCACTTTTTACGTGTTGTGGTTTACCTATAAGGGTCCGTCTTTCTTCATTTTATTAGCTAATGTACTCTGTAAAGCGCTCGTTACTTAAGGGTTAGCGTAATTTTCAATAGTACGCATATATGTACATATATAATGGTGGGTGGGTATGAAGAATAAAGCAGATTTCTACAAAATCCAAGACAAGAAGATAGAACAAAAAAATATGCATACATTTGGTAGTAAGCAAAAGTGGTGGACTGATACCATGAAGGGAATTCTTCTATTATGTACAGATTTAACCCGACAAAATTTATGAATTCTTATTCCACTTTTTTTGAAAGTCATTTTGGACGAAACGATTGAAGATTAAATTCTTCAGAAAGAAATAATATTTAGCTATACGCTTATTGTCATTCGTTTATTGCCACATAAGACTTTTAGTTAGTTCAGTTTAGAATTTTTTGATACGTATTACGTACGTATAATTTTCCATATAGTGTCACGTACGTTTGTGGTCTTCGTAAAATGCGTATTTTTCTGCGCAGTCTCAGTCTTACGTAAAACCAGATTGCGGATGTTTCATTTGAGTGTACACATACATTTGCAACTGACGGCAGGGACTACTTTTTGGAAGGTTTTTGAGATGAGTTTCAATTACCGGACATTCGTTATCGCACGGAGACTTTTTTGTATGTCCGCATATGTTTAAATGTGTGCATTCTGTGTTACATACTGCTATAATATGTAACTTTGAGTTGCATAAAGTTTAACGTACGTGTTATGTATTGCGTTACATATGCACTCTTTTACGTGTTGTGGCTTACCTATAAGGGTCCGTCTTTCTTCATTTTATTAGCTAATGTACTCTGTAAAGCGCTCGTTACTTAAGGGTTAGCGTAATTTTCAAAAGTACGCATATATGTACATATATAATGGTGGGTGGGTATGAAGAATAAAGCAGATTTCTACAAAATCCAAGACAAGAAGATACAACAAAAAAATATGCATACGTTTGGTAGTAAGCAAAAGTGGTGGACTGATACCATGAAGGGAATTCTTCGATTATGTACAGATTTAACCCGACAAAATTTATGAATTCTTATTCCACTTTTTTTGGAAGTCATTTTGGACGAAACGATTGAAGATTTCTATATTAAATTCCTCAGAAAGAAATAATATTTAGCTATACGCTCATTGTCATTCGTTTATTGCCACATAAGACTTTTAGTTAGTTCAGTTTAGCATTTTTTGATACGTATTACGTACGTATAATTTTCCATATAGTGTCACGTACGTTTGTGTTTTTCGTAAAATGCGTATTTTTCTGCGCAGTCTCAGTCTTACGTAAAACCAGATTGCGGATGTTTCATTTGAGTGTACACATACATTTGCAACTGCCGGCAGGGACTACTTTTTGGAAGGTTTTTGAGATGAGTTTCAATTACCGGACATTCGTTATCGCACGGAGACTTTTTTGTATGTCCGCATATGTTTAAATGTGTGCATTCTGTGTTACATACTGCTATAATATGTAACTTTGAGTTGCATAAAGTTTAACGTACGTGTTATGTATTGCGTTACATATGCACTCTTTTACGTGTTGTGGCTTACCTATAAGGGTCCGTCATTCTTCATTTTATTAGCTAATGTACTCTGTAAAACGCTCGTTACTTAAGGGTTAGCGTAATTTTCAAAAGTACGCATATATGTACATATATAATGGTGGGTGGGTATGAAAAATAAAGCAGATTTCTACAAAATCCAAGACAAGAAGATAGAACAAAAAAATATGCATACGTTTGGTAGTAAGCAAAAGTGGTGGACTGATACCATGAAGGGAATTCTTCTATTATGTACAGATTTAACCCGACAAAATTTATGAATTCTTATTCCACTTTTTTTGGAAGTCATTTTGGACGAAACGATTGAAGATTAAATTCTTCAGAAAGAAATAATATTTAGCTATACGCTTATTGTCATTCGTTTATTGCCACATAAGACTTTTAGTTAGTTCAGTTTAGCCTTTTTTGATACATATTACCTACGTATAATTTTCCATATAGTGTCACGTACGTTTGTGGTTTTCGTAAAATGCGTATTTTTCTGCGCAGTCTCAGTCTTACGTAAAACCAGATTGCGGATGTTTCATTTGAGTGTACACATACATTTGCAACTGACGGCAGGGACTACTTTTTGGAAGGTTTTTGAGATGAGTTTCAATTACCGGACATTCGTTATCGCACGGAGACTTTTTTGTATGTCCGCATATCTTTAAATGTGTGCATTCTGTGTTACATACTGCTATAATATGTAACTTTGAGTTGCATAAAGTTTAACGTACGTGTTATGTATTGCGTTACATATGCACTCTTTTACGTGTTGTGGCTTACCTATAAGGGTCCGTCTTTCTTCATTTTATTAGCTAATGTACTCTGTAAAGCGCTCGTTACTTAAGGGTTAGCGTAATTTTCAAAAGTACGCATATATGTACATATATAATGGTGGGTGGGTATGAAGAATAAAGCAGATTTCTACAAATTCCAAGACAAGAAGATACAACAAAAAAATATGCATACGTTTGGTAGTAAGCAAAAATGGTGGACTGATACCATGAAGGGAATTCTTCGATTATGTACAGATTTAACCCGACAAAATTTATGAATTCTTATTCCACTTTTTTTGGAAGTCATTTTGGACGAAACGATTGAAGATTTCTATATTAAATTCTTCAGAAAGAAATAATATTTAGCTATACGCTCATTGTCATTCGTTTATTGCCACATAAGACTTTTAGTTAGTTCAGTTTAGCATTTTTTGATACGTATTACGTACGTATAATTTTCCATATAGTGTCACGTACGTTTGTGGTTTTCGTAAAATGCGTATTTTTCTGCGCAGTCTCAGTCTTACGTAAAACCAGATTGCGGATGTTTCATTTGAGTGTACACATACATTTGCAACTGCCGGCAGGGACTACTTTTTGGAAGGTTTTTGAGATGAGTTTCAATTACCGGACATTCGTTATCGCACGGAGACTTTTTTGTATGTCCGCATATGTTTAAATGTGTGCATTCTGTGTTACATACTGCTATAATATGTAACTTTGAGTTGCATAAAGTTTAACGTACGTGTTATGTATTGCGTTACATATGCACTATTTTACGTGTTGTGGCTTACCTATAAGGGTCCGTCATTCTTCATTTTATTAGCTAATGTACTCTGTAAAGCGCTCGTTACTTAAGGGTTAGCGTAATTTTCAAAAGTACGCATATATGTACATATATAATGGTGGCTGGGTATGAAGAATAAAGCAGATTTCTACAAAATCCAAGACAAGAAGATAGAACAAAAAAATATGCATACGTTTGGTAGTAAGCAAAAGTGGTGGACTGATACCATGAAGGGAATTCTTCTATTATGTACAGATTTAACCCGACAAAATTTATGAATTCTTATTCCACTTTTTTTGGAAGTCATTTTGGACGAAACGATTGAAGATTAAATTCTTCAGAAAGAAATAATATTTAGCTATACGCTTATTGTCATTCGTTTATTGCCACATAAGACTTTTAGTTAGTTCAGTTTAGCATTTTTTGATACATATTACGTGCGTATAATTTTCCATATAGTGTCACGTACGTTTGTGGTTTTCGTAAAATGCGTATTTTTCTGCGCAGTCTCAGTCTTACGTAAAACCAGATTGCGGATGTTTCATTTGAGTGTACACATACATTTGCAACTGACGGCAGGGACTACTTTTTGGAAGGTTTTTGAGATGAGTTTCAATTACCGGACATTCGTTATCGCACGGAGACTTTTTTGTATGTCCGCATATGTTTAAATGTGTGCATTCTGTGTTACATACTGCTATAATATGTAACTTTGAGTTGCACAAAGTTTAACGTACGTGTTATGTATTGCGTTACATATGCACTCTTTTACGTGTTGTGGCTTACCTATAAGGGTCCGTCTTTCTTCATTTTATTAGCTAATGTACTCTGTAAAGCGCTCGTTACTTAAGTGTTAGCGTAATTTTCAAAAGTACGCATATATGTACATATATAATGGTGGGTGGGTATGAAGAATAAAGCAGATTTCTACAAATTCCAAGACAAGAAGATACAACAACAAAAATATGCATACGTTTGGTAGTAAGCAAAAATGGTGGACTGATACCATGAAGGGAATTCTTCGATTATGTACAGATTTAACCCGACAAAATTTATGAATTCTTATTCCACTTTTTTTGGAAGTCATTTTGGACGAAACGATTGAAGATTTCTATATTAAATTCTTCAGAAAGAAATAATATTTAGCTATACGCTCATTGTCATTCGTTTATTGCAACATAAGACTTTTAGTTAGTTCAGTTTAGCATTTTTTGATACGTATTACGTACGTATAATTTTCCATATAGTGTCACGTAGGTTTGTGGTTTTCGTAAAATGCGTATTTTTCTGCGCAGTCTCAGTCTTACGTAAAACCAGATTGCGGATGTTTCATTTGAGTGTACACATACATTTGCAACTGCCGGCAGGGACTACTTTTTGGAAGGTTTTTGAGATGAGTTTCAATTACCGGACATTCGTTATCGCACGGAGACTTTTTTGTATGTCCGCATATGTTTAAATGTGTGCATTCTGTGTTACATACTGCTATACTATGTAACTTTGAGTTGCATAAAGTTTAACGTACGTGTTATGTATTGCGTTACATAAGCACTATTTTACGTGTTGTGGCTTACCTATAAGGGTCCGTCTTTCTTCATTTTATTAGCTAATGTACTCTGTAAAGCGGTCGTTACTTAAGGGTTAGCGTAATTTTCAAAAGTACGCATATATGTACATATATAATGGTGGGTGGGTATGAAGAATAAAGCAGATTTCTACAAAATCCAAGACAAGAAGATAGAACAAAAAAATATGCATACGTTTGGTAGTAAGCAAAAGTGGTGGACTGATACCATGAAGGGAATTCTTCTATTATGTACAGATTTAACCCGACAAAATTTATGAATTCTTATTCCACTTTTTTTGGAAGTCATTTCGGACGAAACGATTGAAGATTAAATTCTTCAGAAAGAAATAATATTTAGCTATACGCTCATTGCAATTCGTTTATTGCCACATAAGACTTTTAGTTAGTTCAGTTTAGAATTTTTTGATACGTTTCACGTACGTATAATTTTCCATATAGTGTCACGTACGTTTGTGGTTTTCGTAAAATGCGTATTTTTCTGCGCAGTCTCAGTCTTACGTAAAACCAGATTGCGGATGTTTCATTTGAGTGTACACATACATTTGCAACTGCCGGCAGGGACTACTTTTTGGAAGGTGTTTGAGATGAGTTTCAATTACCGGACATTCGTTATCGCACGGAGACTTTTTTGTATGTCCGCATATGTTTAAATGTGTGCATTCTGTGTTACATACTGCTATAATATGTAACTTTGAGTTGCATAAAGTTTAACGTACGTGTTATGTATTGCGTTACATATGCACTCTTTTACATGTTGTGGCTTACCTATAAGGGTCGGTCTTTCTTCATTTTATTAGCTAATGTATTCTGTAAAGCACTCGTTACTTAAGGGTTAGATTACGTTTCAAATGTACGTATATAATGTACATATATAATGGTGGGTGGGTATGAAGAATATAGCAGATTTCTACAAAATCCAAGACAAGAAGATAGAATAAAGAAATATGCATAAATTTGGTAGTAAGCAAACGTGATGGACTGATACCACGAAGTGAATTCTTCTATTATATACAAATTTAACACGACAAAATTTAGGAATTCACATTCCACTTTTTTTTAAGTCATTTTGGACGAAACGATTGAAGATTTCTATTTCAAATTCTTCAGAAATACATAATATTTAGCTATACGCTAATTGTCATTTGCTTATTGCCACATAAGACATTTAGTTTGTTCAGTTTAGCATTTTTTGATACGTATTACGTACGTATAATTTTACATATAGTGTCACGTACGTTTGTGGTTTTCGTAAAATGCGTATTTTTCTGCGCAGTCTCAGTCTTACGTAAAAACAGATTGCAGATTTTTCATTTGAGTGTACACATACATTTGCAACTGCCGGCAGGGACTACTTTTTGGAAGGTTTTTGAGATGAGTTTCAATTACCGGACATTCGTTATCGCACGGAGACTTTTTTGTATGTCCGCATATGTTTAAATGTGTGCATTCTGTGTTACATACTGCTATAATATGTAACTTTGAGTTGCATAAAGTTTAACGTACGTGTTATGTATTGCGTTACATATGCACACTTTTACGTGTTGTGGCTTACCTATAAGGGTCCGTCTTTCTTCATTTTATTAGCTAATGTACTCTGTAAAGCTCTCGTTACTTAAGGGTTAGCGTAATTTTCAAAAGTACGCATATATGTACATATATAATGGTGGGTGGGTATGAAGAATAAAGCAGATTTCTACAAAATCAAAGACAAGAAGATAGAACAAAAAAATATGCATACGTTTGGTAGTAAGCAAAAGTGGTGGACTGATACCATGAAGGGAATTCTTCTATTATATACAGATTTTACCCGACAAAATTTATGAATTCTTATTGCACTTTTTTTGTAAGTCATTTTGGACGAAACGATTAAAGATTTCTATATTAAATTCTTCAGAAAGAAATAATATTTAGCTATACGCTCATTGTCATTCGTTTATTGCCACATAAGACTTTTAGTTAGTTCAGTTTAGAATTTTTTGATACCTATTACGTACGTATAATTTTCCATATAGTGTCACGTACGTTTGTGGTTTTCGTAAAATGCGTATTTTTCTGCGCAGTCTCAGTCTTACGTAAAACCACATTGCGGATGTTTCATTTGAGTGTACACATACATTTGCAACTGCTGGCAGGGACTACTTTTTGGAAGGTTTTTGAGATGAGTTTCAATTACCGGACATTCGTTATCGCACGGAGACTTTTTTGTATGTCCGCATATGTTTAAATGTGTGCATTCTGTGTTACATACCGCTATAATATGTAACTTTCAGCTGCATAAAGTTTAACGTACGTGTTATGTATTGCGTTACATATGCACTCTTTTACGTGTTGTGTCTTACCTATAAGGGTCCGACTTTCTTCATTTTATTAGCTAATGTACTCTGTAAAGCGCTCGTTACTTAAGGGTTAGCGTAATTTTCAAAAGTACGCATATATGTACATATATAATCGTGGGTGGGTATGAAGAATAAAGCAGATTTCTACAAAATCCAAGACAAGAAGATAGAACAAAAAAATATGCATACGTTTGGTAGTAAGCAAAAAATGGACTGATACCATGAAGGGAATTCTTCTATGTACAGATTTAACCCGACAAAATTTATGAATTCTTATTCCACTTTTTTTGGAAGTCATTTTGGAAAAAAAGGATTGAAGATTAAATTCTTCAGAAAGAAATAATATTTAGCTATACGCTCATTGTCATTCGTTTATTGCCACATAAGACTTTTAGTTAGTTCAGTTTAGAATTTTTTGATACGTATTACGTACGTATAATTTTCCATATAGTGTCACGTACGTTTGTGGTTTTCGTAAAATGCGTATTTTTCTGCGCGGTCTCAGTCTTACGTAAAACCAGATTGCGGATGTTTCATTTGAGGGTACACATACATTTGCAACTGCCGGCAGGGACTACTTTTTGGAAGGTTTTTGAGATGAGTTTCAATTACCGGACATTCGTTATCGCACGGAGACTTTTGTATGTCCGCATATGTTTAAATGTGTGCATTCTGTGTTACATACTGCTATAATATGTAACTTTGAGTTGCATAAAGTTTAACGTACGTGTTATGTATTGCGTTACATATGCACTCTTTTACGTGTTGTGGCTTACCTATAAGGGTCCGTCTTTCTTCATTTTATTAACTAATGTATTCTGTAAAGCACTCGTTACTTAAGGGTTAGAATACGTTTCAAATGTACGTATATAATGTACATATATAATGGTGGGTGGGTATGAAGAATATAGCAGATTTCTACAAAATCCAAGACAAGAAGATAGAATAAAGAAATATGCATAAATTTGGTAGTAAGCAAACGTGATGGACTGATACCATGAAGGGAATTCTTCTATGTACAGATTTAACCCGACAAAATTTATGAATTCTTATTCCACTTTTTTTGGAAGTCATTTTGGACGAAACGATTGAAGATTAAATTCTTCAGAAAGAAATAATATTTAGCTATACGCTCATTGTCATTCGTTTATTGCCACATAAGACTTTTAGTTAGTTCAGTTTAGAATTTTTTGATACGTATTACGTACGTATAATTTTCCATATAGTGTCACGTACGTTTGTGGTTTTCGTAAAATGCGTATTTTTCTGCGCAGTCTCAGTCTTACGTAAAACCAGATTGCGGATGTTTCATTTGAGTGTACACATACATTTGCAACTACCGGTAGGGACTACTTTTTGGAAGGTTTTTGAGATGAGTTTCAATTACCGGACATTCGTTATCGCACGGAGACTTTTTTTATGTCCGCATATGTTTAAATGTGTGCATTCTGTGTTACATACTGCTATAATATGTAACTTTGAGTTGCATAAAGTTTAACGTACGTGTTATGTATTGCGTTACATATGCACTCTTTTACGTGTTGTGGCTTACCTATAAGGGTCCGTCTTTCTTCATTTTATTAGCTAATGTACTCTGTAAAGCGCTCGTTACTTAAGGGTTAGCGTAATTTTCAAAAGTACGCATATATGTACATATATAATCGTGGGTGGGTATGAAGAATAAAGCAGATTTCTATAAAATCCAAGACAAGAAGATAGAACAAAAAAATATGCATACGTTTGGTAGTAAGCAAAAAGTGGACTGATACTATGAAGGGAATTCTTCTATGTACAGATTTAACCCGACAAAATTTATGAATTCTTATTCCACTTTTTTTGGATGTCACTTTGGACGAAACGATTGAAGATTAAATTCTTCAGAAAGAAATAATATTTAGCTATACGCTCATTGTCATTCGTTTATTGCCACATAAGACTTTTAGTTAGTTCAGTTTAGAATTTTTTGATACGTATTACGTACGTATAATTTTCCATATAGTGTCACGTACGTTTGTGGTTTTCGTAAAATGCGTATTTTTCTGCGCAGTCTCAGTCTTACGTAAAACCAGATTGCGGATGTTTTATTTGAGTGTACACATACATTTGCAACTGCCGGCAGGGACTACTTTTTGGAAGGTTTTTGAGATGAGTTTCAATTACCGGACATTCGTTATCGCACGGAGACTTTTGTATGTCCGCATATGTTTAAATGTGTGCATTCTGTGTTACATACTGCTATAATATGTAACTTTGAGTTGCATAAAGTTTAACGTACGTGTTATGTATTGCGTTACATATGCACTATTTTACGTGTTATGGCTTACCTATAAGGGTCCGTCTTTCTTCATTTTATTAGCTAATGTATTCTGTAAAGCACTCGTTACTTAAGGGTTAGAATACGTTTCAAATGTACGTATATAATGTACATATATAATGGTGGGTGGGCATGAAGAATATAGCAGATTTCTACAAAATCCAAGACAAGAAGATAGAATAAAGAAATATGCATAAATTTGGTAGTAAGCAAACGTGATGGACTGATACCATGAAGGGAATTCTTCTATGTACAGATTTAACCCGACAAAATTTATGAATTCTTATTCCACTTTTTTTGGAAGTCATTTTGGACGAAACGATTGAAGATTAAATTCTTCAGAAAGAAATAATATTTAGCTATACGCTCATTGTCATTCGTTTATTGCCACATAAGACTTTTAGTTAGTTCAGTTTAGAATTTTTTGATACGTATTACGTACGTATAATTTTACATATAGTGTCACGTACGTTTGTGGTTTTCGTAAAATGCGTATTTTTCTGCGCAGTCTCAGTCTTACGTAAAAACAGATTGCAGATTTTTCATTTGAGTGTACACATACATTTGCAACTGCCGGCAGGGACTACTTTTTGGAAGGTTTTTGAGATGAGTTTCAATTACCGGACATTCGTTATCGCACGGAGACTTTTTTGTATGTCCGCATATGTTTAAATGTGTGCATTCTGTGTTACATACTGCTATAATATGTAACTTTGAGTTGCATAAAGTTTAACGTACGTGTTATGTATTGCGTTACATATGCACACTTTTACGTGTTGTGGCTTACCTATAAGGGTCCGTCTTTCTTCATTTTATTAGCTAATGTACTCTGTAAAGCTCTCGTTACTTAAGGGTTAGCGTAATTTTCAAAAGTACGCATATATGTACATATATAATGGTGGGTGGGTATGAAGAATAAAGCAGATTTCTACAAAATCAAAGACAAGAAGATAGAACAAAAAAATATGCATACGTTTGGTAGTAAGCAAAAGTGGTGGACTGATACCATGAAGGGAATTCTTCTATTATATACAGATTTTACCCGACAAAATTTATGAATTCTTATTGCACTTTTTTTGTAAGTCATTTTGGACGAAACGATTAAAGATTTCTATATTAAATTCTTCAGAAAGAAATAATATTTAGCTATACGCTCATTGTCATTCGTTTATTGCCACATAAGACTTTTAGTTAGTTCAGTTTAGAATTTTTTGATACCTATTACGTACGTATAATTTTCCATATAGTGTCACGTACGTTTGTGGTTTTCGTAAAATGCGTATTTTTCTGCGCAGTCTCAGTCTTACGTAAAACCACATTGCGGATGTTTCATTTGAGTGTACACATACATTTGCAACTGCTGGCAGGGACTACTTTTTGGAAGGTTTTTGAGATGAGTTTCAATTACCGGACATTCGTTATCGCACGGAGACTTTTTTGTATGTCCGCATATGTTTAAATGTGTGCATTCTGTGTTACATACCGCTATAATATGTAACTTTCAGCTGCATAAAGTTTAACGTACGTGTTATGTATTGCGTTACATATGCACTCTTTTACGTGTTGTGTCTTACCTATAAGGGTCCGACTTTCTTCATTTTATTAGCTAATGTACTCTGTAAAGCGCTCGTTACTTAAGGGTTAGCGTAATTTTCAAAAGTACGCATATATGTACATATATAATCGTGGGTGGGTATGAAGAATAAAGCAGATTTCTACAAAATCCAAGACAAGAAGATAGAACAAAAAAATATGCATACGTTTGGTAGTAAGCAAAAAATGGACTGATACCATGAAGGGAATTCTTCTATGTACAGATTTAACCCGACAAAATTTATGAATTCTTATTCCACTTTTTTTGGAAGTCATTTTGGAAAAAAAGGATTGAAGATTAAATTCTTCAGAAAGAAATAATATTTAGCTATACGCTCATTGTCATTCGTTTATTGCCACATAAGACTTTTAGTTAGTTCAGTTTAGAATTTTTTGATACGTATTACGTACGTATAATTTTCCATATAGTGTCACGTACGTTTGTGGTTTTCGTAAAATGCGTATTTTTCTGCGCGGTCTCAGTCTTACGTAAAACCAGATTGCGGATGTTTCATTTGAGGGTACACATACATTTGCAACTGCCGGCAGGGACTACTTTTTGGAAGGTTTTTGAGATGAGTTTCAATTACCGGACATTCGTTATCGCACGGAGACTTTTGTATGTCCGCATATGTTTAAATGTGTGCATTCTGTGTTACATACTACTATAATATGTAACTTTGAGTTGCATAAAGTTTAACGTACGTGTTATGTATTGCGTTACATATGCACTCTTTTACGTGTTGTGGCTTACCTATAAGGGTCCGTCTTTCTTCATTTTATTAACTAATGTATTCTGTAAAGCACTCGTTACTTAAGGGTTAGAATACGTTTCAAATGTACGTATATAATGTACATATATAATGGTGGGTGGGTATGAAGTATATAGCAGATTTCTACAAAATCCAAGACAAGAAGATAGAATAAAGAAATATGCATAAATTTGGTAGTAAGCAAACGTGATGGACTGATACCATGAAGGGAATTCTTCTATGTACAGATTTAACCCGACAAAATTTATGAATTCTTATTCCACTTTTTTTGGAAGTCATTTTGGACGAAACGATTGAAGATTAAATTCTTCAGAAAGAAATAATATTTAGCTATACGCTCATTGTCATTCGTTTATTGCCACATAAGACTTTTAGTTAGTTCAGTTTAGAATTTTTTGATACGTATTACGTACGTATAATTTTCCATATAGTGTCACGTACGTTTGTGGTTTTCGTAAAATGCGTATTTTTCTGCGCAGTCTCAGTCTTACGTAAAACCAGATTGCGGATGTTTTATTTGAGTGTACACATACATTTGCAACTGCCGGCAGGGACTACTTTTTGGAAGGTTTTTGAGATGAGTTTCAATTACCGGACATTCGTTATCGCACGGAGACTTTTGTATGTCCGCATATGTTTAAATGTGTGCATTCTGTGTTACATACTGCTATAATATGTAACTTTGAGTTGCATAAAGTTTAACGTACGTGTTATGTATTGCGTTACATATGCACTATTTTACGTGTTATGGCTTACCTATAAGGGTCCGTCTTTCTTCATTTTATTAGCTAATGTATTCTGTAAAGCACTCGTTACTTAAGGGTTAGAATACGTTTCAAATGTACGTATATAATGTACATATATAATGGTGGGTGGGCATGAAGAATATAGCAGATTTCTACAAAATCCAAGACAAGAAGATAGAATAAAGAAATATGCATAAATTTGGTAGTAAGCAAACGTGATGGACTGATACCATGAAGGGAATTCTTCTATGTACAGATTTAACCCGACAAAATTTATGAATTCTTATTCCACTTTTTTTGGAAGTCATTTTGGACGAAACGATTGAAGATTAAATTCTTCAGAAAGAAATAATATTTAGCTATACGCTCATTGTCATTCGTTTATTGCCACATAAGACTTTTAGTTAGTTCAGTTTAGAATTTTTTGATACGTATTACGTACGTATAATTTTCCATATAGTGTCACGTACGTTTGTGGTTTTCGTAAAATGCGTATTTTTCTGCGCAGTCTCAGTCTTATGTAAAACCAGATTGCGGATGTTTCATTTGAGTGTACACATACATTTGCAACTGCCGGCAGGGACTACTTTTTGGAAGGTTTTTGAGATGAGTTTCAATTACCGGACATTCGTTATCGCACGGAGACTTTTTTGTATGTCCGCATATGTTTAAATGTGTGCATTCTGTGTTACATACTGCTATAATATGTAACTTTGAGTTGCATAAAGTTTAACGTACGTGTTATGTATTGCGTTACATATGCACACTTTTACGTGTTGTGGCTTACCTATAAGGGTCCGTCTTTCTTCATTTTATTAGCTAATGTACTCTGTAAAGCGCTCGTTACTTAAGGGTTAGCGTAATTTTCAAAAGTACGCATATATGTACATATATAATCATGGGTGGGTATGAAGAATAAAGCAGATTTCTACAAAATCCAAGACAAGAAGATAGAACAAAAAAATTTGCATACGTTTGGTAGTAAGCAAAAAGTGGACTGATACCATGAAGGGAATTCTTCTATGTACAGATTTAACCCGACAAAATTTATGAATTCTTATTCCACTTTTTTTGGAAGTCACTTTAAACGAAACGATTGAAGATTAAATTCTTCAGAAAGAAATAATATTTAGCTATACGCTCATTGTCATTCGTTTCTTGCCACATAAGACTTTTAGTTAGTTCAGTTTAGAATTTTTTGATACGTATTACGTACGTATAATTTTCCATATAGTGTCACGTACGTTTGTGGTTTTCGTAAAATGCGTATTTTTCTGCGCAGTCTCAGTCTTACGTAAAACCAGATTGCGGATGTTTCATTTGAGTGTACACATACATTTGCAACTGCCGGCAGGGACTACTTTTTGGAAGGTTTTTGAGATGAGTTTCAATTACCGGACATTCGTTATCGCACGGAGACTTTTGTATGTCCGCATATGTTTAAATGTGTGCATTCTGTGTTACATACTGCTATAATATGTAACTTTGAGTTGCATAAAGTTTAACGTACGTGTTATGTATTGCGTTACATATGCACTCTTTTACGTGTTGTGGCTTACCTATAAGGGTCCGTCTTTCTTCATTTTATTAGCTAATGTATTCTGTAAAGCACTCGTTACTTAAGGGTTAGAATACGTTTCAAATGTACGTATATAATGTACATATATAATGGTGGGTGGGTATGAAGAATATAGCAGATTTCTACAAAATCCAAGACAAGAAGATAGAATAAAGAAATATGCATAAATTTGGTAGTAAGCAAACGTGATGGACTGATACCAGGAAGGGAATTCTTCTATTATGTACAGATTTAACCCGACAAAATTTATGAATTCTTATTCCACTTTTTTTGGAAGTCATTTTCGACGAAACGATTGAAGATTTCTATATTAAATTCTTCAGAAAGAAATAATATTTAGCTATACGCTCATTGTCATTCGTTTATTGCCACATAAGACTTTTAGTTAGTTCAGTTTAGCATTTTTTGATACATATTACGTACGTATAATTTTCCATATAGTGTCACGTACGTTTGTGGTTTTCGTAAAATGCGTATTTTTCTACACAGTCTCAGTCTTACGTAAAACCAGATTGCGGATGTTTCATTTGAGTGTACACATACATTTGCAACTGCCGGCAGGGACTACTTTTTGGAAGGTTTTTGTTATGAGTTTCAATTACCGGACATTCGTTATCGCACGAAGCCTTTTTTGTATGTCCGCATATGTTTAAATGTGTGCATTCTGTGTTACATACTGCTATAATATGTAACTTTGAGTTGCATAAAGTTTTACGTACGTGTTATGTATTGCGTTACATATGCACTCTTTTACGTGTTGTGGCTTACCTATAAGGGTCCGTCTTTCTTCATTTTATTAGCTAATGTACTCTGTAAAGCGCTCGTTACTTAAGGGTTAGCGTAATTTTCAAAAGTACGCATATATGTACATATATAATGGTGGGTGGGTATGAAGAATAAAGCAGATTTCTACAAAATCCAAGACAAGAAGATAGAACAAAAAAATATGCATACGTTTGGTAGTAAGCAAAAGTGGTGGACTGATACCATGAAGGGAATTCTTCGATTATGTACAGATTTAACCCGACAAAATTTATAAATTCTTATTCCACTTTTTTTGGAAGTCATTTTGGACGAAACGATTGAAGATTTCTATATTAAATTCTTCAGAAAGAAATAATATTTAGCTATACGCTCATTGTCATTCGTTTATTGCCACATAAGACTTTTAGTTAGTTCAGTTTAGCATTTTTTGATACGTATTACGTACGTATAATTTTCCATATTCTGTCACGTACGTTTGTGGTTTTCGTAAAATGCGTATTTTTCTGCGCAGTCTCAGTCTTACGTAAAACCAGATTGCGGATGTTTCATTTGAGTGTACACATACATTTGCAACTGCCGGCAGGGACTACTTTTTGGAAGGTTTTTGAGATGAGTTTCAATTACCGGACATTCGTTATCGCACGGAGACTTTTGTATGTCCGCATATGTTTAAATGTGTGCATTCTGTGTTACATACTGCTATAATATGTAACTTTGAGTTGCATAAAGTTTAACGTACGTGTTATGTATTGCGTTACATATGCACTCTTTTACGTGTTGTGGCTTACCTATAAGGGTCCGTCTTTCTTCATTTTATTAGCTAATGTATTCTGTAAAGCACTCGTTACTTAAGGGTTAGAATACGTTTCAAATGTACGTATATATGTACATATATAATGGTGGGTGGGTATGAAGAATATAGCAGATTTCTACAAAATCCAAGACAAGAAGATAGAATAAAGAAATATGCATAAATTTGGTAGTAAGCAAACGTGATGGACTGATACCACGAAGGGAATTCTTCTATTATATACAGATTTAACCCGACAAAATTTATGAATTCTTATTCCACTTTTTTTGGAAGTCCTTTTGGACGAAACGATTGAAGATTAAATTCTTCAGAAAGAAATAATATTTAGCTATACGCTCATTGTCATTCGTTTATTGCCACATAAGACTTTTAGTTAATTCAGTTTAGAATTTTTTGATACGTATTACGTACGTATAATTTTCCATATAGTGTCACGTACGTTTGTGGTTTTCGTAAAATGCGTATTTTTCTGCGCAGTCTCAGTCTTACGTAAAACTAGATTGCGGATGTTTCATTTGAGTGTACACATACATTTGCAACTGCCGGCAGGGACTACTTTTTGGAAGGTTTTTGAGATGAGTTTCAATTACCGGACATTCTTTATCGCATGGAGACTTTTTTGTATGTCCGCATATGTTTAAATGTGTGCATTCTGTGTTACATACTGCTATAATATGTAACTTTGAGTTGCATAAAGTTTAACGTACGTGTTATGTATTGCGTTACATATGCACTTTTTACGTGTTGTGGTTTACCTATAAGGGTCCGTCTTTCTTCATTTTATTAGCTAATGTACTCTGTAAAGCGCTCGTTACTTAAGGGTTAGCGTAATTTTCAAAAGTACGCATATATGTACATATATAATGGTGGGTGGGTATGAAGAATAAAGCAGATTTCTACAAAATCCAAGACAAGAAGATAGAACAAAAAAATATGCATACAGTTGGTAGTAAGCAAAAGTGGTGGACTGATACCATGAAGGGAATTCTTCTATTATGTACAGATTTAACCCGACAAAATTTATGAATTCTTATTCCACTTTTTTTGGAAGTCATTTTGGACGAAACGATTGAAGATTAAATTCTTCAGAAAGAAATAATATTTAGCTATACGCTTATTGTCATTCGTTTATTGCCACATAACACTTTTAGTTAGTTCAGTTTAGAATTTTTTGATACGTATTACGTACGTATAATTTTCCATATAGTGTCACGTACGTATGTGGTCTTCGTAAAATGCGTATTTTTCTGCGCAGTCTCAGTCTTACGTAAAACCAGATTGCGGATGTTTCATTTGAGTGTACACATACATTTGCAACTGACGGCAGGGACTACTTTTTGGAAGGTTTTTGAGATGAGTTTCAATTACCGGACATTCGTTATCGCACGGAGACTTTTTTGTATGTCCGCATAT
The DNA here is from genome assembly GCA_963932465.1 of Maratus speciosus. Classification (NCBI taxonomy): domain Eukaryota; kingdom Metazoa; phylum Arthropoda; class Arachnida; order Araneae; family Salticidae; genus Maratus; species Maratus speciosus. The sequence goes on along the minus strand of OZ010789.1, from coordinate 128,861,305 downwards.
GTTTAAATGTGTGCATTCTGTGTTACATACTGCTATAATATGTAACTTTGAGTTGCATAAAGTTTAACGTACGTGTTATGTATTGCGTTACATATGCACTCTTTTACGTGTTGTGGCTTACCTATAAGGGTCCGTCTTTCTTCATTTTATTAGCTAATGTACTCTGTAAAGCGCTCGTTACTTAAGGGTTAGCGTAATTTTCAAAAGTACGCATATATGTACATATATAATGGTGGGTGGGTATGAAGAATAAAGCAGATTTCTACAAAATCCAAGACAAGAAGATACAACAAAAAAAAGTCCTTCCGGCCAGTGCCGGGAGGAAGAGGTAGCTTTCATAATCTTTATTTAAAAAAAGCCAAATTATATCATTCAAACACACGAAGCTCAATTTAATGGAAACCGAATATAGGAGATTCAATACTAATTTTTATCAATATAATGAATGAGAATTTCGCGAAATTAGTCAGCTTTATCCAAGCTGCTTTTCTTTAAAGTAACATATATTTGGCTGCCAAATTCGGCAATTTATTAAAGTGCCTGTCATTTTAAGACAACATGGTGGATGAGGCTAAGCAGTGAACTTGGTCGAGGCCTTAGTAATTGCTGTGCACATGCTCACTCACATCGGAATCGGTTAATATATAGGAGTGCTGTCGCATGCAAAAAATCAGATTTTTCAAAATGTCACCCACAATAGAAATTGAAACTGCTATATCTGAGCCATTTTTTAAGGTAAAGACAAACAAAAAATGCTCCTGAATCCTTATATCAAGGTCAAATACTTAAGAAAGAAACCTTTTTCAAATTCTAATTTTTTTGCACCTCACTTTAAATATATATATATTTTTTAATTTAATGGTCACCATTTTGAAACAAGATGGCTGATGAATCTGGCCAGCGAACTTGGTCGAGGTGTTGATATATACTATCCACATGCCTTCTTACATCGAAATAGGCGAATACGTGTGTTATCGCGTGACAAATACAAGATCGTTTCAAAATGTTAGCCATGCTAGACATTCAAAGTGCTATAAATCAACCATTTTTTAAGATATAAACAAAAGAACAAATTTTCAGAAACAAAAACTGCTCCGGAATCTTTGTATTAAGGCCAAATACATAAAAAAATCTTTTTCATTTTCCAATTGTTTAATACCTCATTTTGAATTTTAAATTTAATTTTTTTTTAATGGCAACCCTTTTGAAACAAGATGGCGAATGAAGCTGGCCATCGAACTCGGTCGAGACATTGGTATGTACTATGTACAGACCAAGTTACATCCAAATAGGTTCATAATTACGCCTGTTATCGCGTGACAAAAATCAGGTCGTTTTAAAATGTCAGCCACAAGAGAAATTCAAAATGCTATTACTCAGCCATTTTTTTTAGATATAGACGAAAGAAAAACTGTTCCGGAATCTTTGTATTAAGGTCAAACACATACAAAAAAAATCTTTTTCACTTTCCAATTTTTTGGTATTTCATTTAAATTTTTTTATTTTTTAATTTTTTTTAAATGGCCGCCATTTTGAAACAAGATGGCGGATGAAGCCGGCCAACGAACTCGGTCGAGATATTTGTATGTACTATGTACACCAAGGTACATCGAAGTCGGTTCATAAATACGCCTGTTATTACGTTAGAAACATCAGGACTTTTCAAAATGTCAGCCACTCTAGAAATTCAAAATGCTATAACTCAGCCATTTTTTAAGATATAGACGAAACAAAAACTGCTCCGAAATCTTTGTATAAAGGTCAAATACATAAGAAAAAATATTTTTATATTTTCAATTTTTTGGTACCACACTTCAAATTTTAAATTTTAAAAAAAATTTTAAATGGCCGCCATTTTGAAACAAAATAGCGGATGAAGCTGGCCAACGAACTCGTTCGAGAGATTGGTATGTACTATGCACACACTGAATTACATCCAAATCGGTTCATAAATACGCCTTTTATCGCGTGACAAAATTAAGGACGTTTCAAAATGTCAGCCACGCTAGAAATTCAAAATGCTATAACTCAGCCATTTTTTAAGATATAGACGAAACAAAAACTGCTCCGAAATCTTTGTATAAAGGTCAAATACATAAGAAAAAATATTTTTCCATTTTCAATTTTTTGGTACCACATTTCAAATTTTAAATTTTTAAAAAAATTTTAAATGGTCGCCATTTTGAAACAAAATGGCGGATGAAGCTGGCCAACGAACTCGGTCGAGAGATTGGTATGTACTATGTACACACTGAATTACATCGAAATCGGTTCATAAATACGCCTTTTATCGCGTGACAAAATTCAGGACGTTTCAAAATGTCAGCCACGCTAGAAATTCAAAATGCTATAACTCAGCCATTTTTTAAGATATAGACGAAACAAAAACTGCTCCAGAATCTTTGTATAAAGGTCAAATACATAAGAAAAAAATATTTTTCCATTTTTAATTTTTTGGTACCACATTTCAAGTTTTAAAAATTTTTAAAAATTTTTAATGGCCGCCATTTTGAAACAAAACGGCGGATGAAGCTGGCCAACGAACTCGGTCAAGAGATTGGTATGTACTATATACACACTGAATTACATCCAAATCGGTTCATAAATACGCCTTTTATCGCGTGACAAAATTCAGGACGTTTCAAAATGTCAGCCAAGCTAGAAATTCAAAAGTCCTTCCGGCCAGTGCCGGGAGGAAGAGGTAGCTTTCATAATCCTTATTTAAAAAAAGCCAACTTATATCATGCAAACACACGAAGCTCAATTTAGTGGAAACCGAATATAGGAGATTCAATACTAATTTTTATCAATATAATGAATGAGAATTTCGCGAAATTAGTCAGCTTTATCCAAGCTGCTTTTCTTTAAAGTAACTTATATTTGGCTGCAAAATTCGGCAATTTCTTAAAGTGCCTGTCATTTTAAGACAACATGGTGGATGAGGCTAAGCAGTGAACTTGGTCGAGACCTTAGTAATTGCTATGCACATGCTCACTCACATCGGAATCGGTTAATATATAGGAGTGCTGTCGCATGCAGAATATCAGATTTTTCAAAATGTCACCCACAATAGAAATTGAAACTGCTATATCTGAGCCATTTTTTAAGGTAAAGAAAAACAAAAAATGCTCCTGAATCCTTATATCAAGATCAAATACTTAAGAAAGAAACCTTTTTCAATTTCTAATTTTTTTGCACCTCACTTTAAATATATATATATTTTTTAATTTAATGGCCGCCATTTTGAAACAAGATGGCTGATGAATCTGGCCAGCGAACTTGGTCGAGGTGTTGATGTATACTATCCACATGCCTTCTTACATCGAAATAGGCGAATACGTGTGTTATCGCGTGACAAATACAAGATCGTTTCAAAATGTTAGCCATGCTAGAAATTCAAAGTGCTATAAATCAACCATTTTTTAAGATATCAACAAAAGAACAAATTTTCAGAAACAAAAACTGCTCCGGAATCTTTGTATCAAGGCCAAACACATAAAAAAAATCTTTTTCATTTTCCAATTTTTTAATACCTCATTTTGAATTTAAAATTTAATTTTTTAAAATGGCAACCCTTTTGAAACAAGATGGCGAATGAAGCTGGCCAACGAACTCGGTCGAGACATTGGTACGTACTATGTACAGACCAAGTTACATCCAAATAGGTTCATAAATACGCCTGTTATCGCGTGACAAAATTCAGGACGTTTCAAAATGTCAGCCACGCTAGAATTTCAAAATGCTATAACTCAGCCATTTTTTAAGATATAGACAAAACAAAAACTGCTCCGAAATATTTGTATAAAAGTCAAATACATAAGAAAAAAATATTTTTCCATTTTCAATTTTTTGGTACCACATTTCAAATTTTAAATTTTTAAAAAAATTTTAAATGGCCGCCATTTTGAAACAAAATGGCGGATGAAGCTGGCCAACAAACTCGGTCGAGAAATCCGTATGTACTATGTACACATCGAATTACATCCAAATCGATTCATAAATATGCCTTTTATCGCGTGACAAAATTCAGGACGTTTCAAAATGTCAGCCACGCTAGAAATTCAAAATGCTATAACTCAGCCATTTTTTAAGATATAGACGAAACAAAAACTGCTCCGGAATCTTTGTATAAAGGTCAAATACATAAGAAAAAAATATTTTTCCATTTTTAATTTTTTGGTACCACATTTCAAGTTTTAAATTTTTTTAAAATTTTTAAATGACCGCCATTTTGAAACAAAACGGCGGATGAAGCTGGCCAACGAACTCGGTCGAGACATTGGTATGTACTATGTACACACCGAATTACATCGAAATCGGTTCATAATTACGGGAGTTACAGTGTGACATAGGTCAGATATATATATATATATATATATAGATATATATATATATATATATATATATATATATCAATTTTGAACGGAGGGTGGTTTCGGGGTCTGGGGGTCATGATCGATGAAAATATACCAAAATTTTTTGAAATCGCTTTCCTCCGAACGGCTGCAATAGGTAGCTTTTTTGTAAAGAAAGCTACCTAAAAAGTCCTTCCGGCCAGTGCCGGGAGGAAGAGGTAGCTTTCATAATCTTTATTTAAAAAAAGCCAAATTATATCATTCAAACACACGAAGCTCAATTTAATGGAAACCGAATATAGGAGATTCAATACTAATTTTTATCAATATAATGAATGAGAATTTCGCGAAATTAGTCAGCTTTATCCAAGCTGCTTTTCTTTAAAGTAACATATATTTGGCTGCCAAATTCGGCAATTTATTAAAGTGCCTGTCATTTTAAGACAACATGGTGGATGAGGCTAAGCAGTGAACTTGGTCGAGGCCTTAGTAATTGCTGTGCACATGCTCACTCACATCGGAATCGGTTAATATATAGGAGTGCTGTCGCATGCAAAAAATCAGATTTTTCAAAATGTCACCCACAATAGAAATTGAAACTGCTATATCTGAGCCATTTTTTAAGGTAAAGACAAACAAAAAATGCTCCTGAATCCTTATATCAAGGTCAAATACTTAAGAAAGAAACCTTTTTCAAATTCTAATTTTTTTGCACCTCACTTTAAATATATATATATTTTTTAATTTAATGGTCACCATTTTGAAACAAGATGGCTGATGAATCTGGCCAGCGAACTTGGTCGAGGTGTTGATATATACTATCCACATGCCTTCTTACATCGAAATAGGCGAATACGTGTGTTATCGCGTGACAAATACAAGATCGTTTCAAAATGTTAGCCATGCTAGACATTCAAAGTGCTATAAATCAACCATTTTTTAAGATATAAACAAAAGAACAAATTTTCAGAAACAAAAACTGCTCCGGAATCTTTGTATTAAGGCCAAATACATAAAAAAATCTTTTTCATTTTCCAATTGTTTAATACCTCATTTTGAATTTTAAATTTAATTTTTTTTTAATGGCAACCCTTTTGAAACAAGATGGCGAATGAAGCTGGCCATCGAACTCGGTCGAGACATTGGTATGTACTATGTACAGACCAAGTTACATCCAAATAGGTTCATAATTACGCCTGTTATCGCGTGACAAAAATCAGGTCGTTTTAAAATGTCAGCCACAAGAGAAATTCAAAATGCTATTACTCAGCCATTTTTTTTAGATATAGACGAAAGAAAAACTGTTCCGGAATCTTTGTATTAAGGTCAAACACATACAAAAAAAATCTTTTTCACTTTCCAATTTTTTGGTATTTCATTTAAATTTTTTTATTTTTTAATTTTTTTTAAATGGCCGCCATTTTGAAACAAGATGGCGGATGAAGCCGGCCAACGAACTCGGTCGAGATATTTGTATGTACTATGTACACCAAGGTACATCGAAGTCGGTTCATAAATACGCCTGTTATTACGTTAGAAACATCAGGACTTTTCAAAATGTCAGCCACTCTAGAAATTCAAAATGCTATAACTCAGCCATTTTTTAAGATATAGACGAAACAAAAACTGCTCCGAAATCTTTGTATAAAGGTCAAATACATAAGAAAAAATATTTTTATATTTTCAATTTTTTGGTACCACACTTCAAATTTTAAATTTTAAAAAAAATTTTAAATGGCCGCCATTTTGAAACAAAATAGCGGATGAAGCTGGCCAACGAACTCGTTCGAGAGATTGGTATGTACTATGCACACACTGAATTACATCCAAATCGGTTCATAAATACGCCTTTTATCGCGTGACAAAATTAAGGACGTTTCAAAATGTCAGCCACGCTAGAAATTCAAAATGCTATAACTCAGCCATTTTTTAAGATATAGACGAAACAAAAACTGCTCCGAAATCTTTGTATAAAGGTCAAATACATAAGAAAAAATATTTTTCCATTTTCAATTTTTTGGTACCACATTTCAAATTTTAAATTTTTAAAAAAATTTTAAATGGTCGCCATTTTGAAACAAAATGGCGGATGAAGCTGGCCAACGAACTCGGTCGAGAGATTGGTATGTACTATGTACACACTGAATTACATCGAAATCGGTTCATAAATACGCCTTTTATCGCGTGACAAAATTCAGGACGTTTCAAAATGTCAGCCACGCTAGAAATTCAAAATGCTATAACTCAGCCATTTTTTAAGATATAGACGAAACAAAAACTGCTCCAGAATCTTTGTATAAAGGTCAAATACATAAGAAAAAAATATTTTTCCATTTTTAATTTTTTGGTACCACATTTCAAGTTTTAAAAATTTTTAAAAATTTTTAATGGCCGCCATTTTGAAACAAAACGGCGGATGAAGCTGGCCAACGAACTCGGTCAAGAGATTGGTATGTACTATATACACACTGAATTACATCCAAATCGGTTCATAAATACGCCTTTTATCGCGTGACAAAATTCAGGACGTTTCAAAATGTCAGCCAAGCTAGAAATTCAAAAGTCCTTCCGGCCAGTGCCGGGAGGAAGAGGTAGCTTTCATAATCCTTATTAAAAAAAAGCCAACTTATATCATGCAAACACACGAAGCTCAATTTAGTGGAAACCGAATATAGGAGATTCAATACTAATTTTTATCAATATAATGAATGAGAATTTCGCGAAATTAGTCAGCTTTATCCAAGCTGCTTTTCTTTAAAGTAACTTATATTTGGCTGCAAAATTCGGCAATTTCTTAAAGTGCCTGTCATTTTAAGACAACATGGTGGATGAGGCTAAGCAGTGAACTTGGTCGAGACCTTAGTAATTGCTATGCACATGCTCACTCACATCGGAATCGGTTAATATATAGGAGTGCTGTCGCATGCAGAATATCAGATTTTTCAAAATGTCACCCACAATAGAAATTGAAACTGCTATATCTGAGCCATTTTTTAAGGTAAAGAAAAACAAAAAATGCTCCTGAATCCTTATATCAAGATCAAATACTTAAGAAAGAAACCTTTTTCAATTTCTAATTTTTTTGCACCTCACTTTAAATATATATATTTTTTTTAATTTAATGGCCGCCATTTTGAAACAAGATGGCTGATGAATCTGGCCAGCGAACTTGGTCGAGGTGTTGATGTATACTATCCACATGCCTTCTTACATCGAAATAGGCGAATACGTGTGTTATCGCGTGACAAATACAAGATCGTTTCAAAATGTTAGCCATGCTAGAAATTCAAAGTGCTATAAATCAACCATTTTTTAAGATATCAACAAAAGAACAAATTTTCAGAAACAAAAACTGCTCCGGAATCTTTGTATCAAGGCCAAACACATAAAAAAAATCTTTTTCATTTTCCAATTTTTTAATACCTCATTTTGAATTTAAAATTTAATTTTTTAAAATGGCAACCCTTTTGAAACAAGATGGCGAATGAAGCTGGCCAACGAACTCGGTCGAGACATTGGTACGTACTATGTACAGACCAAGTTACATCCAAATAGGTTCATAAATACGCCTGTTATCGCGTGACAAAATTCAGGACGTTTCAAAATGTCAGCCACGCTAGAATTTCAAAATGCTATAACTCAGCCATTTTTTAAGATATAGACAAAACAAAAACTGCTCCGAAATATTTGTATAAAAGTCAAATACATAAGAAAAAAATATTTTTCCATTTTCAATTTTTTGGTACCACATTTCAAATTTTAAATTTTTAAAAAAATTTTAAATGGCCGCCATTTTGAAACAAAATGGCGGATGAAGCTGGCCAACAAACTCGGTCGAGAAATCCGTATGTACTATGTACACACCGAATTACATCCAAATCGATTCATAAATACGCCTTTTATCGCGTGACAAAATTCAGGACGTTTCAAAATGTCAGCCACGCTAGAAATTCAAAATGCTATAACTCAGCCATTTTTTTAGATATAGACGAAACAAAAACTGCTCCGGAATCTTTGTATAAAGGTCAAATACATAAGAAAAAAATATTTTTCCATTTTTAATTTTTTGGTACCACATTTCAAGTTTTAAATTTTTTTAAAAATTTTAAATGGCCGCCATTTTGAAACAAAACGGCGGATGAAGCTGGCCAACGAACTCGGTCGAGACATTGGTATGTACTATGTACACACCGAATTACATCGAAATCGGTTCATAATTACGGGAGTTACAGTGTGACATAGGTCAGATATATATATATATATATATATATATATATATATATATATATATATATATATATATATATATCAATTTTGAACGGAGGGTGGTTTCGGGGTCTGGGGGTCATGATCGATGAAAATATACCAAAATTTTTTGAAATCGCTTTCCTCCGAACGGCTGCAATAGGTAGCTTTTTTGTAAAGAAAGCTACCTAAAATGCTATAACTCAGCCATTTTTTAAGATATAGACGAAACGAAAACTGCTCCGGAATCTTTGTATAAAGGTAAAATACATAAGAAAAAAATATTTTTCCATTTTTAATTTTTTGGTACCAAATTTCAAGTTTTAAAATTTTTTAAAAATTTTAAATGGCTGCCATTTTGAAACAAAACGGCGGATGAAGCTGGCCAACGAACTCGGTCGAGACATTGGTATGTACTATGTACACACCGAATTTCATCGAAATCGGTTCATAATTACGGGAGTTACAGTGTGACATAGGTCAGATATATATATATATATATATATATATAGATATATATATATATATATATATATATATATATATCAATTTTGAACGGAGGGTGGTTTCGGGGTCTGGGGGTCATGATCGATGAAAATATACCAAAATTTTTTGAAATCGCTTTCCTCCGAACGGCTGCAATAGGTAGCTTTTTTGTAAAGAAAGCTACCTAATATGCATACGTTTGGTAGTAAGCAAAAGTGGTGGACTGATACCATGAAGGGAATTCTTCGATTATGTACAGATTTAACCCAACAAAATTTATGAATTCTTATTCCACTTTTTTTGGAAGTCATTTTGGACGAAACGATTGAAGATTTCTATATTAAATTCCTCAGAAAGAAATAATATTTAGCTATACGCTCATTGTCATTCGTTTATTGCCACATAAGACTTTTAGTTAGTTCAGTTTAGCATTTTTTGATACGTATTACGTACGTATAATTTTCCATATAGTGTCACGTACGTTTGTGTTTTTCGTAAAATGCGTATTTTTCTGCGCAGTCTCAGTCTTACGTAAAACCAGATTGCGGATGTTTCATTTGAGTGTACACATACATTTGCAACTGCCGGCAGGGACTACTTTTTGGAAGGTTTTTGAGATGAGTTTCAATTACCGGACATTCGTTATCGCACGGAGACTTTTTTGTATGTCCGCATATGTTTAAATGTGTGCATTCTGTGTTACATACTGCTATAATATGTAACTTTGAGTTGCATAAAGTTTAACGTACGTGTTATGTATTGCGTTACATATGCACTCTTTTACGTGTTGTGGCTTACCTATAAGGGTCCGTCATTCTTCATTTTATTAGCTAATGTACTCTGTAAAGCGCTCGTTACTTAAGGGTTAGCGTAATTTTCAAAAGTACGCATACATGTACATATATAATGGTGGGTGGGTATGAAGAATAAAGCAGATTTCTACAAAATCCAAGACAAGAAGATAGAACAAAAAAATATGCATACGTTTGGTGGTAAGCAAAAGTGGTGGACTGATACCATGAAGGGAATTCTTCTATTATGTACAGATTTAACCCGACAAAATTTATGAATTCTTATTCCACTTTTTTTGGAAGTCATTTTGGACGAAACGATTGAAGATTAAATTCTTCAGAAAGAAATAATATTTAGCTATACGCTTATTGTCATTCGTTTATTGCCACATAAGACTTTTGGTTAGTTCAGTTTAGCATTTTTTGATACATATTACGTACGTATAATTTTCCATATAGTGTCACGTACGTTTGTGGTTTTCGTAAAATGCGTATTTTTCTGCGCAGTCTCAGTCTTACGTAAAACCAGATTGCGGATGTTTCATTTGAGTGTACACATACATTTGCAACTGACGGCAGGGACTACTTTTTGGAAGGTTTTTGAGATGAGTTTCAATTACCGGACATTCGTTATCGCACGGAGACTTTTTTGTATGTCCGCATATGTTTAAATGTGTGCATTCTGTGTTACATACTGCTATAATATGTAACTTTGAGTTGCATAAAGTTTAACGTACGTGTTATGTATTGCGTTACATATGCACTCTTTTACGTGTTGTGGCTTACCTATAAGGGTCCGTCTTTCTTCATTTTATTAGCTAATGTACTCTGTAAAGCGCTCGTTACTTAAGGGTTAGCGTAATTTTCAAAAGTACGCATATATGTACATATATAATGGTGGGCGGGTATGAAGAATAAAGCAGATTTCTACAAATTCCAAGACAAGAAGATACAACAAAAAAATATGCATACGTTTGGTAGTAAGCAAAAGTGGTGGACTGATACCATGAAGGGAATTCTTCGATTATGTACAGATTTAACCCGACAAAATTTATGAATTCTTATTCCACTTTTTTTGGAAGTCATTTTGGACGAAACGATTGAAGATTTCTATATTAAATTCTTCAGAAAGAAATAATATTTAGCTATACGCTCATTGTCATTCGTTTATTGCCACATAAGACTTTTAGTTAGTTCAGTTTAGCATTTTTTGATACGTATTACGTACGTATAATTTTCCATATAGTGTCACGTACGTTTGTGGTTTTCGTAAAATGCGTATTTTTCTGCGCAGTCTCAGTCTTACGTAAAACCAGATTGCGGATGTTTCATTTGAGTGTACACATACATTTGCAACTGCCGGCAGGGACTACTTTTTGGAAGGTTTTTGAGATGAGTTTCAATTACCGGACATTCGTTATCGCACGGAGACTTTTTTGTATGTCCGCATATATTTAAATGTGTGCATTCTGTGTTACATACTGCTATAATATGTAACTTTGAGTTGCATAAAGTTTAACGTACGTGTTATGTATTGCGTTACATATGCACTCTTTTACGTGTTGTGGCTTACCTATAAGGGTCCGTCATTCTTCATTTTATTAGCTAATGTACTCTGTAAAGCGCTCGTTACTTAAGGGTTAGCGTAATTTTCAAAAGTACGCATATATGTACATATATAATGGTGGGTGGGTATGAAGAATAAAGCAGATTTCTACAAAATCCAAGACAAGAAGATAGAACAAAAAAATATGCATACGTTTGGTAGTAAGCAAAAGTGGTGGACTGATACCATGAAGGGAATTCTTCTATTATGTACAGATTTAACCCGACAAAATTTATGAATTCTTATTCCACTTTTTTTGGAAGTCATTTTGGACGAAAGGATTGAAGATTAAATTCTTCAGAAAGAAATAATATTTAGCTATACGCTTATTGTCATTCGTTTATTGCCACATAAGACTTTTAGTTAGTTCAGTTTAGAATTTTTTGATACGTATTACGTACGTATAATTTTCCATATAGTGTCACGTACGTTTGTGGTTTTCGTAAAATGCGTATTTTTCTGCGCAGTCTCAGTCTTACGTAAAACCAGATTGCGGATGTTTCATTTGAGTGTACACATACATTTGCAACTGCCGGCAGGGACTACTTTTTGGAAGGTTTTTGAGATGAGTTTCAATTACCGGACATTCGTTATCGCACATAGACTTTTTTGTATGTCCGCATATGTTTAAATGTGTGTATTCTGTGTTACATACTGCTATAATATGCAACTTTGAGTTGCATAAAGTTTAACGTACGTGTTATGTATTGCGTTACATATGCACTCTTTTACGTGTTGTGGCTTACCTATAAGGGTCCGTCTTTCTTCATTTTATTAGCTAATGTACTCTGTAAAGCGCTCGTTACTTAAGGGTTAGCGTAATTTTCAAAAGTACGCTTATATGTACATATATAATCGTGGGTGGGTATGAAGAATAAAGCAGATTTCTACAAAATCCAAGACAAGAAGATAGAACAAAAAAATTTGCATACGTTTGGTAGTAAGCAAAAAGTGGACTGAAACCATGAAGGGAATTCTTCTATGTACAGATTTAACCCGACAAAATTTATGAATTCTTATTCCACTTTTTTTGGAAGTCACTTTGGACGAAACGATTGAAGATTAAATTCTTCAGAAAGAAATAATATTTAGCTATACGCTCATTGTCATTCGTTTCTTGCCACATAAGACTTTTAGTTATTTCAGTTTAGAATTTTTTGATACGTATTACGTACGTATAATTTTCCATATAGTGTCACGTACGTTTGTGGTTTTCGTAAAATGCGTATTTTTCTGCGCAGTATCAGTCTTACGTAAAACCAGATTGCGGATGTTTCATTTGAGTGTACACATACATTTGCAACTGCCGGCAGGGACTACTTTTTGGAAGGTTTTTGAGATGAGTTTCAATTACCGGACATTCGTTATCGCACGGAGACTTTTGTATGTCCGCATATGTTTAAATGTGTGCATTCTGTGTTACATACTGCTATAATATGTAACTTTGAGTTGCATAAAGTTTAACGTACGTGTTATGTATTGCGTTACATATGCACTCTTTTACGTGTTGTGGCTTACCTATAAGGGTCCGTCTTTCTTCATTTTATTAGCTAATGTATTCTGTAAAGCACTCGTTACTTAAGGGTTAGAATACGTTTCAAATGTACGTATATAATGTACATATATAATGGTGGGTGGGTATGAAGAATATAGCAGATTTCTACAAAATCCAAGACAAGAAGATAGAATAAAGAAATATGCATAAATTTGGTAGTAAGCAAACGTGATGGACTGATACCAGGAAGGGAATTCTTCTATTATGTACAGATTTAACCCGACAAAATTTATGAATTCTTATTCCACTTTTTTTGGAAGTCATTTTCGACGAAACGATTGAAGATTTCTATATTAAATTCTTCAGAAAGAAATAATATTTAGCTATACGCTCATTGTCATTCGTTTATTGCCACATAAGACTTTTAGTTAGTTCAGTTTAGCATTTTTTGATACGTATTACGTACGTATAATTTTCCATATTCTGTCACGTACGTTTGTGGTTTTCGTAAAATGCGTATTTTTCTGCGCAGTCTCAGTCTTACGTAAAACCAGATTGCGGATGTTTCATTTGAGTGTACACATACATTTGCAACTGCCGGCAGGGACTACTTTTTGGAAGGTTTTTGAGATGAATTTCAATTACCGGACATTCGTTATCGCACGGAGACTTTTATGTATGTCCGCATATGTTTAAATGTGTGCATTCTGTGTTACATACTGCTATAATATGTAACTTTGAGTTGCATAAAGTTTAACGTACGTGTTATGTATTGCGTTACATATGCACTCTTTTACGTGTTGTGGCTTACCTATAAGGGTCCGTCTTTCTTCATTTTATTAGCTAATGTATTCTGTAAAGCACTCGTTACTTAAGGGTTAGAATACGTTTCAAATGTACGTATATATGTACATATATAATGGTGGGTGGGTATGAAGAATATAGCAGATTTCTACAAAATCCAAGACAAGAAGATAGAATAAAGAAATATGCATAAATTTGGTAGTAAGCAAACGTGATGGACTGATACCACGAAGGGTATTCTTCTATTATATACAGATTTAACCCGACAAAATTTATGAATTCTTATTCCACTTTTTTTGGAAGTCATTTTGGACGAAACGATTGAAGATTAAATTCTTCAGAAAGAAATAATATTTAGCTATACGCTCATTGTCATTCGTTTATTGCCACATAAGACTTTTAGTTAATTCAGTTTAGAATTTTTTGATACGTATTACGTACGTATAATTTTCCATATAGTGTCACGTACGTTTGTGGTTTTCGTAAAATGCGTATTTTTCTGCGCAGTCTCAGTCTTACGTAAAACCAGATTGCGGATGTTTCATTTGAGTGTACACATACATTTGCAACTGCCGGCAGGGACTACTTTTTGGAAGGATTTTGAGATGAGTTTCAATTACCGGACATTCGTTATCGCACGGAGACTTTTTTGTATGTCCGCATATGTTTAAATGTGTGCATTCTGTGTTACATACTGCTATAATATGTAACTTTGAGTTGCATAAAGTTTAACGTACGTGTTATGTATTGCGTTACATATGCACTCTTTTACGTGTTGTGGCTTACCTATAAGGGTCCGTCTTTCTTCATTTTATTAGCTAATGTACTCTGTAAAGCGCTCGTTACTTAAGGGTTAGCGTAATTTTCAAAAGTACGCATATATGTACATATATAATGGTGGGTGGGTATGAAGAATAAAGCAGATTTCTACAAAATCCAAGACAAGAAGATAGAACAAAAAAATATGCATACAGTTGGTAGTAAGCAAAAGTGGTGGACTGATACCATGAAGGGAATTCTTCTATTATGTACAGATTTAACCCGACAAAATTTATGAATTCTTATTCCACTTTTTTTGGAAGTCATTTTGCACGAAACGATTGAAGATTAAATTCTTCAGAAAGAAATAATATTTAGCTATACGCTTATTGTCATTCGTTTATTGCCACATAACACTTTTAGTTAGTTCAGTTTAGAATTTTTTGATACGTATTACGTACGTATAATTTTCCATATAGTGTCACGTACGTATGTGGTCTTCGTAAAATGCGTATTTTTCTGCGCAGTCTCAGTCTTACGTAAAACCAGATTGCGGATGTTTCATTTGAGTGTACATATACATTTGCAACTGACGGCAGGGACTACTTTTTGGAAGGTTTTTGAGATGAGTTTCAAATACCGGACATTCGTTATCGCACGGAGACTTTTTTGTATGTCCGCATATGTTTAAATGTGTGCATTCTGTGTTACATACTGCTATAATATGTAACTTTGAGTTGCATAAAGTTTAACGTACGTGTTATGTATTGCGTTACATATGCACTCTTTTACGTGTTGTGGCTTACCTATAAGGGTCCGTCTTTCTTCATTTTATTAGCTAATGTACTCTGTAAAGCGCTCGTTACTTAAGGGTTAGCGTAATTTTCAAAAGTACGCATATATGTACATATATAATGGTGGGTGGGTATGAAGAATAAAGCAGATTTCTACAAAATCCAAGACAAGAAGATACAACAAAAAAATATGCATACGTTTGGTAGTAAGCAAAAGTGGTGGACTGATACCATGAAGGGAATTCTTCGATTATGTACAGATTTAACCCGACAAAATTTATGAATTCTTATTCCACTTTTTTTGGAAGTCATTTTGGACGAAACGATTGAAGATTTCTATATTAAATTCCTCAGAAAGAAATAATATTTAGCTATACGCTCATTGTCATTCGTTTATTGCCACATAAGACTTTTAGTTAGTTCAGTTTAGCATTTTTTGATACGTATTACGTACGTATAATTTTCCATATAGTGTCACGTACGTTTGTGTTTTTCGTAAAATGCGTATTTTTCTGCGCAGTCTCAGTCTTACGTAAAACCAGATTGCGGATGTTTCATTTGAGTGTACACATACATTTGCAACTGCCGGCAGGGACTACTTTTTGGAAGGTTTTTGAGATGAGTTTCAATTACCGGACATTCGTTATCGCACATAGACTTTTTTGTATGTCCGCATATGTTTAAATGTGTGTATTCTGTGTTACATACTGCTATAATATGCAACTTTGAGTTGCATAAAGTTTAACGTACGTGTTATGTATTGCGTTACATATGCACTCTTTTACGTGTTGTGGCTTACCTATAAGGGTCCGTCTTTCTTCATTTTATTAGCTAATGTACTCTGTAAAGCGCTCGTTACTTAAGGGTTAGCGTAATTTTCAAAAGTACGCTTATATGTACATATATAATGGTGGGTGGGTATGAAGAATAAAGCAGATTTCTACAAAATCCAAGACAAGAAGATAGAACAAAAAAATATGCATACGTTTGGTAGTAAGCAAAAGTGGTGGACTGATACCATGAAGGGAATTCTTCTATTATGAACAGATTTAACCCGACAAAATTTATGAATTCTTATTCCACTTTTTTTGGAAGTCATTTTGGACGAAACGATTGAAGATTAAATTCTTCAGAAAGAAATAATATTTAGCTATACGCTCATTGTCATTCGTTTATTGCCACATAAGACTTTTAGTTAGTTCAGTTTAGAATTTTTTGATACGTATTACGTACGTATAATTTTCCATATAGTGTCACGTACGTTTGTGGTTTTCGTAAAATGCGTATTTTTCTGCGCAGTCTCAGTCTTACGTAAAACCAGATTGCGGATGTTTCATTTGAGTGTACACATACATTTGCAACTGCCGGCAGGGACTACTTTTTGGAAGGTTTTTGAGATGAGTTTCAATTACCGGACATTCGTTATCGCACGGAGACTTTTTTGTATGTCCGCATATGTTTAAATGTGTGCATTCTGTGTTACATACTGCTATACTATGTAACTTTGAGTTGCATAAAGTTTAACGTACGTGTTATGTATTGCGTTACATAAGCACTCTTTTACGTGTTGTGGCTTACCTATAAGGGTCCGTCTTTCTTCATTTTATTAGCTAATGTACTCTGTAAAGCGCTCGTTACTTAAGGGTTAGCGTAATTTTCAAAAGTACGCATATATGTACATATATAATCGTGGGTGGGTATGAAGAATAAAGCAGATTTCTACAAAATCCAAGACAAGAAGATAGAACAAAAAAATTTGCATACGTTTGGTAGTAAGCAAAAAGTGGACTGAAACCATGAAGGGAATTCTTCTATGTACAGATTTAACCCGACAAAATTTATGAATTCTTATTCCACTTTTTTTGGAAGTCACTTTGGACGAAACGATTGAAGATTAAATTCTTCAGAAAGAAATAATATTTAGCTATACGCTCATTGTCATTCGTTTCTTGCCACATAAGACTTTTAGTTATTTCAGTTTAGAATTTTTTGATACGTATTACGTACGTATAATTTTCCATATAGTGTCACGTACGTTTGTGGTTTTCGTAAAATGCGTATTTTTCTGCGCAGTCTCAGTCTTACGTAAAACCAGATTGCGGATGTTTCATTTGAGTGTACACATACATTTGCAACTGCCGGCAGGGACTACTTTTTGGAAGGTTTTTGAGATGAGTTTCAATTACCGGACATTCGTTATCGCACGGAGACTTTTGTATGTCCGCATATGTTTAAATGTGTGCATTCTGTGTTACATACTGCTATAATATGTAACTTTGAGTTGCATAAAGTTTAACGTACGTGTTATGTATTGCGTTACATATGCACTCTTTTACGTGTTGTGGCTTACCTATAAGGGTCCGTCTTTCTTCATTTTATTAGCTAATGTATTCTGTAAAGCACTCGTTACTTAAGGGTTAGAATA
Organism: Maratus speciosus; assembly: GCA_963932465.1. NCBI lineage: Eukaryota > Metazoa > Arthropoda > Arachnida > Araneae > Salticidae > Maratus > Maratus speciosus. The sequence continues at coordinate 128,843,545 of OZ010789.1, read as the reverse complement.
CGTTTCAAATGTACGTATATAATGTACATATATAATGGTGGGTGGGTATGAAGAATATAGCAGATTTCTACAAAATCCAAGACAAGAAGATAGAATAAAGAAATATGCATAAATTTGGTAGTAAGCAAACGTGATGGACTGATACCAGGAAGGGAATTCTTCTATTATGTACAGATTTAACCCGACAAAATTTATGAATTCTTATTCCACTTTTTTTGGAAGTCATTTTCGACGAAACGATTGAAGATTTCTATATTAAATTCTTCAGAAAGAAATAATATTTAGCTATACGCTCATTGTCATTCGTTTATTGCCACATAAGACTTTTAGTTAGTTCAGTTTAGCATTTTTTGATACATATTACGTACGTATAATTTTCCATATAGTGTCACGTACGTTTGTGGTTTTCGTAAAATGCGTATTTTTCTGCACAGTCTCAGTCTTACGTAAAACCAGATTGCGGATGTTTCATTTGAGTGTACACATACATTTGCAACTGCCGGCAGGGACTACTTTTTGGAAGGTTTTTGTTATGAGTTTCAATTACCGGACATTCGTTATCGCACGAAGCCTTTTTTGTATGTCCGCATATGTTTAAATGTGTGCATTCTGTGTTACATACTGCTATAATATGTAACTTTGAGTTGCATAAAGTTTTACGTACGTGTTATGTATTGCGTTACATATGCACTCTTTTACGTGTTGTGGCTTACCTATAAGGGTCCGTCTTTCTTCATTTTATTAGCTAATGTACTCTGTAAAGCGCTCGTTACTTAAGGGTTAGCGTAATTTTCAAAAGTACGCATATATGTACATATATAATGGTGGGTGGGGATGAAGAATAAAGCAGATTTCTACAAAATCCAAGACAAGATGATAGAACAAAAAAATATGCATACGTTTGGTAGTAAGCAAAAGTGGTGGACTGATACCATGAAGGGAATTCTTCGATTATGTACAGATTTAACCCGACAAAATTTATAAATTCTTATTCCACTTTTTTTGGAAGTCATTTTGGACGAAACGATTGAAGATTTCTATATTAAATTCTTCAGAAAGAAATAATATTTAGCTATACGCTCATTGTCATTCGTTTATTGCCACATAAGACTTTTAGTTAGTTCAGTTTAGCATTTTTTGATACGTATTACGTACGTATAATTTTCCATATTCTGTCACGTACGTTTGTGGTTTTCGTAAAATGCGTATTTTTCTGCGCAGTCTCAGTCTTACGTAAAACCAGATTGCGGATGTTTCATTTGAGTGTACACATACATTTGCAACTGCCGGCAGGGACTACTTTTTGGAAGGTTTTTGAGATGAATTTCAATTACCGGACATTCGTTATCGCACGGAGACTTTTATGTATGTCCGCATATGTTTAAATGTGTGCATTCTGTGTTACATACTGCTATAATATGTAACTTTGAGTTGCATAAAGTTTAACGTACGTGTTATGTATTGCGTTACATATGCACTCTTTTACGTGTTGTGGCTTACCTATAAGGGTCCGTCTTTCTTCATTTTATTAGCTAATGTATTCTGTAAAGCACTCGTTACTTAAGGGTTAGAATACGTTTCAAATGTACGTATATATGTACATATATAATGGTGGGTGGGTATGAAGAATATAGCAGATTTCTACAAAATCCAAGACAAGAAGATAGAATAAAGAAATATGCATAAATTTGGTAGTAAGCAAACGTGATGGACTGATACCACGAAGGGTATTCTTCTATTATATACAGATTTAACCCGACAAAATTTATGAATTCTTATTCCACTTTTTTTGGAAGTCATTTTGGACGAAACGATTGAAGATTAAATTCTTCAGAAAGAAATAATATTTAGCTATACGCTCATTGTCATTCGTTTATTGCCACATAAGACTTTTAGTTAATTCAGTTTAGAATTTTTTGATACGTATTACGTACGTATAATTTTCCATATAGTGTCACGTACGTTTGTGGTTTTCGTAAAATGCGTATTTTTCTGCGCAGTCTCAGTCTTACGTAAAACCAGATTGCGGATGTTTCATTTGAGTGTACACATACATTTGCAACTGCCGGCAGGGACTACTTTTTGGAAGGATTTTGAGATGAGTTTCAATTACCGGACATTCGTTATCGCACGGAGACTTTTTTGTATGTCCGCATATGTTTAAATGTGTGCATTCTGTGTTACATACTGCTATAATATGTAACTTTGAGTTGCATAAAGTTTAACGTACGTGTTATGTATTGCGTTACATATGCACTTTTTACGTGTTGTGGCTTACCTATAAGGGTCCGTCTTTCTTCATTTTATTAGCTAATGTACTCTGTAAAGCGCTCGTTACTTAAGGGTTAGCGTAATTTTCAAAAGTACGCATATATGTACATATATAATGGTGGGTGGGTATGAAGAATAAAGCAGATTTCTACAAAATCCAAGACAAGAAGATAGAACAAAAAAATATGCATACAGTTGGTAGTAAGCAAAAGTGGTGGACTGATACCATGAAGGGAATTCTTCTATTATGTACAGATTTAACCCGACAAAATTTATGAATTCTTATTCCACTTTTTTTGGAAGTCATTTTGCACGAAACGATTGAAGATTAAATTCTTCAGAAAGAAATAATATTTAGCTATACGCTTATTGTCATTCGTTTATTGCCACATAACACTTTTAGTTAGTTCAGTTTAGAATTTTTTGATACGTATTACGTACGTATAATTTTCCATATAGTGTCACGTACGTATGTGGTCTTCGTAAAATGCGTATTTTTCTGCGCAGTCTCAGTCTTACGTAAAACCAGATTGCGGATGTTTCATTTGAGTGTACACATACATTTGCAACTGACGGCAGGGACTACTTTTTGGAAGGTTTTTGAGATGAGTTTCAAATACCGGACATTCGTTATCGCACGGAGACTTTTTTGTATGTCCGCATATGTTTAAATGTGTGCATTCTGTGTTACATACTGCTATAATATGTAACTTTGAGTTGCATAAAGTTTAACGTACGTGTTATGTATTGCGTTACATATGCACTCTTTTACGTGTTGTGGCTTACCTATAAGGGTCCGTCTTTCTTCATTTTATTAGCTAATGTACTCTGTAAAGCGCTCGTTACTTAAGGGTTAGCGTAATTTTCAAAAGTACGCATATATGTACATATATAATGGTGGGTGGGTATGAAGAATAAAGCAGATTTCTACAAAATCATAGACAAGAAGATACAACAAAAAAATATGCATACGTTTGGTAGTAAGCAAAAGTGGTGGACTGATACCATGAAGGGAATTCTTCGATTATGTACAGATTTAACCCGACAAAATTTATGAATTCTTATTCCACTTTTTTTGGAAGTCATTTTGGACGAAACGATTGAAGATTTCTATATTAAATTCCTCAGAAAGAAATAATATTTAGCTATACGCTCATTGTCATTCGTTTATTGCCACATAAGACTTTTAGTTAGTTCAGTTTAGCATTTTTTGATACGTATTACGTACGTATAATTTTCCATATAGTGTCACGTACGTTTGTGTTTTTCGTAAAATGCGTATTTTTCTGCGCAGTCTCAGTCTTACGTAAAACCAGATTGCGGATGTTTCATTTGAGTGTACACATACATTTGCAACTGCCGGCAGGGACTACTTTTTGGAAGGTTTTTGAGATGAGTTTCAATTACCGGACATTCGTTATCGCACGGAGACTTTTTTGTATGTCCGCATATGTTTAAATGTGTGCATTCTGAGTTACATACTGCTATAATATGTAACTTTGAGTTGCATAAAGTTTAACGTACGTGTTATGTATTGCGTTACATATGCACTCTTTTACGTGTTGTGGCTTACCTATAAGGGTCCGTCATTCTTCATTTTATTAGCTAATGTACTCTGTAAAGCGCTCGTTACTTAAGGGTTAGCGTAATTTTCAAAAGTACGCATACATGTACATATATAATGGTGGGTGGGTATGAAGAATAAAGCAGATTTCTACAAAATCCAAGACAAGAAGATAGAACAAAAAAATATGCATACGTTTGGTAGTAAGCAAAAGTGGTGGACTGATACCATGAAGGGAATTCTTCTATTATGTACAGATTTAACCCGACAAAATTTATGAATTCTTATTCCACTTTTTTTGGAAGTCATTTTGGACGAAACGATTGAAGATTAAATTCTTCAGAAAGAAATAATATTTAGCTATACGCTTATTGTCATTCGTTTATTGCCACATAAGACTTTTAGTTAGTTCAGTTTAGCATTTTTTGATACATATTACGTACGTATAATTTTCCATATAGTGTCACGTACGTTTGTGGTTTTCGTAAAATGCGTATTTTTCTGCGCAGTCTCAGTCTTACGTAAAACCAGATTGCGGATGTTTCATTTGAGTGTACACATACATTTGCAACTGACGGCAGGGACTACTTTTTGGAAGGTTTTTGAGATGAGTTTCAATTACCGGACATTCGTTATCGCACGGAGACTTTTTTGTATGTCCGCATATGTTTAAATGTGTGCATTCTGTGTTACATACTGCTATAATATGTAACTTTGAGTTGCATAAAGTTTAACGTACGTGTTATGTATTGCGTTACATATGCACTCTTTTACGTGTTGTGGCTTACCTATAAGGGTCCGTCTTTCTTCATTTTATTAGCTAATGTACTCTGTAAAGCGCTCGTTACTTAAGGGTTAGCGTAATTTTCAAAAGTACGCATATATGTACATATATAATGGTGGGCGGGTATGAAGAATAAAGCAGATTTCTACAAATTCCAAGACAAGAAGATACAACAAAAAAATATGCATACGTTTGGTAGTAAGCAAAAGTGGTGGACTGATACCATGAAGGGAATTCTTCGATTATGTACAGATTTAACCCGACAAAATTTATGAATTCTTATTCCACTTTTTTTGGAAGTCATTTTGGACGAAACGATTGAAGATTTCTATATTAAATTCTTCAGAAAGAAATAATATTTAGCTATACGCTCATTGTCATTCGTTTATTGCCACATAAGACTTTTAGTTAGTTCAGTTTAGCATTTTTTGATACGTATTACGTACGTATAATTTTCCATATAGTGTCACGTACGTTTGTGGTTTTCGTAAAATGCGTATTTTTCTGCGCAGTCTCAGTCTTACGTAAAACCAGATTGCGGATGTTTCATTTGAGTGTACACATACATTTGCAACTGCCGGCAGGGACTACTTTTTGGAAGGTTTTTGAGATGAGTTTCAATTACCGGACATTCGTTATCGCACGGAGACTTTTTTGTATGTCCGCATATGTTTAAATGTGTGCATTCTGTGTTACATACTGCTATACTATGTAACTTTGAGTTGCATAAAGTTTAACGTACGTGTTATGTATTGCGTTACATAAGCACTCTTTTACGTGTTGTGGCTTACCTATAAGGGTCCGTCTTTCTTCATTTTATTAGCTAATGTACTCTGTAAAGCGGTCGTTACTTAAGGGTTAGCGTAATTTTCAAAAGTACGCATATATGTACATATATAATGGTGGGTGGGTATGAAGAATAAAGCAGATTTCTACAAAATCCAAGACAAGAAGATAGAACAAAAAAATATGCATACGTTTGGTAGTAAGCAAAAGTGGTGGACTGATACCATGAAGGGAATTCTTCTATTATGTACAGATTTAACCCGACAAAATTTATGAATTCTTATTCCACTTTTTTTGGAAGTCATTTTGGACGAAACGATTGAAGATTAAATTCTTCAGAAAGAAATAATATTTAGCTATACGCTTATTGTCATTCGTTTATTGCCACATAAGACTTTTAGTTAGTTCAGTTTAGAATTTTTTGATACGTATTACGTACGTATAATTTTCCATATAGTGTCACGTACGTTTGTGGTTTTCGTAAAATGCGTATTTTTCTGCGCAGTCTCAGTCTTACGTAAAACCAGATTGCGGATGTTTCATTTGAGTGTACACATACATTTGCAACTGCCGGCAGGGACTACTTTTTGGAAGGTTTTTGAGATGAGTTTCAATTACCGGACATTCGTTATCGCACATAGACTTTTTTGTATGTCCGCATATGTTTAAATGTGTGCATTCTGTGTTACATACTGCTATAATATGCAACTTTGAGTTGCATAAAGTTTAACGTACGTGTTATGTATTGCGTTACATATGCACTCTTTTACGTGTTGTGGCTTACCTATAAGGGTCCGTCTTTCTTCATTTTATTAGCTAATGTACTCTGTAAAGCGCTCGTTACTTAAGGGTTAGCGTAATTTTCAAAAGTACGCTTATATGTACATATATAATGGTGGGTGGGTATGAAGAATAAAGCAGATTTCTACAAAATCCAAGACAAGAAGATAGAACAAAAAAATATGCATACGTTTGGTAGTAAGCAAAAGTGGTGGACTGATACCATGAAGGGAATTCTTCTATTATGAACAGATTTAACCCGACAAAATTTATGAATTCTTATTCCACTTTTTTTGGAAGTCATTTTGGACGAAACGATTGAAGATTAAATTCTTCAGAAAGAAATAATATTTAGCTATACGCTCATTGTCATTCGTTTATTGCCACATAAGACTTTTAGTTAGTTCAGTTTAGAATTTTTTGATACGTATTACGTACCTATAATTTTCCATATAGTGTCACGTACGTTTGTGGTTTTCGTAAAATGCGTATTTTTCTGCGCAGTCTCAGTCTTACGTAAAACCAGATTGCGGATGTTTCATTTGAGTGTACACATACATTTGCAACTGCCGGCAGGGACTACTTTTTGGAAGGTTTTTGAGATGAGTTTCAATTACCGGACATTCGTTATCGCACGGAGACTTTTTTGTATGTCCGCATATGTTTAAATGTGTGCATTCTGTGTTACATACTGCTATACTATGTAACTTTGAGTTGCATAAAGTTTAACGTACGTGTTATGTATTGCGTTACATAAGCACTCTTTTACGTGTTGTGGCTTACCTATAAGGGTCCGTCTTTCTTCATTTTATTAGCTAATGTACTCTGTAAAGCGGTCGTTACTTAAGGGTTAGCGTAATTTTCAAAAGTACGCATATATGTACATATATAATGGTGGGTGGGTATGAAGAATAAAGCAGATTTCTACAAAATCCAAGACAAGAAGATAGAACAAAAAAATATGCATACGTTTGGTAGTAAGCAAAAGTGGTGGACTGATACCATGAAGGGAATTCTTCTATTATGTACAGATTTAACCCGACAAAATTTATGAATTCTTATTCCACTTTTTTTGGAAGTCATTTCGGTCGAAACGATTGAAGATTAAATTCTTCAGAAAGAAATAATATTTAGCTATACGCTCATTGTCATTCGTTTATTGCCACATAAGACTTTTAGTTAGTTCAGTTTAGAATTTTTTGATACGTTTCACGTACGTATAATTTTCCATATAGTGTCACGTACGTTTGTGGTTTTCGTAAAATGCGTATTTTTCTGCGCAGTCTCAGTCTTACGTAAAACCAGATTGCGGATGTTTCATTTGAGTGTACACATACATTTGCAACTGCCGGCAGGGATTACTTTTTGGAAGGTTTTTGAGATGAGTTTCAATTACCGGACATTCGTTATCGCACATAGACTTTTTTGTATGTCCGCATATGTTTAAATGTGTGCATTCTGTGTTACATACTGCTATAATATGCAACTTTGAGTTGCATAAAGTTTAACGTACGTGTTATGTATTGCGTTACATATGCACTCTTTTACGTGTTGTGGCTTACCTATAAGGGTCCGTCTTTCTTCATTTTATTAGCTAATGTACTCTGTAAAGCGCTCGTTACTTAAGGGTTAGCGTAATTTTCAAAAGTACGCTTATATGTACATATATAATGGTGGGTGGGTATGAAGAATAAAGCAGATTTCTACAAAATCCAAGACAAGAAGATAGAACAAAAAAATATGCATACGTTTGGTAGTAAGCAAAAGTGGTGGACTGATACCATGAAGGGAATTCTTCTATTATGTACAGATTTAACCCGACAAAATTTATGAATTCTTATTCCACTTTTTTTGGAAGTCATTTCGGTCGAAACGATTGAAGATTAAATTCTTCAGAAAGAAATAATATTTAGCTATACGCTCATTGTCATTCGTTTATTGCCACATAAGACTTTTAGTTAGTTCAGTTTAGAATTTTTTGATACGTTTCACGTACGTATAATTTTCCATATAGTGTCACGTACGTTTGTGGTTTTCGTAAAATGCGTATTTTTCTGCGCAGTCTCAGTCTTACGTAAAACCAGATTGCGGATGTTTCATTTGAGTGTACACATACATTTGCAACTGCCGGCAGGGACTACTTTTTGGAAGGTGTTTGAGATGAGTTTCAATTACCGGACATTCGTTATCGCACGGAGACTTTTTTGTATGTCCGCATATGTTTAAATGTGTGCATTCTGTGTTACATACTGCTATAATATGTAACTTTGAGTTGCATAAAGTTTAACGTACGTGTTATGTATTGCGTTACATATGCACTCTTTTACATGTTGTGGCTTACCTATAAGGGTCGGTCTTTCTTCATTTTATTAGCTAATGTATTCTGTAAAGCACTCGTTACTTAAGAGTTAGATTACGTTTCAAATGTACGTATATAATGTACATATATAATGGTGGGTGGGTATGAAGAATATAGCAGATTTCTACAAAATCCAAGACAAGAAGATAGAATAAAGAAATATGCATAAATTTGGTAGTAAGCAAACGTGATGGACTGATACCACGAAGGGAATTCTTCTATTATATACAAATTTAACACGACAAAATTTAGGAATTCACATTCCACTTTTTTTTAAGTCATTTTGGACGAAACGATTGAAGATTTCTATTTCAAATTCTTCAGAAATACATAATATTTAGCTATACGCTCATTGTCATTTGCTTATTGCCACATAAGACATTTAGTTTGTTCAGTTTAGCATTTTTTGATACGTATTACGTACGTATAATTTTACATATAGTGTCACGTACGTTTGTGGTTTTCGTAAAATGCGTATTTTTCTGCGCAGTCTCAGTCTTACGCAAAAACAGATTGCGGATGTTTCATTTGAGTGTACACATACATTTGCAACTGCCGGCAGGGACTACTTTTTGGGAGGTTTTTGAGATGAGTTTCAATTACCGGACATTCGTTATCGCACGGAGACTTTTTTGTATGTCCGCATATGTTTAAATGTGTGCATTCTGTGTTACATACTGCTATAATATGTAACTTTGAGTTGCATAAAGTTTAACGTACGTGTTATGTATTGCGTTACATATGCACACTTTTACGTGTTGTGGCTTACCTATAAGGGTCCGTCTTTCTTCATTTTATTGGCTAATGTACTCTGTAAAGCTCTCGTTACTTAAGGGTTAGCGTAATTTTCAAAAGTACGCATATATGTACATATATAATGGTGGGTGGGTATGAAGAATAAAGCAGATTTCTACAAAATCAAAGACAAGAAGATAGAACAAAAAAATATGCATACGTTTGGTAGTAAGCAAAAGTGGTGGACTGATACCATGAATGGAATTCTTCTATTATATACAGATTTTACCCGACAAAATTTATGAATTCTTATTGCACTTTTTTTGTAAGTCATTTTGGACGAAACGATTAAAGATTTCTATATTAAATTCTTCAGAAAGAAATAATATTTAGCTATACGCTCATTGTCATTCGTTTATTGCCACATAAGACTTTTAGTTAGTTCAGTTTAGAATTTTTTGATACCTATTACGTACGTATAATTTTCCATATAGTGTCACGTACGTTTGTGGTTTTCGTAAAATGCGTATTTTTCTGCGCAGTCTCAGTCTTACGTAAAACCACATTGCGGATGTTTCATTTGAGTGTACACATACATTTGCAACTGCCGCAGGGACTACTTTTTGGAAGGTTTTTGAGATGAGTTTCAATTACCGGACATTCGTTATCGCACGGAGACTTTTTTGTATGTCCGCATATGTTTAAATGTGTGCTTTCTGTCTTACATACTGCTATAATATGTAACTTTGAGTTGCATAAAGTTTAACGTACGTGTTATGTATTGCGTTACATAAGCACTCTTTTACGTGTTGTGGCTTACCTATAAGGGTCCGTCTTTCTTCATTTTATTAGCTAATGTACTCTGTAAAGCGGTCGTTACTTAAGGGTTAGCGTAATTTTCAAAAGTACGCATATATGTACATATATAATGGTGGGTGGGTATGAAGAATAAAGCAGATTTCTACAAAATCCAAGACAAGAAGATAGAACAAAAAAATATGCATACGTTTGGTAGTAAGCAAAAGTGGTGGACTGATACCATGAAGGGAATTCTTCTATTATGTACAGATTTAACCCGACAAAATTTATGAATTCTTATTCCACTTTTTTTGGAAGTCATTTTGGACGAAACGATTGAAGATTAAATTCTTCAGAAAGAAATAATATTTAGCTATACGCTTATTGTCATTCGTTTATTGCCACATAAGACTTTTAGTTAGTTCAGTTTAGAATTTTTTGATACGTATTACGTACGTATAATTTTCCATATAGTGTCACGTACGTTTGTGGTTTTCGTAAAATGCGTATTTTTCTGCGCAGTCTCAGTCTTACGTAAAACCAGATTGCGGATGTTTCATTTGAGTGTACACATACATTTGCAACTGCCGGCAGGGACTACTTTTTGGAAGGTTTTTGAGATGAGTTTCAATTACCGGACATTCGTTATCGCACATAGACTTTTTTGTATGTCCGCATATGTTTAAATGTGTGCATTCTGTGTTACATACTGCTATAATATGCAACTTTGAGTTGCATAAAGTTTAACGTACGTGTTATGTATTGCGTTACATATGCACTCTTTTACGTGTTGTGGCTTACCTATAAGGGTCCGTCTTTCTTCATTTTATTAGCTAATGTACTCTGTAAAGCGCTCGTTACTTAAGGGTTAGCGTAATTTTCAAAAGTACGCTTATATGTACATATATAATGGTGGGTGGGTATGAAGAATAAAGCAGATTTCTACAAAATCCAAGACAAGAAGATAGAACAAAAAAATATGCATACGTTTGGTAGTAAGCAAAAGTGGTGGACTGATACCATGAAGGGAATTCTTCTATTATGAACAGATTTAACCCGACAAAATTTATGAATTCTTATTCCACTTTTTTTGGAAGTCATTTTGGACGAAACGATTGAAGATTAAATTCTTCAGAAAGAAATAATATTTAGCTATACGCTCATTGTCATTCGTTTATTGCCACATAAGACTTTTAGTTAGTTCAGTTTAGAATTTTTTGATACGTATTACGTACGTATAATTTTCCATATAGTGTCACGTACGTTTGTGGTTTTCGTAAAATGCGTATTTTTCTGCGCAGTCTCAGTCTTACGTAAAACCAGATTGCGGATGTTTCATTTGAGTGTACACATACATTTGCAACTGCCGGCAGGGACTACTTTTTGGAAGGTTTTTGAGATGAGTTTCAATTACCGGACATTCGTTATCGCACGGAGACTTTTTTGTATGTCCGCATATGTTTAAATGTGTGCATTCTGTGTTACATACTGCTATACGATGTAACTTTGAGTTGCATAAAGTTTAACGTACGTGTTATGTATTGCGTTACATAAGCACTCTTTTACGTGTTGTGGCTTACCTATAAGGGTCCGTCTTTCTTCATTTTATTAGCTAATGTACTCTGTAAAGCGGTCGTTACTTAAGGGTTAGCGTAATTTTCAAAAGTACGCATATATGTACATATATAATGGTGGGTGGGTATGAAGAATAAAGCAGATTTCTACAAAATCCAAGACAAGAAGATAGAACAAAAAAATATGCATACGTTTGGTAGTAAGCAAAAGTGGTGGACTGATACCATGAAGGGAATTCTTCTATTATGTACAGATTTAACCCGACAAAATTTATGAATTCTTATTCCACTTTTTTTGGAAGTCATTTCGGTCGAAACGATTGAAGATTAAATTCTTCAGAAAGAAATAATATTTAGCTATACGCTCATTGTCATTCGTTTATTGCCACATAAGACTTTTAGTTAGTTCAGTTTAGAATTTTTTGATACGTTTCACGTACGTATAATTTTCCATATAGTGTCACGTACGTTTGTGGTTTTCGTAAAATGCGTATTTTTCTGCGCAGTCTCAGTCTTACGTAAAACCAGATTGCGGATGTTTCATTTGAGTGTACACATACATTTGCAACTGCCGGCAGGGACTACTTTTTGGAAGGTGTTTGAGATGAGTTTCAATTACCGGACATTCGTTATCGCACGGAGACTTTTTTGTATGTCCGCATATGTTTAAATGTGTGCATTCTGTGTTACATACTGCTATAATATGTAACTTTGAGTTGCATAAAGTTTAACGTACGTGTTATGTATTGCGTTACATATGCACTCTTTTACATATTGTGGCTTACCTATAAGGGTCGGTCTTTCTTCATTTTATTAGCTAATGTATTCTGTAAAGCACTCGTTACTTAAGAGTTAGATTACGTTTCAAATGTACGTATATAATGTACATATATAATGGTGGGTGGGTATGAAGAATATAGCAGATTTCTACAAAATCCAAGACAAGAAGATAGAATAAAGAAATATGCATAAATTTGGTAGTAAGCAAACGTGATGGACTGATACCACGAAGGGAATTCTTCTATTATATACAAATTTAACACGACAAAATTTAGGAATTCACATTCCACTTTTTTTTAAGTCATTTTGGACGAAACGATTGAAGATTTCTATTTCAAATTCTTCAGAAATACATAATATTTAGCTATACGCTCATTGTCATTTGCTTATTGCCACATAAGACATTTAGTTTGTTCAGTTTAGCATTTTTTGATACGTATTACGTACGTATAATTTTACATATAGTGTCACGTACGTTTGTGGTTTTCGTAAAATGCGTATTTTTCTGCGCAGTCTCAGTCTTACGCAAAAACAGATTGCGGATGTTTCATTTGAGTGTACACATACATTTGCAACTGCCGGCAGGGACTACTTTTTGGGAGGTTTTTGAGATGAGTTTCAATTACCGGACATTCGTTATCGCACGGAGACTTTTTTGTATGTCCGCATATGTTTAAATGTGTGCATTCTGTGTTACATACTGCTATAATATGTAACTTTGAGTTGCATAAAGTTTAACGTACGTGTTATGTATTGCGTTACATATGCACACTTTTACGTGTTGTGGCTTACCTATAAGGGTCCGTCTTTCTTCATTTTATTGGCTAATGTACTCTGTAAAGCTCTCGTTACTTAAGGGTTAGCGTAATTTTCAAAAGTACGCATATATGTACATATATAATGGTGGGTGGGTATGAAGAATAAAGCAGATTTCTACAAAATCAAAGACAAGAAGATAGAACAAAAAAATATGCATACGTTTGGTAGTAAGCAAAAGTGGTGGACTGATACCATGAAGGGAATTCTTCTATTATATACAGATTTTACCCGACAAAATTTATGAATTCTTATTGCACTTTTTTTGTAAGTCATTTTGGACGAAACGATTAAAGATTTCTATATTAAATTCTTCAGAAAGAAATAATATTTAGCTATACGCTCATTGTCATTCGTTTATTGCCACATAAGACTTTTAGTTAGTTCAGTTTAGAATTTTTTGATACGTTTCACGTACGTATAATTTTCCATATAGTGTCACGTACGTTTGTGGTTTTCGTAAAATGCGTATTTTTCTGCGCAGTCTCAGTCTTACGTAAAACCAGATTGCGGATGTTTCATTTGAGTGTACACATACATTTGCAACTGCCGGCAGGGACTACTTTTTGGAAGGTGTTTGAGATGAGTTTCAATTACCGGACATTCGTTATCGCACGGAGACTTTTTTGTATGTCCGCATATGTTTAAATGTGTGCATTCTGTGTTACATACTGCTATAATATGTAACTTTGAGTTGCATAAAGTTTAACGTACGTGTTATGTATTGCGTTACATATGCACTCTTTTACATATTGTGGCTTACCTATAAGGGTCGGTCTTTCTTCATTTTATTAGCTAATGTATTCTGTAAAGCACTCGTTACTTAAGAGTTAGATTACGTTTCAAATGTACGTATATAATGTACATATATAATGGTGGGTGGGTATGAAGAATATAGCAGATTTCTACAAAATCCAAGACAAGAAGATAGAATAAAGAAATATGCATAAATTTGGTAGTAAGCAAACGTGATGGACTGATACCACGAAGGGAATTCTTCTATTATATACAAATTTAACACGACAAAATTTAGGAATTCACATTCCACTTTTTTTTAAGTCATTTTGGACGAAACGATTGAAGATTTCTATTTCAAATTCTTCAGAAATACATAATATTTAGCTATACGCTCATTGTCATTTGCTTATTGCCACATAAGACATTTAGTTAGTTCAGTTTAGAATTTTTTTATACCTATTACGTACGTATAATTTTCCATATAGTGTCACGTACGTTTGTGGTTTTCGTAAAATGCGTATTTTTCTGCGCAGTCTCAGTCTTACGTAAAACCACATTGCGGATGTTTCATTTGAGTGTACACATACATTTGCAACTGCCGCAGGGACTACTTTTTGGAAGGTTTTTGAGATGAGTTTCAATTACCGGACATTCGTTATCGCACGGAGACTTTTTTGTATGTCCGCATATGTTTAAATGTGTGCTTTCTGTCTTACATACTGCTATAATATGTAACTTTGAGTTGCATAAAGTTTAACGTACGTGTTATGTATTGCGTTACATATGCACTCTTTTACGTGTAGTGGCTTACCTATAAGGGTCCGTCTTTCTTCATTTTATTAGCTAATGTGTTCTGTAAAGCACTCGTTACTTAAGGGTTAGAATACGTTTCAAATGTAAGTATATATGTACATATATAATGGTGGGTGGGTATGAAGAATATAGCAGATTTCTACAAAATCCAAGACAAGAAGATAGAATAAAGAAATATGCATAAATTTCGCAGTAAGCAAACGAGATGGACTGATACCACGAAGGGAATTCTTCTATTATATACAGATTTAACCCGACAAAATTTATGAATTCTCATTCCACTTTTTTTGTAAGTCATTTTGGACGAAACGATTAAAGATTTCTATATTAAATTCTTCAGAAAGAAATAATATTTAGCTATGCGCTCATTGTCATTCGTTTATTGCCACATAAGACTTTTAGTTAGTTCAGTTTAGCATTTTTTGATACGTATTACGTACGTATAATTTTACATATAGTGTCACGTACGTTTGTGGTTTTCGTGAAATGCGTATTTTTCTGCGCAGTCTCAGTCTTACGTAAAACCAGATTGCGGATGTTTCATTTGAGTGTACACATACATTTGCAACTGCCGGCAGGGACTACTTTTTGGAAGGTTTTTGAGATGAGTTTCAATTACCGGACATTCGTTATGGCACGGAGACTTTTTTGTATGTCCGCATATGTTTAAATGTGTGCTTTCTGTCTTACATACTGCTATAATATGTAACTTTGAGTTGCATAAAGTTTAACGTACGTGTTATGTATTGCGTTACATATGCACACTTTTACGTGTTGTGGCTTACCTATAAGGGTCCGTCTTTCTTCATTTTATTAGCTAATGTACTCTGTAAAGCGCTCGTTACTTAAGGGTTAGCGTACGTCTCAAAAGTACGCATATATGTACATATAAAATGGTGGGTGGGTATGAAGAATAAAGCAGATTTCTACAAAATCCAAGACAAGAAGATAGAACAAAAAAATATGCATACGTTTGGTAGTAAGCAAACGTGGTGGACTGATAGCATGAAGGGTATTCTTCTATTATATACAGATTTAACCCGACAAAATTTATGAATTCTTATTCCACTTTTTTTAGAAGTCATTTTGGACGAAACGATTGAAGATTTCTATATTAAATTCTTCAGAAAGAAATAATATTTAGCTATACGCTCATTGTCATTCGTTTATTTCCACATGAGACTTTTAGTTAGTTAAGTTTAGCAATTTTTGTTACGTATTATGTACGTATAATTTTCCATATAGTGTCACGTACGTTTGTTGTTTTCGTAAAATGCGTATTTTTCTGCGCAGTCTCAGTCTTACATAAAATCAGATTGCGGATGTTTCATTTGAGTGTACACATACATTTGCAACTGCCGGCAGGGACTACTTTTTGGAAGGTTTTTGAGATGAGTTTCAATTACCGGACATTCGTTATCGCACGGAGAATTTTTTGTATGTCCGCATATGTTTAAATGTGTGCATTCTTTCTTACATACTGCTATAATATGTAACTTTGAGTTGCATAAAGTTTAACGTACGTGTTATGTATTGCGTTAGTTCAGTTTAGAGGGACTACTTTTTGGAAGGTTTTTGAGATGAGTTTCAATTACCAGACATTCGTTATCGCACGGAGGCTTTTTTGTATGTCCGCATATGTTTAAATGTGTGCTTTCTGTCTTACATACTGCTATAATATGTAACTTTGAGTTGCATAAAGTTTAACGTACGTGTTATGTATTGCGTTACATATGCACTCTTTTACGTGTAGTGGCTTACCTATAAGGGTCCGTCTTTCTTCATTTTATTAGCTAATGTATTCTGTAAAGCACTCGTTACTTAAGGGTTAGAATACGTTTCAAATGTAAGTATATATGTACATATATAATGGTGGGTGGGTATGAAGAATATAGCAGATTTCTACAAAATCCAAGACAAGAAGATAGAATAAAGAAATATGCATAAATTTGGTAGTAAGCAAACGAGATGGACTGATACCACGAAGGGAATTCTTCTATTATATACAGATTTAACCCGACAAAATTTATGAATTCTCATTCCACTTTTTTTGGAAGTCATTTTGGACGAAACGATTAAAGATTTCTATATTAAATTCTTCAGAAAGAAATAATATTTAGCTATACGCTCATTGTCATTCGTTTATTGCCACATAAGACTTTTAGTTAGTTCAGTTTAGAATTTTTTGATACGTATTACGTACGTATAATTTTCCATATAGTGTCACGTACGTTTGTGGTTTTCGTAAAATGCGTATTTTTCTGCGCAGTCTCAGTCTTACGTAAAACCAGATTGCGGATGTTTCATTTGTGTGTACACATACATTTGCAACTGCCGGCAGGGACTACTTTTTGGAAGGTTTTTGAGATGAGTTTCAAT
The DNA here is from genome assembly GCA_963932465.1 of Maratus speciosus. NCBI lineage: Eukaryota > Metazoa > Arthropoda > Arachnida > Araneae > Salticidae > Maratus > Maratus speciosus. The sequence goes on along the minus strand of OZ010789.1, from coordinate 128,826,368 downwards.
TACCAGACATTCGTTATCGCACGGAGACTTTTTTGTATGTCCGCATATGTTTAAATGTGTGCTTTCTGTCTTACATACTGCTATAATATGTAACTTTGAGTTGCATAAAGTTTAACGAACGTGTTATGTATTGCGTTACATATGCACTCTTTTACGTGTAGTGGCTTACCTATAAGGGTCCGTCTTTCTTCATTTTATTAGCTAATGTATTCTGTAAAGCACTCGTTACTTAAGGGTTAGAATACGTTTCAAATGTAAGTATATATGTACATATATAATGGTGGGTGGGTATGAAGATTTCTACAAAAGCAAAGACAGATTTCTACAAAATCAAAGACAAGAAGATAGAATAAAGAAATATGCATAAATTTGGTAGTAAGCAAACGAGATGGACTGATACCACGAAGGGAATTCTTCTATTATATACAGATTTAACCCGACAAAATTTATGAATTCTCATTCCACTTTTTTTGGAAGTCATTTTGGACGAAACGATTAAAGATTTCTATATTAAATTCTTCAGAAAGAAATAATATTTAGCTATACGCTCATTGTCATTCGTTTATTGCCACATAAGACTTTTAGTTAGTTCAGTTTAGCATTTTTTGATACGTATTACGTACGTATAATTTTACATATAGTGTCACGTACGTTTGTGGTTTTCGTAAAATGCGTATTTTTCTCGTGCAGTCTCAGTCTTACGTAAAACCAGATTGCGGATGTTTCATTTGAGTGTACACATACATTTGCAACTGCCGGCAGGGACTACTTTTTGGAAGGTTTTTGAGATGAGTTTCAATTACCGGACATTCGTTATCGTACGGAGACTTTTTTGTATGTCCGCATATGTTTAAATGTGTGCATTCTGTGTTACATACTGCTATAATATGTAACTTTGAGTTGCATAAAGTTTAACGTACGTGTTATGTATTGCGTTACATATGCACACTTTTACGTGTTGTGGCTTACCTATAAGGGTCCGTCTTTCTTCATTTTATTAGCTAATGTACTCTGTAAAGCGCTCGTTACTTAAGGGTTAGCGTACGTCTCAAAAGTACGCATATATGTACATATATAATGGTGGGTGGGTATGAAGAATAAAGCAGGTTTCTACAAAATCCAAGACAAGAAGATAGAACAAAAAAATATGCATACGTTTGGTAGTAAGCAAACGTGGTGGACTGATAGCATGAAGGGAATTCTTCTATTATATACAGATTTAACCCGACAAAATTTATGAATTCTTATTCCACTTTTTTTAGAAGTCATTTTGGACGAAACGATTGAAGATTTCTATATTAAATTCTTCAGAAAGATATAATATTTAGCTATACGCTCATTGTAATTCGTTTATTGCCACATGAGACTTTTAGTTAGTTCAGTTTAGCAATTTTTGATACGTATTACGTAGGTATAATTTTCCATATAGTGTCACGTACGTTTGTTGTTTTCGTAAAATGCGTATTTTTCTGCGCAGTCTCAGTCTTACGTAAAACCAGATTGCGGATGTTTCATTTGAGTGTACACATACATTTCCAACTTCCGGCAGGGACTACTTTTTGGAAGGTTTTTGAGATGAGTTTCAATTACCGGACATTCGTTATCGCACGGAGAATTTTTTGTATGTCCGCATATGTTTAAATGTGTGCATTCTGTGTTACATACTGCTATAATATGTAACTTTGAGTTGCATAAAGTTTAAGGTACGTGTTATGTATTGCGTTACATATGCACAATTTTACGTGTGTTGGCTTACCTATAAGGGTCCGTCTTTCTTCATTTTATTAGCTAATGTACTCTGTAAAGCGCTCGTTACTTAAGGGTGAGCGTACATTTCAAAAGTACGCATATATGTACATATATAATGGTGGGTGGGTATGAAGAATAAAGCAGATTTCTACAAACTCCAAGACAAGAAGATAGAACAAAAAAATATGCATACGTTTGGTAGTAAGCAAACGTGGTGGACTGATACCATGAAGGGAATTCTTCTATTATATACAGATTTAACCCGACAAAAATTTATGAATTCTCATTCCACGTTTTTTTCAGTCATTTTGGACGAAACGATTGAAGATTTCTATTTCAAATTCTTCAAAAATAAATTATGTTTAGCTATACGCTCATTGTCATTTGCTTATTGCCACATAAGACATTTAGTTGGTTCAGTTAGTTTAGCATATTTTGATACGTATTACGTACGTATAATTTTCCATATAGTGTCACGTACGTTTGTGGTTTTCGTAAAGTGCGTATTTTTCTGCGCAGTCTCAGTCTTACGTAAAACCAGATTGCGGATGTTTCATTTGAGTGTACACATACATTTGCAACTGCCGGCAGGGACTGCTTTTTGAAGGTTTTTGAGATGAGTTTCAATTACCGGACATTCGTTATCGCACGGAGACTTTTTTGTATGTCCGCATATGTTTAAATGTGTGCATTCTGTGTTACATACTGCTATAATATGTAACTTTGAGTTGCATTAAAGTTTAACGTACGTGTTATGTATTACGTTACATATGCACACTTTTACGTGTTGTGGCTTACCTATAAGGGTCCATCTTTCTTCATTTTATTAGCTAATGTACTCTGTAAAGCGCTCGTTACTTAAGAGTTAGCGTACGTTTCAAAAGTACGTATATAATGTGCATATATAATGGTGGATGAGTATGAAGAATAAAGCAGATTTCTACAAAATCCAAGATAAGAAGATAGAACAAAAAAATATGCATACTTTTGGTAGTAAGCAAACGTGATGGACTGATACCATGAAGGGAATTCTTCTATTATATACAGATTTAACCCGACAAAAATTTATGAATTCTCATTCCACGTTTTTTTCAGTCATTTTGGACGAAACGATTGAAGATTTCTATTTCAAATTCTTCAAAAATAAATTATGTTTAGCTATACGCTCATTGTCATTCGCTTATTGCCACATAAGACATTTAGTTGGTTCAGTTAGTTTAGCATATTTTGATATGTATTACGTACGTATAATTTTCCATATAGTGTCACGTACGTTTGTGGTTTTCGTAAAGTGCGTATTTTTCTGCGCAGTCTCAGTCTTACGTAAAACCAGATTGCGGATGTTTCATTTGAGTGTACACATACATTTGCAACTGACGGCAGGGACTACTTTTTGAAGGTTTTTGAGATGAGTTTCAATTACCGGACATTCGTTATCGCACGGAGACTTTTTTGTATGTCCGCGTATGTTTAAATGTGTGCATTCTGTATTACATACTGCTATAATATGTAACTTTGAGTTGCATAAAGTTTAACGTACGTGTTATGTATTGCGTTACATATGCACACTTTTACGTGTTGTGGCTTGCCTATAAGGGTCCATCTTTCTTCATTTTATTAGCTAATGTACTCTGTAAAGCGCTCGTTACTTAAGGGTTAGCGTACGTTTCAAATGTACGTATATAATGTACATATATAATGGTGAGTGGGTATGAAGAATATAGCAGATTTCTACAAAATCCAAGACAAGAAGATAGAATAAAGAAATATGCATAAATTTGGTAGTAAGCAAACGTGGTGGACTGATACCATGAAGGGAATTCTTCTATTATATACAGATTTAACCCGACAAAATTTATGAATTCTCATTCCACTTTTTTTGGAAGTCATTTTGGACGAAACGATTGAAGATTTCTATATTAAATTCTTCAGAAAGAAATAATATTTAGCTATACGCTCATTGTCATTCGTTTATTGCCACATAAGACTTTTAGTTAGTTCAGTTTAGAATTTTTTGATACGTATTACGTACGTATAATTTTCCGTATAGTATCACGTACGTTTGTGGTTTTCGTAAAATGCGTATTTTTCTGCGCAGTCTCAGTCTTACGTAAAACCAGATTGCGGATGTTTCATTTGAGTGTACACATACATTTGCAACTGCCGGCAGGGACCAGTTTTTGGAAGGTTTTTGAGATGAGTTTCAATTACCAGACATTCGTTATCGCACGGAGACTTTTTTGTATGTCCGCATATGTTTAAATGTGTGCTTTCTGTCTTACATACTGCTATAATATGTAACTTTGAATTGCATAAAGTTTAACGTACGTGTTATGTATTGCGTTACATATGCACTCTTTTACGTGTAGTGGCTTACCTATAAGGGTCCGTCTTTCTTTATTTTATTAGCTAATGTATTCTGTAAAGCACTCGTTACTTCAGGGTTAGAATACGTTTCAAATGTACGTATATATGTACATATGTAATGGTGGGTGGGTATGAAGAATATAGCAGATTTCTACAAAATCCAAGACAAGAAGATAGAATAAAGAAATATGCATAAATTTGGTAGTAAGCAAACGTGATGGACTGATACCACGAAGGGAATTCTTCTATTATATACAAATTTAACACGACAAAATTTAGGAATTCACATTCCACTTTTTTTAAGTCATTTTGGATGAAACGATTGAAGATTTCTATTTCAAATTCTTCAGAAATACATAATATTTAGCTATAAGCTCATTGTCATTCGCTTATTGCCACATAAGACATTTAGTTAGTTCAGTTACTTTAGCATTTTTTATACGTATTATGTACATATAATTTTCCATATAGTGTCACGTACGTTTGTGGTTTTGGTAAAATGCGTATTTTTCTACGCAGTCTCAGTATTACGAAAAACCAGATTGCGGATGTTTCATTTGAGTGTACACATACATTTGCAACTGCCGGCAGGGACTACTTTTTGGAAGGTTTTTGAGATGAGTTTCGATTCCCGGACATTCGCTATCGCACGGAGACTTTTTTGTATGTCCGCATATGTTTAAATGTGTGCATTCTGTGTTACATACTGCTATAATATGTAACTTTGAGTTGCATAAAGTTTAACGTACGTGTTATGTATTGCGTTACATATGCACACTTGTACGTGTTGTGGCTTACCTATAAGGGACCGTCTTTCTTCATTTTATTAGCTAATGTACTCTGTAAAGCGCTCGTTACTTAAGGGTGAGCGTACGTTTCAAAAGTACGCATATATGTACATATATAATGGTGGGTGGGTATGAAGAATAAAGCAGATTTCTACAAACTCCAAGACAAGAAGATAGAACAAAAAAATATGCATACGTTTGGTAGTAAGCAAACGTGGTGGACTGATACCATGAAGGGAATTCTTCTATTATATACAGATTTAACCCGACAAATTTATGAATTCTTATTCCACTTTTTTGGAAGTCATTTTAGACGAAACGATTGAAGATTTCTATATTAAATTCTTCAGAAAGAAATAATATTTAGCTATACGCTCATTGTCATTCGTTTATTGCCACATAAGACTTTTAGTTAGTTCAGTTTAGCATTTTTTGATACGTATTACGTACGTATAATTTTCCATATAGTGTCACGTACGTTTGTGGTTTTCGTAAAATGCGTATTTTTTTGCGCAGTCTCAGTCTTACGTAAAACCAGATTGCGGATGTTTCATTTGAGTGTACACATACATTTGCAACTCCCGGCAGGGACTACTTTTTAGACGGTTTTTGAGATGAGTTTCGATTCCCGGACATTCGCTATCGCACGGAGACTTTTTTGTATGTCCGCATATGTTTAAATGTGTGTATTCTGTGTTATATACTGCTATAATATGTAACTTTGAGTTGCATAAAGTTTAACGTACGTGTTATGTATTGCGTTACATATGCACACTTGTACGTGTTGTGGCTTACCTATAAGGGTCCATCTTTCTTCATTTTATTAGCTAATGTACTCTGTAAAGCGCTCGTTACTTAAGGGTTAGCGTACGTTTCAAAAGTACGTATATATGTACATATATAATGGTGGATGAGTATGAAGAATAAAGCAGATTTCTACAAAATCCAAGACAAGAAGATAGAACAAAAAAATATGCATACGTTTGGTAGTAAGCAAACGTGATGGACTGATACCATGAAGGGAATTCTTCTATTATATACAGATTTAACCCGACAAAAATTTATGAATTCTCATTCCACTTTTTTTTAAGTCATTTTGGACGAAACGATTGAAGATTTCTATTTCAAATTCTTCAAAAATAAATTATGTTTAGCTATACGCTCATTGTCATTCGCTTATTGCCACATAAGACATTTAGTTGGTCCAGTTAGTTTAGCATATTTTGATACGTATTACGTACGTATAATTTTCCATATAGTGTCACGTACGTTTGTGGTTTTCGTAAAGTGCGTATTTTTCTGCGCAGTCTCAGTCTTACGTAAAACCAGATTGCGGATGTTTCATTTGAGTGTAGACATACATTTGCAACTGCCGGCAGGGACTACTTTTTGGAAGGTTTTTGAGATGAGTTTCAATTACCGGACATTCGTTATCGCACGGAGACTTTTTTGTATGTCCGCATATGTTTAAATGTGTGCATTCTGTGTTACATACTGCTATAATATGTAACTTTGAGTTGCATAAAGTTTAACGTACGTGTTATGTATTGCGTTACATATGCACTCTTTTACGTGTTGTGGCTTACCTATAAGGGCCCGTCTTTCTTCATTTTATTAGCTAATGTATTCTGTAAAGCACTCGTTACTTAAGGGTTAGAATACGTTTCAAATGTACGTATATAATGTACATATATAATGGTGGGTGGGTATGAAGAATAAAGCAGATTTCTACAAACTCCAAGCCAAGAAGATAGAACAAAAAAATATGCATACGTTTGGTAGTAAGCAAACGTGATGGACTGATACCATGAAGGGAATTCTTCTATTATATACAGATTTAACCCGACAAAAATTTATGAATTCTCATTCCACTTTTTTTTAAGTCATTTTAGACGAAACGATTGAAGATTTCTATATTAAATTCTTCAGAAAGAAATAATATTTAGCTATACGCTCATTGTCATTCGTTTATTGCCACATAAGACATTTAGTTGGTTCAGTTAGTTTAGCATATTTTGATACGTATTACGTACGTATAATTTTCCATATAGTGTCACGTACGTTTGTGGTTTTCGTAAAGTGCGTATTTTTCTGCGCAGTCTCAGTCTTACGTAAAACCAGATTGCGGATGTTTCATTTGAGTGTACACATACATTTGCAACTGCCGGCAGGGACTACTTTTTGGAAGGTTTTTGAGATGAGTTTCAATTACCGGACATTCGTTATCGCACGGAGACTTTTTTGTATGTCCGCATATGTTTAAATGTGTGCATTCTGTGTTACATACTGCTATACTATGTAACTTTGAGTTGCATAAAGTTTAACGTACGTGTTATGTATTGCGTTACATAAGCACTCTTTTACGTGTTGTGGCTTACCTATAAGGGTCCGTCTTTCTTCATTTTATTAGCTAATGTACTCTGTAAAGCGGTCGTTACTTAAGGGTTAGCGTAATTTTCAAAAGTACGCATATATGTACATATATAATGGTGGGTGGGTATGAAGAATAAAGCAGATTTCTACAAAATCCAAGACAAGAAGATAGAACAAAAAAATATGCATACGTTTGGTAGTAAGCAAAAGTGGTGGACTGATACCATGAAGGGAATTCTTCTATTATGTACAGATTTAACCCGACAAAATTTATGAATTCTTATTCCACTTTTTTTGGAAGTCATTTCGGTCGAAACGATTGAAGATTAAATTCTTCAGAAAGAAATAATATTTAGCTATACGCTCATTGTCATTCGTTTATTGCCACATAAGACTTTTAGTTAGTTCAGTTTAGAATTTTTTGATACGTTTCACGTACGTATAATTTTCCATATAGTGTCACGTACGTTTGTGGTTTTCGTAAAATGCGTATTTTTCTGCGCAGTCTCAGTCTTACGTAAAACCAGATTGCGGATGTTTCATTTGAGTGTACACATACATTTGCAACTGCCGGCAGGGATTACTTTTTGGAAGGTTTTTGAGATGAGTTTCAATTACCGGACATTCGTTATCGCACATAGACTTTTTTGTATGTCCGCATATGTTTAAATGTGTGCATTCTGTGTTACATACTGCTATAATATGCAACTTTGAGTTGCATAAAGTTTAACGTACGTGTTATGTATTGCGTTACATATGCACTCTTTTACGTGTTGTGGCTTACCTATAAGGGTCCGTCTTTCTTCATTTTATTAGCTAATGTACTCTGTAAAGCGCTCGTTACTTAAGGGTTAGCGTAATTTTCAAAAGTACGCTTATATGTACATATATAATGGTGGGTGGGTATGAAGAATAAAGCAGATTTCTACAAAATCCAAGACAAGAAGATAGAACAAAAAAATATGCATACGTTTGGTAGTAAGCAAAAGTGGTGGACTGATACCATGAAGGGAATTCTTCTATTATGAACAGATTTAACCCGACAAAATTTATGAATTCTTATTCCACTTTTTTTGGAAGTCATTTTGGACGAAACGATTGAAGATTAAATTCTTCAGAAAGAAATAATATTTAGCTATACGCTCATTGTCATTCGTTTATTGCCACATAAGACTTTTAGTTAGTTCAGTTTAGAATTTTTTGATACGTATTACGTACGTATAATTTTCCATATAGTGTCACGTACGTTTGTGGTTTTCGTAAAATGCGTATTTTTCTGCGCAGTCTCAGTCTTACGTAAAACCAGATTGCGGATGTTTCATTTGAGTGTACACATACATTTGCAACTGCCGGCAGGGACTACTTTTTGGAAGGTTTTTGAGATGAGTTTCAATTACCGGACATTCGTTATCGCACGGAGACTTTTTTGTATGTCCGCATATGTTTAAATGTGTGCATTCTGTGTTACATACTGCTATACTATGTAACTTTGAGTTGCATAAAGTTTAACGTACGTGTTATGTATTGCGTTACATAAGCACTCTTTTAAGTGTTGTGGCTTACCTATAAGGGTCCGTCTTTCTTCATTTTATTAGCTAATGTACTCTGTAAAGCGGTCGTTACTTAAGGGTTAGCGTAATTTTCAAAAGTACGCATATATGTACATATATAATGGTGGGTGGGTATGAAGAATAAAGCAGATTTCTACAAAATCCAAGACAAGAAGATAGAACAAAAAAATATGCATACGTTTGGTAGTAAGCAAAAGTGGTGGACTGATACCATGAAGGGAATTCTTCTATTATGTACAGATTTAACCCGACAAAATTTATGAATTCTTATTCCACTTTTTTTGGAAGTCATTTCGGTCGAAACGATTGAAGATTAAATTCTTCAGAAAGAAATAATATTTAGCTATACGCTCATTGTCATTCGTTTATTGCCACATAAGACTTTTAGTTAGTTCAGTTTAGAATTTTTTGATACGTTTCACGTACGTATAATTTTCCATATAGTGTCACGTACGTTTGTGGTTTTCGTAAAATGCGTATTTTTCTGCGCAGTCTCAGTCTTACGTAAAACCAGATTGCGGATGTTTCATTTGAGTGTACACATACATTTGCAACTGCCGGCAGGGACTACTTTTTGGAAGGTGTTTGAGATGAGTTTCAATTACCGGACATTCGTTATCGCACGGAGACTTTTTTGTATGTCCGCATATGTTTAAATGTGTGCATTCTGTGTTACATACTGCTATAATATGTAACTTTGAGTTGCATAAAGTTTAACGTACGTGTTATGTATTGCGTTACATATGCACTCTTTTACATATTGTGGCTTACCTATAAGGGTCGGTCTTTCTTCATTTTATTAGCTAATGTATTCTGTAAAGCACTCGTTACTTAAGAGTTAGATTACGTTTCAAATGTACGTATATAATGTACATATATAATGGTGGGTGGGTATGAAGAATATAGCAGATTTCTACAAAATCCAAGACAAGAAGATAGAATAAAGAAATATGCATAAATTTGGTAGTAAGCAAACGTGATGGACTGATACCACGAAGGGAATTCTTCTATTATATACAAATTTAACACGACAAAATTTAGGAATTCACATTCCACTTTTTTTTAAGTCATTTTGGACGAAACGATTGAAGATTTCTATTTCAAATTCTTCAGAAATACATAATATTTAGCTATACGCTCATTGTCATTTGCTTATTGCCACATAAGACATTTAGTTTGTTCAGTTTAGCATTTTTTGATACGTATTACGTACGTATAATTTTACATATAGTGTCACGTACGTTTGTGGTTTTCGTAAAATGCGTATTTTTCTGCGCAGTCTCAGTCTTACGCAAAAACAGATTGCGGATGTTTCATTTGAGTGTACACATACATTTGCAACTGCCGGCAGGGACTACTTTTTGGGAGGTTTTTGAGATGAGTTTCAATTACCGGACATTCGTTATCGCACGGAGACTTTTTTGTATGTCCGCATATGTTTAAATGTGTGCATTCTGTGTTACATACTGCTATAATATGTAACTTTGAGTTGCATAAAGTTTAACGTACGTGTTATGTATTGCGTTACATATGCACACTTTTACGTGTTGTGGCTTACCTATAAGGGTCCGTCTTTCTTCATTTTATTGGCTAATGTACTCTGTAAAGCTCTCGTTACTTAAGGGTTAGCGTAATTTTCAAAAGTACGCATATATGTACATATATAATGGTGGGTGGGTATGAAGAATAAAGCAGATTTCTACAAAATCAAAGACAAGAAGATAGAACAAAAAAATATGCATACGTTTGGTAGTAAGCAAAAGTGGTGGACTGATACCATGAAGGGAATTCTTCTATTATATACAGATTTTACCCGACAAAATTTATGAATTCTTATTGCACTTTTTTTGTAAGTCATTTTGGACGAAACGATTAAAGATTTCTATACTAATTCTTCAGAAAGAAATAATATTTAGCTATACGCTCATTGTCATTCGTTTATTGCCACATAAGACTTTTAGTTAGTTCAGTTTAGAATTTTTTGATACGTTTCACGTACGTATAATTTTCCATATAGTGTCACGTACGTTTGTGGTTTTCGTAAAATGCGTATTTTTCTGCGCAGTCTCAGTCTTACGTAAAACCAGATTGCGGATGTTTCATTTGAGTGTACACATACATTTGCAACTGCCGGCAGGGACTACTTTTTGGAAGGTGTTTGAGATGAGTTTCAATTACCGGACATTCGTTATCGCACGGAGACTTTTTTGTATGTCCGCATATGTTTAAATGTGTGCATTCTGTGTTACATACTGCTATAATATGTAACTTTGAGTTGCATAAAGTTTAACGTACGTGTTATGTATTGCGTTACATATGCACTCTTTTACATATTGTGGCTTACCTATAAGGGTCGGTCTTTCTTCATTTTATTAGCTAATGTATTCTGTAAAGCACTCGTTACTTAAGAGTTAGATTACGTTTCAAATGTACGTATATAATGTACATATATAATGGTGGGTGGGTATGAAGAATATAGCAGATTTCTACAAAATCCAAGACAAGAAGATAGAATAAAGAAATATGCATAAATTTGGTAGTAAGCAAACGTGATGGACTGATACCACGAAGGGAATTCTTCTATTATATACAAATTTAACACGACAAAATTTAGGAATTCACATTCCACTTTTTTTTAAGTCATTTTGGACGAAACGATTGAAGATTTCTATTTCAAATTCTTCAGAAATACATAATATTTAGCTATACGCTCATTGTCATTTGCTTATTGCCACATAAGACATTTAGTTAGTTCAGTTTAGAATTTTTTTATACCTATTACGTACGTATAATTTTCCATATAGTGTCACGTACGTTTGTGGTTTTCGTAAAATGCGTATTTTTCTGCGCAGTCTCAGTCTTACGTAAAACCACATTGCGGATGTTTCATTTGAGTGTACACATACATTTGCAACTGCCGCAGGGACTACTTTTTGGAAGGTTTTTGAGATGAGTTTCAATTACCAGACATTCGTTATCGCACGGAGGCTTCTTTGTATGTCCGCATATGTTTAAATGTGTGCTTTCTGTCTTACATACTGCTATAATATGTAACTTTGAGTTGCATAAAGTTTAACGTACGTGTTATGTATTGCGTTACATATGCACTCTTTTACGTGTAGTGGCTTACCTATAAGGGTCCGTCTTTCTTCATTTTATTAGCTAATGTATTCTGTAAAGCACTCGTTACTTAAGGGTTAGAATACGTTTCAAATGTAAGTATATATGTACATATATAATGGTGGGTGGGTATGAAGAATATAGCAGATTTCTACAAAATCCAAGACAAGAAGATAGAATAAAGAAATATGCATAAATTTGGTAGTAAGCAAACGAGATGGACTGATACCACGAAGGGAATTCTTCTATTATATACAGATTTAACCCGACAAAATTTATGAATTCTCATTCCACTTTTTTTGGAAGTCATTTTGGACGAAACGATTAAAGATTTCTATATTAAATTCTTCAGAAAGAAATAATATTTAGCTATACGCTCATTGTCATTCGTTTATTGCCACATAAGACTTTTAGTTAGTTCAGTTTAGAATTTTTTGATACGTATTACGTACGTATAATTTTCCATATAGTGTCACGTACGTTTGTGGTTTTCGTGAAATGCGTATTTTTCTGCGCAGTCTCAGTCTTACGTAAAACCAGATTGCGGATGTTTCATTTGTGTGTACACATACATTTGCAACTGCCGGCAGGGACTACTTTTTGGAAGGTTTTTGAGATGAGTTTCAATTACCAGACATTCGTTATCGCACGGAGACTTTTTTGTATGTCCGCATATGTTTAAATGTGTGCTTTCTGTCTTACATACTGCTATAATATGTAACTTTGAGTTGCATAAAGTTTAACGAACGTGTTATGTATTGCGTTACATATGCACTCTTTTACGTGTAGTGGCTTACCTATAAGGGTCCGTCTTTCTTCATTTTATTAGCTAATGTATTCTGTAAAGCACTCGTTACTTAAGGGTTAGAATACGTTTCAAATGTAAGTATATATGTACATATATAATGGTGGGTGGGTATGAAGATTTCTACAAAAGCAAAGACAGATTTCTACAAAATCAAAGACAAGAAGATAGAATAAAGAAATATGCATAAATTTGGTAGTAAGCAAACGAGATGGACTGATACCACGAAGGGAATTCTTCTATTATATACAGATTTAACCCGACAAAATTTATGAATTCTCATTCCACTTTTTTTGGAAGTCATTTTGGACGAAACGATTAAAGATTTCTATATTAAATTCTTCAGAAAGAAATAATATTTAGCTATACGCTCATTGTCATTCGTTTATTGCCACATAAGACTTTTAGTTAGTTCAGTTTAGCATTTTTTGATACGTATTACGTACGTATAATTTTACATATAGTGTCACGTACGTTTGTGGTTTTCGTAAAATGCGTATTTTTCTCGTGCAGTCTCAGTCTTACGTAAAACCAGATTGCGGATGTTTCATTTGAGTGTACACATACATTTGCAACTGCCGGCAGGGACTACTTTTTGGAAGGTTTTTGAGATGAGTTTCAATTACCGGACATTCGTTATCGTACGGAGACTTTTTTGTATGTCCGCATATGTTTAAATGTGTGCATTCTGTGTTACATACTGCTATAATATGTAACTTTGAGTTGCATAAAGTTTAACGTACGTGTTATGTATTGCGTTACATATGCACACTTTTACGTGTTGTGGCTTACCTATAAGGGTCCGTCTTTCTTCATTTTATTAGCTAATGTACTCTGTAAAGCGCTCGTTACTTAAGGGTTAGCGTACGTCTCAAAAGTACGCATATATGTACATATATAATGGTGGGTGGGTATGAAGAATAAAGCAGGTTTCTACAAAATCCAAGACAAGAAGATAGAACAAAAAAATATGCATACGTTTGGTAGTAAGCAAACGTGGTGGACTGATAGCATGAAGGGAATTCTTCTATTATATACAGATTTAACCCGACAAAATTTATGAATTCTTATTCCACTTTTTTTAGAAGTCATTTTGGACGAAACGATTGAAGATTTCTATATTAAATTCTTCAGAAAGATATAATATTTAGCTATACGCTCATTGTAATTCGTTTATTGCCACATGAGACTTTTAGTTAGTTCAGTTTAGCAATTTTTGATACGTATTACGTAGGTATAATTTTCCATATAGTGTCACGTACGTTTGTTGTTTTCGTAAAATGCGTATTTTTCTGCGCAGTCTCAGTCTTACGTAAAACCAGATTGCGGATGTTTCATTTGAGTGTACACATACATTTCCAACTTCCGGCAGGGACTACTTTTTGGAAGGTTTTTGAGATGAGTTTCAATTACCGGACATTCGTTATCGCACGGAGAATTTTTTGTATGTCCGCATATGTTTAAATGTGTGCATTCTGTGTTACATACTGCTATAATATGTAACTTTGAGTTGCATAAAGTTTAAGGTACGTGTTATGTATTGCGTTACATATGCACACTTTTACGTGTGTTGGCTTACCTATAAGGGTCCGTCTTTCTTCATTTTATTAGCTAATGTACTCTGTAAAGCGCTCGTTACTTAAGGGTGAGCGTACATTTCAAAAGTACGCATATATGTACATATATAATGGTGGGTGGGTATGAAGAATAAAGCAGATTTCTACAAACTCCAAGACAAGAAGATAGAACAAAAAAATATGCATACGTTTGGTAGTAAGCAAACGTGGTGGACTGATACCATGAAGGGAATTCTTCTATTATATACAGATTTAACCCGACAAAAATTTATGAATTCTCATTCCACGTTTTTTTCAGTCATTTTGGACGAAACGATTGAAGATTTCTATTTCAAATTCTTCAAAAATAAATTATGTTTAGCTATACGCTCATTGTCATTTGCTTATTGCCACATAAGACATTTAGTTGGTTCAGTTAGTTTAGCATATTTTGATACGTATTACGTACGTATAATTTTCCATATAGTGTCACGTACGTTTGTGGTTTTCGTAAAGTGCGTATTTTTCTGCGCAGTCTCAGTCTTACGTAAAACCAGATTGCGGATGTTTCATTTGAGTGTACACATACATTTGCAACTGCCGGCAGGGACTGCTTTTTGAAGGTTTTTGAGATGAGTTTCAATTACCGGACATTCGTTATCGCACGGAGACTTTTTTGTATGTCCGCATATGTTTAAATGTGTGCATTCTGTGTTACATACTGCTATAATATGTAACTTTGAGTTGCATTAAAGTTTAACGTACGTGTTATGTATTACGTTACATATGCACACTTTTACGTGTTGTGGCTTACCTATAAGGGTCCATCTTTCTTCATTTTATTAGCTAATGTACTCTGTAAAGCGCTCGTTACTTAAGAGTTAGCGTACGTTTCAAAAGTACGTATATAATGTGCATATATAATGGTGGATGAGTATGAAGAATAAAGCAGATTTCTACAAAATCCAAGATAAGAAGATAGAACAAAAAAATATGCATACTTTTGGTAGTAAGCAAACGTGATGGACTGATACCATGAAGGGAATTCTTCTATTATATACAGATTTAACCCGACAAAAATTTATGAATTCTCATTCCACGTTTTTTTCAGTCATTTTGGACGAAACGATTGAAGATTTCTATTTCAAATTCTTCAAAAATAAATTATGTTTAGCTATACGCTCATTGTCATTCGCTTATTGCCACATAAGACATTTAGTTGGTTCAGTTAGTTTAGCATATTTTGATATGTATTACGTACGTATAATTTTCCATATAGTGTCACGTACGTTTGTGGTTTTCGTAAAGTGCGTATTTTTCTGCGCAGTCTCAGTCTTACGTAAAACCAGATTGCGGATGTTTCATTTGAGTGTACACATACATTTGCAACTGCCGGCAGGGACTACTTTTTGAAGGTTTTTGAGATGAGTTTCAATTACCGGACATTCGTTATCGCACGGAGACTTTTTTGTATGTCCGCGTATGTTTAAATGTGTGCATTCTGTATTACATACTGCTATAATATGTAACTTTGAGTTGCATAAAGTTTAACGTACGTGTTATGTATTGCGTTACATATGCACACTTTTACGTGTTGTGGCTTGCCTATAAGGGTCCATCTTTCTTCATTTTATTAGCTAATGTACTCTGTAAAGCGCTCGTTACTTAAGGGTTAGCGTACGTTTCAAATGTACGTATATAATGTACATATATAATGGTGAGTGGGTATGAAGAATATAGCAGATTTCTACAAAATCCAAGACAAGAAGATAGAATAAAGAAATATGCATAAATTTGGTAGTAAGCAAACGTGGTGGACTGATACCATGAAGGGAATTCTTCTATTATATACAGATTTAACCCGACAAAATTTATGAATTCTCATTCCACTTTTTTTGGAAGTCATTTTGGACGAAACGATTGAAGATTTCTATATTAAATTCTTCAGAAAGAAATAATATTTAGCTATACGCTCATTGTCATTCGTTTATTGCCACATAAGACTTTTAGTTAGTTCAGTTTAGAATTTTTTGATACGTATTACGTACGTATAATTTTCCGTATAGTATCACGTACGTTTGTGGTTTTCGTAAAATGCGTATTTTTCTGCGCAGTCTCAGTCTTACGTAAAACCAGATTGCGGATGTTTCATTTGAGTGTACACATACATTTGCAACTGCCGGCAGGGACCACTTTTTGGAAGGTTTTTGAGATGAGTTTCAATTACCAGACATTCGTTATCGCACGGAGACTTTTTTGTATGTCCGCATATGTTTAAATGTGTGCTTTCTGTCTTACATACTGCTATAATATGTAACTTTGAATTGCATAAAGTTTAACGTACGTGTTATGTATTGCGTTACATATGCACTCTTTTACGTGTAGTGGCTTACCTATAAGGGTCCGTCTTTCTTTATTTTATTAGCTAATGTATTCTGTAAAGCACTCGTTACTTCAGGGTTAGAATACGTTTCAAATGTACGTATATATGTACATATGTAATGGTGGGTGGGTATGAAGAATATAGCAGATTTCTACAAAATCCAAGACAAGAAGATAGAATAAAGAAATATGCATAAATTTGGTAGTAAGCAAACGTGATGGACTGATACCACGAAGGGAATTCTTCTATTATATACAAATTTAACACGACAAAATTTAGGAATTCACATTCCACTTTTTTTAAGTCATTTTGGATGAAACGATTGAAGATTTCTATTTCAAATTCTTCAGAAATACATAATATTTAGCTATAAGCTCATTGTCATTCGCTTATTGCCACATAAGACATTTAGTTAGTTCAGTTACTTTAGCATTTTTTATACGTATTATGTACATATAATTTTCCATATAGTGTCACGTACGTTTGTGGTTTTGGTAAAATGCGTATTTTTCTACGCAGTCTCAGTATTACGAAAAACCAGATTGCGGATGTTTCATTTGAGTGTACACATACATTTGCAACTGCCGGCAGGGACTACTTTTTGGAAGGTTTTTGAGATGAGTTTCGATTCCCGGACATTCGCTATCGCACGGAGACTTTTTTGTATGTCCGCATATGTTTAAATGTGTGCATTCTGTGTTACATACTGCTATAATATGTAACTTTGAGTTGCATAAAGTTTAACGTACGTGTTATGTATTGCGTTACATATGCACACTTGTACGTGTTGTGGCTTACCTATAAGGGACCGTCTTTCTTCATTTTATTAGCTAATGTACTCTGTAAAGCGCTCGTTACTTAAGGGTGAGCGTACGTTTCAAAAGTACGCATATATGTACATATATAATGGTGGGTGGGTATGAAGAACCAAGCAGATTTCTACAAACTCCAAGACAAGAAGATAGAACAAAAAAATATGCATACGTTTGGTAGTAAGCAAACGTGGTGGACTGATACCATGAAGGGAATTCTTCTATTATATACAGATTTAACCCGACAAATTTATGAATTCTTATTCCACTTTTTTGGAAGTCATTTTAGACGAAACGATTGAAGATTTCTATATTAAATTCTTCAGAAAGAAATAATATTTAGCTATACGCTCATTGTCATTCGTTTATTGCCACATAAGACTTTTAGTTAGTTCAGTTTAGCATTTTTTGATACGTATTACGTACGTATAATTTTCCATATAGTGTCACGTACGTTTGTGGTTTTCGTAAAATGCGTATTTTTTTGCGCAGTCTCAGTCTTACGTAAAACCAGATTGCGGATGTTTCATTTGAGTGTACACATACATTTGCAACTCCCGGCAGGGACTACTTTTTAGACGGTTTTTGAGATGAGTTTCGATTCCCGGACATTCGCTATCGCACGGAGACTTTTTTGTATGTCCGCATATGTTTAAATGTGTGTATTCTGTGTTACATACTGCTATAATATGTAACTTTGAGTTGCATAAAGTTTAACGTACGTGTTATGTATTGCGTTACATATGCACACTTGTACGTGTTGTGGCTTACCTATAAGGGTCCATCTTTCTTCATTTTATTAGCTAATGTACTCTGTAAAGCGCTCGTTACTTAAGGGTTAGCGTACGTTTCAAAAGTACGTATATATGTACATATATAATGGTGGATGAGTATGAAGAATAAAGCAGATTTCTACAAAATCCAAGACAAGAAGATAGAACAAAAAAATATGCATACGTTTGGTAGTAAGCAAACGTGATGGACTGATACCATGAAGGGAATTCTTCTATTATATACAGATTTAACCCGACAAAAATTTATGAATTCTCATTCCACTTTTTTTTAAGTCATTTTGGACGAAACGATTGAAGATTTCTATTTCAAATTCTTCAAAAATAAATTATGTTTAGCTATACGCTCATTGTCATTCGCTTATTGCCACATAAGACATTTAGTTGGTTCAGTTAGTTTAGCATATTTTGATACGTATTACGTACGTATAATTTTCCATATAGTGTCACGTACGTTTGTGGTTTTCGTAAAGTGCGTATTTTTCTGCGCAGTCTCAGTCTTACGTAAAACCAGATTGCGGATGTTTCATTTGAGTGTAGACATACATTTGCAACTGCCGGCAGGGACTACTTTTTGGAAGGTTTTTGAGATGAGTTTCAATTACCGGACATTCGTTATCGCACGGAGACTTTTTTGTATGTCCGCATATGTTTAAATGTGTGCATTCTGTGTTACATACTGCTATAATATGTAACTTTGAGTTGCATAAAGTTTAACGTACGTGTTATGTATTGCGTTACATATGCACTCTTTTACGTGTTGTGGCTTACCTATAAGGGCCCGTCTTTCTTCATTTTATTAGCTAATGTATTCTGTAAAGCACTCGTTACTTAAGGGTTAGAATACGTTTCAAATGTACGTATATAATGTACATATATAATGGTGGGTGGGTATGAAGAATAAAGCAGATTTCTACAAACTCCAAGACAAGAAGATAGAACAAAAAAATATGCATACGTTTGGTAGTAAGCAAACGTGGTGGACTGATACCATGAAGGGAATTCTTCTATTATATACAGATTTAACCCGACAAAATTTATGAATTCTTATTTCACTTTTTTGGAAGTCATTTTAGACGAAACGATTGAAGATTTCTATATTAAATTCTTCAGAAAGAAATAATATTTAGCTATACGCTCATTGTCATTCGTTTATTGCCACATAAGACTTTTAGTTAGTTCAGTTTAGCATTTTTTGATACGTATTACGTACGTATAATTTTCCATATAGTGTCACGTACGTTTGTGGTTTTCGTAAAATGCGTATTTTTTTGCGCAGTCTCAGTCTTACGTAAAACCAGATTGCGGATGTTTCATTTGAGTGTACACATACATTTGCAACTCCCGGCAGGGACTACTTTTTGACGGTTTTTGAGATGAGTTTCGATTCCCGGACATTCGCTATCGCACGGAGACTTTTTTGTATGTCCGCATATGTTTAAATGTGTGCATTCTGTGTTACATACTGCTATAATATGTAACTTTGAGTTGCATAAAGTTTAACGTACGTGTTATGTATTGCGTTACATATGCACACTTGTACGTGTTGTGGCTTACCTATAAGGGTCCATCTTTCTTCATTTTATTAGCTAATGTACTCTGTAAAGCGCTCGTTACTTAAGGGTTAGCGTACGTTTCAAAAGTACGTATATATGTACATATATAATGGTGAATGAGTATGAAGAATAAAGCAGATTTCTACAAAATCCAAGACAAGAAGATAGAACAAAAAAATATGCATACGTTTGGTAGTAAGCAAACGTGATGGACTGATACCATGAAGGGAATTCTTCTATTATATACAGATTTAACCCGACAAAAATTTATGAATTCTCATTCCACTTTTTTTTAAGTCATTTTGGACGAAACGATTGAAGATTTCTATTTCAAATTCTTCAAAAATAAATTATGTTTAGCTATACGCTCATTGTCATTCGCTTATTGCCACATAAGACATTTAGTTGGTTCAGTTAGTTTAGCATATTTTGATACGTATTACGTACGTATAATTTTCCATATAGTGTCACGTACGTTTGTGGTTTTCGTAAAGTGCGTATTTTTCTGCGCAGTCTCAGTCTTACGTAAAACCAGATTGCGGATGTTTCATTTGAGTGTAGACATACATTTGCAACTGCCGGCAGGGACTACTTTTTGGAAGGTTTTTGAGATGAGTTTCAATTACCGGACATTCGTTATCGCACGGAGACTTTTTTGTATGTCCGCATATGTTTAAATGTGTGCATTCTGTGTTACATACTGCTATAATATGTAACTTTGAGTTGCATAAAGTTTAACGTACGTGTTATGTATTGCGTTACATATGCACTCTTTTACGTGTTGTGGCTTACCTATAAGGGCCCGTCTTTCTTCATTTTATTAGCTAATGTATTCTGTAAAGCACTCGTTACTTAAGGGTTAGAATACGTTTCAAATGTACGTATATAATGTACATATATAATGGTGGGTGGGTATGAAGAATAAAGCAGATTTCTACAAACTCCAAGACAAGAAGATAGAACAAAAAAATATGCATACGTTTGGTAGTAAGCAAACGTGATGGACTGATACCATGAAGGGAATTCTTCTATTATATACAGATTTAACCCGACAAAAATTTATGAATTCTCATTCCACTTTTTTTTAAGTCATTTTAGACGAAACGATTGAAGATTTCTATATTAAATTCTTCAGAAAGAAATAATATTTAGCTATACGCTCATTGTCATTCGTTTATTGCCACATAAGACTTTTAGTTAGTTCAGTTTAGCATTTTTTGATACGTATTACGTACGTATAATTTTCCATATAGTGTCACGTACGTTTGTGGTTTTCGTAAAATGCGTATTTTTTTGCGCAGTCTCAGTCTTACGTAAAACCAGATTGCGGATGTTTCATTTGAGTGTACACATACATTTGCAACTCCCGGCAGGGACTACTTTTTGACGGTTTTTGAGATGAGTTTCGATTCCCGGACATTCGCTATCGCACGGAGACTTTTTTGTATGTCCGCATATGTTTAAATGTGTGCATTCTGTGTTACATACTGCTATAATATGTAACTTTGAGTTGCATAAAGTTTAACGTACGTGTTATGTATTGCGTTACATATGCACTCTTTTACGTGTTGTGGCTTACCTATAAGGGCCCGTCTTTCTTCATTTTATTAGCTAATGTATTATGTAAAGCACTCGTTACTTAAGGGTTAGAATACGTTTCAAATGTACGTATATAATGTACATATATAATGGTGGGTGGGTATGAAGAATAAAGCAGATTTCTACAAACTCCAAGACAAGAAGATAGAACAAAAAAATATGCATACGTTTGGTAGTAAGCAAACGTGGTGGACTGATACCATGAAGGGAATTCTTCTATTATATACAGATTTAACCCGACAAAATTTATGAATTCTTATTTCACTTTTTTGGAAGTCATTTTAGACGAAACGATTGAAGATTTCTATATTAAATTCTTCAGAAAGAAATAATATTTAGCTATACGCTCATTGTCATTCGTTTATTGCCACATAAGACTTTTAGTTAGTTCAGTTTAGCATTTTTTGATACGTATTACGTACGTATAATTTTCCATATAGTGTCACGTACGTTTGTGGTTTTCGTAAAATGCGTATTTTTTTGCGCAGTCTCAGTCTTACGTAAAACCAGATTGCGGATGTTTCATTTGAGTGTACACATACATTTGCAACTCCCGGCAGGGACTACTTTTTGACGGTTTTTGAGATGAGTTTCGATTCCCGGACATTCGCTATCGCACGGAGACTTTTTTGTATGTCCGCATATGTTTAAATGTGTGCATTCTGTGTTACATACTGCTATAATATGTAACTTTGAGTTGCATAAAGTTTAACGTACGTGTTATGTATTGCGTTACATATGCACACTTGTACGTGTTGTGGCTTACCTATAAGGGTCCATCTTTCTTCATTTTATTAGCTAATGTACTCTGTAAAGCGCTCGTTACTTAAGGGTTAGCGTACGTTTCAAAAGTACGTATATATGTACATATATAATGGTGAATGAGTATGAAGAATAAAGCAGATTTCTACAAAATCCAAGACAAGAAGATAGAACAAAAAAATATGCATACGTTTGGTAGTAAGCAAACGTGATGGACTGATACCATGAAGGGAATTCTTCTATTATATACAGATTTAACCCGACAAAAATTTATGAATTCTCATTCCACTTTTTTTTAAGTCATTTTGGACGAAACGATTGAAGATTTCTATTTCAAATTCTTCAAAAATAAATTATGTTTAGCTATACGCTCATTGTCATTCGCTTATTGCCACATAAGACATTTAGTTGGTTCAGTTATTTTAGCATATTTTGATACGTATTACGTACGTATAATTTTCCATATAGTGTCACGTACGTTTGTGGTTTTCGTAAAGTGCGTATTTTTCTGCGCAGTCTCAGTCTTACGTAAAACCAGATTGCGGATGTTTCATTTGAGTGTAGACATACATTTGCAACTGCCGGCAGGGGCTACTTTTTGGAAGGTTTTTGAGATGAGTTTCAATTACCGGACATTCGTTATCGCACGGAGACTTTTTTGTATGTCCGCATATGTTTAAATGTGTGCATTCTGTGTTACATACTGCTATAATATGTAACTTTGAGTTGCATAAAGTTTAACGTACGTGTTATGTATTGCGTTACATATGCACTCTTTTACGTGTTGTGGCTTACCTATAAGGGTCCGTCTTTCTTCATTTTATTAGCTAATGTATTCTGTAAAGCACTCGTTACTTAAGGGTTAGAATACGTTTCAAATGTACGTATATAATGTACATATATAATGGTGGGTGGGTATGAAGAATAAAGCAGATTTCTACAAAATCCATCCAAGACAAGAAGATAGAACAAAAAAATATGCATACATTTGGTAGTAAGCAAACGTGGTGGACTGATACCACGGAGGGAGTTCTTCTATTTTATACAGATTTAACCCGACAAAATTTATGAATTCTCATTCCACTTTTTTTGGAAGTCATTTTGGACGAAACGATTGAAGATTTCTATATTAAATTCTTCAGAAAGAAATAATATTTAGCTATACGCTCAATGTCATTCGTTTATTGCCACATAAGACTTTTAGTTAGTTCAGTTTAGCATTTTTTGATACGTATTACATACGTATAATTTTCCATATAGTGTGACGTACGTTTGTGCTTTTCGTAGAATGCGTATTTTTCTGCGCAGTCTCAGTCTTACGTAAAACCCCTTGGTAGAAGAAATATACCTTCTTCCTATTTCTATGCAGTATCCCTGTAAACTAAAAAAGGCCTTGATGGTAAATGGTACATGCACACTCCTTGAGCAATTCAAATGAAATTGGAAGGTCAAATGTTAATCATTTAATCAGGGTCTTTTTTATTTGTTTGTTGAAATTCGTTTTGCTGGGCTCCAAAAGCTATGTGGAGTGGATATTTTGCGGTTTCTTCGGGGGACAGGATGTAGCCAGATGTTTACTGTTGTATCGTTTGTTTTTCAAAGCAAAAAATAACAAAGAACCGGGAATTTTTTCTTATCAAAGAAAATTAAAACGGTGTAATAATTACGTTAGCTACTAGAGATGTACCGAATAGTGATTTTGGCCGAATATCGAATATTCGGCCCACAGGCGATCCGGATACCGAATATTCGGCTAGCCGAATTAACTGTTAGTCCAAATACCGAATATTCGGCCAACCGAATAGGAACTATTTGGCCAAATACTAAATATTCGGCTGGTCGAACACTATTATATTTCAAAGATTAAAGGCATTAAAATTTTAAATTAAAAGAAAAAAATTATATATAATTTAATGCAGAAACTTATATACTGATTAACAAGAACTTTTTACAAGTAAACTTTATACATGAAAAATATCTGCTTTTGAGTTATTTAAGAAGAGAATTTTAAAATTTTATGAATTAAAAAACTTTTATATTTCATGGCTTCTTCTAGTGAATTAAAACAAGTGCATAATTTTTTTTAAACTCTAAAACAAACAACTCAGCAAAAATAACTTTTCTACTGCCTTTGATTTAGCAAGAAAATTTTTAAATGGATCTTAGATCAGTGTTTTGAATGGGCGATTATTTTTAGAGATTGTAAACATACACATTGTTCCTAAAAAATTTCTACTAAATAACACATTGCTCCTAAAACAAACTTTCAACAGAGATAATGTGGTCAAGACAAAAAAAAATTTTGAACAAGAAACATTACCTCAATTCATTTATTTCATCAAAATTACAATATATTCTGTCAAAAATTCTGGGTGGGTACTAAAAAAGGCCTTGATGGTAAATGGTACATGTACACTCCTTGGGCAATTCAAATGAAATTGGAAGGCCAAATGTTAATCATTTAATCAGGGTCTTTTTTATTTGTTTGTTGAAATTCGTTTTGCTGGGCTCCAAAAGCTATGTGGGGTGGATATTTTGCGGTTTTTTCGGGCGACAGGATGTAGCCAGATGTTTACTGTTGTATCGTTTGTTTTTCAAAGCAAAAAATAACAAAGAACCGGGAATTTTTTCTTATCAAAGAAAATTAAAACGGTGTAATAATTACGTTAGCTACTAGAGATGTACCGAATAGTGTGTTATCCGAATAGTGTGAATATCGAATATTCGGCCTACAGGCGATCCTTATACCGAATATTCGGCTAGCCGAATTAACTGTTAGTCCAAATACCGAATATTCGGCCAACCGAATAGGAACTATTTGGCCAAATACTAAATATTCGGCTGGTCGAACACTATTATATTTCAAAGATTAAAGGCATTAAAATGTTAAATTAAAAGAAAAAAATTATATAATATTTAATGCAGAAACTTATATACTGATTAAACAAGAACTTTTTACAAGTAAACTTTATACATGAAAAATATCTGCTTTTGAGTTATTTAAGAAGAGAATTTTAAAATTTTATGAATTAAAAAAGTTTTATATTTCATGGCTTCTTCTAGTGAATTAAAACAAGTGAATATTTTTTTTTAAACTCTAAAACAAACAACTCAGCAAAAATAACTTTTCTACTGCCATTGATTTAGCAAGAAAATTTTTAAATGGATCTTAGATCAGTGTTTTGAATGGGCGATTATTTTTAGAGATTGTAAACATACACATTGTTCCTAAAAAATTTCTACTAAATTCATTGTTCCTAAAACAAACTTTCAACAGAGATAATGTGGTCAAGACAAAAAAATTTTTTGAACAAGAAACATTACCTCAATTCATTTATTCCATCAAAATTACAATATATTCTGTCAAAAATTCTGGGTGTGTAACTACAAGCCGGAACTGAATTTTCGTTCACAGCTTTATCAGCAGATGAAGATATTTTAGCAAGATTTGTTTCATATTAATTTAGTTTGTATTAAAAGTGATATCATTGAAAATGCTTGAATTTTAGCCAGTGATACAGTATAAATACTGTAAACTGCATTCTAAATAAAGGAATGTCTACCTCATAGTTGTTTAGATATGAAAAGTGGCAATTTCCAGCACTTCTCATCATGATATTATATTTCACAGAAATCAAAGCAAGTTTGTTAAAAATATAGCTATGATATCTTGGTTAGGGTTAACGAATGAAAACCCAAGTTTGACCTCGATGAGATGAGATACACTTTATTTAAAACTGAAAAAGTGGATTGCGATTATGGTTTTCTGAACAAAATTGTCTTTCTCGATGTGTATTATCAACCCTGAAAGTTTTTCTGTTTTGATTAGAAACACCCTTTTTTAAAAAGCAAAAGCAAAAAACAGATTATTTACTAGAAAAGGTTCAGGAACTTTCATTTTTACATTGATAATTCCTATGATAATCCTCATTAATGATTAATTTTCTTAAGTAATACTTTATAAAAAGCAAATAATGTAAAAACATTCTCTTTTACTTAAATATGATTCTGTTTCTAATTATTATGAATATCTTTATAAGTTGACAGTTAAAAGTAAAAAATTGTGTAAGATTTTTAAAAATGTGTTAAAAGTTTTTTTTAAGTATTCGATTTGGCCAAATACCTTGATATTCGGCCAAACTGAATATTCGGCAGGCCGAATAGTTTAATATTCGGCCTAACCAAATATTCTGTAACATGGCCGAAAAGGGCGAATACCGAATAGATACCGGATATTGGGTACATCCCTATTAGCTACAATATATAATGGTATATTGTATCTTCGAAAAACTAAAAAGCTTCTTGAAAAAAATATTTAAAAAAGAATGCTGGAAAAAAATCCTTCAAGCTGTTTCTCAAATCAATGAGCTACTTTCTGAGACATTTCTGAATTCAATTTTGTTCGGAAATTGGTAGGTGTTGTTATTCAGAAACTATGCAGTCGAAAGACGTTTTCAATTTTTTGGTAAACTCAAAAGATTTTTCATAAAACATTGTCAAAGGTGGCGTTTTGAACCGAATTTCAGAGAAAGGCAAAAGGCTCGAGAAAGGCAAAAAACTTGTCTTCATGTGACCACAATCGGTTATAACGCGATAAGTAATTTTATCAAAAAATGTAAAACTAGTTTCGATTGTATTCCGCTTCAACAATCAGGCCTGCCAATATGCATAAAAATGAGACAGAAAATGTGTCAGAAAATTTTGCGTTTTTGAGTAGGAAGGTCGAGAACCGCTTTAAAGAAAAATAATAATAAGATAGAGCACTATAAAATATTCGGTTTTTCCCTTTGTAAGTTAATATAAACCGAAGATATGTTTTAAGATCTAGATCTGTTCTTGTTACCCGACTGCCAAGAAGGGTTATGTGTTTCACGCGTATCTGGGTATGTGGATTTCTTTATACCCTCGAAACATCCAAACGACTGGATGGATTTTAATGAAGATCTCTATCGATTCGTCTTAACCGTCCGATGGTTATAGGCTAGATTTTGTTTTTATGAATTCAAAATGGCTGCCGTAAAATACAAAATGGCGGTTTTAAAAACAAATTTTTACGCACCCTATTGAGTGGCATATCATTGGATATGTCTTTCAAAATGAAGACGATTTTTCATTGACTATTTTACAGTCAGAAGATCCGTTTAAATATTACACAATGGAAGTTGTGTAGGTAGGATCTATAGCTTTACTGCAATTGTAACCTTCATGGACATCTATAAGCCTCATCAAAACAGTGTTTATAGATAGAAACTAACAATTAAACATAACTTAAAAGTCATCAATACAAGTAAATTAAAAAAAATAAGTAAGTAATATAAAAAATAGTTTCACATTGATGAGAAATAATTAATTAGTTCGCTTTTTACGCAGTCGGGTTTTTTGATTTTTTAAATTTAATTTTTACTTGTCACGGTGGGGGGTATACGGAGATATACGCCGCATGCCCTCTCTCTGGATTTTTATAAGAAGCTCCGTATACCCTCTGCTTTTCAAATAAAGCATTAGCGTATACTCTATCCATGAATGTTCATGACTTTAGCGTATACTTTTTTTTTTTTTTTTTTTTTTTTTTTTTTTTTTTTTTTTACGACTGCAATACTGGTTCTTGTCATTCAGTTCGAAAAGATATTTTTTATTCAATTCCTACTATTAGTTCACACTCTCCCTATATTTATTTATATATATATTTATTTATATATTTATATATCTTGTTCAAATTTTCAATCGTTAATAAAATACTCATTATTCATCCTATCAAGTTGAAATAATTTTTTTTAAACTTGTACTGGATGACAATTTATGTTAATACAGTTTTTTCAATTATTAATTAAATTTTAATTAATTGATTTTATTTGTGCATGGGAAACAAAATGGCGGCCATTGGTTATTGAAGATCAATGAAAGTATTTTCAATAAGGGGTTACCATAGGTGGGACCCTGTTCTGTCGCCAAATACCGCCAAGTTTGTCACCAACTTAGCGATATATCGCCAAATTTCGCGTCCAAAATGAGTCACCAAAAGTGACGCCAACTTGGAGATATCGCTAATATTTTTACAAATTTCCATAGACATCCATTGTAAACCTACTTGCTTATAGAAAATCAACAAATTGAGATATTTTAATGCAACAAAAACTAATATTAGCTTAATATTAAATTTTTCTTTGATGACCTAAGTAGAAATTGACTTTAAAAACAAAATTTTTGTATTATTTACGTTTTTGAACTTGTTTTAAAATCATCAGTTGTATTTGATATATAAAAACAAGTGCATTGAGGATAAGCATTAATCTTTCTTCTAATTTAATTGGCGTTTTGAGACATACATTCATCCAAAAGGGCAACTTTCTGGCATAACTTTAAGTTGATTTTTGTTTGGAAACGCATAAAACTGGCAGGTGTTGTTATTCAGAAACTTTGTAATCGAACTGTTTTTTTCCATTTTATTGTAAACGCAATAGATCTTTTAGAAAATGCTGTTAAACTTGACGTTTTGAACAGAATTTCTAGACGAGAGTAGTAGGAAAAGGACAGTTCTGGGACAGCAGCAGGCGGTACTGCGGCACCGCCTCCAACACCCCCTCCGGTCCCTCCTCCTGTGCCCCCTTCGGTCTCGCACCTCCTGCGGCACCCCCTCCGACACCACCTCTGGTACCCCCTCCGCCACTGCAGCACTGCCATGAATTTCTGTTCTAACATGAAGGGTGAACGTTAGATCGACTAGATTATTATACTATAAGATGAAGATTAAATTTATATTTGAAATTTGAACAACATTTACCTTAATGAATATTATTAATTAAGAAAAACAATGGAAAATAACAATTTTTAAGGGAAAAAGCTGATTTCTGTAGCTTTTCTTTCAACTGTAAGATCAGAATATCAACTTAAATGGGGAAAGTTAAACATATATTTGAATTTTGGATGATTAACATCTTGAAAAGCATTATTAATTAAGAAAAATAACAAAAATATCAATTTTTAATGGAAAAAAAGAAGATTTCTTAGGATTTTTTCTACTATAAGATCAGAATATCAACTTAAAAGATAAAAGTGAATCATATACATTTAATTTTGGACAAAATATCAATTTTTAAAGAAAAAAGCTAATTTCTGTAGATTTTTCTCAACTACAAGATTGGAATATCAACTTAAGTGAGGAAAGTTAAACGTACATTTGAATTTCGAATGAACAACACCTTAATGAGTATTATTAATTAAACAAAGCAATGGAAAATAATAGTTTTATGGAAAAAAAACCGATTTCTTTATTTTTTTCAACCATAAAATGAGACTATCATCTTAAAAGGGAAATTTAAACATACATTTCAGTTTTTGAACAATCATCACCTTAATTAATTTTGATAATTGAGCAAATAACAAAGGATAATATCGAATTTTTAAAGAAAAAGATGAATTTTATTAATTTTATATACTATACTTTTATTTATTACCAATTCCTCTCAGGTATTATTTCAAACAATGGTGTCCATTATACATGTCTGCGTTACATGTTTATCGCTAAAAAATAGTCATAAAAAGTTTTTTATTCGTCATTTGTAAATACGTTTACTGTTTGTTTTTTTTTTGTTTTGTTTTTCAACAAAAGAACTCTTTCTACTGTTTATCTATGAAAGCAGCATTCTGCATTGGTATAATAAAATAGCAAAGTTTTACTTTTATTTCTAAAAATACATTCTTTTAAAATCGTTCACGTTCCAATAAAAATTACTAATTGGTTAGTTCTGTAGAAAACTAAAGGTTCATTTAAGAACACAAGTCTTTATAAGTACATAAAATTCCATTAAAATACATATTTACTCTGGTCTATCAAACTTCATCAGAGAGTATTCTCTCCCCATTTCTTTTTGAATAACGTTTTCACCTTCATCTAAGGCATCCTCAGTTCAAATGAAAAAGGATTTTATGATATATTTAAATAAAAGTATAGTACAGTACAGGTATTAACCAAAATAAAACCTTCGGGTTTTAATTATATTGAACTTTTATACTAGTTTGAGATTTTAACATACTTTTAAACACTAGTTATGTAAGACCTTAGAGGTAACCTTAGAGAACTACATCCCAAGATATATATTAATTAAGCAAAATAAATCCATTTTCAGTTTAGTCAATAACTGGAAATTTCACATTAAAAAAATATTTTCATCACTGTACATATAAAAATAAGAGCATACTAGTTGAAAACTGGAAATGAATAAAATTGTTTTACGAGATTATTTGATCATTGATACATTCGAGATTTTGAACATATATCCGAATTTTGAATGAACAACACCTTAATGAATATTAATAATTAAGCAAAACAATGGAAAATATCAATTTTTAAGAAGAAAAAGAAACAGATTTCTTTAGATTTTCTTTTTTCAGCTACAAGATAAGAATAACAACTTAAATGAGGAACGTTAAACATATATTTTAGTTTTTGAACAACCATTACCTTAATGAATTTTAATAATTGAACAAATAACAAAAGGAAAATATGATTTTTAATGAAAAAGTCGAATTTAAACGAATTTTATTAACTTTTACACTAGTTTGAGATTGTATCCTATTTTTAGATGCTAGCTATGTAGAATTTTAACCTTTCAACGAGACACACTTCAAGAAACTATTACTGAACTAAAATAAATTAATTTTAATCTAATTAATAACTGAAAATTTCACATTTAAAAAATATTTTCATGAATGTACATAAAAATATGAGTTTACATATTAATATCCTTATTTTTATTACATTTAACTGGATTTTTCTACATTCGAGCTTAATTTTTATCCACAAAGCATTATTTAATCAAGTCCATTACTTTCCTATTTAACGAAATTCAGCGATTTTTCGCTTTTCAAACCAATCCCATGAGTTAAAAAACAACAGCGCCTCGAAAAAGAGTCAGGAAGGGAGAAAAAACGCCTTGGTCACGTGACCTATTTCGCTTATACCTCGATACGTAATCTGTTGATCAAAGAATGGAAAAAACAGTTCGATTCCAAACCGTTTCCCTAGTCAGCTCTGACAATTTTGTACCTTAACATTTATAAATGAGTTAGTGAATGTGTAAAAATGTTTTGCGCTAGTTGACGAAAGCAGTTGAGAACAACCTTAATAGAAGGCTGTTCTAGCAAATTTTTTTCTTTGTTTTCTGAAATGAAAGGATCTCAAAGTTAATTTTTTTTTTTAATCCTTTGAGTTGAATCAGGCTAATTCATGTAACAGAATCAACGCTGCAAAAAAATGCAAGCAAAGTAATTTTTGAAGAAAATAAAATAATTTTCCACATTGTCTACCCTCTCTCCCCTTCTCCTTCTCCACCGAAAGAAAATATTTTTGTGTTCAACACCTTTTTCTTTATTACAAATTAAAATGACAATCTTTAAATTTTAAAAATGCTCAATTGCTCAACATGATATTTGACTGTTTCAATTCTGGTAACTTTCTATGTTACGAGTTTCAGCTTAAAAATTCAACAGAAAAAATATCCTACAAATAAAGTGCAGCTTTGATTAGTCACATTTTGTGGTTTTTAAAAACTATTTAAAGCTGTTCTGAAATCTAATTTCATTTTTAGTTCATTAGTTCATTTTTAAATGTAAGAAGTTTGCAAATATTCTTTCTTATTCGTGAACGAATAGTGTTTTTCTTTTTTCCTATAAAGTGGCCTTTCAGAAAATGGTGCCAAAGTTGACGTTTGGAACAGATTTTTTTAAAGCGTGACAATCGGAAAAGATCATTATGAGGTAGCTATCGATTATAACTTAATATGTAATACATTTATCAGAAAATTTAAAAATGCTATTTGATTTCAAAGCACTTCATGCCTCGTGCCTGCTGATTTCATGCTTCTGTATATAAAAATGTCTACTTATATGTGTCAGAAAATTTAACATTCTTCAGAGGAGTAAAAATATTTTTTTATGTTTTAAATATTATAGTGTGAATAAAGATGAAAAAAAAATTACTCAAAATATTTTTATCTTCACTTTTTTTCACTTGTACTGTCAGTAGTTACCAAAATCAATATCTGAATAATAATGGATTTTTTTTTAATACAAAAGTGAAATCGTTAAATGTATTTTCTAGAAAATTATTTTTTTCGTCACCTTTGTATACAAAAAAAAATCTAATAATAATAATAATAAAAAGTTCTGATATTTTTCAATGAAAATTTGTACCTTGCACATTTGCAATGATCTTTTGCATATTTACAATGATTAAAAATTAGAAACATTAAAAATTAGAAATTTTAAAATCTATATGAATTATAGATTTCTGTATTTATTTGCTTTTTACTGTGATGATATCTGTATTGTGCGTTATTCAAGTATTTTTAAAGTATTGTATTGCTTTCTAATTGCAGCGTATCAGGGTATTATTAAAAAAAATTAATTGCATCTTATTATAACTGCTTCAAAGAAAAAAATGTCAATATTAATTTTACTATCATATTTCTGCCTACAGTAAAAATATGCTCTTACTTGTATAATCTAGGCCTGACGTATAACTTTGTTTTAACACTGTTTTTAATTTTAATATTTTTATTGTTGAAATACAAAAAAAATATTTCCTAGAAAACCGTTTTAATCCGTTACTGTTGTATTTAGATATTTGTCATTGAAAATTTGCATCAATCAATTTGCATATCGCCAATTATGATCTGAACTAAACTCTAAGCTGTATATAGTAATTTATAATTTCACAGATACTACCATGTAAAAAATTATATAGGGTAATTCCGGGATTTATGCCGCACATTTTTTGAATTTGTGTGTAAAGTCCCATGGTGGACATAAAATTAAAAAAATCATGCTGTGCTATTTAATGTTAAATGTACAATGCGTGTACTGCGACAAAAAAAATTAAAAAAAAATTATTAATATTTTTAGCAATTTTTTTCTAAAACATTACACTGCGGCGCGTCACCCGTACATTCAGGCTGAGACGCCGCACTTGTGCGGTAGTTTTGCCGCGCTTGTAATAAGAACAGAATGAAATTATAAATAAAAATATTTTAAAAAAATATTCATATTTGGACTATAATTAACGATGTAATAACAAAATGGAACTGAATGAGTGCAATGAAACGTATTAGTAGATTCAAATTAATAATTGTTGCCTACTTTCACTATTAAAATTATCGCTTTATTTTTTTACATTAAATTTTAATTGTTATTTCAGCAACAACGCAACATCAATGTATTAGAAAGGGAAAAGAAAAAAAGTAAAATTGTGTTTACATAATTTAGTTCTTAAACCTTTCGGGACCGGTGGCTTTTACACAAATTTTATTCGGTCGGTACCACTTTTTAAAAAGAAGTTACCCTTACTTAAATAATCATGAAAATGCTCTAATTAAACAAAGGAAATATTACTTTTCTTTTTTTCTGGTGCGAGAAACAAATTTTGTGAGCTCTTTATGAAGGTGTTTATATGCACGTATGGTCCCGAATGGGTTAAGAGACCTGTACTTTTTATCTACAATGTACAGGAAAAGTGTCGAAAAAGTACAGTCTTTATGTAACTACATTTAAACACATGATGCAACGAAGCCAATTACACTTCATCTTTTCTTGGAGCAGTTTGCAAAGAGCGTCTGCGTTACGCGTAACTCAATTTTTCATTATTATCATCTTGACTTGCATCTTTCTTGCACTTCTTACTTTTGATTTTCACCTTTTTCTCCTTTGGTTTTAGTAAACTTGATAACATGAATAACATGGTTAGTCTGTGCAAAAATAAAAGGAAAAATTAATAACACTTAATCATCCCGTACAAAAGAAACTGCGGCATGTATACCAGAATAGCAGTGCAGCATGTATCCCATTTCGCATGGTGCAGACGTCAGCCATCACAGTTACCTGCCATTGCTAAGGGGAATGGAGTAACCATACACACAGTACTCTATACAAACGCTACATTTAGTTTTGATTTCGAAATCATGCATGCATTTAGCAATTAGTGTATGAAAAGTATTTAAACATAACGTATTTAAAAGTTTGGACACTGAAATCATGTATTTACGTCAAATTAAGGATTGTACTTCTAAAAGTAAACACCGAAATAGGATTCACGCTATACACTGGTTAAAATAATCTCATTGCGCACCTATACTGTGCGTTTGACGACCATCTATCGATAATTACAAGAAATAGAAGGGGTGCGGCATCTATCCCGTATGCGGCTACTCCCGGAGTTACTCTCTATATATTACAAAATTTAAATTTTTTCGCCAAGGTTAAAAGTATTCTATTTAAATTTTCCTTTTTAGTAATATTCCGTATATTATACCGGCTTATTAAGTTAAAACCCTAGTCTATTAATCTTCATAAGATCCATCTAATAATGCACTTATTTATTGTTAATTTTACTCAAAATATGCCTTTATATAGAAAATAAAATTTTATAGAATTTTTTCATATTCCATGCCTACATGGTCATCCTACAGGGAGTCATCCCAAAAAGAATTTCAGTAGACCACTCTTTTATACTTATTTAATAGTAAAATTTTCAATAGAAAAATTTAAGTAGATCAACTATTTCTTTTTTCATTTAAAATTAAAACTGCTGTTATGAATATGTTTTAGTACATTTTGTCATTTTAGTTTAGATTTGAAAAGGGAAAATAGTTCAATTATTTATGCGCAATTTTAATATCTTGAAAAATGTGACTACCAATTCATATTGAGATATTCATATATTGAGATTCATATTGAGATTCATATTGAGATAGAAAATTCTATTGAGAAAGTTATTTTTTTAAACGAATGTAACAGTTATAAAACTTAAGACGTACATAGCTAAGCCTAATTGGATATATTTTTAATGTGCCACATTGTTATTTAAATTACTTTATTTGCATATATTTAAAGCATGCTAATTATTTTTTATTTAAACTTAAATATGTAAAATCTTGTTTAATGGGGGCATAAAATGACATCATGCAAAAATTCTTTTAAATATTTTTATTCATATGAAATGAATCCATTGTGTTCTGTACTATTTAATGTACTGATAAATATGACTACAGATTTCTACTAAAGTACCTTTCTCTTTAAATAGTAATTAATATTGATAATAGTTATTAATATTTTACTCTGCTTCGTGCGGTGTTCCACTGTACCCCATACAAGGGGTTACGTATTTTAAGCTTGAAGAAGTATTTTTTCTTTAAAAACTATTAAAATTTACACTTTAATCCTTTAGTGCGCAGCTTTGCATATATGCAAAGAACACTGTTTTGAATTTAATAGATTTTTTTTATTCGCATATACCTAATTCACACCAGAAAATTAAAATAGCAATATTTGTTTTAATTAAAAAACAAACATTCCGTATTTAAATAAAGCGAAATTAACCATTGAAACTTTCCGGTATAAAGTCAGATTCTCTGAACTACGTAATTTCTAGAACATATTCTATCATGGGAATTAAAGGGTTAAAGTTTAAGCTTTATAAAATAAATAATTATATAAAATAAGGTATTTGGAGACATATTTATAAAGTATTTACTAATTTGCATTATTTTAGCGCAAAACAGCCACACGACAGAAGTTTTTACTTGTATTGCAGATGTGCAACAGAAGAAAAGATTGATTGTATTATATGAAAAATGTATCTCTGATTTTTTTTTTTTCATTATTTTTCCTGTGTAATAAACCTTTCAGAGAATCATATACATTTTTTTTTTTCGAAACAAAATAAAAAAATCGCGCATTTAAGGGTTAAGAAAGTTATATTCAAGAACTCTTTCTTGCAAATTGATCTTTAAATTTCAAAAGAAAAAAAAATAAACTTTATAAATGGTTCAATGTGGCCCATCTTTTTTATATCTGACAATGCTTCAAATAAAGAAGCTTTCACATTAGTTAAGAAAAATACTTGCATGTTGTCTGATTAAGTTGCTTTGCCTTTCTTTTACGATGGTACTACACTGGTGTGCAAAAATTAAGGAAAAGCCACAAAATGCTAATTTTCAAATACGCGAACACTCAAAAGGAAATAATATAATTCGAGTAATTGCTATCTCTACAACACAGCTAGTCCATATAACATCTCATTCATGTCACACATGGTCACAAGTTTCACAGTCACTACGGTGAAGCAAAAAAAATAAGAAATTCCATACATCTCATTATGAGTCTCAAATGATCACTATATGTGACTCCACTGAGACGTCACTGTGACTGCTGCTTTGTGACGAGTCACCATGTGACTTTACAATGTAGTTACATTGTGACTCTCATGTGACTGTCATTTGTAGACTCAATTTCAAAGTCATCGTGAACGCTGCATTGTGATAAGTTACCAAATAATGTCACATTAAAGTCACATGATGACTTTTAGGTGACAGAGAGACTACTATGAAGTCACCATTGTGCTCTTTTGGGAAAAGTCTCCATGTGACTATAATATGATATTATTTGGTGACTTATCATAATGCAACGTTCACGATGACTATGAAATTGAGTCTAAAAATGACAGTCACATGAGAGTCACAATTTAACTACATTGTAAAGTCACCTGTTGACTCGTCACAAAGCAGCAGTCACATTGACTTCTCAGTGGAGTCACATATAGTGATCATTTGAGACTCATAATGAGATGTATGGAATTTCCTATTTTTTTGCTTCACCGTAGTGACTGTGACACTTGTGACCATGTGTGACATGAATGAGGTGTTATATGGACTAGCTGTGTTGTAGAGATAGTAATTACTCGAATTATATGATTTCCTTTTGAGTGTTCGCGTATTTGAAAATTAGCATTTTTTGACTTTTCCTTAATTTTTGATAACCAGTGTATGTTCTGATATTTTCGGATGCAAATTAATTAAGAATTTTGTTTTGCAAGTGTAATCGATAGACTGAAGACCATCACAGGAAGTAACTGTTTACATGCAATGTTTGATCAAATTCCATATTAAGAAAGAAGTATATTCCTATAAGAAGTATTCTTCCTTAACCCTTGGAGACGAGCGACCGGTATACGTGCCGCGTAAAGCGCTGAGAATCTGTGATTATTCTCACCAGTAAATTTTTATTGTAAATTTTGCCTTATTTATTTTGCCCACGAGCATTTTACCGATTCAGTTAGGCAAAATTTTCTGTTTTGAAAAACCGGTGATAAAAGATTAAAAATTCTGTAAAAGGGGCTAGTCCCGAAGGGGTTAAAAGTGCCAGAAAAAACTAAATGAGGAAGTCATTTGCATTATATTAAAGGTTAAAAAGATAAGTTAATATTACGAAATATTGCAGTTAGTGAAGAAGCTAATTTGTCTTCTCAATGATAAAATTATTTTTAGATGGTAGGTTTTTAATTCGTATTCAAAATATGGCCTCCATTTTTAAACCAATTGTAGAAGTCATTGAATCCCATCATTCAAATTAACCCCAGATCCATTTAGTACATAAAAACTTAACAACTTATAAACTATATTGTAATAACTACTTACCATATTTACGCAATATTGCAGTTTTTTAAGTAAAAATTTAAGATAATGAAGAAAAAATATTGAATTTTAAAAGTCTTAAATAGGCGAATAAAAATTTACAAGTAGCTCTGCATTTCTGCTAAGTAGTTTTTGAGTTATGTTTTAAAAGCTACCCGTATTTCAATCTTTTTTACAAACGGATTTAACATTAGGAGTCCCAAACTTTAAACCTGCATAACTCCTAAACTACTTTGCCGAATTACTTCTCATTTGACTGCTAAGATAAATATTAACAAAAAAGCTAGGTGTGCTGTCAAAATTAGGTGCTCGAATTTGGTACAATTTCACTACTAAGACGATCCCTAAGCTTAATTTTTTAGCATAAATTTAAAGAAGACAATTTTCATTCAATGGCTATTTTCGTTTATTTCTTTGATAATTTGATGATTAAAATGTATAAAGTGTTAAATATCTCTCTCTCCTTTTTTTTTAATTTTCCGACTGTACATTCAAGTGGATGGATGAATAAAATAATTCAAATTCTGAAATTGTGTCTGACTAATATTGAATTGTTCTTTTCAACATAAAATTTCTGAGTTGGTAAAAATAAAAAATGATCTTTTTGATAAAAGGCTTCTCAATTCTTCATTATATTTAAAGGAGACATTTTAATATTTCGACAAATTGATGCTTAAATGTAAAATGTTGAGTTTTTTTTTTTTTTTTTTTTTTTTTTTTTTAACATTGGAAGAAGTATTATTTTTTTTTTCATTTGAAAAATAAATACCCAGGTATTTTACATCACTGTGTTTTTAAAATCGCTGAAATATATGTTTAATTTTTTTGTAGTAGATATCTAATCCTGAATTTCACGCTCAAACGTAAAACCCTAAAACTGTACCTAAAACTTTCGATCACACCATTTCATGGGATGTTCAAAAATAGCTAAGTAGATCTAATCTAAGTAGATTTATTACCTTGAATTTCATGCTCCTACCGACAACTGCTGCTAAGATATGGCGAAATAACCTAAAACTTTTGATCACCTCATTTAACCCCTTCGGGAGGAAGGAGACTCTAAAATCCCTGAAATAGGTGTTCAATTGTTTTTTTATAGATTTCTTATCCGGAATTTCACTCTTCTACCTGAAACTGCTGCTGAGATATGGCAGAATGACCTTCTTAGGGGGTTGGATAGGGGTTCTAAAATCGTTGAAATACGTGTTTAATTATCTTTTAGTAGCTTTGTTACCTAGAATTTCACGCTTCTGCCGAAAACTGCTGCTGAGATACGGCGAAATGACCTAAAATTTTTGACCACCCTATTTAACGCTTTAGGGAATCGCTGAAATATGTGTGTAATTATTTTTTAATAGATGTGTTATCTTCTAGATTTTCACTATCCCACCTTAAACTGTCGCTGAGATATGGCGAAATGAACTAAACCGTTCGACTGCCTCCCCCTTTAACCCTCTTAAGCGGGGAGGGGGGATTTCTAAAATCGCTGAAATACGTGTTTAATTATTTATTTATTAGATTTGTTATCTTGAATTTCACGCTACAACCTAAAAGGGCGAAATGACCTAAAACTTTCAACCTTCCTTTAACTCCCTTAGAGGGGGAATTTTCAAAAATCCTTTCTCATTGCTTGGGTAAGTCATAACAGCAATCTATTGTCATAACAGCAATCTACTGTCCAAAACTTCGTGAACCTGACTTTAGTCGTTTCAGCTCTGCATTGATGAGTCAAACAGGAGTTTCTCTCTTTATTATATTAGTATAGATAAATTGTACAGAGGTGAAAATAATTGCTTGTACATATGAAAAAGTAAATAGGTTGCCCGAAAAATTTTTGCCAAATTTACTTCTTTCGCCAAGTTTATTTTCTCTATCTCGCCAAGTTCCCTATACTGGAAAAGTACCTATATATGTTTGTATATATCTATATAATCATGTGTTTGTAAGTTCCATAATCGGTTTCCAAGGCAATTGGTCAGTGGCGTAGCCAAGGTGGGAGGGGGGATCCAGGGGGTCAGGACCCCCCCCCCGAACCCGAACGAAGAACTAGTTTACTGAATCGTGTATACAACAGTAAAAACGGCTAAGACGGAATCACATAGAGCCTAAGAAAAATTTCGCTTTAAACAAGTGTTCGTATTAGAAGGTATAATTCAAAGGTATGACATCCGACGGGACTACGAACATTTCCGTTTTAGGCAGGTTTCTGTTATAAACACTTTCCATTTACACATTATCCATTAAAACTGCTAAAACGTACTCACTCTATAGTACACCTCTGAAGAGCATAAATGTATTACAGTAAAATCTGTGAAGATGACCTATCTCAAAGAAAAACAATTCAAGATTCGACAAAAATAACACTATATATTTATGCTTACTAACGTTTTAAACCCATCTGAAATGAAACTTGTTCCAATTGTGATTCCTTCATGGCAGGTTTTCTGTGAACACGGAATCCTCTCGTAAACGGAAACATTTTAATGTCCCGAGATGGAAGGATAACTACGCAAGTATACCTGCTATTCCGTTTACATAAATTTTGTGTAACTAGATTAAACGTAAAACTTAAACGTAATCTTGGACTTCTATGGGACCAGCTGCTGCCGACACTTATGAGAAAAGACGAGTTTACATGAACGCAATAATGGCAAATTGGTTGAGTTTCGCGACCCTTATCTTTGTTTAATTTATAACGGTCAATATTATCAATTATTTTAAATCTGCTGCAAGCAATTAATAAAAGCAATTTTATTTTTGGACTGGTTATTTGTTACCACTTTCAAAATACACTGACGAGAAAAATTAAAGGAATAACCATTAAAAGGTGCTTTGTGTTAATTCTGTTAAGGGGTCTTGTACCTTTTAAACGCGTCGAAAATTAACGAAAAACTTCAAAGTTTGAATTAGTCTATCTTCAAAGCCTTTTTATGTATAAAGATGAAATTTTGGATATTGATTAAACAGATTGTGCTTTGTAATATGCTACCATTAGAAATTTATTAACCCTTTACAGAATTTGTGACTTGTTGAAATCAAAATAGCTCTTCTTTTTACCCTATAAGTCATTGCGCGCATGATATCTTGAGAAAGTATGTATGCATTGGCATGAAATTCGGTAAAGATGCTAAACATATATGTGTGTTTAAAATGATCTACTCTTAGGCTAAAATTATTTCATTAACTATTTCGTAAAAAAAAAATAAAAATTTTGTATTTTTAATGAATAAAAATAATCATAACTAAAAATGTTACCATTGTAAATACTTAAAAGTAGATCATTTTAAACGCACACATTTCTTAAGTATATTTACCAAATTTCATGACAATCCATACATATTTTCTCAAGATACCATGCGCGCAATGACTTATGGGTTAAAAAAAGAGCTATTTTGATTTCAACAATACACAAATTCTGTAAAGGGTTAATAAATTTCTGCTGGTAGTATATTACAAAGCACAATCTGTTTAATTAATATCCAAAATTTCATGTTTATACATAAAACGGTTTTGAAGATAGACTAATTCAAACTTTGAAGTTTTTCGTTAATTTTCGGCGCATTTAAAAGGTAGAAGACCCCATAAGGGAACTTCAATGATTGTTAACTTAATGTCAACGTTATCACATAGTCCAATGGGATTAACCTTTGCTACAGAAAAATATGCAAATTTTTCAGGCCATTCTTTCGGTTCACGTGGGAAAAGGATTGCACGTGGGTGATTTGAAGTCTAATTTCAAAGATTGCATGTGGGTGATTTGAAGTCTAATTTCAAGGATTGCATGTGGGTGATTTGAAGTCTGATTTCAAGGATTGTACGCGTTGTTGGTTAAAAATTTCTCTTGTAGTTGGTGGGATATGTCGTCCAGAAGACATCTGACCGATTGCGAGAAATGGCGTGCGATAGTTAGAATGGAAGCAGGACAGACACTCACATACATAAAAATAGCCAAAAGCGTCATGTCAAGAATATGGAAACGGTTAACAGACACTGGTAACGTACACAGACAACCAAGTCAAGTTAAAAAACGTGCCACAATAGATTCTCAGTACCGTTATTTGGCAACGATTGCTAAAAGAACCATGCAACTGACGTCAGTTCAGACTGCAAGGGAGTTCGATGCAGCAACAGGAACTCGACTATCCACATTTACTGTGAGTAACAGGCTGTATAAATGAGGGCTGCATACAAGGAAACCCATTATTTGTATTCCACTAACTCCGACAGCGAAATGCGCCCGGTAAAATGGTGCAGAGATCATCGTCATTGGAGTACCACGAGCTGGAGCCGAGTTCTCTTTACCGATGAATCCTGATTTTGTTTGGAGAATTATTGAAGATGTGTTATCATATGGAGGGAAAAACACATGCAATAAAGCTGCAAACATCCGTGAAAGGCATCTATACAAAGGTCGTGGAATCATGGTATGTGTGGGCATGATTTTGAATGGCCACACTGATCTACACATTTTTACCAGTGAAACTGTGAATGCTGAAATATATAGAGATGAGGTTTTTGATCCTCATGTCAAGTTGTTTAACCCCTCCGGGATCATCGGTGCATATATGCATCTTCAAAAGGTGCTTACAGAACTTGTTTTTAATACCACTAAAAATTAAAAGTAAAATTTTCCTTATTTAATTAAGACATTTTCTCGATTGATAAACTAAATTTAATTATTCGACAAAAAGTTGTGTCAAAGGAATAAAATTCATGTAAAAGATGCTGGTTCCGAACGGATTAGGGATGCAAATGAAAGATTTGGGATTTTATGCTTATTAATGGCCTAGATGTGCTACGCCCTCCACAGAACTCCGAAGTGTCCCTTCCAGAGCTGCAGAAATCCCACACAACAAAAATATCTGGATTCAACATTTCCTTTGACCCCAGTTACTAATTGTGAACGTCCAGTTAAAAATTTTGTATGTGGAGAAGGTCTTGAGTGACACTTTGTCTTTAACAATAAGAAATCGAATTGAAGCTAATCCACATACCAAAGTCTGGAGCTTACTGCTAAAATTGGAGAATGTTCTAAAACTGTTTCGAAATATCTACAATGAATTGGGTGTGAAGTACAATAACAGAAACCACCATTATTTATTTTTTACACATCATGATACTTCCAAAAGCGTGCTAATCCATCACAAATAAATTTGTTACAAAAATTTTACTTCCAAAGATGACCAGATATCGGAAGCAACTATTAGATCGAATATGGTATCAAATATTGCGAAACATAGAAACCAAAAAGAATTTTAGCTGTTTTAGACAATTGTAACAAAACTATTTTTTCCAGCATGAACCAGGTTTCTCAGTTTGGCCTCTATTTTTATTAAGAAAATCTAAATTCGCACCAGAAAATAAAAATAGCATTTTTTGCTTTATGACAGAAATTTTGTGATTACAAAAAGTAAAGATTCTTCTTTCAAAATTTCCTGTGTGAATTTGAAATTTCGAATTAAAAGTGGAGGCCAAACTGGTAACTCTGGCATGAACTATATTTGATGCGTGTTCTTCGTACATTACTAGTTTGTGTAGCTGAAATTGCAAAAAAAATTTCTTAAAGATTAAAACCTTATCTCAAAAACTCGCAACTAAGGACTCGCTGACACTTATGTGAAATCATTTTCCAATGTTTATTATACAGCGCAAGTTCTTAATTCAATGGTAAGAAATTGAACATGGAAATTGCTGTTTTAAACTTAACCACTTGACCCTAACTTTATTGTAGGCAAATGTTATGTATTATGAAACTTGATTTAAATAAATTACTAATAAATGCTAAATAAATTAATACTTTTCATATACGCTCAGTTTTTTTACATCATAATGTTTGTAAAATCTTTTTCACTGATAAATATTAATGTAACTCCAATGTATTATTAGCTACAATTACAGAGAGTGATCTTACTTTTTTTAATCAATGCTTTTTTTTAAATTAAGAAATTAAATAAGGATATACCTAAATTCTTAAAGTTACTTTGAAGTACTTCTATTATACATACACAGTCAATCTTGTCAAGACGTGATTGGGAGGGACTGGATAAATTTCCATTTTAGACAGGCTTTCGTTTAAAGAAGTGTAATTAATTATACTTCTAAGATACACTACTACAATAAGGTC
Organism: Maratus speciosus; assembly: GCA_963932465.1. Lineage (NCBI taxonomy): Eukaryota > Metazoa > Arthropoda > Arachnida > Araneae > Salticidae > Maratus > Maratus speciosus. The sequence goes on along the minus strand of OZ010789.1, from coordinate 128,782,548 downwards.
TATTGTTCGTTTCGTTGGGAGCCTGAAACTCTTCCGTTTGAGACAGGATTCCGTTATAGAAAGATTCCGCTTTCATGTGTTTCACTAAAGAGTGGTGAAAGTCCCTTTTAGACAGGTTTTTAGGAAATTTAATTGTATGGCAATACATATTAAGACCATGCAACTCTTCCGTTTAAGGCAGGATTCTATTAGAGATAATTATTATTTTGACAGGTTTTACTATTCATATAATATAAATACGTATATTTATATAAATACACAAAATTTGTAAAAATGGAACCTGCCTATAACGGAATTCTGTCTTAAACAGAAATGTTCCACGGTACTATCGAAAAGAATACTATACAATTACACCTGCAAACACGAAAACTTATGTAAAACGGAATTTTTCACCAATGTTTGCGATTTCATCTTGACAAGTTTTACTATCTATAACCTGAAAGAAAATTTTTGGACCCCTCCCACCCCCCCCCCCCCCCGAAACGAAATCCTGGCTACTCCACTGCAATTGGTGTATTTTGTTGAGCGTACAATGGATCAAAGTATAGGCGGTGTCGAACATAGGATTATCACGATAGTATAAGCCTATATATATGATGTTTTTGTTACATTTAGTTTTCAATGAATATAATAAATAGTATTGAGAATATTCCCATGATTTTTACGAACAATTTCACGCTTTTCTGCTGTAAACAGGAATTTGGAGACATGATGGGTAGCTAAATTAAATTGGGAAAAAAAGGCTTAGCAGACGATAATTTTACCATCTATCCAGTTTTTAATTATATCCAAATGTTTTTGTGGAATATTCGATATTTACTTAATTTTTAATTGGCAACATATCTAATGTTTACTCATAGAGATGTTTACCTCTTTAAAATTAAATTCGTTCTACAAAAGTGCAAAGTTTTATAGTTTATACTAAAAATTAATCGTTGGCTGGTTTGACTTCTTTAAATTTATCTTGTATCATTTAATTTTAACATAGGGTAGTGTGCCAGTAATGGACACCCTGCAAATTTTTTGGTTTATAAAAAAATAACTAATAAAAATTTAGCTTTTATTATTTTTACATAACTCGCCCTTACATGTTTTATAATCGGGGTTATTGTTGACACTCTTAATCAAACCAGTCAGGAAAAGTTCCACTGTTTTTTACTGAAAATCTTAATGAACATTCTAAGCTGGCTTCATTTAATAAATTTATATATTCTTTATTTTCTAGCTAAATTTAAATGTTTTTGTTTCTCATAATAGAAAACTTTGAATTTTACATACTAATGGCCATTTACAAAATTTAATTTATATTTAAGGTTGTAAGACCGGTGTTCATTATTGGAATGCTTAATTAATTTATATTTAAGGTTGTAAGACCGGTGTTCATTACTGGAATGCTTAATTAGTCAATTTCCAGTAATGGACACTCCATGTTTATATTACTAAAAGCGCAATTTCTGTAATGTTTCATAGTGAATAAAATCTTCTAACTTAACTGAAAACCTGAGAGATAAAATTTAATTTTTAAATTGCACTTACCAGAATATAATAAAGACGAAATTTTTATAAATAGTTGCTTTTAATTAATTCCATGTGATCAATAAAATTTTTATAATTGTAACCAAATTATTTTTTTATAATTCCGCCTTGCATATTGTATAATCTGGCAATCAATCAAACCAATCAGGAAGCAGAGAATATTGTTTAACCCCTTCGGGACGGGAGCCTTTTACGAAATTTTTAATCTTTTGTCACCGTTTTTTAAAAACAGAAATTTGTGTCTTATTGAATCGACAAAATGCGCTGATTGAATAAGGCAAATTTTACAGTAAAATTTTACTGGTGAGGAAAAAAAGGATTCTGAACACTTCATGCGGCACGTATACGTGTCACTCGTCCCTAGGGGGTTAAGGACATAGGGAAAGGAGAGGCTCATGGGGCTCAAGCCCTTTCCATTTAAATAAAGACAATTATTTAAATGGGATTTAAATAGACTAATTTAAATTATTGATGATCTCTGAAAAAAAATACTATGTACAGTCGTGGGGGAAAAAAAGTAAACACCCCCTACTAACTCTTCGATAAATTATTGTAGACGGAAGTTACTGGTACCGAATGATTGTAAATAAAGTCTACTTTTAAATGATGTATATAAAATTTGCTTAGGGGGCCATCTACATATTAAAACGAACCCAAACCTCATTTTTTTCAATAGCAATACCCAACTTTAACGAGATATTTCAAATCTTCGGTTCAAACTATGTCCAGACACCAAATTTCAAGTCATTTGAATGATAAGTTTTTGAATTATAAACATTCAAAATTTAGTGCTTCTAATGTTAAATTACATTTTCATATATTTATTTATATCTCCTGAAATTATGCTCCTAATGTGCTATTTTTTGTGTAGCAATAACACTAATGTGCCCAAACATAAATACGCTGAAATTGCAAATTTTATAATTTTATAATATGAATTATGAATTATGAAATTAATATTAGAAAAAATTATGAATTGCAACTTACAATTTTTTTTGGTGAATTTAGATTTATTAAGTCCTGCTTTATGAAAATCCGAAATTTCACATTTTTCTTCCAAATAGTTTTCAAATTATGCTTAAAAAACGGCAAAATGATGGTTTAAGGGGCCGTCTATGATTGAAGTGAGTAGATATTTTGAAATTTCTTCTGCTGTCCTGTTCTCTAACAGGCTTCATTGACTGCTTAAGGTGCCTTGATCAAGAAGGAGGCTCTCTCGGTTAACAATCGACTACGGAACTTCAATTTGGATACAGCCCTTAAAATACGCACGTTTTATAATAATTAATTTCTCAGAAACTTATGGTACGAATTGCATAAAAATTGGTTTTTAGGCTAATTGAAAGGTGTAGAGTTTATTTATGCTGTCAGAATTGGGTATTGACATTGAAAAAAAATGAATTATGGTTTGTTTTAATATGTAGATGGCCCCCTAAGCAAAATTTATATACACCATTTAAAAGTAGACTTTATTTTCAATCATTTGGTACCGGTAACTTTCTTCTACGATAATTTGTTGAGGAGTTAGTAGGGGGTGTTTACTTTTTTTTCCACGACTGTACATTAAAAAAAAATACTGTAAAATTATTAAATTTGTAATAGTAATGAAAATAGTCAATCTGCAGATCGGTGGCTTCAAACGTCAGTTCTGGAGTTTTATTTTGAAATAATTTTATTTAGTATTTCAAACATTCAACCCAGAGTTTCATTTCTTTTATATTTGTAATTCTAATTAGTACAAGTAATGTATCACATAGTTTCGGTGCGTTTAAATGCTAAAAACAATGGGAAATATGCAATTCCATGAACTCCAAGACTTTTTTCTGATTTTTTTTAACCCTCTAAAAATACCTATTGTCTTAATTATTTTTATAACTGTAACTAGCTGACATTTAGTATTTTAAACCGTTCATCTAAATTAATTAAAATGTTTATCTTGTGATAATCACAGTAATTAATTTAAACGACGAATAATTTTCATAAATATTTTATTTTTTATTGATATCCTAACAATTATATAAATAATTATATCTATTGATTTTTGTATGGTGCCCATTACTGGAACAGAGAGTGTCCATTACTGAAGCAGGGGGCGTCCATTATTGGAATTTTGGGTGTTTTGATTTATTTCTGTTATTTACAATTAAGTTTTGATTCACATTGGGAAATGTGACTGTGGGAATGGCTAAATATTGTTGATAGATTAATATAATATTGAACAAACTGGAATATAATAATTATAACTATTAGTTAAAAAATATTTTTTTAAGAAAATCGTTAAGGGTATAATGCCTCTCATATAACAAAATAATTTTTCATTTAATAGATCAGTTTCAATCACATGATCACAATTCTTCAGATTGTATACATTATTTTAGATGTAAAATTTATTTTACATATTGAATTTAAATATTATTGAATTTGGCTTGTATACACAACATAAAATATCGGTAATTTACGCTATTGCCGAAATAGGAAGTAGTGTTTCAAAATATTGATATTTTATGTTGTGCATACATCCTGAATTCAATCTTTTTATTCAACTTAAAATGTTATGCTAATACCATGCAAAACCATTTTTGCTTATTTTCCTTGATTGTATCCAATTTTTGTATAAGGAGACATAAAATAAAAGTTCTTTAGGAAATATACGTGAACTGAAAAGAGCCACTCTTTGGAATAACATTTGTAGCATTGGTGAATTTGCAGGTATGTCGAATTAAAAAAACTCTTCTCGAATAAAGGGGTCCCCGAAAAGACATTGTCCTTTCCACAGCTTCAGAGTTTAATCGGACCCTGATTTGGAAAATAATTTTAAATGAATTTATTTGGGTTGGCGATAATACTTCCTGATAAACTGACGACTTTTGTTGGTTGGACAAACTGAAGAATTGTGATCATGTGGCTGAAACTGATCTATGATATGAAGAATTAATTTATTATGAAAGGTATTTTTGATGAGTTGATGAAGGTATGAATGTTTTTATGAAATACTTTTTAATTTATATATATATATATATATACAGGTTTATTCATAATTCCCTCCGGGGTTTCAAAGCGCTGTTGTAAAAAAAACTAAGACGAATACAACAAAAGAGAACATTTGAAAGAATACAAAAGCAAATCAAATTTTATTGTCAGCAGTTGCCGGCACGGATATTAGTAAATAAAAATGGTGTTTGCAGGCGAAACAGAAAGCGTTTTGTGTCTTAGAATTTTCAAAATCTGAATCAGTGGTGTTGGTTCAGCAGGCATTTCGTACGAAATATCGACCAACGAAATATCGACCACACGGACCAACTGACAAGACAATTCATGTGTGGTACAATAAGTTCAAAGAACGTTGATAGTACCATGTTGAGTAGAGTGTGGCAGGAACTGGACTATTGCATTGATGTATGCCGTATGACCAAGGGTTCAAACATAGAACACCTGTAAGTTATGCGAGTAAAACTTGATTTGTTTCTGTATTCTTTCAAATGTTCTTTTTTTGCTGTATTCTTAGTTTTTTTTACTATAGTGCTTCGAAAGCCAAGAGAGAATTATGAATAACCATGTATATATATAAATTAATTATTGTAATAGAATTAGATGATGATTTGTAATTACATTTTGGCTATATATATGTATATATATATATATAACCATAATATATAACAAATCGTCATCGTTGCTGGCAATAAATCCATATGAAACATGTGGGAAAAAAAACAAATTTTGATAAAGTCTGAAAGACAATAGATAATAAATCCAGCTAAATAATGTTGAACCAGAAAAAGCCGTAACATAAACATGCAAGAGATAAAATGGATGAATGAAGCCGGAAGCTTATAAGGTATTTCACTTGATCACGGGTACATAAAATACATTTATAAGCAAAAAACATAGTCGATTTCTGTAACGAAATTCAGCAATAAGCAAATAATGAATTCCGTTATGCACCCGATCGACTAAGCACCAGAGAATATTAAACAACCATGTAAAATATTAAACAATGTGAAATCCACAACCATGAAAACAATTAAAAAATGAAACAAATTAAATCATATACAAATCCAGCACGAGGACAGCCAAGACAGTAACATTGACACAAACCGATTACGTACTTTGGCTTAAAATCCCGCTTAAATACTTGACTATATATATATATATATTAATCATTGGAGCAATAATGTTAAAATACGCCAATATTTCCATAATCGAGTTTTTATCATGCTTCAATACATTTTTTCACACTTATATGACGTTATATATTCACCATGTCCTTTATATTTCCAATATGACATAATATTCCATTTTTTTTAATTCGTCAAATTAATTAAATAATTATAATTTTTCACATAGAAATCATAAAACAGAAAAATTATGACGTAACATTCACTTTAGTTTTCAATTCATCAAACTATTTATTTTATTTTCATTTTTTCACGTGGAAATCTTGCAGTAGAAAAGTTATGATGTAATATTCCCTTTTTTTAAATTCTTCAAACACATTTATCTCATTTTTTCACTAGGAAATCTTGCAATAGAAAAATACTTGTTGTGGTAAGAATTTTATTTTGGATTTTTAATTGTTGGCAACAGCTGTAATGAAAAATGTTTCAATTTGATAGGAAATTGCTGTTAAATGGGTGGTTTTTTATTAATTAAAAATGAACTCTAAGTTATTTAGATTCCGGATTACTTTAGTTGCCTCGGCCGTGTTTTAATACACATGTACGTAACATTTCACAATTCTGGCTTCCAAAGTGTGAATATAGCATTACAGACAGACAGACAAATTTTCATTTTTATATATTAGATATATATATATTAAACAAAAGCATAATTTGAAGAACAAATTTTAAAAAAATTTATTTCCTACATTGTTTAAGCCCGAGAAGGGACAGATATTAAGATATTTTATTCAATTAGTTCTACATTTAATGTTAAATTTTTGTAACAAATCAGTTAAGCTAATAGAAGATTAAAAAATAAAAATAAAATTCATACAATATAATACTTAAAACACACTAAAAAATTAGATTCCGTTCAAATCAAATCGAAATAAATCTTAGACTTTTTTTAAGTTTTGTATTTTACATGCATCTTATCATTTTATGCACAATTGTCATAAACATAATACAAAATCTGCATTACAAATAAGTCTAAGATTTATTTCGATTTGATTTGAACGGAATCTAATTTTTTGGGACGTTTTAAGTATCATATTCTATGAATTTTATTTTTATTTTTTAATCTTCAATTGGCTTAACTAATTTGTTACAAAAATTTAACATTAAATGTAGAACTAATTGAATAAAATATCTTAATATCTGTCCCTTCTCGGGCTTAAACAGATAAACTTAAATAAATTTTGTTTTTTTAATTTGTTCTTCAAATTATGTTTTTGTTTAATATGCCAAGTTTTTTAATAACTACAGCACTCAGACGAACGCATTTAAAAATTAATAGAAAGTATCATCATCATGCTTTGATGTATGCGGTATTGCATCACAATGTGGGATGCAGTTTACCAATGTGTAATTCAAAATGTTTCACCACTGTAGTAATGCAGGTTGCGGTAGTTTGAACAAAAACTTCCGATCGGAACGTAAAAAATCTATCATCAAAACATAAAAAATTAACTTCACTTAAATTTAGATACCCTATTTCCCACTCAGGAACGCTATGAATGTAAATGTAAACTGTGTTGAATCCCTACTGCTAATATTTAACGATATTATAGCTGTGATACAGTAAAAAAAAAAAAGTAAAAGTTTTACTTAAATTTTTAAACCTTATTCTCTCCCAAGGGGTGATGTAGACACATCAGAAAATTATTACCCAAGTTTAACTTGGGTTATAAATAGTTCTCATCTCGGAAAAAAAATACATTTTAAAATTTATTATATAATTCTCCACTAAGTTCGCTACCTACGTAAAAATAAGTATCCATTAGAAACTTTTTACTAAAATATAAACTTGGCCAAAGCAAAAACTTATTCTGAAAATATCCTTTTTATTTCCACTATGACGCCATATTCACCTTTTTAATTTAAAAATAAAAAATTCTAACTCAGTTTAATATTTCATGTGAAAATCTTTCAACTAAAAATAAATGAATCATTATTACGGCTTATGAAATTTTTGCAACAATGAAGAAAAAATGCTACATTTTCTATGAAAAATGTCCGTTGATTTTCAATGAAAAAAGTGAAAATTGGAATTATTAAGAAAAATATTTGAATAATGCAAAAGAATATTGGCCCATGTTTCTCTCTGGATTATAATTCACCCGGCAAAGGCATTTTACCATTCGTTTTGACCCCGACGTCAGGCAAACGATTTTACACTTTAAATTTATAATATCATTAGAATTAGTAAAGAATACAAAATGAGCTGCATCAGGGACAAAAAGGTGGGGGAAAAAATGAAAAAGTTGTGATCTCCATAGGCTTTTCCATGTTAAATTAACATTGAGAAGTGACACTGGAAATAAATAAGTATTGCGTTGCCGCGCAATATTTAAATATATGAGTTAATAATTTGAAAATAAACTGGAATTTGTAATGGAATTAATTCAGTATCAAATTTAAGGCCCCCTGTTTTCTTAATTTCGGAAAAAACCTTTTACACGACTTTAAAGTATAGATTTTCAGGAATATAAGCTTTCATGTGTTTGAAATGTCAAACAACTTTAAACAATTTAAATTATATAATTTTAAAATTATTAATATCATTTATTACATATGTGCAGTTCATAATGTAAAACAGTGCGTAACTGTGTGTAATATCCACTGTGGAGCGTGGCGAAAATTTAATTTCATTGTATTAACAATTTTTTTCCGTGAGTACGACAATCATTTAAACTTGAATTTAACCATTGGCCTTATGTTAATACAGGGTGTCCACTCTCAACGGTGTCCAATGGTTAATTCCTAAACTGTTAGTCATAGACATATAGTTCCAATTAAAATAAAGTTTTAAATGAGGTAAAGAAGTGTTTTAAAAGCAATTTCGGTCAATAAAAGAATTTCTTAAAAAATTAAGAAATTTAAATTTTTATACGGTCCCAAAGTCCTATAAGTTATATTTAGTAATATTTTCCTATTACACTGACAAGTAAGACAAAAAAAAAAATGTCTCATTATTCTACGATTAAAACTGACCGAGTAATAGCTGTTTAAAGTTGGAGCATATTTTTTGCTACGAAATGGGGGTCATTCACAATTTAGTAGAAATATAAATAATCGTCAGATATATTAAACATATATATATTTGAGACTAAAATTATCATTGAAATATAAATTTGAAATATAAAATTATTCTGAAGTATTAATGCAAAATATACAACTTATACTAAACACATAAGAGGAAAAAATAACAGAATTTTCCTTAAATAAAATGGTGAAAAGCAACAGGCTTAATTCTTTACAAAATTATGCAAATTTTAAAATGCTATTAGGTTACACTAGTCTGCAAAATTAGAGTTGTGTTATGTTTTTTAGCTTTTGATAATTTATTCTTGTGTATTTTGTAGCGCTGAATCCGAAAATGACTTTCGTTTTTAACCATCATATCAGGATTTTTTTGCAAATCGTAAATTTCAAAGTTTAAAATTTCACAGTGACCGCTCCCCACCACTACCTCATCGGATCTCTGAGCTGTTTAGCTGTAAGAATCCCAGTATAAGACAAAAAAATCAATAAATTATTGAATTAAATGAAATTAAATTGAATAAAAGAAGCACCTATGTAATAGTATCAGATTTTCTCTATTTTTAAACTTTGAAATTTGCGATTTCCGAAAATGTCTAACATGATGGTTAAAAATGAAGGTCATTTTCGGATTCAGCACTGAAAGTACATAAAAATCAATTACCAAAAGTTAAAAAACACAACCCTCTCCTCTATCTTATAGCATCAAATTTTTACTATTTTTTAACTTTGAAATTTACGATTTGCAAAAAATCCTGGCATGATGATTAATAAGGAAGGTATTTTTCGGATTCAGATCTAAAAAATACATAAAAATCAATTTTAAAAGTTAAAAGCACAACCATTGCGGGGTTGTGTTATCTAATCTTAAACTTTTTCTTAACTTTTTTGGCGGTAATCTATCCGAAATTTTTTGTGTTATCCTGTAAAATAAGTATAAATGGTAAGCAATGAAAAATCATTATACTTCATTTTCATCAGACTTACGTCAGTATATAAAATTTAACCTCGATCGAATATTTTAAAGTGAGTTAAAGTTGGAGTAAAAATTTTGAAAGGTATACATACGATCGTTTCAATAATGTGAAAAGAAACATCCTCAAATCCTTACGAAATTAAACATATGTTAAAATACAATTATTTTAATGAATCTAAAACTTAATAAAAATTAACTCTATCGCAATACTTGTACAAGTTCTTTCAAAGCGGAGATGCACCTGAAATAATTCCTTCGAATACTTTAAGCACTTTGAATACGACCCCTCGAAGCACTGTCGAACTCATCTGTATTCAGGTGCAGAAAAGTGGTATGAGTCATGAATTTCAAAGTTTCATAACTCGGTCAATTTTAGTCTTAGATGAATGGGACTTTTTTTGTCTTTCTTTTTAGTGTAACAGAGAATTTTTACTACATATCACTTATAGGAACAGGGGACTGTATAAAAAATTAAATTTCGTAACTTTTTAGTAAATGTTTTTCTTCACCCAAATTGGTTTAAAAATACTTCTTTACCTTATTTAAAACATTTTTGTAATTGGAACTATATGTGTATGACTAATGGTTTAGGAATTGTGGAATATTTTGCAATCTTCTCTCGCGGGCCTCTCTTAGCCAGGCGGGCGCCGCGAAGGATCACGTGACGTTTGAGAGAATTGATATTAAAAAACATTTTTTTTCTTGTTCCTTTTTAGTTGGTTTTGTGAATGTAAAATATGAACGCAGTAAGTAGACTGCATTTTTTCTCTTGGTCTTCTAAAATTAGAAGAAATGTTGTTTTAATTTTAAAAAGAAAATTTATCTCGAGCATAAAATCATGCTATTGTTCTTTATGGCTTCTTAATAGAAGAAAATAGTTGCTGGAAATTTAATTGTATTTAGAATCATGACTTCTAGAAGGAGCAAAGCAACTAAATATGTTTCATCTGTAAATATGTAAATAATATACATTATGTATATATTCGAACTGTAAATAATAATCTACAAAAAGTTCTAGTGATGATGATTATTTACAAATGATAAACACAAAAGTAAAAACTTTTATTTGTGAAATATGATGACTTTAATATGATTTAAATGGAATCTTGACTTCTTATAATAAAGCTCTCCCTATAACAATTTCGTGAACTGTGATTTAATTGTGGAATAACTTGAAATTCTTCAAGTTTTTGGTGCCTCAACAACCGGGAAAAAAGGTAAGAAATACCTTTATTATTCTGCATGACTGTTGATTTTTTGAAAATATACATTTTTCATGATCATTTATTTTGAACATTGAATTTAAATTTAAACATCGATAAGCCTGATAAGCTTAAAAGTAAAAGAGCTACTGTTCGTGCAGCCATTACGAAATTAATCACAAAATGTGATACATTATTATCTGTTGATATTGATAAAACTGATTGCGACTCGTTAATGGAATCATTAGAGCTCGTAAATGAAAAGGAAGCTCAACTAAAGGAATTAGATTCCGAAATGGATGAGCTAATTCAGGAAAAAACTGAATATGAAAAAGAACTAAAATCGGTAGAAGAATATTCTGAAAAAATATCCAGTTTGAAATTTAAAATTAAGATGAGGCTTAAAAAATGTAAAATCGAAACTGAACCAAAAGTTTTACTAGAATCAAGTAACGGTTCAAAAATCGGTAGTAAGCCAGTTTCGGCAGTGAAGCTTCCTAAACTTAACATAGAAAAATTTTCTGGTGATGCAAGCCAGTTCTTAGAATTTTTTAATTTATTTACTAGTGCGATAGATTCAAACGAATCGTTATCAAAAATTGAAAAATTCCAATATCTCAAATCCTTGTTGTCTGGTCCTGCATATAATATTGTATCTGGTTTTGAACTGACAGATCAAAATTATTCTACTTGTTTAAAATTGTTAGAAGAGAGGTATGGTAAGCGGGAAAATATCATAAACTGTTACATGAATAAAATTCTAAATCTTGAACCAGTGAAATCCTCTAACAATGTTACTTCTTTAAGGAAGCTGTACGATAATATTGAAACTAGTATGAGAAATCTTGATGCGTTAGGAGTAACATCAGGCTCTTACGGCCATTTATTACTACCAATACTAATAAGATTATTACCCGAAAATTTGATACTAGATTTTCATCGAAAACGTGACCCCGATAAGGACTGTGAAGTCACCGATTTAATAAATTTTATTAAAACGGAATTAAGATGTCGTGAAGCTACTAATTTAGTAAACAATTCCCAAACCAAGACTTATGAAAATTCTAAAACTAAATATGAAAATCCTTCAAGTAAATATCAAAATTTTCCGAAAAAGAAAAATATACCTTCAGCTGCTGCTTTAAATACATCTACAAAACAGTTTTGCATATTTTGCAAATCTTCTGATCATGTAGGACTAAATTGTTCGAAATTCACTGACGAACAAAAACGATATAAATTAAAGAAAGAAGGTCGCTGTTACAAATGCTTTTACAAGTCCCATTTATCAATTAATTGTAGAACAAAAATTAACCACTGTTCCAAATGTGGTAACACTACCCATAGTACTTTGTTTTGTTTTAAAGAAACAGCAAAAGAAAATCCTGAAAAAGAAATGAAAGGTGCAATTGTATCTATGATGTCGGAACAAAAATATACACAAAATAAATCTACATTATTGCAGACTTGTACAGTTTCTGTGTCTGCTGGTAAGGAATGCTTGTTGGCTCGCGTTTTATGTGATAGTGGTTCAGAAAAATGCTTCGTGAAGAGATCGCTAGTACAAAAATTAAAATTGAAGCCATTGCGAAGAGAAAATTTATTAGTTTATCCTTTTGGGCGGAGACGCCCTTATGAATCTTGTTATGAAGTAGTTGCTCTAGAATTATCCAGTGTTGTGCAACCTATTAACTCGATAAATATCGAAGCTCTTGTGGTTGATAATATAACTGGGGCTTCTGTGAAAACACTAGAACCAGAACTTCTAGACATAATGAGAACAAGAGGCTTTAAGCCTGCTGATACAGGTCTTGAACAGGAAATAAATATTTTGCTAGGGTCTGACTTTTTGTGGAAAATATTAAAGGGAATCGAGGGAAAATTGACAAAAGAATTATACGTTGCAGAAACTATTTTCGGTCATACGGTGCAAGGGCAAATAGAGTCTAATAAAAAAGAAGTAGCTTGTTTGCGTGTTTCAGTTGAAAATATAAATGCCCAACTGAAAGCATTTTGGGATCTTGAATCAATTGGCATTGCTGAAAGCAATGAAAAGAACATTACCAATCATGAGGTAATAAAAGAATTTAAAGAAAATCTAAAATTCGTAAATAAGCGTTATGAAGCAAAATTATTGTGGAAAGATTCTCCCGAATTACTTAGAAATAATCTTGAAGTAGCAAAGAAGCGGTTTTCTAGTTTAGAAAATAAATTCTTGAAAAACGATTCTCTATTTAAAGAATATAACTCCATTTTGCTAGAGCAGTTTAATGAGAGTGTGATAGAATTGTGCATCGAGAAACATTTTAATAATTCCTATTACATGCCCCACAGACCTATTATCCGTGACGACAAAACTACAACAAAAATGCGCATAGTCTATGATGCTTCTTCCAAATATGGTGATTTTCTATCATTAAACGAATGTTTGTATCATGTTCCTAACTTGAATTCTAATGTTTTAGATGATGAAAATATTCCTGTTTCGTGTTTCGAACCCCCAAATACTTCCTTGAAAATTTTAGGATTGATCTGGAACAATACAGAAGATAAATTAGGACTAGATTTACGACCCTTGTTAGAAAAAATAAATAACGATTCTTCTACGAAACGCAGTGTTTTGAAAATTGCAACTATGTTATTTGATCCAGCCGGATATATTGCCCCTTTTGTTATTCGCATCAAATGCCTCTTACAATATTTATTGTTAATGAGAATATCATGGGATGAAATTTTTTCTGGTGAACTAGAAAATAATTGGCAAAATTGGCTTTCGGAAATCCCGTATCTCGCACACTTGAAAATTCCCTGGCAGTATTTAAGCAACCTGATCATGGAAAAGGAGCATCTCCAGTTGCATATTTTTCCTGATGCTAACCCTAATGTGTATGTTCCTGAATTTCTTTCCTTGCCCGAAGATCAGTGCCCTAGCGTTAAAATTGTTGCTACACAATTACCTGATGTTTCTAAAGAGAAGTCTCGAAAATCAGCAACCATTTCTTGTGTTGTTCAAACAAATAAATCTGATGAAATTCCCATTTTTATTCTTGAAAAGTATAGCTCCCTAAAGAAATTGTATCGAGTAACTGCATGGATATTTAGATTTATTTCTAATGTAAAATTAAAGGTAGAAAAAAGAAAATTTTCAGAATTATCAGCTGAGGAAATGTTGCATGCTGAAAATTTTTGGTTAAAGCTAGTGCAGGAAGAAAGTTTCCCTGAAGTTGTAAAATCCATGAAATGTAGCAAGAGTATCCCTAAAGAATTGAATCTTCTACAATTAATTCCTATGTTGTCAGATGAAGGTTTGCTATTCGTACGAGGACTGTTACAAAAGTCTGATTCCTCATCTTATGAAAATCATCCTGTTGTGATTCCTGCAAAACACAAACTTACTGAAGTAATCGTGAAAGATGCACATGGAAAAGTTTTTCATTCAGGAGTGTCCAGTACATTGGTACAAACTAGTGAAAAGTTTTGAATTTTAAAATCTAGACAGTGCATAAAATCAGTCCTAAACAAACGTGCAATCTCCAAGAAATTTAGCGTTCACCCTGGTCAACTAGTTATAGCAACTCTAGAGCATATCTTGTGTCTACCTACCATAAAAGTGAACGATTTAATTTTACCAACAACGAAAGAATCTTTAGTGAAACGCTTTCGTTTACGTGAGACTCTTCTAAATCATTTTTGGAAGCGTTGGAAAAATGAGTATCTTCTCAATTTAAAATCTGTTCACTACACGGACCAGAATAAATCTTCAGACTTTAAAGTGGATGATGTGGTGCTTGTACATGATGAACACTTACCCCGAAGTTTGTGGAAGTTAGGAAAAGTTACTAAAACCTTTATGGGCAGAGACGGCAAGATAAGATCTTGTGAACTCAAAACAAATAATTCATTTATTAAGAGACCTATAAATCTATTGTACAATCTTGAGCTCACAAACTAAAAAAAAAGTCTGAACTTTTTTATTAATAGAACTGAAAAAAAAAAAAAAACTTTGATATTATTAGAGACTCAAAAACTCTCATTGACATTTGACTTTTAGAAAAAATCTTGAATTGTTTCTGTTATTGACTTTAAACAACATTTTATTTTTTTTCACTTAAAAAAAAAGTTTCTTGTTTGATAATATGTCTAATTTTTAGTTTAATTTTTTTTGTGATGAATATTCTAGAATTTGTATAGATTTAAATTGTTCTTTCTATTTTTAGTAGCAGAAACATCTTGGCTAATTTTTTAAATTGTTTATTATTTTATTGAAGCCCAGTATGTAAGTATATATTTTGATTTTGTATTGTATTTATGTATAGTGTAACTGATAATTTTTTAGAATAATTTTTATTTCTACTTTAATTATTTGAATCCCCATTTTGATGAACCCTTGTTCATCGGGGGGGAGTTTGTGGAATATTTTGCAATCTTCTCTCGCGGGCCTCTCTTAGCCAGGCGGGCGCCGCGAAGGATCACGTGACGTTTGAGAGAATTGATATTAAAAAACATTTTTTTTCTTGTTTCTTTTTAGTTGGTTTTGTGAATGTAAAATATGAACGCAGTAAGTAGACTGCATTTTTTCTCTTGGTCTTCTAAAATTAGAAGAAATGTTGTTTTAATTTTAAAAATAAAATTTATCTCGAGCATAAAATCATGCTATTGTTCTTTATGGCTTCTTAATAGAAGAAAATAGTTGCTGGAAATTTAATTGTATTTAGAATCATGACTTCTAGAAGGAGCAAAGCAACTAAATATGTTTCATCTGTAAATATGTAAATAATATACATTATGTATATATTCGAACTGTAAATAATAATCTACAAAAAGTTCTAGTGATGATGATTATTTACAAATGATAAACACAAAAGTAAAAACTTTTATTTGTGAAATATGATGACTTTAATATGATTTAAATGGAATCTTGACTTCTTATAATAATGCTCTCCCTATAACAATTTCGTGAACTGTGATTTAATTGTGGAATAACTTGAAATTCTTCAGGAATTAGCCATTGGACACCATTGAGAGTGGACACCCTGTATAATTGCTATTTTCATAATTAATTAGATAAACTTATATAATTTGAATTTGAAAATAAACATTTGTGTCCATGGTTATATAGATCATAGCTAACGAAAGAGACAGGTTGGCAGCATTGCAACATTTCGTCTATTTTTCTGCTTATTTTGATCATTTGACAGTTTGACGAGTAGTAGAAACCAACCTATCTTGATCACACGACAGTCCGGAGTTGTTGAAGTACTACAGCCTGCATCTTTCATGACTGCGATATAACTGCACTCATGCGCATTGAAACGCATTGTTGCCATCATCGCTTGTTGCTCCTTGTCACTGATTCGAGCGCACCTCCTTGCGCATTCTATCAGACTTTTGGTTTTGCCTTTTGGCAACAGCCAGTCCCTTTCGCATTGTTGTTATGCACGCACGTCAAATTTTGTTATGGAATAAACTGCATTTAGTGAGTTATTTCGTTAGTTAAAATGACCATGGAGTCATTACTGTTAGTAATAATCTCTATTATTTTATTGATGTAAAGAATGATATAGATTATGTCTATTATATCTTTAATTCAAGTAGTATTGTCCACAAATCAATGTTGCAATATATTTCGTCATTGACTACGGTGTCAGTTTTGATTTCAAGTTGATGTATATAAAGAACTGTTTCGTTATTAGAGATTCTTCGAATCATTTGACTCTCATCGCATTCCATATTTGAACTCGTTACAGTCCTTTCAACCGCAATTTAGTGCATACACGATCATCGCCCTTGTTTAATGCTAATCTTGGCTACAAACCCGATTATGCGGAGCTAGTCTATGCATATAAATTATGTATACTATGTGTCTATGCATATGTTTATCTACTAGACTATACATATATTGGTGTAATACAAATTGACTTGCAATAATAAAAATTTATGACTTTTAAATTTCAGATAGTAGATGGAAGTATAAAGAATAGCAGTATGGATGAAATTTTCTATTATCACAAGTAATATAAATATTTAAAAATATAATTTACAATTTTTATTTTATTACATTTCATATTATTGTATAGCATTCATGTTATTGGTATATTAGCGTTGTTCAACGCGGTGCCCACAGACTAAATGGCACCCCACGGGCGAGATGGTCAAAATCCGTGGCATTAGCCAAAATTTAAAATATATATATCTTGCGGGATAAGTTCTGGGTAATTATAATGAATCACTATAAATCATAGTGGAATCATAAGAACTTCCTCTCACTGGAGTTATTAGCAAAAATAACACTAAATAAAGTCACACTATTCCGTTAAATAGAAGTTCTTACTAGCGCAACCTGTTAATAACTGTTTATTGTAAAATCTTTTCAGCCGCCGCTAATTACATTTGGTACTAGATCAAAAATTGTGGTATTTCTCCGTAAATAACTAAGAGTCGTTTATCCATCATGGAAACATATTTATTAGCTCACTCGAACATGTACATAATTAGGGTATCCGCCATAACTACGAATCATCTCAATGAACATTCAGCTTCAGCTTTTAGTTAACTCTCCACCATACTTTACTTTATTAAACGATGTCGATTGAGCTATTTGTTATTGAGATGATCTCACTTCCTACTTACTTTGAAGCATTTCAAACACAAAAATCTTCGCTCCAGATCGCATGTCTGTCAATAAATACCAGCTGGGGGAGGGATTTTTATGGTAATGCAGATAGACCAACGAACCAATGGGATCACGTAAAAGCGCGGGTTCTTATTTTCTAATCGCGGAATTAATATGGAGTAAACCATCTTTTCTCAAAAATGTGCGAAAAGGGCTTTTAGAATTTTAGAAAAAGTAGTTTTCGGTAGCTTAATACAATTTAAGGTAGCTTTCATTACAAAACGTAAAACGCTACCTATTGTAGCCGTTCGGAAAGAAGCAATTCCGAAAAATTTTGGCATATTTTCACCGATCATCACTTCCAGACACCAAAACTACCTTCGGTTCAAATATTGATTTACACACACTTATATATAAAATGATAACAAAAGAAATTATTCGTCATAATTATCTTAACGATTATTAAGGTTTGTGAAATTAAGCTCCCAGTATATAAGTTGATTGAAATGTTTACATTATATAATAATTCAAAGCCACAAATAGCAATAAATTTTTCCAAATATTACAGTCATTAGATTCAAGAGATAAATTTAAGTTAACCGATTATATTTAAGTTAGAAATTCTAATCAACCCTCCTCAAAGTTGGCAGTTATTAGATTCATGATTCTGTTTAAGTTCTAAATTATAATTAATGTTAAAATAAATATTTGATGATTACTTCTTAATCAGAAAATATAATTAATGTCAAAATAAATATTACAATTAAATCATAAATCCTAATTAACTTTTCTTTGTCTGACTGTTATTATTACATTTAGATCATAAGTATCAATTACCCGTAAAATTTAGAATTGATTGTTAATTATGCAATCAGGTTTGAGCAAACCCTGTTGCCTCCACGAGAGCACACACATTAAAGGATACTGATTCAATTAAGTTAAAGAGCCTGCCTATTTTGATTAGTTCACCCTCTTCTGTGAGAAAACAGAATTTTGAGTACTACATAACATGGTCCCCAAATGGAAGAAACAGAGTTTTGGTGTATTTCAGTTACTCTGCCAACCTCAGGAAAATGTAGTTTTGAAAGATTGCGGTTCTCCGGGCTTCCAGTTAAGTCTCATTGTCTCGGTGTATTATATATTTGAATTAATAAATCAGTTTAACTGCAAAGAGGTCCCTACAGTGGCGCAGCCAAGGTGAGGGGCAAGGGGCTGCCCCCCTCCAAAGGAAAAGGGAGAAAACGCTATAAAAGTATCTAAAATATTTACAGGCTAAGAATTTTCAGGGGTTTTTATGTGTGTGTGCGTGTGTGTATCTGAGGTCAGGCTCCACCTACCTCCAAATCTCATAGGCCCAGGGGTACCTGCTCGCTATACTCCGGCTATTTAAGACCTGTTTATCCACCTTTTTGGATCATTCTCTTCCCGGAAGTCGGTGAGTGAACTTGCCGCTCGTGTGGACACCCAAACAGTAAAGGGCTCTTATCAGAGCTAGACACTCTGAATTGTTTCGGCTGCCCAAGGATGATACTCTACAGCCGGAATGGTCACGAAATTCTAATGCCAGTTCTGTTAGTTAATTTTTTATAGATTATTCTCTTTTCTTAATTTAACTTAGCCCCATTTTAGATCGTGATAGAAGCCTAAATGCTATTTTATCAGCCGTTGCGAACCAGTTACGGTGTAGCGAAATGCCTATTTTAAAGATAAACCACCCGAGCGTTCTTTTTTCGTTCTAAGTAGGATTCCGTTTGGGCCTCTGGTGACCTTAAGCTATGGCTTTCCTGTGCACTTTTATACCTTAATGTTTTCACATTTTTCGATTTTTCTTAAGCCAGACACAAAGTGACATCGAATTGTAGGGTAACAAAACATGTTTGTGTGCTCTGTTTTGCAGGTTATATTTAACCTCGTAATTTCAACTAAAGAATGGCCTTCGGGTCTCTACCAGAGTTCTCAAAATTATACCTTTTAGATCGTGCGTAAATAAATAATAAGCAATTAAATTTATCTTTGTGTTCCCTTTCAATTTCGTTGAAGGTTTCGCGTGGTGGCGTTTCACAACACGTTGGTACTCCTTAAGTACCGCGATGTCATGTCAGGAAAAAAGCCCGACAAAACATTAGAAGGATTAAAGAAATATGGTATCGATTTGTCCTATTTACGTGGGCAAGGTTATGATGGTTCTGTATCAATGAGTGGAAAGTTTAACGGCGTTAAATCTCACATATCAGCTATATATCCATAAGCTTTATATGTTCATTGTGACTCGCATAGTTTAAATTTAGCAACTGGAAAGGAAATGCTGGGACAGAAATAAGAAACTGCATTGTAATATTTGAAATGACACACAATTTTTTTCAATACCGCTAAGAGAAAAGACGTCCTCCTCAACAATATTGGAAAACATATACCGGAAATTAATAAACAAAAATTGTGAAAAGTTTGCCGAACTAGGTGGGTGGCACGCCATGAAGCTATCATAACCATGGTAGAATTATATGATGCAGTGATCCATAGCCTTGGAACAATCTCAATTTGCCAAGACAGAGACTCACCTTCTAAGGTAAAACTTTTGGAAAATCCGTTATGTGAATTCGGTTTCCTAATTTCTTCATTTAGCTTACAGAATACGTTTGCATACCCTTTACCATTTTCTAAATTATTGCAAAAGTGTGACAGTGAACTTTTAATTGCCTTAAATTTCGTTGACGATGTTGTGGCTCACTTAATTACTATTCGTAAAGACCCAGATATTTCTTTCAAGGATATTTATGATGAAGGTTGTATGAAAGACAGTAACTTTCATATTGAGATTAAAATACCAAGAACTGCATCAAAACAAACACAAAGGTCCAATGCTCCAACCGATTCTATAGAAGAGTATTTTACAAAAAATATTTTCATTCCATTTGTTGATCAAATGTTTACTCAATAAACGTTTCACTCGGCACCGCAACATTTTCAATTTTTTTGTATTCTTCTACCTAATGGGAAAGATGCTCCAACAACAAATGACAGATTCTCGTCAATTTTGTGAATTTTAGGCGCATGATTTGCTTTCTACAATTTCAGAAATCTTGAGCGCCGAATTCAACTTGTGGTACAGAAAATTTGGAAAATCGTTTTCAATAACTTGATGCAAGAATGTCATTGAAGCAGTTTCGAAATGTGTCAAAATGTTGTACCCAGCATCTACAAATTGCTAAAATAACTTGAAACGCTTTCCGTTACAACCTGTGTCAACGAAAGGTCATTTTTGACCTTATGCATTTTAAAAACTTACTTGAGATTCACTATGACAGAATTAAGATTAAATGGGCTAGCTTTGTTATACAGGGTGCCCACTAAAGTCCATTCCCACCCTCTTAACTGCCGAACGGCTTCAGCTATAGTCATAAAAGTGGTGTCTAAGTATAGTAAAATGGCTATGCGTTACTAGATGAGATCACATACAGCGCCACCTAGTGCAAAACGGTGGAGTTAGCGTTCCTATCTCGAAATGGTACGAGATATGGAAAAAAGGTGAATTACAAAGTTGTAGAGCATCATCGATTTAGTACGAAAAGACACTAAGTGAGAATAAATGCTAAAAGCAGAACGCTTAAAACGCGCTTTTGTTTGTTTGGGATGTTCTGAGATTTCACGAAAATTCAACGAAAGGAGAAAAGATTATTTTTCGGACGAAACACGTGCCCGTATCACGGCACAGTGATATCGCTTTTAATTCCCAATCGAGAGGACTGTCGTTCAAACATCGCCGGATGCATTCTTGTATTGATTGTATTTACAAAAAGTACACAATATGCCGATCGAGCAAAATGTTTTAGCAAAACGTATCAACACAATTCAACTTGAGCTTGGTGTGCGAGATTTGTGCATTATTGCAAATACATATGAAATGTCACCCCTATTCACCTGAGACAGCTATAAAAGATATATCTCCTCGGGGTTGTATTTTGAAGATTATGGAGCGATTTTCCAATAATGAAGACAGCACCAGTGAAGCAGTACCTGGTGGAAGAATTCGGGGAACAAAATAACGGTATGGTGGTTTCGTAGAGTGGCCTCCTCGTTCACCTGACCTGACTCCAATGGAATTATTTCTGTGGCGATATCTAAAACAGCAAGTGTATGTGACACCCTCCGCCAACATTACAGGACCTCCAACGACGACGCATTACGGATGTTTGTGCCAACGCGTAACCCTGCTATGCTAAAACGTGTTCAACGTGAAGGC
This sequence comes from Maratus speciosus, assembly GCA_963932465.1. Classification (NCBI taxonomy): domain Eukaryota; kingdom Metazoa; phylum Arthropoda; class Arachnida; order Araneae; family Salticidae; genus Maratus; species Maratus speciosus. The sequence goes on along the minus strand of OZ010789.1, from coordinate 128,760,782 downwards.
AAGGGTCCAGGATGTGCATTGTAGCTGGTGGAGAGAAGTTTGAACATCGAAAATAAAGGTATGTTGTAATAATTTGTTTTTTTTTTCTTTCTAAGATCGCTTCGTCACGTCAGTGTCAGAAATAGCTAACAAACAAAAGCGCGTTTTAAGGCTTCTGTTTTTAGCATTCGTGATCCCGTGGTATCTTTTCGTACTAAATCGATGATGTTCTACAACTTTGTAATTCACTTTTTTTTAATATCTCGTGCCGTTTTCGCCGTTACGCTAACTCCGCCGTTTTGCACCAGGTGGTGCTGTAAGCGGTCTCATCTAGTAGCGCATAACCACTTTACTATACTTAGACTCCACTTTTATGACTATAGCTGCAGCCGTTCGGAAGTTAAGAGGCTGGGAACGGACTTTAGTGGGCACCCTGTATAACAAAGCCAGCCCAATTAATCTTGATTGTGTCATAATGGATCTTAAGTTTTAAAATGCATAAGGTCAAAAGGGGTCTTTCTCTGACACAGGTCGTGACGGAAATCGTTGCAAATATTTTTAGTAATTTGTAGATGTTGGGTACAACATTTTGACACATTTCGAAACTACTTCAATGGCATTCTTGCATCGAGTTATTGAAAACGATTTTCCAAATTTTCTGCACCACAGCTTGAATTCGGCGTTCAAAATTTCTGAATTTGTAGAAAGCAAATCATGCGCATAAAATTCACAAAGTTGACGAGAATCTGTCATTTGCTGTTGGAGCATCTTTTCCATTAGGTAGAAGAATAAAACAAAAATTCAAAATGTTGCGATGCCGAGTGAAACGTTCATTGAGTCAACATTTGATCAACGAATGAAGTAAAAGTATTTTTCCTGAAATACTCTTCTATAGAATCTTTGTGTTTGTTTTGATGCAGCTCTTGGCATTTTAATCGAAGAAATTGAAATATAACTTAATGTATCCCAATCTAGCTCAAAATTTGTTCAGAAAATTTTAAGAAAAAGAGAGAATTAGAAGATTATCGCAAGAGAAATATTAACCCTCTAAGTGTTTGGGGCGTAATATTCCGTTCACTAAGCTCCAGGTTTTGCAGCAATACAAGCAATATTTAAGATAATATAATTCTATAGATTTAATGAATTTTAAATACATTGAAGAATGATTAATACTCTCAAGGATTGCATTAATATTTGTAATTGAGTTTTTTTTCATATTGTTGAAAGAATCATATTTTCTTAGTATTTAAAACAAAATTCAAAGAAAACAACATTACAATTTTACCCTTTTAAAAGGCATTATAAGCAAAAATGCCGATGCTAAAATTATAATAACGTCTCGCACAGGGCTAGAGTTCTTTAGCCCTGTGCGAGACATTCTTTTCGGAAATAGATAATATGAAAAATTCAAGTAAAACATTTTGTCAAATGAGTCCAATTCAACTTGCATTCCCTTAAAAATAACTAAGTACGAAGCTGATATAAATTATTTGGCATCTAATATGAGGCAACGGAAATAATATTTTGAAAATAAATTTATAAAGTATAATGTCAAATATTACCCATATTTTTTAATGCTAAAAACAAAATTTCAAGTAATTTTGATTCATTATTATTCGATCCATTATTTTTATTATTTTTTTTTTTTTTTTTGTCACGTCATGATCACGTAAAATATATTTTTGGGAAAATCTGGCATGTGGACGGGAAAAGGTTTTTCATCCCTGCACTAGGCCAATTGACTACATAGAGAACAGGTCTGTGCAGAGAGATCATCCAATTTATCGACAATTTGATTCATCTTTATTTTCCAATTTAATATTTGTACAAGAGTATTTTTAAAGTTTGCAAATATTTATATTTAAGCTGTATTTTATATTTGTTTGATTAGTATCTATATTACTTGTTCATTATTATAATTCATGTTTATTTTACATAAAAAATAATTTTTTACTGACTGGTATATGTACTAATCAAGTATTTGCAAGTACAGTGAAACTCGTTTAAGATACGAATCAAGGGACCGAGGGCATTTCGTATCTTAAGCGGGATCGTATCTTATTCGGATTTCACAGATTCTCGAATAGTAATGCATACGCAGCCAGTACACATTATTATCAACGTGTTTTAACTGTTTGTAACTCTTATTTTAATTCTTTCTAACAATTTTTAGATAGTCTAGAAAATATGAGTTTAAGATTTTGAAATAAAGGACAACCTTTTTTTTTTTTTTTTTTTTCACTTTTGAAATAAAGAATGGCATTTTTTTCACTTTCTAAATTTTATTCTGTTACTGTTTGTACATTAACAAAACAAAAGTGTCTTTATTCAATACTCTCTACCAAATTAAATAAAAGATAATAAAACAAAATTCATGTTAATCTTTGGAAAACAGAAATTTAAATATTACACACTCAAAGAGGAAAAATAATAAATTTCCGTAATTATTTTTAAAACAACTAGATGTATGTAATAATTATTATTTGGTGAGGAAATCCTTTGCTCTTCTTCCCTTTTGTCCTAAAGACACGTAGTAAACGGACTGCACAAACACCGTTTCGTATATAAAGCGGGTTTTTGACATGAACATACAAATTTTCTTCGTATCTTAAGCGGGATCGTATCTTATCCGTACGTATATTAAGCGGGTAATTTTACACAGGTTTAATAGGCATTTTTCAAGGGACCGGAAGAAATTCGTATCTTAAGCGGGATCGTATCTTAAGCGGGCGTATCTTAAACGAGTTTCACTGTATTTGTTTTTATATTCTGTGTAAATAGTTATTCATATTAAGTTTTAGTATAATGGTTTAATAAGTATATTTTGTATCACATTATTTTTTAATATTTGAATTGTAAATTTTAATATTTCTAATACGTATTTTATTAAATATACCAGTAACTTAAATCACACTTTAAACGGCCCAATGAGTAGGAACCCTAACCGCTTTTAAACAACAGGTGAAAGGTCACGTCCTCACCATGTTAAATATTTTATAAATATCATAATCCATTGGCCAATTAGGTTTGGACATGACCACTATATGACGTGGTAAGCTCACTAGTGTCTAAATCTACATATTCATTTTTATTCATTTCATCATTCATTATTGCCAGAAGTTTCCAACGTTGTTAAGACCTTGCCAGATCCCGATTTATAGGTTAAAAAAAACATGTCATCTTCACGTCATTTTAGCAAGCTTTAAAATTGTGAGATATTACTCTTTGGCTACCAGATAACCTATAATTAATTTGTCAAACAGAAATTCGATTGATAAGTTAATGCCAGACGACTTTAAATCTGGTAGCGAAACTGCCTGTTAGAAGAGTTGTTTATAGGTTTTAAAAAAAATATGTCATCTTCACGTCCTTTTTGCAAGCTTGAAAATTATAACATATTACTCTTTGGCTACCAAACCACCTATAATTAATTTCCCAGACAGAAATTCGTCGCTCAAGTGATTTTGTTGTGATACCAGGTGGGATGACGAAAGTGCTGAAGCCCTTAGATATTGTCATCAACCGACCCGTTAAGGTTGCATTTCGGAATGCCTGCAATTATTTCTATAACCCGGGCAAGAGTCAACTTACATGGTGGTAGATTTTTTTCCTTTGATAACTCTAGAGATCCTAACTTAATATTTTCTTTTGTAAATTGGCATTTACGGCGCTGCTGCAAGTGCTTTGGGTAGTCAATAGACCAAGCTTCCAAATGCATTGAACATATTTGGTAATTAACTGCCAATGGGTTAATCTATTGTCAGAAATATTCATAACATTAGGCTCTGGAATACTATTAATGGATCTGCCAATTAAAAAATGTCCTAGCGTAAGCACTTCAAACTCATTTATGTCATCAGAAAGCGGAAATAAAGGCTGGGAAATTAGGATCCCTTCCATTTGGATCACTAGAGATTCAAAGTCCTCTAGAGTGATTTTATTATTACCTACGGCCCTAAGCAAATGATGTTTGAAGGACTTAACGCCAGCTTCCCATAGACCGCCAAAATTAGGGGATTGCGGAGGGATAAATTTCCAAGTTATGAATTCTTCGGCAAAAAAAAATGATAATTCCTCGTTAGGAGTGGTCAATAATTTCTTAAACTTATTTAATGCTGTTGACGCACCTTTAAAATTAGTGGCATTGTCAGAAGTTAGCGTATTTACTTTGCCTCTCCTAGCGCAAAATCTTTTAAGCGCAGCGATGAATGCAGCAGCGGATAACTCGCTTACTATTTCTAGATGAATAGCCTTGGTTACCATGCACATAAATAGAGCCACATAATTTTTGGAATAAGCACTTTTTCTCTGGTTTTTGTACTTGATGTGGAAGGGGACACAAAAATCTACACCTGAATTGAGAAACGTGGAATTAGGTATTACGCGTTGCGATGGGAGGTCTCCCATTAATTGATCTAGTGTTTCGGGGTTATGCCTGAAACATGTGACTGTTTTTCGGGAAATGCTTTTAGCCTTTATAGGACAATATTTCATCCGGACTTGATGAACTAATCCCTGAGTACCTATGTGGAAGTACTTTTTATGAAAGTACTCAAAAATTAGTTTAGTGAGATTGTGATCACTGAGTAGAATTAATTGGTGCTTAGCATCAAAAGGTAAGTCAGAATTGATTAATCTACCACCTACACGAAGTAATCCACAATGAATAGGTCTAATCCCTTTAACTTGCTGGAAGAAGGAACATTTTGCCCTTTTCTGAGTGCTGCTAATTCCGGAGCGAACTTACCTTCCTGGGCCCTTTTTACTAAAAAATGTGTACTCATTTCTAATTCCAATCCTGACATCCGAATCCGGTTTACATCTCTACGTCTGGTGTTATTCACGAACCTAAAAATAAAACTACATATTGTAATTAGTTTTATAAATTATTAGCAAAGTTATACAGGGTGTCCGGTCTCAAAGGTGTCCAATGGCTAAATCCTAAACCGTTAGTCATAGACATATAGTTCCAGCTACAAAAATGTTTAAAATCAGGTAAAGAAATATTTTAAAAGCGATTTGGGTCAATAAAAACATTTCTTAAAAAATTACGAAATTTAAATTTTTTTACAGTCTCCCGGTCCTATAAGTTATATATAGTAAAATTTTCCTTTTACACTGACAAGTAATACACAAAAAATCCCATTTTTCTACGATTAAAATTTACCGGGTAAAAGCTGTTTAAAGTTGGAGCATATTTTTTGCTGCAAATTGGGGGTTATTCACAAATTTAGTCGAAGTATAATTTCGTCAGATATATTTAAAAATGGTTGAGAGTAAAATTAACATTGAAATATAAATTTGAAATCTTTAATCATTCTGACATATTAATGCAAAATATACAATTTATAATAAACATTTAAGAAGGAAGAAAAAACAGAATTTTTGTTAAATAAAATGATGCTAAATTAACAGCCACAATTCTTTACAAAATGGTACGTATTTTAAAATATTATTAGATTACACTAGCCTGCAAAAGTTGGGTTATGTCATGTTTTTTTTAGCTTTTGATAATTGATTCTTATGTATTCTGTACCGCTGAATCTGAAATTGACCTTAATTTTTAACCATCGCATCAAGATTTTTCGCAAATTTCAAAGTTAAAAAAGTTCTAAGATATTTTAACTTGGATATTTACGATTTCCAAAAAAATTCTATCGTGATGGTTAAAAATAAAGGTCATTTTCAGAATCAGTGCTAAAAAGTACATAAAAATCAATTATCAAAAATTAAAAAACACAACCATCTCCTCTACTTTATAGTATCCGTTTTTGTTATTCTTTAAATTTGACAATTTATCATTTGCGCAATATCCTGACATGATGGTTAAAAATTAATGTAATTTTCGGAGTCAGTGGTAAAACATACATAAAAGTTTAAAAAAAACAACAATCGCAGTCTTATGTTATCTAATCTAAAACTTTTTCTTAAACTTCTTCGCGGTAATCTATCCGAAATTTTTTGTGTTATCCTGTAAAATACGTATAAATGGTAAATACCGAAAATCATAATAATATTAGATTGTTATTGGATTTGCGCCAGTATGTAAAATGTAATCTCAATCGGATATTTAAAAGTGAGTTAAGTTCAAGAACAAATTTTGAACTGGAAAAACATACATACGATCATTGAAGTAACATAAAAAGGACATTATTTTTGTTAAAAGAAATCATAAAAGAAACAGTCTCAAATCCTGACAAAATAAAAGATATGTTATTTTAGCCAATCTGAATCTTAATAAATGTTAACTTAATCGTAATACTTGTACGATTTTTCTCAAAGCGCAGATACACATGAAATAAGATCTTCGAATACTTTAAGCACTTGGTATGTGACCCCTCAAAGCCAAGCCGAACTCATTTGTTTTCAGAGCAGAAAAGTGGCGTAAGTCGTGCATTTTTAAAGTTTCATAACTCGCTCAATTTTAGTGTTATATGAATGGGACTTTTTTTGTCTTACATGTCAGTGTAATAAGAAAATTTTACTAAATATAACTTATAGGACCGGGGGACCGTATAAAAATTTAAATTTCTTAATTTTTAAAGAAATGTTTTTATTGACCCAAATCGCTTTTAAAATATTTCTTTACCTGATTTAAAACATTTTTGTAATTGGGACTATATGTCTATGACTAACGGTTTAGGAATTAGCCATTGGACACCGTTAAGACCGGACACCCTGTATAATACATTAAAAAAATCATTAGAGTCACTGTGAATAGTCAATAAATTGAAATCAGTTTCGAGTTCTTGGTCACATTCAATGTCTGTGGGAGTAGGAAATTGGCTGGGAAATATGATTATCCTTTGAAGAAATTCTGGCCTAAACCATCACAAATCATTAATGGTCAATGGCTTTAGGAGAGCCACACGAGACTTGCTGCACAGAAGATTAGACCTGAACAGTCCAGTTGTGGAGAGAGAGATCGTATGTAGATAGCTGCTCCATAGGCCTTTCCAGAAGCATCTGCAAATCCGTGTAAATCTAGACTCGCAATGTTGTCTGACAAAACATACCGCGGAATTATAAGATCGTTCATTTCTGTCAATTTGATCAGAAAATTTTTCCATTCCCGAAGAGACCTGGTAGGCAGATGTTGGTTTCAATTCATCTTTAACCTTCCGTCTACCAGACGGGTCCATTGGACCCGACATGTACATTCAAAATATTTATTCAAACCAGAAATTTCTTCAAAACAAACTAAATGTATAAATCAGACAATAATAAGTTAAATAAACAAATTAAATAGTTTTAAGTAAAAATTCTGGTGTAGAATGTTTTTATAAAATTTGAGTAAAATTTCCGGTAGTTCTAGGGTTAATTCCAACAAATGTTGCATGAAAATTTTTGCTTTGGTTAGAATAGGGCCAATTAGGCCTAAGGGATCATAAATTTTAGCAAATTGTGCCAAAACTTCTCTCTTAGTATAAACATCTTTAGGTTCGATACTAATTTTAAAGTAAAATGATCCAATTGAGGTTTCCATAGCATTCCTAAAGTTTTTACAGAAATTTTCTACGAGTGTTCGTCAAATGCATGTTCTGAAATGGCTGCGTCTTGTAATAATTCGGGATAATTAGAGACCCACTTGTGCAAGTCCATCCCTTCCTTTTTAAGATCAGAATTAATTGAGATTGCAAGTCCTGTGCATCCTGTTAGGAACCTGCACCAAATAAAAAATCAATGTACATGTCGGTATGTATCACTTCTGCAGTTTTGGAAAAATCTTTTCTTTCTTTATCAGCAAGAGCTTTGAACGTCCGCGTGGTTAGAGAGGGAGCACTAACTGTGCCGAACGTAGCCGTGTTAAGTTCAAATATTTTTATCGAAGCGTCCTTACTGGACTTCCAAAGAATTTTTTGCAAATTTCTCTGCAATGGGTCGATCATAATATGCCTATACATTTTCTTGATGTCTACGCAGAATGCATATTTGTGGGTACGGAATCTAGTTATAATAGAAAATAAATCTTGCTGAACCGTTCCCCCATTTAACAAAACAGAATTAAGTGAATAACCACTAGATATAATTGAACTTGCATTAAAGACAACTCCCAGGGGAGTGGATATTTTTTCTTGTTTATATATAGCATGATGTGGAATGTAATGACAGCTTTTTTTTTCGTTTTCAATTTTAATTTGTGTCGTATGCCCCAAAGATTCGTATTCTTCCATAAAAGCTGTATATAAATTAGCCATTGTTTTATTTTTATCTAATTTAGCCCATAAATTATTCAATCTCCTAGCTTCAATTTCTCTAGAACTCCCTAACACTGATTCAGCATTTTCTGTCATTGGTAGCTGTACTGTAAATCTACCGGTATGATCGCGTTTATAGGTGCTTCTAACATGTTCCTCACAAAATATTTTTTCATCCTTTTTTATAGTTTTGCTATTATCTCCAGGTAAAGATTCTATTTCAAAAAATTTCTGTAAAGTATTGTCAAAGCTATTTTCAGTTAAAAGACAACAATATGACTGATTTTTAACTTCTGGAGGTGAACCTGAGATCAAATAACCAAATTCAGTATTCTGTAATATACAATTAGCATCTGCTAAACGAATTTGTTCACCCTTTAACCCCTTGGGGACGAGCGACCGATATGCGTTCCGCGTAAGGTGCTCAGAATCTGTGAATTCTCACCAGTAAATTTTTATTGTAAATTTTTCCTCATTTAATCCAAGCATTTTCCCGATTCAATTAGACAAAATTTTCTGTTTTGAAAAACCGGTGATAAAAGATTAAAAATTATGTAAAAGACGCACGTCCCGAAGGGGTTAAAATGTCAAAAAATAACTCGCTTCCAATTAATGCATCGATTTGACCAGGTATATGGAAATTGTTGTCAGCTAATTGTATGTAGTTTGGGATGCATGAATTTGAAATGTCTAATGTTGCAACCGGAATGTTGTTAGTTATTTTTGGTAGAACTGCAAACTCTACTGTTTTAGAAAATGTTTCCCCTTGATTAGCTATTTCTGCATTAATAGTTTGTTTTACTTCCTGATGATACTCATTAATACCAGAAATAATTAATGGTTTTGGTTTTAAATTCAATTTCTTGCATGCGCTCTTACATAATATGTTAATCAATTATCCGTTAGCTAGAATCTTAATCTAACTTTATTTCCAAACACATTACTAACTAAAATTATAGCTGTGTTTAATATTGCGCAATTTCTTCTATCATCTGCTAAAAAATTAGCACCGATTAATGGCGTTTCTTTATTCTCAAGATCAGAATTACTTAACTGATTGTCTTTGACGAACTCATTACTTTTATTTATTACCGCCATTTCTGACAGATCATTTACTTCACATAGTAGGCTGGTATGTAATAATTTGCATCCCCTACAGGTAAATTTAGAATTGCATTAACCTTGATGTAATCGTAAACAATTTGAACATAATTTGTTTTTATGCACAATGTTTTTTCCTTTCGCAAACACTCATATTTAAAAATGCAGTGCATTTTAATAAAGGGTGATTACTAGTCTTTCTCAATAGACATGGCTTTGCATTATTTTTATTTTTATTATCGCTGATAAAGAATCTTATCTTGATTTATTTACAGAGTAATTAGCTTTGGGGAACTTCGATTTCGACTGACTGGCGCCAGACGATAAAAGTATGCTTTCTAAAACCACGCATCTTTTTTCCAAAAAAGAAATTAAATACTCAAAAGTTTGGACATTTGATGTTTGTAGAGATAATTCAAAATGTTTTTGAGTTTCCTTGTCGAGTGTTTTCAGAATTATAATGAATACACTTTTTGATATTTTGCGTATATTCTATGACTTTCAGGGCCCTGATAGTTTTGTTAATACAATCAATAAAATTACGCAATTCTTTAGGGGATTCATACTACATTTTTTCATAATTTAAAATTGCAGAAATATGCGAATCGATTAACAATCTTTTGTTTTCATATCTGTGTATAAGGGCTTGAAACAATGAATTAAAATCATCATTTGGTGATTCTTACTGGTTAGCTTCATTTTTTAAAGAAGCTTTTAAATTAAAATAGCTTTTGACTATTATCTAATTGTTCATTATTAATAATCAAGTTAGTGAATTGCGTTTTAAAATTAGCAAAATCACAGTAAGCACCTCCAAATGAAGGTAATGGAATTTCTGGGAGGCGAACCTTTGTTTTGTTTTCATTTGATTGATCATTAACATCAATAATATGTCATTTATATTCAATAGATGCTAATAAAAGTTTTAAGCTTACCTCCACTTGTTCTAGTCTATCATTAGCGCTGTCGATATCCTCCTCAATTTCTTGCAATTGTTGCACAGATATCACTTGAATATCTAAATATTGTTCTCTTATTTCCTCCAATTTACTTTGAAGACCTTCGGTCTTTTTTTAATTTTACTTACATTAGTTGTTTTGATGTCAGTGGTATCTCCTAAAAACTGTTCCAATCTGGTGATGGTAGCCTTTACGGTACCTTTTAAATGATTAAGCTTGTCCATAGTAGCTCTCAGACTCTTTAGGACCACAATATGTCGTTGAATGGACTGTAGACTTCGTTAATTATTTTTAATTGTTTTTATTACCAGTTGGACAGCACATTACACACACACACAACATAAATCTTGAATAATTTCTTAAATGATTATAAATTGTAGTTTATATCCACCACGTGAACTTGGGCGGAATATTACATCGTGTTGATCCTTTGACGATCAACAGCTTAATTATTACCTTTTTTACAGATTGTCCGGTAGGGGGAGCTGGTTATACTTCCGGGACCGAACAGTGAGATTTATGAAGCTAAAACCTAATCAAAAACTTGTTGTTTTTTCCCGATATTGTTGATTAAACTCATAAATGTTCACGATATTGCAATGACTCTTCCGAACCCTACAGTTTCACAAGAAAACAGCACAGCTAAAATGACACATAAATCTTTTGAAATTCATTAACTTTAATGTTTGTTAATCTCACAGTATACGTATGAACTGAAGCCTAGTATAAACAAATATAATACAATCTATGTTTTGTGCTATTAAAAGATGTACTACATAAATTTATTGATTTTTTTTAATTTACGCTGGTTTACTTTGTCACTTGCTATTTAAAAAATATATATTAAGAAAAGTATACAGAATTGTTGTTTTTGAGTGAATGTAATTTAAACCTTAATATATAGATAATTTGCATATATATTTTTTTTCAAGCATAAAAAAAAACAATACTTTGAGAGGTTGACATTCAAAATTTACAAAAGTGGCCGATTGTCTCTCCTAAATACCTTATCTTTTTAATTTTCAGAGTCCTGGGAAATATTAATGAGGACGTCAAGATAATGGATCAAATAACAGGCCATCTTTTAACCGACAGGAAATTATCAGCCTCACAGGCACGTTTTCTGAAATTAGAATATGATGTGCTGATAGCACTCAGGGAAATGAGGGCCAGTAAAATGAATTTGTAAGTAGTAATATTATCCAAAATACAAATGTTTACTGAATCTTCTCAAAATTTATCGTGGCATGGTTCCTAAAATGGAACTATAAATAAAAGGGAGGAGACAGATAGGGTGTATATGTATACCGGTTGGCAGTGAAGTAACTGAGGAGGTAATCTCAAGATCGCGGCTGTTGTTTGTTTGCATCGGATCGGGATCTAATTAATGGGGCAAACTTCCACCAGTAAAGACGAATAGAAATTTTTCTTTATTTATGACAAAAATTCTCCACGAATAATGCGTTTAAATAAGACTATAATTTTTACTCAGCTTTACTGGCGGAAATTCGCCCCAGTGGTAATTAAATTCATTGACATTGATAGGATATTAATTAGGTAGTCACTGCTCATTGCAAAGGTATGTGGACTGTATAAGTTTTTTTATACAAATGCGACTAATTAATTTTAACTAAAACCATTTTTTACTAACAAAAGATTTTTAAGGAGCTCTGCACGAAGCTACCGACAAACAACTTTTGATTTTTATATTTTCGCCAAGCTATATTAGGCGCCTACATACTGGCCAATAGTGAAATATTTATTTCAGCAACATACCTTGGACAATGTCCTTAGTTGTAGAAAATTAAATTTTAACATTAAATCATCAATGCTAAATATAAGTTTCAGTTCAAATCATGGATATAAAATATAAATGTCAATTCAATTCGTTCATCAACAATATTAAGATACAAAGTTACTACAAAATTTTCAAATTTATATTGGCAGGTAACTCTTAACCCGTAACTAGAGACATGGATTTTCTAACGCGTTCAGAGATATAATGTTATTTTCCTTTTTTGTCTTTTGTAAACAGCATTGGAATTTTTTTTTAGAAACGCAATGTATTCTGGAAATCATGTAATGATAAAAGGACTACTTGTCGGTACTGAGGAATGATTTTATTCAAGGAAAAAAAAATCCATGATAATCAGAGCCAAAGAACAACGCGGAGTCATTATGACTCCCGTCTCCAGTTACGGGTTAAAACAAATATTATTTTAAACTAAAGTTTAATTTCAAATTATTGAAAAAATAAACTTTATTTCTATGTATACGTAATCAGTAACATACAATTAAGATAGGAAATTATGATGTTATTAATTGAGGCTTTGATCACTGGTATTACGTAACGAAAAATCAACAAAAATTGCGCCACTTTGACACAATTATAATTTTTTTTCAACGAAATCTAAAAATAACGTCGTTTTCACATTCGCAAAATTTACATGCATACTTTACAAATTTATATTCCCTATTTTAAAAATATTTAAATGTGCAATAGATTATTAATAAACATATTCCCATGCTTTATGTGACGTTTATTTTATTTATTTATTTATTGAATAACGAACATACGACTTGTGTGCTTGACATAAAGCCCGCTTATAAGTCGGAGACAAGATAGCACAAGGAAATATTACTACACACACCCTGGGAGTTCAACACAAAGTGTGTGTGCAATGGAACCAGCGGGAATCTCAGCAGCAAACCAGCGATTAGCACACTGGTGCTTTGACCATTCAGCCACAGAGTCCCCATATACATATATAAACATATGTTACGTTTGCTAGTTATAATTTTACATGTAAACATTCGCACACCTGAGGTTCTAATCAGAGTGCCAGCGAAATCCAGAAATTTACTTTTAGACGCATTCGTTACAAAATATTTAGTTTTATCAAAACAAATACGCCTGTGAAAAGGAAATTAGTATTTTCTTTCATAAAACTAAATATTTTACTACGAATGCATTTAATTTTTACTATGACATCATTTTCACTTACTGAAACCCTCTGAGTCTCAGTATCAACGAAATGAAAAAAATATTGAAATGTAACAACTTTATGAGTAAAAATGTGTTTTTTAAATAGTGACGTCATTTTCTGTTCAAAAAATTTAAAAAAGTTATTTTAAACTGTAATACGAAAATGGCATCCGTAATGATATGGTAATTCCTCATTGTTTGCTCCGTTTGCATTCTTTCTTCAACCATAGAAGTAACCCGATTGCAACCAATATGCAGAAATTTCACAAAGAACTTTTGAAATTAAAAGTAAAATATAAAAATGGGATTATTTTAGAAAAATAGCGAGTGCGGGCACATCTACAAATAAACTGTTTTCATTTAAAAAAAAAAAAATAATTATCAAAATCGGTTCAGTAGGAAGCTCAGGCCGGATGACTTAAGCAGCCTTTTCTTTTAAATATATAGATTATTTATGGGCAGAATACATATATTTGATGTTCCCCCTTTTGAATACACCAGTTGGAGTTTTGAAAAGCACGACCCTATTTTTACCATCATGGCCATGCGACCTTCTAGCCATGTACACATGGGTAAATTACTATCCTTCAATAAAACTATAGAACCAATTTTAACATTTTCGTTCTTAATTAATCATTTGCTTCTTTGATGTAGATTATTTAGATAATCTCTGTTCCATTTTTTACGAATTAGTTTATTAATCTTTGCTTCTCGCTACCATTGACTAAGTTTATTATCAGCAAGGTCAGTTAAACTTAGTTCACAAATACTATTATTAGGGCGACCAATTAAAAAATGCCCTGGGGTTAAAGTTTCATAATCGCTAGGATCAACATTTATAGGATCAACGCTTTGTTCAACAGTTTTAGGCTTATTTTTATAGCAAACGATGCAATTATGGATTATTTTTCTGCCTATGATTCTGCCATTTAAAGGCCAGAATTCCTGTCTCACAAAACGAAGCAGTGTTTCAGAACCTACATGTAAATGTTTAAGGTGAAAATACTGAAATATTAAAAGTGTAAACATGTGATCTTTAGGCAAAATAATTAATAAATTTATTGGTCTAAACTACCACCGACTCTTAGAAGTTCGTCTCTAGCAAGAAAAGGGTTTAAATTACTTACGCGACTATCCTTTGGTTACTCATCATGAGTACCTTCATTTCCCTAGAAAAATACATTACTTGAATTAATTTAATTAACTTTATCTTTGCTTGATCAAACTCCTTTTCGATATATTTTAGTTGATTTACGAAGTTAACACCAATCAGTGACGAGAGGTTGTGGAATGTTCTCGTTCCATCCAATTTTAGAAAGCCACAATTTTTTAAGATAACACTTGGCCTTGCAAGTAATTGGGCCAATGAGTGCATACAATTTTGCAATGACAGACAGAACTTGTCTTTTGGTATATATTTGTATATGATTCTTGTTTTTTCTCTGAAACTCGAAACACGAATTGATCTTTATTAGATTTCCAAACCATACCTAAAGTTTTAACTGAAGTTTCAGATTTAAAGCAAAAGGAAATACCTTCAATTTCGCCATAGTTTAAAAGCTAGTTTAAATTTGAATTCCCCTTGTGCAAGGTCATTCCACAAGAACTAAATATGTTAATTAACTGATTTTTTAATTCAATAGCTGATTCATAATCGGGAGAATCCAGCAACTATATCATCCAAATAACTATCCGATAAAATAGCTTTTGCTGCTAATGGAAATCTATCTTTTCATCTATTCTAAGGCCAATTGTTTTATACATCTTACGGCTAAAAAAGGGAGCGCTTTTGGCTCCATGGGTAACGTTATTCATTCTGAAAGCAATTGTGAAATTATTTTCATAATCTTTCCAGGGAATACGTAAAAGGTCCCTTTGCGAAGGATCTATAAATATCCTGGACGAAACATTTTTGTAATATCGGCAGTCAAAACGACATTGTGTTTTCGAAATCTTATCAAAATATGAAAAAAAATCTTCCTCAACTTCAACGGAAAGCAATATGTCATTCAAACTTTTTCCAATTGTAGTAGGGTCAGAGGCGTTAAACACTATGTACTTTTAGTTTGTTTTTTCTGTAAGAATTGGTTCCATCAAAAACTTGTCAATATAAAAGTTGTAGATAATATTAAGAAGATATATAATAAATTCATGCGGATTTTATATCTTGTGAATTGACGAAGTTATGGATTTTTTACTTCTTCAACACCCCCCCCCCCCACCCTTTTTTTGTTTTAGTTTTTAATTTTTTTGCTGTACGAATTGATTCTATTAAACCCTTGTCAATATAAAAGTTGTAGATAATATTAAGAAAATTTATATTAGATTTAATTGGATTTGATATCTTGAGAATTGACGAAGTTATGAATTTTTTTCTCCCCAAAACCCTATTTTTTAATCCCCTTGAGCCCATTTTTAGGTGCGTTCGTAATTATATAAATACGTAGCAAATATAGTTGTCTTTCGGTCCGGCTGTCTGTCCATCCGTCCGCATATAACAGGGAAAAAACTACCCAGCCGAATGGTCTGAAATTTTAAATATATAATTGATGCAAAATTGTGTCGAGTCATTTCAAATTTTATGTAAATCAGATGTATAGTTTAATTACAGGGACAGTCAAAATTTTTCCGTTACATTACGGCCAATGGGAAAAAATAATTGCAAGTGCATTTTAATGATGTTACAGCTTTCCGAATGGTCTGAAATTTTAAATATATAATTGTTGTAAAATTTTGTCGTGTCATTTCGAATTTTATGAAAATCGGATGTATAGTTTAATTACATGGACAGTTGCGATTTTTCATTTACATTACGGCCAAGGGAAAAAAAAATATCGCAAGTGCATTTTAATGATGTTACAGCCTTTCGAACAGAATGAAATTGCATAAATACACTAAAATATACATTCAGTACAATATGCGGTGGAAAAAATATTTGTAAAACTAGTTATAGTATGAATAAAATTTCCAACTTGTTTATTTTATCAAAAATCTGTTACACAGAAATTTTTGTCCTTTTTTTTAAGGAAGTAATAACTTTAAACTAATTCAATTTGTATTATAATTAAGAAATTATGGTTTTTTTTTCAGTTTTCACAAAAACCCTCCCTATTTCGACCCCCTTGGTCCGATTTTGCCCATTAACGAACTTGACCGAGATTTTATGGCCCTTGATTTTATGTATCAGTTTGGAAAAGATTTGTGCAGAATTATGGAAGTTATCGTGTCCATATAGATAGATAAAGTTTTTTAATGAGTGTGGTTTTGAGTTCTAGGGGTCATGATCACCGTAGAGCTGCAAAAATTTTCAGCAATTTTAACATAGGAAGATTGCAATAGGTAGTAATTCATACGAAATCTACCTAAAATGCTTTTTTTTAATTCCTACTATTAGTTCACACTCTCCCTATATATATATATATATATATATATATATATTGTTCAAATTTTCAATCGTTAATATTATACTTGTTATTCATCCTATCAAGTTGAAATAATTTTTTTTTAACTTGTACTGGATGACAATTGATGTTAATACAGTTTTTTCAAATATTAATTCATTAATTAAATTTTAATTAATTTTAGTTTTATATTGGAGACAAAATGGCGGCCATGGTTATGGAACAGCATTTAATGCATCTTCATATCTATAAGGGGGGGTTACCATAGGGGGACCCTGTTCTGTCGCCAAATACCGCCAAGCTTGTAGCCAACTTGGCGATATATCTTCAAAAGTGACGCCAACTTGGTGATATCTCTAATATTTCGCCAAATTCCCATAGACTTTCATTGTAAACCAATAGGGTTTACTTGCTTATAAAAAATCAACAAATTGAGATATTTTAGTGCAACAAAAACTAATATTAGCTTAAGGGATTATATTAAATTTTTCTCTAATGACCTCAGTAGGAATTGACTTTAAAAACAAAATTTTTATGTTACTTGTTTACTTTCTTTTTTATGAGCAGAAAAGCTATGCGAAATCTCAGACACATTTTGTTTGTTATAATCATCAGAAGTGCTCTTGTTTTCATTATTGGCGCGTCGGACCGGCACCTGCGAAGATAATGCAATTTCGGATTTTTTTAATGACATTTTATTAACAGATTGGAAAGGTTTGTTTTGCTCCTGATGAAGTAATACGTTATGTCTTGGGTTACTAACTTAACAGCTATATTTAGATACATATTTGGAGAGTTGATGGGAATCACCAAAACAATTAATGCATCATTTATTTTTTATTTCATCAAATCTTTGAATTGGAGTCATTTTTAAGAAAGCTGGGCAAAAATGCAAAGCATGTGATTTTTTACATACTACACAATGTTGATTAGATTTTAGAATAAAGGTTTTGTTTTTAATTTGGTCTTTAAATTTTTAGGAATTTACTTGTGTTCTTTGTGAACTTTCCAGAATTTGAACACGATTTCGGAAGAATTCGATGAAAGTGTCCCATTTGAGTAAATCTGTAGATGTTAAACTCATTTCAAAATCCTTGCATGTTCTTCTATCTAGTTTCATTAAAATAATGTTAATCAGTAGATTTTCACAAAAATTGCTTTTTCCAACATTTAAAACCTTTAAAGCTCTTACATGCTTTAAAATACAGCATTCTTAATTTTTCAGCTGATTGTAAACAAATATTGTCTAACATTAATAAGGATTTAATGTGGCTATTAACAATTAATTTTTTATTGTCAAATCTGTTCTTGAGTGCATGAAATAACGACTCACAAGTGTCATCCGCACTTTGGATTTGTTTTGCTGTCCCCACGACACGAGAGTAGATTGCAAACAAAAAAGAAATATATCGTTCGAATGAATAATACTATTGAGTCTTAAAGTTATTCCAGTTTTCATCAGACCATCAAATTTTGGTAATGAAACTCCGTGTAACTTCATAAATAATTCTTGCATATTATGCGATTGCTAGTTCAACGTTTTTATTTTTCTGAAGATCTAGAAAACGTTTTAAGCTTACCTTAAGCTTTTAGGAGGTCTTGGTCGATTTCTTCGAACTCAGCTTCACATTTTCCCATTTCTTCATCTTTCAACATTTTGTAATATTCCATTTTTAGTTCATCGAGCTCGTCTTCTAATTTATTCAGATTTTCAATTTTGTTTGAAATACCCACCGAATCAATTTCCTCTGCCTCACCGGCTGTAAAGCTTGATAGTTAATTGCGGCTTTATATTGCCACTTCTACGGTCTGAAACCTTTAATTCCATGGCACAGCCTTTTTTTTTTTTTTTTGCTAGCATTAATTTCCAACGGTCGCGAAATTTTCATTCCAGAGAGCGGTACCAAATACTCATTTGCAAGAACGTGTAGGCTGTATAGGTTTTTTTTTTTTTTTTTTTTTTTTTTTTTTTTTTACAAATCCGATTAATTAATTTTAACTATAACCATTTTAGGTAGATTTCATATGAAATACTATCTATTACATTCTCCCCAATATTGAAATTTCGGAAAACATTTTGCAGATCTACACCAATCATGACCCTTAAACTTTATATATATATATATATATATATATATATATATATTAGGTTGTAACGAAAGTTTTCCATCAAAAAAAGTTCTTAATAAAGTAAACATAAAAGCTGTATCTTTAGTGCGGGTAGTAATCACTACCCGAATCTATGATTTTTTGCCAATGTTTTGGTAGTTTTTCAAAGCTTTCGGTCCAGAAACTTGGAGGTCGCAAGTCCATAGACAGATCAACCTCATTTCAGACGTCCTGTGCAGAATTAAAGATAGCACCAGCAAGATGTAGATGCAAGTGTGAAAAAAGATTCAAGTTCGAAGAAGCGATGTCAGGGCTATATAGTGAGTGTGGCAAAAGATCCCATTCGAGTTCATACAGGATCCAGCCGGTGAATGCAGACAAATGTGACCTAGCATTATCTTGATGAAACATTACCTTCTTTGTGCCGGAACTCATTTTGGCGTTTTGCCTTGATAGCAGCGTCAACACGGACAAGCATCATGCTGTATGCCTTGCTTTTAAAGGTTTTACCTTTTTCCAGATACTCTTTGTGGATATTACGACGGCAATCCCACCAGATACAAAGCATTATCATTTTGTTAGTCAAATTGCGCTTTGCAATGCTGCCGACGGGCTCACTGGGCGCAGACCAATCCCCTTTCCAGCTTGTGTTGTAGAAGTAAATCCACTTTTCATGACAAGTGGCGATCCAGTTCAGAATTTTGTCCTTGCGTTGATATTTGAGCAGATTAGTGTAGGCCTGAACACATCTTCCCTTATCTGCTTGAGTCAGCTCATGTGGCACCCAGCAACTGAACTTGTACGTCAAGTTTATGCGATGCACAGCTCGACTAATGGACATGGCACTAACGTCTAACTCCTTAGCTAGCTCTTGGGTGGTTGAATACTGATATTCTTCCACAAGTTCTCGCAGGCGAGCCTCATCAACATCAGTAGGCCAGCCAGAGCGATCTGCTCCTTGAATGTCATTGTCCTTGTTTTTAAACTTTCGGTACCAAACCTTCATAGTGTCATATGACACAGCAGTAGTACCTAAAGATGCACACATGTTTCGGTGTCAGAACTGGACACCGAACAGGTCTACAGAACTGGAAGTAAATGCTGGTTCTAATCTGGTAGTGTGATAGTTCCATTTTAGACACCCTGTATTTAATGATAACGATATTTTTTTTACAAATTTCACAACAAAGTGTTAGCAAGTCTTTTTCTTTCAAATGCCGAAAATCGTTTGACAAAATATGAGCAAACACGTCAACGAGAATTGTTCGAAAAAACGATATTAGCTGTGGCGGGAAACTCGTTACAACCTGATATATTTAGCGTTATCAAAAGTATGCAAATCATGAAATTTATGAAAAAGAGGGTACAAAATGGGACAATAAAACTAATGAACATTTGCAACAAGAAACAAGTTGCGCTGATGCACTGGGCTGCTTTTTATTACAACTTTTAAAAAGAATTATATATATGTCACTTTTTTATGGGCACGATAACTTCCGCAATCCTGCACAAATCTCTTCCAAACTGAAACATAAAGTCAAGGGGTATAAAATCTCGGTCAATCTCGTTAATGGGCAAAATCGGACCAAGGGGATGGAAATAGTAAGGGGGTTTGTGAAAACAGAAAAAAAAAACCCATAACTTTTTAATTTTTGTACATATCAAATCAATTTAAGGTTTTATTACTTCTAAAAATAGAGCCAAAAATTTATGTATCACAGATTTTTGATAAAAATAAAAATGGGCTCAAGGGGCGCAAAAAAACAGGGTTTTAGTGAGAAACAAATTCATAACTTCGTCAATTCTCAAGATATTAAATCTGTTATAAATCTTCTTAATATTATCTACAACTTTTATATTGACAAATTTTTGATAGGACCAATTCGTACCGCAAAAAAAATAATAAAAAAAAATAAAAACGAAAACAAAGAGGGGGGGGGGTGAAGAAGAAAAAAAATCCATAACTTCGTCAATTCACAAGATATAAAATCCACATGAATTTATTATATATCTTCTAATATTATCTACAACATTTATATTAACAAGTTTTTGATAAGATCAATCCTTATAGCAAAAATAAATTAAAAATACATAGCGGT
This sequence comes from Maratus speciosus, assembly GCA_963932465.1. Classification (NCBI taxonomy): domain Eukaryota; kingdom Metazoa; phylum Arthropoda; class Arachnida; order Araneae; family Salticidae; genus Maratus; species Maratus speciosus. Next base: position 128,739,950 of record OZ010789.1, on the reverse strand, counting down.
TGAAGAAAAAATCATTGTATTAAGGGTGTATTCAAATTCAAACTACTTATTTTCTGACTCATTTTTAAATTCATTTTTGCTCTGAAACGCATCCAATTGGTCGATTCTCTTATTCAGAAACTATATAATGTACCGTAATGGTCGATTTTTTGATTGAGGCAGAATATATTTCAAAAAATGATCTCAAAGTAGGAATTTTGAACCGAATTTCCCGAAGCGATTGTGTCGGAAACGAAAAATATTGTCCTACTGAAAAAATAATTGTTTATAAATCAAGTTTTAAATAATTGAATGAAAAATAAAAACAAAGGCCGATAAATCTCTTCAAAAATCACGTGAGCATGTTCCATATTTTTTCTTTTCAAAAGGAATCCGAAAATGTGCCAGAAAATTTCGAGTTGTTGAGCATGGAAAAGTACTTTTTTGAATACAGCCTTAACATGATTATGATAAAACCAGCTCTTATAAAGAAATGAAATTTAAAACTCGTCAAAAGCGGTCAGATAAAATTGTTAAAGTGGGTTTATCTCTAATCATGATTTAGTTTTTGTTGTTGAAATTAGCACTTAACTTCGAAATCTACCTGCGACTGTAGGCCGTGCCGGCAGGGATTTTTTTATTAACAAAAGATTTTTACGGAGCTCCCCATGGAGACTATAGCACGAAGCAAATGACAAACAACTTCTGTTTTTTACATTTTCGCCAAGCGATATCAGACGCCAAAACTGGCGCTAACAGTCACAATATGGAGTAACCGCATAGCCTTATTCAGTTTACAGTGAAGGTAGCCATGGCTGAAGTACTTTTTTTTTCTTTTAGTGGCTTGGTGAGAACAGTATACCAATTAAAAACATCCAGGCAAGTTGAAATAAGAGACCGATTATCTAATGAAAATAAGTATATAAGAGTTAGGCATGTAGCTCTCGTCCAAGAAACCATAAATTTAGCCAAAAGACGATTCCTTTCAAACCGAAAAAAGTATGTACATCTATTGTTATTACCATTTTTAATTTGTTTTTTTTATTTTTTTATTTATTATTATTTATTTACTGTTCGTCTCTGGCGATCAATTTGATCTGTTTCAAGCAGAGTTGGCCAAATTCCCAATCTGATTAATCTGTAATGAAATTACAATTTAATGGCATGAGTACTATTTACTCTCTTAAAAAAATTCAGCGATTTTAACTCCGACTGAGTGTATTTTCACTCCTTTTCAGTATTGAAAATGCACTTATCCTATAGGAGTGAATTTCAACCATCTTGCGGAGTGGTTTTTTTTCATTCCTTTTTGATAAGCTGTTTTCGCTCTTTTTTTCGACTAAATTAATAGGCAAAACGAGTGACTGCACTCATTATTGACAAGTCATTTTTAAACCCCTTTTTTTGTCAAATTTAATAGGTAAAATGAATTATTGACCTCTTATTTTCAGAATTTTTTTTTTATTTTGTTTTTTAACATATATAACTCCCCAGTTTGCAAAATGTATTATTTTTAAAACTCCATTTTGTTTTATTTTAATCGAGATGTATAAGAAATTTTGTTTTTCATTTCCGAAAGATAAATTAAATAATAATAATAATAATAAAAGATAGTTCTCGCCATAACAAGACAGGATTTTCTATCTTGTCAATATCCTGAAGTGCGCTGCGTTTACTTTATCTTTCTTATTATAATTTTTTTTTCTTTTTAATATTTTCACATTGTATATATAATTTTAACGTTATTAGTTTTAATTCGGAAATGTCGATTTCTTTAATTATTTCTGATATTATTATATCTTAATAATATATTTTGCTTATGACACAGATAAATAATTATGGAATATAGAATTCATGTATTACATAACTGCAGACTTTTTTTTAGTTAAACTTTTGAATATGAACAGAGCGAAGTATAACACAAAAATAAAAATTCACAAAATCTTAATTTAAAAAAAGGTCAAGCTAGTTGTGTCATAAAAATAGAATAAATTGATAATATTTTTTACTAATCTATTATTTTCTGATACTTTTTTTAAATTATCTTTTACATTTCGTACTATTTACATAATACTGTGGCAATTAAAAAAATAATACATAAAGTGTAGATGTGTACAGCTATCTAAATGAACACAATTTATTAAATACTTGTACTTACTGAAACATAAAAAAAAAATAGAACATATATCATAAGTTAATAGTAATTTAATAATTTTTATAATCATGGGTTGTGTTCCTCAAATATTTCTGAGTGTCATGAGCAAAGTAGTATATTAATAATCAATAACATAAGCACAAAATGATATATGTTTAATAATGTAAATACCAATTAGCGAAATTTTACACAATTTGAATACGAGAAAACTACATATCTAAGTGCATTTTATTGATTATAAAAATTATGGAACAGACGCATTAAAAAAAAGTAATTTAAGAAGTTCATGTTTCCGGTTTAAAAGTAATAACGTTAAATATCCCAAAAAATCATATATACAATGTGAAAATACAACAAGGAATGGCGAAGGAATTACAAGAAAGATGAAGTAAAACAACGTACTTTACCTTAGAATCTTCAGAATCAGTAAAATCCTAGAATCGCCGGTAGCCATCTTAGTTTTAGCTGTGAAACAAAAACGAAATTTATCCAGTTCTTTGTAATGATTGCCCCCCTTCCCCCCTGCTTTCGTGGGCATAATCCATATATCTTATTCTAAGCCATTTTTAAATCAATCAAATTATAATTGTAATATTGTTTTAATCATGTAGGTAACTCTAAGCTTTGACGCTTGAAATAAACAAGCGACTCCCTTTTCAAAACGGTTCTCCCTCTGCCAAACTAGTATATATCGCGTTACAGGATTTCAACCAATAGGGAAGCTTCTTAAACCGCTCTTTTAGATATATTTTTCTGTTCCGATCTGAAATGAGCGTCCCTGGGATGCTACTCCTAAAAGGATGATTTGGCAAACCAGTTTTTTCTGGAAAATGTCTCTTTTTGATAAAACAGATACTCAGAAAGAACAAAAACACGCGTAAAACTTTTCGTTCATTTGTTGAGTTAATAATTCGTTCTTTTGATTTAAGAGTGTACATTACAGGTAATGATAATGGTGAATTTTAAAATACATTAGCATTTTAACACTAGAACGCCCGGAAGGAATCGATTCGATTCCAACCATATGATTAAATGCCAAATGGAACCAGAAATACTTTCACAAAATAAGTTAAATTTTAAAAACGCAGATATAAGTTAAATAAATCAGTCAAATACTTTTAAATAAAAATTCTGGTGTAAAATATTTTTACGATTAAGTAAAATTTCCGGACGTTCTAGTGTTAATCGTGTTCAAAAACCCTATGATTATTACTATACAATTGTAATTGCAACTGATAACTTATAGTTACAGTTACGTGTAATTGTAATGGCATATAGTTGTACTACGGAAGGTTGTGATTATTATTACGTTGTTGTAATTGTAGTTATGAAATTTTAGTTACAGTTACGTGTAAATTTAATGGAAATTTTAAAAATAAGACGGGATTATAATTATACGGCAGAAGGTTATGATTATCATTACGTTGTTTTAATGGTAACTAAGAAATTTGAGTTACAATTACAGGTAATGAAAACAGTAAAATTTTTAAATTAGATTATATTACAACTGTACTTGAGAAAGTTGTGTTTATTATTATATTCTTGTAATTGTGATAAAGAAATCCGAGAATGAGAATGATATATGATGATTTCCATTACAATAACTATTTTAATGATAACGTAGAATTTTCAAAATAGCACAACATTTGTGATTTTAAACCGCATATTTACGACTGCCTTGTAATTTTAAAAAATATTTTACCAACTTGTCCAATTGAACAAGAACCGGATTTAAGTAAAAATTAGAAGCTAATTTTTTTATTATGTTTTTTCTTGTAAATGAGGATAATTTTCGATGATTGTTTAAACATGGTTAAACGTTGAAAAGAAAACGTAATGTTTAGTAGTACTTAAAATCCAAATTCATAGAATTTCAGTTTATATGCTAATGCATTCTTTTGTTGAAAAAATAATTTTTTCATTTTTGGGTAATACTTTAATATTTTTGTTTTATTTTCCATTATTCTGTAATTAATTAAAACCCTTTAAAGTAGAATCATACATTGTGTCGGGGATTCCCAATTTAACCGGAAGCCTCATAGTTTTGGGGAGGAGTGAGGAGGGGGCGATGTTTTTCTGAAAATGATTAACCCCTTGAGGGGAGGTGAGATATATTATATCCCACCTAAGTTTAATTAAGATTTGCACCAGAAACTTTTAACTAAGTTTTACTTTTATAACTTTGAGGGAAAATAGTTGAAAAATTGTCTTTCCTTATTTAGAAATAAAAATTTTCAATATTCCCTGTGGGAATTCATCATTACACAAACGGAATTGCTTACCCCTCAAGGGGTTAAGCTAAGCACTTAATAGTTGGAAATTGGAAAGAAAAAGTAAAGTTTTATATTTAAAATCCAAATTCATTGCATTTCCGTTTATATTTTCATGCAATTAACTAAAATACTTTAAAGTAAAGTCATGCATCGGGTTGGGCGTCCGAAGACGAAGCAGACCGCGTGGATTTATTTTTTAGCGCATATCTGATTCTGACCATTTGGCAATTGAGAATATTTTCCTGAAATTCAGTGTTTTTGGTTGAAAAAAATAAGGTTTTATGTTTGAAATCCAAATTCATCGATTTTTATTTTTATGCATTCTTTTGATGAAAAATTAATTTTCATACGTTTGGGTAATACTTGAATACTTCAGTTTTAATTTATTATTATTTTGTAATTAATTAAAAATGCTTTAAAAGAGGCATTTGGTCGGGTGATAACGGGTAGGGTAACAACGGTCGCGAAAAAATCATGAATGTCAGCAATCGGTGATGCGACGCTTACACTTTCAATCCTTCCCCATCCAGTATATGAATGTCAGCATTTATGTTAAACAAATTTTGTAATAATCTAAAACCTAAAGTAAATGAAATTGCATCATATTTTTCTTACGTCCTTCTTTTTTCTTAAAGAAAAAAAAACTTCTTTTTTATCATGGCAATGAATATGGTTAAATGCATCACTGAATTCATTGAATCTGCCCTATTTCGTTTTAGTTACATTATAAAATGTTTTGCTGACATGTAATTAGTTTCTTATATGTTTATTTACATTCTTAATAACGAAACTGGTTTGACTTGCAATAAATTACAGACAATTGACATTTCAATTTTTAAAATGTAATTAGAATTAGCTGGTAATCGATAGCAGATTAATTTAGATGTATTTTGTAGAATTTAATTTAGATTAACTTGTATTGCATTACACGTTAACCAAATTATATTCTAATCAAGCGTAATTGACATTAATTTGTAATACATTACAAATTAGACTAAATTATATTTTAAAAGAAGCAATTAGAATTAACCAATAATCTATTACAGGTTAATTGGATTATACAATTGAAAACGCAATCGTAATTATCTTGTAATCCATTACAAATTTAATTATGTTCTAAAAGATAAAATGGGAATTGATACCTAATCTATTACACGATAATCGGAATTGTATATTTCAAAAGCGTAATGTAAATTAGGTTGTAATGTTTTACATGTTAATCAATTGAATTGTGAAGATATTATAGTATATTTTAATCTGTATTTTCATTACCTTGTAATCAGATTCTGCCCAACACTGCCTGTAAGTCATAGTATGTATATATATTTTTTTAGGGTCCAAAGGAAATTGTGGTGGCTTAAAGTACTATTGTTCGTAAGATTGTTGGAGATGATTTTAAGTAAGAGTACTCTAAGTATACAAAAAAAAAAATCGCCAAGTTCTTAATGTTTCGGCTACAAAAAGTACAGATATCTGAAGTTCGGCAAAGTTGCTAGTCAAACATTCCAAATCTTTCATTGAAAATAATTTCCTGCGACTTGGTCATTAATGCATTCTACAGAATTTCAAAATTTATGATTGGAAATTACGCTTTTATGAATAATTTGAATATAAAAAATATCATTAGAATGCAAGGAGGCAAATGCACATTAAGACAGTGTAAATAAAAACTTTGTGATAAATATAATTGAATTTCGACAAATATTAGTTATGATTAAGAATTATTTAGTCTTTTTGGGGTTTAATGCTTATTTTGTACGGTTTAAAGTCATTAACACGACACAAAAAATTTAAAAAAAATTACTTTCATTAAATCTCACAATGTGTTTCATTATGTTCCATTCTACAACATTGATATCCAATTCATTGACGAAAGGGATTCTTTTCATATGAATATTTATTACAGCATATATTAAGAAGTATTGCATTAGAATAAACTTATTTTTTTTCGAGCACGTAATTTTTTCATAAACGGACAATTATGTTTTAGCAATTAGCTAAGTTGAAATATCATTCTGTAATAAGTTCTGAATACAGATATTTTGTTATTTTTCACTTATTAAGCATTTAAATAGGCTCTGAAGTGGCTTTAAATATATATATATTTCTTTTTTTAATGCTACATTATTTCAGTACATTGTGGAATAAAATGCGCAAAATGCTCAAAATATGTAGTGGATATCTTGATCATTATACATTTTTTAGAATTTAAAAAATCCTCTAGAATGCAGGAAGACATTTTGGGATGATTGACTTCTAACTCAGGCTTCAGATATCAGTACTTTTTGTGACCGATTCTGTGAAGAAGTTGGCGCTTTTTTTTTTAACCATTTGGAAAAATGGTTATTGTTCTCGTCAGGATGGGAAATCAAAAGCATATCTGAAGGTTTTTATTGGTTTAATCCGCATTTTATTTGTTTTCTGATGGGTCTATACAGTAATCTGTATTTCCCTTTACTTTCAACAGAGATGGATACTTCTGTTGCCACTATGACAAAAAAGTAATAAAAACTACAAAAAAAATTAACAACTCTGAAACAAATTGAGATACAGCTTTCAAACAAATTGCATTTAAAAGTACATTTTTTTTTCTATACGACAGTGTAAAAAGTAATATTGGGGGATGTTTAGAAGTTATGAATGAAATTTCCTTTAAAATGAGACGATGGAAAAGCCTTTTCCCGAACAGCCAATGAAATGAATGGATAATACATAAGTTTCAGGAGGATAATACGTACGAGTCGCAGGCGATTTTTGTCGCTTGGAATTTTTACGTGTAATAACACTATTAATGTTTAATTCATGGCGTACGTAATACGCATGATCAACTCCGTGCGATTTTTTATGTTTTAAATTTTAGTCTTCGAAAAAATCCTTTTCCAAATGGTCGTTGTAATTTGATAAATTGCTCTTTTTTAATTTATTTATTTTATTATTATTATTATTATTATTATTTATTTTTTTTTTTTTAAGAAAACTTTTTGATGAGATATCGCTACATTCTGTGTGTCTTTTTAAATGTATGTTCTAAAGTTCACATAAAACTTTAATATAAATTTAATAAAAATTATCATACTTTTTAATGTGCGAGTTTCGATATTAATTCTTTTACTTACTAATATTTTATAATAGTTGATTTAATTTATAAATTAGGTGTTTTTTTTTAAACATAAGCTTATTAATGAGTAATAATTTCAATGAGTGCTTTCGCAAATTCTTTTGCTATGTAATGTACTAATATATATATAGTTACGTTTGTGTGTGTGCATAAAATTTTCAGGCATTTTTACTTGAAGATGTTTTTAAATTAAGTAATTTATATATATATGAAATTGATGTCGATAGTTTTAATCGATATTAAATCATTTATATTGTCTGAAACATTCTAAGTGATTTTTAATAAAATATTGCATATGTATTTTTAGTTAGAAGTCTTAATTTATTTTTCTATTATGTCTATGTTTAATAATACACCTATGGGTCATGGTAATTTTATTTTTAAATTAATCTGCAAGATAATATTATATTGTTTGAATTGAAAATTTGTATAATAGATGATATGGCTTTAATTTTTTTTAATTTGGTGTGTGTAAATTTACTATAGAACTTAGTGAAGCAATTATATTAAAATAATATTTAAATCAATTAAACATGGTAAAGAAAGAATTTTTAATTTATTATTAAAATTAATACTAATTTGGAGTATTCTTAATTGAAAAATTAATCTGTTGATTTTAATATAAAACTCTGATTTTTAACTCTAGTTTTAATGTAAAACTGTAAAGAAAATGTTTAGTGTTATTCATTAATCAAAAATTATTATTGTAGTATGTGAGCTGAAGAATTCGTCTATTCCTGAGTGGATTAAATCTAAGTCTTATCTTATTATAAATAACGCACTACAGGATATATCTAACAACTCATGAGTCACTGTTAGATGAACTTCTTTAAAACAGATGTATTCATTAGAAGAGATTGATAATATATGATAAAAATTAATCTTTTGATAATTACAGTTTTGAAAAATTCTGCATTTTAAAACTTTAGTATGTAATTGGTCCCGCCAATAGCTCATTCAATAAATCACTGTACACAAATTACAATAAAGAACGCGTGGACTGTATCTCTAATTTAATTTCCCTAATCCCAAATAAAAGAACGAGAACCGAGGTTTACATGTTTTCTGATCGGCGTCTCGAACCCAACTCGCAAGTTTTTAAAAAAATTATACAGTTGGCGCTTCTAGCGGTGACATACCGCTGGGCCTTGAATGTTGCAAACATTCAATATTATAAATACAATATCAATTTAGAATACAATCTCAATAATAAAAAAATTTCTCAGAACATATACATTAAATGAAATATTAAATTTACAAATATAAGCACAAGAATGTAATACACTGCAATACAAAAAAAAAATTGCTTAATTAAATAAAATGTATGAATTTAAGTAGTTAATGCAGTTTCATTCACATGAGTTTTAACTTCTGTGGTGGATTTTTCCTACTTACTTGTAAAATTTCACCATTTCATACACAAAAACTAATATGGCAAATGTACATACTGACCCTAAAACATTCACACCTATGCACAAAAGCATTTTTCAATAAAGTAGAAGACATGCATACTTATTAAAAATTCTTATACACAAACCTTTCTAATAAAATATCAGTGGAAACAACTAAATGAGATAAAAAGTATCTCTGGTTTAAAAAAAAGTTTGTTAATCAGAAAGTGCGAACTCTCTAAGGCATTGGTTCCCAACGTAGGGCGTGCGCCCCACTGGGGGGCAATTTGACATTTTAGGGGGGCAATTTCAACTTTGTAACTCACACATTAGCTGTGAGGGTTTTTTGGGAAAGTAATCTTTAAGATTAAAAATAAAAGTTATATATTCAAAATTAAAATAATACTAATTTTTTTTCCAATATGTTCCGAATCAAAAACTTAAAATAAATTAACACCAGAATAATTACACGAACAAGCTTAAAAAAATTTTAAAACCCTTTTTAATGCTTTATTGTTTTTCATAATTTTTCTGGTTACTTTTCTGATTTTCAATTTTTTCAACTTTTTCGATTATTTATGAAATGAGCTTTGTATATCTATTTGCTCTGCTGTATGCAACATGGAGAAACTTTTATACGTAAAACTACTTTAAAATATATCTAAATTTTACTGTTTTGAACCTATTTAAACCTAAAAAATATTTCAAGTGTCTAAACACGGTACTATAAACTTTATACATCTTAATGCTTCTTGTGTATTTTGTTATTCATAGAAAAAATTATACGCTCTTTGATATCAATTTTAATGCTAAGTGTGAGTCTCTCCAGCATTTTGTGAAGGTAAAAATGCGGACCGTATAACACTTTTGTTAAATATTTATGGAAGTTGGAAAGAACAAAATTGTTTTGTGCATAAAAGTGAAGATGTATCGCCTCATTTATAGAATTATGTTAAAAACACATTTATGATAAAAAAATTCATAATTTGATAAGTTAAAAAAAATGCGAAATGAATAATTGTTAAGGCTCTTTTAGGCTTCCTTCAGGTTAATAGGCTTCATTTTAAAATGATAAGATTACAGAATTTGTTACAGTTACAGAATTTGTGCGTGGGGGAAAAAGGAGGGGGCAATCGCGATTTAACCGATACTTCGGTGGGGCGTGGCCAATAAAAGGTTGGGAACCACTGCTCTAAGGTGTTATGAAGAATGAATATGGAGTCTTCAGCTGATGATTGCCTAATGCCCTGCTGTCATAGAACACTCACTATCTATTACTAATATAAAATATATGAAAAATACCACAACTTTCACATTTATAGCTCATAATTATTACTGATTTCGCAAAATCTTCTATCCTTTAAAGTATTTGAAGTATTTTTTCCGCTCACGGTTACTTTCAGGATCATATATTCCGGGACAATTATATCAATTTTGCCTGTAAGAAATAAATCTAATACTCGCTATTTTCTCACGAAGAAATATTTAAAAGAAAATCTAGAGCAAAAATATTATTATTTTCTACAGAGGAAACGTTATTTAGAATTGTATAGAGAAATTCGATGCCCCTAAAAAGACTCTAGTTGGCGCGGCGTACTGGGCAGATATGTATGCCCGAAAGTTGCGCTGGCCCTGATCAGGTTACTTTTATTCGTAATTTAATTTGCTTGCTCAATCCTTATCAATATATATCTTAGTTTGTACATTAGTAATATTTTGTGGGTTTTAATGATGTTTAAGTTTACGCGTTTTTTTTTTTTTTTTTTTTTTTTTTTTTTTGTTTGTTTGTTTGTTTGTTTAAATTGTGGAGTGAGTCCATGCGATTTTTATTTAAGTAAGGGTTTATTTTTAGGTCTAGTTATACAATTTTATACATTTAAAAATTTGCACATAGTTTTTTTTTTTTAGGGAAATCTTTTACCTTTGCAATAGGTAATTTTTTACGAACTTTTATAGTAGAGATCGAGGTATGCGCTGGCCCGGGCTTTGACGAGGCTCGTACCTGACCTGGGCCGGTAAAATGAAGGAAAACTTTCAAATGGGCCGGCAAAAAAAATTTAACAGTCCGGATTGATAAACAAAATAAATGAGCCAGGCCAACAGAAAATTTAAACGGGCCAGCCGCCCAACAAACACAGAACTTGTGGGCCACTGATGGCTACGTTGGTCTTGGCCCAAAGGTGCACGATAGGGAAGGAAAAGGAAATCCGAACCGTAGCTCCAAGTTGTAAGCCTTTTCACTGGCCACTATTGTTGGCCACCCACTATCATTTCCGTAACGGCTCCGTCAAAAATGTGTCACCCCGGCCGCAATTAGACCGCATAGTTATTGGCAGCAAATACATGAAGATGGCTACACTCTTGCCACTAACTTTTTATTATAAATGAAATATGACCACATTTGTTCTTTTAATGGACATTAAAAATGAAATCTGGCTGGAAATTTGCCGTAGCCCTGCCATTTGTGGTTGTCAAGAATTAAATTTAGCCCAAAGCTGCGCACAAAAATGCCTTTTAATGTTATTAAATAATGTAAACTAGCTTAAGTCAACCACAGTCAAGCCATAAAGATTATTTAAGGATAAATTAAAATGTATTCTATGAAAGAAAATATAATTTGGAAGTCAATTAAATGATAAAATGTTGTTTTTTTTTTCAGGGAAAAAAACATTTAGGTACACTTTTCAAGAAAATCAAAAGCCTTCATCTTGGGCTTTTTAAAAAGATTTCCAAAACAGAATACTTCAGATAGTGCATTAATTTATTTGTTCAATTATATACTTTTACAATTTATATGCAATGCATTTTTAAATAGTTGCATGCCATATAAATTTATAAACTTATAATTAAAAAATAAACTAATTAATTCACTATGCCAAGCATTGTATTTTGGAAATCTTTGAAAAAGTTCCATTTAAATTAACTTTATTTTCTTGAAAAGTATACCTAAATGACTACTAGAATTTTTTTCCTGCCAAAACAATTAACCCAATGAACTTTTCTAAAGTATAAATTCCTTTTTTTTTTTCTTTCGCAGTAGAAGAAAATAAAATAACTTTCTTTTTAAAGTGACATTTTTTTTTTTTTTTATTACGTTAAAACAAACTGTTTTACAGAATAATGTGATCCAATATTTATAATGTTTTAAAATAATTTAGGCGAACTCTTAAAATAAATAAATAAAAATAAACTATTCAAGGGAATTTTACACAATTTTATCGAAAATGAAAATATATTTAAAATTTCTTCTGCATTTATGAAACTAAAATATAAATATTCTTAAAACTGAAATGACGCAGCCAAAAAAAGATTATAATGAAATCAATAAATTTGTAATGAATCAACATAAACTAACATAAATTTACCGATGTACGCATATACGTGCTACATGTTGAAACCATGTTCATTTATTCCAAACCAGGGCTCGAAATGTACCGGAGCAAACCGGAACGATGTTCCGGTTCGTGAAATTGTGACAAATATTGTTCAGGTTCGTGAAAGTATGGAAAATATTGTTCCGGTTCGTGGAATTATTAAAAAATATTATTACAGTTTCATACATATAGCTTACTATGCTCTCTGTAACTCTTTTTTTTTTTAATTATTTAGAATCTTGAATGGATTTTTTAAATTGGTTTTTCTACGGTTAAATATAAATTTGCTATGCATTAAAGTCCCGATTATCCGAGTTAATATGGACCAAGCTCACCTCGGATAAGCAAAAAACTCGGATAAACCAGATTTACACAAATCGTCACCCACTAAGGAGATGAAATGTAAACCTTCACTAACTTCATTAATTTTTATGGTACTAGTAACATTTCTTTGATGTACATTTTCCTTACTTTATTAAAAAAAGGGGGAATGAAATTGCTTATTTGCAAAAGCCCTTGATAGTTCTTTGTTTGTTGAATGTCAATTTTGCTGCATTATTACGCTATTGCATAGCTACCAATTTCTAAGATTTTTTTCTTACCTCTAAAACTTACCAGTAAATTTTGCCTAATTGAATCGTCGAAATCTAACAATTGACAACAATTAAATATGGCAAAAATTTGTATTCAATTTTAGAGGTAACAAAACCGTACAAATTGGCAGCTATATAATTCTATTAGTGTCATGAAAATTGCGGTGTAGCCTCTTCTTTCTGCGCAAAGTATTAAATAGTTTTTTTCAATCGAAAAAGTTAGAACTCTGATTTTCTGGTCAGAATGAGAAAAAATAAAGGACATTTTTTTTTTCAAAAAAAAATTATGGCCATTTTTTTCCATTCTGGTCAGAAAATCAGAGTTCTAACTTTTTACGACTGCTCTTTCACCTTCCTCTAAAACTTCATTTATAATGGCTGTTTCATAATAACGGAAGCTATCAGTCCCTCAGAAGAAAATAACTAGGTTAAGCAGGACTCGGATAATCGAGACTTTGCTGTACTTTAAAAAAAATAACCATTTTTCAAAATGGTTAAAAATCGACAATAATTTTGAAATAGCGTTCCGGTTCGTAAACTTTTCCATTTCGAGCTCTGTTCCGAACAGACTCTTGAAGGTCCCATCGTCTGTCTCTAGATATATTTTTGGGGGAGAGGCAGGGAAATGGACTTTTATGAACCTTTGCCTTATTATATTAAATAAAAATAACTTTTTTCTTAAATACTAGGGGGCTCGGCCCCCTACGAGCTACGCTCGCCAAGCTTCGTTCAGACTCCGCAGTCTCTAAAAGCATGCTAATTTGATCGGCTTTAAAAAGATTTTGGAAGATTGAATTATAATTTAGAAAACAGTGGCGATCTCCCTATAAACGGGTTTCTATTCATTTCTCTTTTATTGGGGAATAATTTTAAGCCCAAATCATCTGCTGTTAAAAGATACAATGGCTGTTTTCGTCTTTGATTAAATAAAATCAGGAGACTTTGTCTCCCGATATTTTTTAACAAAGCGAAAAAAAGTTTTTTTAAATAAGACATTTTAAATGTATCTTTTTTAATCTGACGTAATTTTCACCAGACTTTTCTTTCTCTTTTTAATATTTACGTGAAAATACTTTTGTTAGATATGAAATATTATTTGCGCTGTCCTAACAAAAATAGTTGAAAAGATCATCTCAAACTATCAATTAAATGTCTCGCGCAATTTTTAAATTTAAACTGTTTCTCAATATTATTTTTTGTTCATTTTACGTAATAAGTGTAATGTGACGTAAATGTGACTAATTTCTCATGTTTAAGACTTCTAACGCATGTTAATGAATTTTCTTATTTTACAATATCATTTCTCTTTTAAAATTCACGTGTAAATATAGTTTTTATGAAGTAATTTTCAATAGGTTCTTGCTTTTTATACGTAATTATTTAATTCTAATTTGAAAGTTTATTTTCTGTTTATAATAGTCACGTGTAAATAATTTTTTAATTTGAAGCAAGCATCATTGTTTGCGCTGTTTATACAGTTGGCAACAGTTTAAATTAATACCATTTTCTAAAATAAGTAAAAAATATTTCTCGAAACGCTGAAAATGTGAATTTAAAATAGAAATGAAACCCCTAAAAATGAGTCAAATAAAAAAAAATGAATGCAGTCTGCACACCGGGAAATTCTAACGTATACAATGATCTAAAAATGAATTAATTCCCATGTATAGTTTTTGCTCCTATAAAACTTTTTTAATGGAACGATGTTGTCCAACTTTAGCATTAAGGCTGTTCTCAAATCCAAAGGGTCAACTTTCTGACATAAGTTTTAATTCATTTTTGTTCGGAAACGCATGAAACTAGAAGGTGTTGTTATTCAGAAACTATGTCATCGAACTGTTTTTTTTTTTTTTTTTCGTTTTCTTGTAAGCGCAATCGATCTTTCAGAAAATACTGTCAAAGTTGGCATTTTGAACCGAAGAAGAAAATCTATTCAGGAAGGGGAGAATAATGCCGTGGCACGTGATCAAAATCGCTTATAACTCAATAGGTAACTGATTGATCAAAAAATGGAAAACACAGTTCGATTCCAAATCGCTTCCATGGGTAGGCTTTCCAATTTTATATCTTTCCGTTAAAAAATGAACTTGTAAATGTGTCAAAATGTTTTGCGCTTGTTGAGCCGAGCAGTTGAGAACAACAGCCTTAAATATCTCTTAAAATAATTCTTCGATTTGAAAACTGTCTGCATCAGCGTATTTATCAAACATTTCTCTATAATACCGCCGATTTTCATATTTCAGTAAGCAATATTTTTCTTCATAATAACGGAAAAAGACCTCCGGTGACAAACAATTCAAAACCGGAGGCGGCGGCGGCGTAACTTACTTTTTCTTAAAATAGAGAGAATTTTATGTGAAAAAGATATACGTATGTGATATTTAAGGTGCCTCATTTTGCAGTAATTTCTATTTAAAAAACTTTTTTTTTCATGGTTTCTTTTAACTTATAATTCTCATTTTTCACACACTTCATGTTGACATACGTAGAGCTTTAAAATTTGGAATGTATATGTATTCCTGTGGGCAATATATGAATTGGTCATTGATTTTTTAAAATTGATCCCTCCTAAGGCGGGCAACGGGTGGTAAATTTACTTAATGGATATGTTTGATTTCCTATGGAGCATCAGCTTCAATAATGACTATTTGTTGAAAAGTACTAATGACACGGTTACCACAATAGCGCCAACTTTTAGCCAACTTGGCGAAATATTGCCAAATTTTTACCAATTTGGCGAAATATCGCCAAATTTGGCGACAAAAATAAGTTGCCGAAAATAAAGCCAACTTGGCGATAGCTGGCTAATTTGGCAAAATTCCCATTTAAGGGTGTATTCCAATCCAAACTGCTTATTTTCTGATTCATTTTTAAATTCATTTTTACTCTCAAACGCATCAAACTGGGAATTTTTCTTATTTAGAAATTACATAATGTTCTGTGCTTCTCGATTTTTTGATAAATTCAGAAAATATTGTAAAATGTGGGCGTTTTGAACCGAATTTTCCGAAGATCTGTGAATTAAAAAAATTATCAGACTGGGAAAATAATTGTTTAAAAATCAAACTCTAATTAATTGAGCGAACAATGAAATTATACGACCTCTTATACATCTCTTCAAGAATCACCTCAGCAAGTTTCAGTTTTTACTTTTAACAAGTAATATAAAAATTTTGTTTTTAAAGTCAATTCCTACTTAGGCCATCAAAGAAAAATTTAATATAATCAAGCTAATATGAGTTCTTGTTGCATTAAAATATCTCAATTTGTTGATTTTCTATAAGCAAGTAGGTTTACAATGGAACTCTATGGGAATTTGGCGAAATATTACAGATATCGCCAAGTTGGCGTCACTTTTGGCGACTCCTTTTGGCCGCCAAATTTGGCGATATATCGCCAAGTTGGCGACAAACTTGGCGGTATTTGGCGACAGAACAGGGTCCCCCCTATGGTAACCCTTATTGAAAATACTTTCATTGAAATTTAATAACCAATGGCGGCCATTTTGTTTCCCATGCAAAACTAAAATTAATTAATTAAAATTTAATTAATTAATTAATATTTGAAAAAACTTTATTAACATCAATTGTCATCCAGTGCAAGTTTAAAAAAATTTATTTCAACCTGATAGGATGAATAATGAGTATTTTATTAACGATTGAAAATTTGTACAAGATATATAAATATCTAAATAAATATAGGGAGAGTGTGAGCTAATAGTAGGAATTGAAAAATGAGTCTGAAAATGTGTCAGAAATTTTCGAGCTGTTGAGGGTGGAAGAATATTTTTTCGAATACACCCTTAAATCCATTAATCTTCCATAATCGAACTCACCTCAATTTAATTTAAACTCCGTGTATTTAGCGGGTGTTTTTCTACTTTTCTACTTTAAGACTTTTCTACTTTTTAGTGCATTTAAAAATATATTTTTCTACATTTTTGTGAATTTTAATGAAAGCATGTTTTTCAAAAAAAATTAATTTTACATTTATATTTATTTTTCCCTAGTTGTCGTGATGATTGATCCTGTATTTGACATTTAATGAAAAGATAACTGTAGTTTGGAGATTCACAGCTATACTGTAAGCCATTTAGATTAGCATGAATATGATGTTGTTTACTATATGAAGCAATGCGAATTTTTAAATCTTTATCATTGATATTTAGTTTTTTGTTTTGACTTTATTTTTTATTTCACTTCATGTCATAAAATGTTAATTTTAACAAAATAAACTTTTAACGTCTGTATTGCTTTACTTCTTATTTATATTTTATTTAGTTATATTTATAAATACCATTTCAGTTATTTCTTTTGATTGTGGAATAATGCTACAGGCCTAGAAGTGACATTTTACGAAAATGTTATAGGAAATATAGGAAATTTAAAAAAAATACAGAGGAATTTTATAGGAATTTTTATATGTGTATAAATACATATGCCCGGCGCTTAATTGGTGCCGCAATTCACCGGAGCTCAGCTCCGGTACTTTTCTGTGTTTGGTAATTTTTTAAATATTGATCGGAATTCACCGGAGTTCATAAATACAGGACTCCGAAGCCCAGTGTAACGATTCCGAAAAGCCGAAACCTAAATTACCCTTTCCTTTCCCTCCCATCTCCAAGTTGTTGCAAGGGCGTAGGAACCGGGGGAGCTGGGGGAGCTGTGGCTTCCTCTGGAATATTTCAGACGGTCTCAGCTCCCCCGGGAGAAATTCTCGCACCACATCTGTTTATGATACATTGCTGAATTAAAAAATAAAGTATACTTTTTCTAGGAAATTCACACAATAAACAACAAAGAGAAGAGAGAGAGGGGGTGGTGAGCATACTTGTTTGTACCTTCACCCTTTTTCTCATTGTTTAAAACCCTCCCGATTTCCAGAAAAAATGGGGTCTTATATAGGTCTACTACAAATTACCTGCACCGATAACATATTTATAAAGAGGAGGCCTTTAAAATTGATTTGGAAGAGATTTGTAAAGAATTTGTAAGCAAAACAACAGAAAGCAGTTTAATTTTTGGTAAATGGAAGTGGGAGAAGACTTAAATTTGAATATTGTATTCGGGATCGCGCATAAATTAAGTTTCTATTTATCAAGTATATCTATTAAAAATTATTTTAACTGGATAAATCTTTAACTGATGTGACTAAAATTTGTCACACAACTGATGTGATCCGGTCTCTCAGACCCCTCGAATAAAATGAATAAAAAATAACTCAAATGGTTGAATTTACTTAAATTATCATTCGAGTTTCTACATGTGACATGTAGAAGAATTTAGTTTGTAAAGAATTTGTAAGCAAAACAACAGAAAGCACTTTAATTTTTGGTAAATGGAAGTGGGAGAAGACTTAAATTTGAATATTGTATTCGGGATCGCGCATAAATTAAGTTTCTATTTATCAAGTATATCTATTAAAAATTATTTTAACTGGATAAACCTTTAACTGATGTGACTAAAATTTGTCACACAACTGATGTGATCCGGTCTCTCAGACCCCTCGAATAAAATGAATAAAAAAATAACTCAAATGGTTGAATTTAATTAAATTATCATTCGAGTTTCTACATGTGACATGTGCAGGCTCTTAAAGAAGACTTCTATTGTCAGTGGTCAATCCAGGCAAATATTGGGACCCCTTCACAAAAATACCTTTGATAAGAACTTTTCATTTTACAAAGTTCTCAATTAAACAGGCCCCGTCACAAAATGAGTTCCAAGATTTTAAAAAGATACATCAGCTTTTAGTCCAGTCAAATTAGGCAGATTTTGGGTCATTTTGGGACATAATTATGAGAGTTTGAAACTTGGTAATATTGTTTGGGAAGGTCTGCTAATGAACATACTAAAAGTCCTGATGGATGGGGGGTGAGCGCGAGGGGAAGGGGGTAAAAGAAGGTACCATTTTTCGGTTTTTTGTTAATATCCCATAATCTATAAGCCCTACGGAAAAATTTCTAATGCAAAAGTTAAAGAAAATTAAATTCTCTACAAAAAAGGTTATAAACATTTTTCTCTAGAAGCCATAGTTAACGAGATAATCGCATCCAAAAATGAAGAAATTTGCCGAAAGTCACACCACTGCCAGAGAGCGGGTCAATATAACTTGCATTGCATCTATTTAACTTAAATTTAAATGACCTTAATAAATGTTGTGCTCAGGAAATGGAAGCCTGAACAATAACTTCAACAAATGACATTTTTCTTAACTATAGATTATGTTATATAGATTATATGTTCCGTAATCGGGTTTGAAAGTCATTTTAAAAAGCATGGATTAACGCCAATTTAATTTCCTTCTGTAACTTTTGTTTGGTATACTCTTTTTTACATATATTATAGACATGTTAAGCCTTCAATCCGTCAGGACCAAAGAGGAATACGACAAGTTTGTTCGATAGAGCTATTTCACGATTCGACGCAGCGACAAGTTTTAGATAGTAGTTTAGTTTGACATAACCATTGAGCAAAAACTAATGCTATATATGAAATGCTCTGTTGGGCTCACACATGGACCAGGAATAAGTGGAGTCAGGGCGCCACAGATACCTTTCATATTTGTACCGCCCTGGAAGAATTCTGTGGTTTAACTCTTTCTTCTGGTGAACAACATAAGGATTTTCGTGAAGCTCGGATGAATAGAGATGCTGCGGATATCTCCAAACTTTCAACTTGGTTTGAAAATCACCCGCCCTTTCCTGAGATAGATATAATTATATCAATATCTTCTGGTGTTATTGGAGATTAAACTATCACCTGCTTCAAAACTTTGGAAATCGGGAGTAAAAAGATGATTCAGGTGTCTAGCAAATGTTACTCAGATGGGAAACTAACTCGGAATGGTATAGCACAATCAATCAACCGTATGCACAATTCAATAAAATTTCATGATACTACTAAAACTGTGGATCCTTTAGTTATATTCCAACGGATTTCCTTGTGCAAACGTAGTAATGATGATTTAGCAAATTACCTACAATATGAATCGACTCCTTATCCTCTCTCGCTTTTCAGTGATTGCGGAATGTGCAAGACAAAGAAAAGTGCTTTGAGTCAAATATTTGAGCAATCAGGTGAGATATTATAGCAACAACAAACACTAGTTGTGGATGGTGGCTTCCTGTTATATGAGGTGGTGTGGAAGAAGGCATCAACAATACAGGAATTGCAACACCTAAATAAAGTGCGTTAAGAAACACTATTGTGGAAAGGGACTCGAAATTGTTTTCGATGGATATACTGACACTGTAAACAGTAAACAAAATAGAAGGTGCTCAGTGAAAACTTCAGTTGACATATATTTTGAAGCACATACTGTCATCAGTGTTCCCCAAAATCAGTTTCTCTGAAATAAGAACAATAACACAATGTTGATTCCCATTCTATCACCTAATTTAAATGACAAAGGAGTCTCATGACAGCAAAGTCCTAATACTGCCGCCACTCTGACTGTTCAGATTTCTATAGATGCACTGAGTGAAAGTGGCAACGTTACTGTTGTTGGACAGGATGTGGATATACTTGTTCTTCTCATAGGCTTAACCTCTTCAGATAAAAATATATCCTTACTGATACAGCTGTGGCAGGGAAATGAACTGTCTCCTGAGATTTGGGGTTGGAAACGTAAGCTCATTCATACGTTAGTGCCTATCACAACCACCGATCCTGTTGCCCCTGGGGCAATACTAAACCTCATTCAGTGTACAATTGGTTATAGGCAAAAATGTTAAGCCTTAGTAACATTTGCTAGACACCTGAATCCTCTTTTTACTCCCGATTTCCAAAGTTTTGAAGCAGGTGATAGTTTCATCTCCAATAACCCCAGAAGATATTGATATAATTATATCTATCTCAGGAAAGGGCGGGTGATTTTCAAATCAAGTTGAAAGTTTGGAGATATCCGCAGCATCTCTATCCATCCGAGCTTCACGAAAATCCTTATGTTGTTCACCAGAAGAAAGAGTTAAACCACAGAATTCTTCCAGGGCCGTACAAATATGAAAGGTAGCTGTGGCTCCCAGACCCCACTTATTCCTGGTCCATGTGTGAGCCCAACAGAGCATTTCATAGATAGCATTAGTTTTTGCTCAATGGTTATGTCAAACTAAACGCCTGTCCAAAACTTGTCGCTGCGTCGAATCGTGAAATAGCTCTATCGAACAAACTTGTCGTATTCCTCTTTGGTCCTGACGGATTGAAGGCTCAACATGTCTATAATATATGTAAAAAAGAGTATACCAAACAAAAGTTACAGAAGGAAATTAAATTGGCGTTAATCCATGCTTTTTAAAATGACTTCAAACCCGATTACGGAACATATAATCTATATAACATAATCTACATAGGCGTAGCGTCGGGGGGGGAACGGGGGGGCACGTGCCCCCCCAATCTTCTGTACCCCGGGCGCCAGAACAGAAAGCGTAGGGGGCGCCAAATGAAGATTTTTTTTTGTCTTTACATACAAATATGTATATGTATATATATCGAATCTGCATAAAAATGTCTCGCAGCCGGAAAATCCAAAAGGAAAACTGAATCAAATGCATTAAAATTTACAAATATATAAAAAGATTCATCTATAATAGAAGGCTGCAAATAGGATAATCACTAACATTTTCCAAGGCCAGTAGGTCAGTCTTTACTCCTCTCTTCTGTGTAAAACTGTCCCTCACCGATAACCGATTTCCTGGGGGGGGGGGGGGGGGGGGGGGCAGAGTCATGTGCCCCGGACGTCAGAACGAAAGGCGAAAAGGGCGCCAAATGAAGATTTTGCTTGATTGTGACTTTTCTGTTTAAAAGATTCCATGAAGGCTGTTCTATTCTTTTTGGAGCTTTCTTTTTCCCGTCTTGCTATGGGCGACGTCAAATGATTGTCCGGTACAATAAAAAGAAAGGGGGGAAGGAGTCAGGGTTTGAAACTAGGGGGGGGGGGGTGCAGAGAGCGCATGTGGTCTGGGCGCCTCGCGCAGGGGGCGTCATATGAAAATTTTGTTTGCCGTTTTATGCAATATATATATATAAAAAAAAATGTGCGTGTGAAATTTGTGTAAAAAATATTTTCTAGCCGAAAAGTCAAAAAGAAAAGCTTAGTACAGTGCATTAAAAATGTCAAATAGATAAAAATATTTGCGTACAATATACAAGACAGCAAATGAATAACCCCATTCTTTTTCTTATAATTACTTTTTTACATGTATATCACTATATCTGGCCTTAGAGGAGGCGAGGTCAGGTGGCCGACTGGGACAATAAAAACCAAGCGGTCGAAAATTCACAAAATATAAAGTAAAAACTTAATAATTTTGTTGTTGTTGTTTTGAGTCAGACATAAATTTGAAAATTAGCATTAAGTTCAGAAAAGTATCTAGACATATCAATCTATAAATAAGAAGAGTGGTATAAGTGATAATTCCGCAAAACTGATGTAGATAGTACAGGAAGATTTTTACAATACTGAAATTCATTTTTATACCTACAGTAAATCCTGGTTTTTTCAGCTCCTAAAACAATGTGACTCATATCACTATGACATTAAAGTGCCCCAATTGTAATAATTTGTAATGCTACAACAACAGTAAAATCTCGAAAAATGAAATCCGTCTATAATGGAATCGTGTTTTAAATGAAAAAAACTACATGGTTCCAACAGAAAGAATACCAACAGTTATACCTCCTAAGACGGAAACCTGTATAAAGCGGAATGGTTTCCGCTTCCGTTCGATTTTTTCCCCAGGTTTTAATGAATAAATATTTGACAAAGCTGGTTATATATTTCAATATTACGTATTTTATTGTTACACATTTTAAATTTTAAAATAAGCCCGCTAGTAGAAACTTTCGTAAATTTCTCTTTGTAAATTTACTTTACAGAGGAAGGGGGGGGGGGGCCAAAATCGATGTTTTCCCGGGGTGAAAATATAGCTAGTTACGGCCCTGAAAAAAGTGCACAAAGTAAAATGTTTTAGTAAAACCTATTAAAAGAAAAAAAAGAGTATAGCATTTGCAGTGGTGCAGTAAAAAATCTCTCATAGGGCGCCATGGCTAATAAAGGCGCCCCTGCCTTTATCCCCCAAAATGATTTTTCTCTTCTTTTTGCCATTCCTAGGCGTTTTGCCATCCTAGGTTAAATTGTAAAATGCCTCTCTGTTCCTTTTGGTGCAATTATTTTTTGCATTACTTTTGGTGCATTATTTTTTGCATTACTTTTGGGGCAATTGTTTTTTGCAACCAACCAAATCCAGTCTTAGAGAAAGGAGGCGAGCTTGGGCGACATCCTGTGATAAAAAAAAAAAAAAAAAAAAAAAAAAAAAAAAAAAAAAACCCTCACACAGGGCGCCATCAGCCGTCCCTGCTTTTACCTTTCTCGTCCTTTTGCCATTTCTAGGTAGGTGACAACTGAAAAATGTTGCCCATGCCTTTTACTAAAATTACTTTTTTTTTACATGCAGACCCGGTCTCAAAGGGCGCGAGGTCGAGTAACTGTTTACGATTAAAAACTAAGGGTTGAAATATATGCAAGATAGAATAGTAACCCCTTCTTTAATGTTTTTAAAGAATATAGCCCGGGCGAAACTAGGGGGGGGGTGTGTGCAGAGGGGGCATGTGCCCCAGGCGCCAGAACAAAGGTGAAGGGGGCGCCAAATAAAGATTTTGTTTGTCGATTCATACAAAAATGTAAATATGTGTGTGAAATGCAAAGAAACTCGCAAGCTAATGTTAAACCTATGGGAACGTTCTTTTGAAATTTCTCGTTTGGATTTTAATATTTTAAAATTATTTTTTTTTCTTAGGATAGTTTAGATTGATCTTTCGCGTTGCCATACTTTTAGGTTTTGAAACCGGCACTGGAAGTGAAGGTAACTTTATAAAAATAATCTGCAACCAAAATCTAAAAAGTAAATACTAACCGGTTAGAATTTAACCTCAGCTTTTCTAAGAAAAAAAAATCATTTAAAACTATTAATATGCAAGCGAATAAATTAAAAAAGATCGCTCCAATACATTTAGCATTAGTGTTCCAGTTTCTTCACGTAGGCTCTTTTTGCTCAAGCTAATGTTAATCCTATGAGAGCGTTGTTTACATATTTCTTGCTTTAATTTTAATTATTAAATGATTTTTATTTTTATGAATTTTATTTATTTATTTTGCATAGGGTACCTGAGGTCGATAATATTTATTGTGCGTGAGGAGATGAAGGGGGGGGGGGGTCGCCAAAATCCATGTTTTTCCCTGGCGCAAAAAAGGCTAGTTTTAGCTTGAACGTACGAGATATTAAGGTTGTACTTATTGTGCAAATTATTAAAAACCTTCATTTGTCACTGTTTTAAAAGAATATTTGATTGTATATTATACATGGGATTTTCAGATAAATTAATGTGAAATTTATATTCACATATTTTAGGATTGTGATTTATTGAGATTTTTACAAAAACGATAAATGGCAGTGATTTTCAATTGCTTTTTTTTTTTTTTAAGATGCAATCAAATTTAAAACTTTTTAGCATGTAGCATTTCACCCACTCTCTCTTCCCCAAAAACAAAAACGCTTTAGTTCTCAACCATTAATACGGTGCTGGTCAATCATTGGTATTTGGTCAGTATAAATAGTCAGTTTTAATAGTTGTAATTTGATCGGCAGAAGGAAAATTTTCCCCAACTGCAAAGCTGGTGTCCAGTCACCCAAGTAGTTTAATTGCAGTGAGTAACTTGGTCACACAAAGAACTTCTTTGACCTCTGAACTTGTGTTTCCCTCTTGTGCAAAGTGAGATAATAGGAGGTCTCTACCTTCCTAACCCCACCCCACACTCCTACACAAACTTGGCTTGGTCTGATCTGGATATTTGTGGGAATGTGCTCGTAGTTAAATGTTGTTATTACTATTTTTTAAACTGATCAGGAATGAATGAGCTACGTAAAAATAAACGCGATAAAAAACTGGAATTTTTTATAAAAAACTCAATAACAAGTGATGTCACGAAGCACGCCAAGATTCTAAATTCATTCAAGTCTGGCTTCAAAAAGACGAAAATGGAATAGAAGGTAAGAACATACAGAAGTGTTTGTTTTATTAAATTAATAACGTTTTCAGAAAAACAAAAATCTCCACTCAAAAATGTGATTATTTTTTACACTTTCATAAACTCATTTCTATTCCTATTTGCCTGAAAATTACAGATGTTAGCATTCAGGTGCTTAGGAATCGAGTAGCGTTCCCCCTTTTCTTAACGCTTTTCCTAATTCGAAGCAGCTTAATTTAAAGCGGATTACTAAATGGATCCGTCTTGTAATTGTCAGCCTTTGAATTTGGAAATCAAAAG
This sequence comes from Maratus speciosus, assembly GCA_963932465.1. Lineage (NCBI taxonomy): Eukaryota > Metazoa > Arthropoda > Arachnida > Araneae > Salticidae > Maratus > Maratus speciosus. The sequence goes on along the minus strand of OZ010789.1, from coordinate 128,714,743 downwards.
TCCAACTTTGATGCTATTTTATAAAACAAAAATCGGAGTCTTTTAGGAAAAAAACCCTTTATTCTACTTCATAAAAGCATCTCAATTGTAGGGCTGCCACTGCCGAATGACACTGAAAATAGTAGCTTTAGTAGCTTCCAACGAAAAAAAATAGTAGCATCTGTTCGAAAATAGTAGCCAAAATACTCGCATATAGTTGTTTAAAAAAAGGAAGAAAAAATGTATCCATAACATTGAAAGGACTTTATGAATGTCCACATCTTATTTCACAGTTTATGCTTCTGCTCAAATCACTGAATAAAGAATAGAGTGATTTCATCAAATAAGAAAGTTATCCAGAAAATAAGGCCCTAATGTTTCAGTTACGAAGTAACTTGGATCTTCCACAATAAAAATTATGTACAACACCAGGAAACATAGCAGTAAAAATTTCTTGCAGATCATCCCCGGTACTACTTTCCATCGCCTTTCATTTCAAGAGTTTCTTGGAGAGAAGGAAGAAAGTTTTATTTGAGGGACAGGGTTAGAAATAACGTCTCGGATATCGCAAACCCCACTCAAAAAAGGAAAATTCTGCATAATAAAAATATTTGTTTGGATGGAATCTTCCAAATTTATTTCTTGCACAGGCATATGATTCGTACACGATTTACTTTTTTTAATTTCGTGAAAGCCACGATTTTCTTTTCTTCGAGAATTCCACAAAATCAATTCATCAAACAGTCGTCAACCATACATCAACCATACGGAATTTTGCCATTCGGTAACGAAAAAAAAAAAAAAAAAAAAAAAGAACGCAGAACGCAAGAAGCTCTCTTATTGCAATTTAAATAGTGTTAATTAAACAACATTTAAATGTTACTGCATCTTCATTTTTATACAAATAATCTAGGATTCCTTTAATTAAGAGAGGCATAAAAAGTCATGCATTGGATAATATAATTACATCTCCAAATATAAGCGGAAGAAGTGAATAATATCGTTGCCTAATACGTTTTGGATAAAAGGTAAAAAGTGGATTTATCATTAATGGATAAATGTCCGGAAAAAGGGTAAATCCCAATTTACATTTCTTACTCACGCCTATTTAATGGGATTCGAAATCCTATCAAGATTATGGACACTGATTTAAAATAAATTAAATAGCCTATACTGAAATCTGAAATATCAGATATTTGATAAATAAAGTTACTTATGGTAACACGTAAATAATTAAAAGTAAAAAAAAAAAAATGGCGACTTCTAAAGATAATTTAGCAATTGAAAAACTCACAGCTATGAACTATTCGATATGGAAGTTCAAGTACATTTGGCCTTAGAAAAAAAGAAGTTTTCCAAAAAAAACTTGTAAATTTCGCCTAAAGATAACGGAAAGAAAATCGAAAATTTTGCCAAGCTGTCACGAACAGAAACAAAATTACACCCCCGAATTTGGTCAAATATTCGCGCAAAAAATCGAGCAAAAAATCAAGAACTTCCTCAGTCAGTAGCCAAAAGAAAAGATCGTTTAAAAGAATCACGAATTTCGTCAAAAATCCCTGAAACAAATACCGAATATCATTTTCGTCAACCGGTCGTAGAAAAAATCGCGAAATTTTGCAAAGGATCATGTAAAGAAAATCGTGAATTCCACGAAACGATTGGCGGGAAAAAATGCCAATTTTGGTAATTCGTCGGGAAAAAAAATCGCGAATCTCCTTAAGGGCCCGTGGAAAAATGCCTTGAATTTTACCAAAGGTTGTGGAAACAAATGGCGATTTTCGTTATTCGGTCACGGATGAATCCTAGCAAATTTCGCCAAAAGAATATACAAAATATTACGAATTTCGTCAAACGATGAAGAGAAAAAAATTGCAAATTTCGCCAAATGGTCACGGACAAAAAGACGGCAGGTGTGATTCTGAGTAAAAGGGAAAAAACTGAAATTCACAGCAAATTTTCTAAAAAGTTACAGCAGAAGGAGGGAAAGGGGTGGAAATCGCCTCCCGGCGCCAATTATGCGTCTTTTCCTCAATCCTTTGACGAAATAAGTATTTTCCCGCGATCCTTTTATGAAATTTGCGATCCCTTAGTGAAATTTGTGTTTTTTCGCTATCCCTAGACGAAGTTTGAATTTTTTGCGATCCCTCGAAGAAATTCACGTTTTTTCGCGATTCCTTGAAGAAATTCGCGATTCGTTGGCGAAATTCGATTTTCTCTGCAATCCTTTGAAGAAATTGGCGATTTTTTTCTGTGAACGATTGTCGAAATTGATGTTTTCGGCGACCATTTGCCGAAAGTCGCGATATTTTATATGCCCGAATTTTTAAAATTTTCGGAACCGGATGCCTTAAATTTTCGGAAAATTAAGAAGAGAATCACCTTTGAAAAGACACGAATTCGGTCAAATAATCGCGTAAATAATCGTGAATTTAATCAAATGATTGCACAAAAAATCAAGAATTTCGTAAGTCGGTTTTTAAAAGAAAATCACAAATTTCGACAAACTATCGTGGAAAAGAATCGAGAATTTCGTCAAATAATATCTGAAACAAAGAGCGAATATCATCAATCGATCACGAAAAAAATATATATTGTGAATTTCGACAAGTGATGGCGGAAATAAAATTTCGCCAATCTGTCGCAGAAAGATTCGCGAATTTTGGCAAAGGATCGCGGGAAAAAAATCGTGAGTTCCGTGAAACGATCGCCGGAAACAAAACGCGAAATTTGGAAAAAGATCACGGAAAAAAAAAATTGTGAGTACCGCGAGATGATCGCCCCCAAAAAATCGAGAAATTTGCAATAGGTCATAGGGAAAATTGTGAAATCTCCATCAACAATCGTAGCAAAAGATGGCGAAAAGAAATAACTATTTTCGTCAATCGATTGGGGGAAAAAATCGCAAATTTTGCAATTCGTCTCGGAGAAAAATCGCGAATCTCCTCAAACAACTGTAAAAATATCTTGAATTTTACCTAAGGTCGCGAAAACAAATGGCGATTTTCGTCATTCGGTCACGAAAAAATCATCGCAAATTTCGTCACAAAAAATGGACAAAAAATTGCGAATTTCGTTTAACGATCACAAGAAAAAAATCGCAAATTTCATCAAATGGTCGCGGACAAAACAATGCAAATTTGGTATTAAAAAAAAAAAAAGGGAATTTAACCAAATGATCGCGCAAAAAATCACGAATTTTATAAATCGGTCGTGAAAAGAAAATCACGAATTTTGACAAACGATCTGGAAAAGTATCCGAAATTTCGTCAAAAGATCTCTGAAACAAATAGTAACTACCATCAATCGGTCGCAGAAAATATACATCGCGAATTTGGACAAGTGGTGGAGGAAAAAAAATCAATTTCGTCAATCTGTAGTAGAAAAATCTGCAAAATTTGGCAAAGGATCGCGGAAAAAATCTCAAAATCTCCTTCAACTATAAAAGATCTCTGAAATAAATAGGTATTTTCGTCAATGGTTTGGGGGGTTGAGAAATCCCGAATTTTGGAATTCGTCGCGGAAAAAATCGCGAACCTCCTCTAATAACCGTTGAAAAGCGCGTTTGGGAAGATGACTTTACAGGCGCTTTGAAGAAAAAGACCGAATATTTTCAGTAAAAATAGTTGCTGAAATCCGAAAAAAAGTCGCCTACTGCTTTCTTGAAATAGTCGCTTTTTAACAGTTTTCGGCCTAAAATAGTCGCCATAGCCGCCGGATGCTGAAAATAGTCACTTTTAGTAGCATTTTAGTAGCAAGTGGCAGCCCTGCAATTGCATGTTAAGAAAATCGGAATGTTTGAGAAATTGAGTCGGGCTGGACGAGGCCTGATTTAATTGATTTTTTATAGGCCGGGCTTGTTTTCACTGATTTTTTTACGAACCGGGCTTGGCCGTAAACTGTGAAAATATAAACGGGCCGATCTCGGGTAGAACTTATAATTTTCACGCCGGCCTGGAAACTGCTGTCCGTGCAGACTTCTAGTGCTCCCCTCAGGGCCGTGCAAAGAGGGGGCTAAAGGAGCGGTCGCCCCGGGCGCAAAATTTATGCTGCGAACCACGGTTTTATTTGTTATTTATTCAGTTTTTGATGGTCGCTGATCATTTTCCGGGGAATTTCTTTTTTCTTTCTTGATCATTTTTTTTCCTGTCGCAAAACATCATGAACTCTCTAACAAATAAGTGCAATTTTCTCTTATGTTATTTAGTTGTTCTAAATTTCTAAATTAAAATGAAACATTTTAAAGTTCGAAAATAAACGCGAAAAATTTATTCATATTATAAATATTATAGCATTTATTTATGTTTCTGCACTTTATCAATTTTATTACACCCATTACAAGGAAAACATTTCTTTTTTTTTTTTGGGGGGGGGGGGGGGGGGCGCAAAATTTGAAATTCGCTAAGGGTGCACTTCTCACGGCCTACGTGCCCCCCCAAAACTTCTGGTCACGCTACGCCTATGATAATCTATAGTTAAGAAAAATGTCATTTGTTGAAGTTATTGTTCACGCTTCCATTTCCCTGACCACAACATTTATTAAGGTCATTTAAATTTAAGTTAAATAGATGCAATGCAAGTGATATTGACCCACTCTCTGGCACTGGTGTGACTTTCGGCAAATTTCTTCACTTTTGAATGCGATTATCTCGTTAACTATGGCTTCTAGAGAAAAATATTTATAACCTTTTTTGTAGAGAATTTAATTTTCTTTAAGTTTTGCATTAGAAATTTTTCCGTAAGACTTATAGATTATGGGATATTAACAAAAAACCGAAAAATGGTACCTTCTTTTACCCCCTCCCCCTCGCGCTCACCCCCCATCCATCAGGACTTTTAGTATGTTCATGAGTAGACACTTTCAAACAATATTACAAAGTTTCAAAACTCTCATAATTATGTCCAGAAAAAAACCTAATTTGACTGGACTATTTCTGACTTTCGCATTTTTATGTAATTAGAAGTTTTAATAGCATTTCTATTTTAAGTGACGTAACAGAAATATTAAGTAACAAAGTAACCACTTAAGTAAAATCTAATCCTTTCTCATTTTTTTTTTTTTTCAGTGAACACTAACTATTCAACAGGAATATTATATAAAATTTGGTAATATTTAAAAACTTTGACAGTTTGATTAAATGTTTAGCATTTTCTGTTATATATTTCGATAAAATTAGAAATGCTTTTAAACAATTAATGACTTTTTTTGGGGGGGAGGGGTATAATAAGCTAATATTTTTTACATTTAATACTTTTTTTTCATTGAAAAAGAAATTGAAGATTGGTAGCTATGCAATTTAGAAGTACATATATGGAAGCTGTGCTATTTTAACAAATTTTCTGAATAATATCACAAAAATAGTTTAAATTAAAATTAAAGATATATTTAAAAATTTTAAGTAAATGAACAGTCTCTAAATGTGTTATCAGGTGACTAAAATTTTCTTCTGTTTCAGTCAGGCACGTCAGCTAATGAGTTGCTGAACATCTCCACCAAATCTTCTCTTTCACTTTGTTTGAATTTCATACAAATTGCAGCTACAAAGAAAAAAAAATAACTTCATCTCCGCAGATCTTCGCTTTCAGTTTCTTTGACTTTCATAGAAGTTCTAGCTACAAAGAGAAAAGAAGAAGAAATTAAGTTTTCTATTACAACTTATATCCTATTTATAATGAGCCTAAGATTTTTTTTCTTTTTTTTTCTTTGCATTTTTATATGTATCAGAGGGACAAGCAAATATGAAAAGGTAGATCTTCATACATGAAACACTATGCCATAGATAGTACCGAACCTAAGTCATGCAGGAATTAAGTGGCCCAAGACAATATTTTTGGCATGACATTTACTAAGGTTCTAACAGTATTGAATTCAGGCATTGGCCTGGAGGGGGGAGGGGGTATCCTACTGGAACATTGAAATGCACCTTCCTTAGAAGGTTTGAGATTTTATGTTTATTAATGGTCTTGAAGTGCAATCCCCCCCCCCCCTTGCAGTACCCCACCCAAAGGCTGCAGAATCCTCTCCCGGAGAAAAATGTCTGAATTCAACGCTGGATCCCAAAATAAAATCGAATGAATTTAAAATACCTGAGCCTTTCTAAACGTTATATATATATATATATATATATGTGTGTGTGTGTGTGCGTATTAGTTTTATGTATATTGTATAAGAATTATATATAGATATACACCTATAAATAAATACTGTGTACTTATATATTTTTTTATAAGTTTATAGTTTTATAGTTATTAGTTTTATATGTTTCATATTTTATATGTTTATTATACACAGTAAAACGTAACATTATATTATCCTTTTACGCTAAAATGTTATACATTCCCGCGGCCGCCATCTTGGATTTCTCGGCGACGTTTTATTGGCGTTTATCGATAAGGCAACCCCGACGAGTGACGTGTTCTGACAACCCCGTTAAACCTAAAGGCTCGTTTACACCATAGATTAAGGACCAAGATGGGACATTTACGGCAAAATCTGTAATGGCAACATTACTAGCGTCACTACCGACAAGGGGGAAGAATTAACAAGCCTCCGAAATTTACCTATGTTGAAGAAATATGTTTGTCCTCTATACTTTGAATATCTATTCTTTCATAAAACGAAGCAGGTGTCAGACGATATTCTATTCATGCTTGCTTTATTTATTTAGCTGTTTTTTTTTTTTTTGTTGTTGTTGTTGTTTTTTATCGTACTTGTAGTGGTCACTTTTAACTTACAAAATGATAATTAGGGTAATAATATAAAAGAAAACCCTAGAAAATTGTGTTAATAACGTAAATATGTAAGTTTATGAGATTAAATTGTAAAAAAATCAAATTCAGGTATTGTGTTAATTTATTCATATCGAATAAAACTTTATTGAGTGTAATGTTAGTACCTCTATTTATTTTTAACTGTTAGATTTATATAATTCTAAGAATTTGTCGAAATGAATTTTTCCCCATCTGTAATTTTATTATTATTTCTTATAGGTTAATATTATAAATGTTATTGAATTGATTGTACGTTATTTACATTAAAAACAATATTTTTATTTTATCTGTGAGAAAGTGAAAATGCGTAAATTTTAAAAGATTATTGTAACGGTTGTTTAATACGTCAAACTTCATAAATTAATAAAATATCGGCTATAAAAATTTTCCTACCGAATGGGAATATTTATGAAATTTTCTGGGATTTGTAGAGCGCAATACTTCGTATATTTTTATATTACACCATTACTTTGTGTAGCTTTAAGTCCAATTATATCATATTTACTTCATATATAGCATTCAAGACGAAGTTTTTACCCTGTTTTTCGTTGCACTTATATCGTTCACTCATTATGTAAAGCGAAATAAATAAAGTAAAATAAAATAAAATAAAATATAAATAAATAAATAAAAAAGCATATATCCGTGCATGAACATAGAATAGATATTAGATATATAAAATAGAATATTTATTCTATGTTCATGTATCGGTGTAAGATTCTATTGAAAACGTAAACATGAAACATTAAAAAAAGAAAGATCACAATAAGGTAGATGCTCAATGATAAAAATTTTACAAGGATGGGGAGTTTCTTCCCCATTGTCACTAAAGGCGCTACGATTGCAATCGCATTACCATTATGCTCTATGGAAATGTCCCATCTTGTATGTTAATTTATGGTTTACACGGAGTGAGTTTACTAGCTACGAGTCGGCGAGAAAAGTAGCGAGCGAGTCAGCTAGCGAGATAGTGGTGGTTTACACACGAACTTGTTTACTCGCTCATTAGCCAACTCGCTATTGCATCACTTGTTGCGTTCTAAAGCTTTTGTTTGTGTTTTTTTTTCTGTAAACAGTGTTTGTTTTTATATTAAATGCTAAGATTTTCCTGTCTTTTATGTGTGTGTGTGTGTTCGTGGAAAAATGAAGTGGACCGCAAATGATATTGCTGAGTTTTTAAATGTATACCAAGAGTATCCTGTGTTATGGAACATAAAACACACAGATTACTGCAATACGAAATTAAAACATGAAATTTAAATTTTATATTCTAATGGTCAATTATAAAATTTCATTAATTTTTAAGGTTTTAAGACCTGTGTCCATTATTGTAACGTTTAATTAGTCTATTCCCAGTAATGGACACCCCATGTAATCATTGTTAAAAATGCAATTTCAGAGATGTTTATAGTGCATAAAATCTTTTAACTGAAAGCCTAATTAATCACATTTAATTTTTAAATTGCACTTATTGGAATGTAATAACACCAAAATTTTATAAATAGTGCTGCTTTTAATTAATTTCATGTGGTTAATAAAATTTTCAATATTTTAATCACATGAATTTTTTTTTTAACTTAGCCCTGTTTAGTTTATCTGTAAATCAATGAAACAAATCAGGAAGCAGAGAATAGTGTTTAAGGGCATATGGAAAAGAGAGGTTCATATGGTTCAACCCCTCCCCATTTAAATAAAAACAATTTAACTATTATTTTAACACATTCAAGCTGATTGGTAAAGTTATCATACGAATTGAATAGTATTTCCAACTGAACGCCAAAATGCCCAGGCTGGGGCACAGATCTTTGGCTTACAGGACCAATGTTCTACCATATAGGCTAACTGGGCTGACAACCGTGAGCATATTCGTGATTTTTCAGATGCTTCGGTGGGGCGTAGGCACTAAAAGGTTGGGAAACACTGCTCTAAACCCTGTATAGGCTCAATAATTTGATAACTGCAATTCCCCGACATTAGTATTTCAAACTATCTATCTAAAATAACTAAAATTTCACCTTGTGATAATTACGGTAGTTATTTCAAAAGTGAATAATTCTCAATAATATTTTAATTATTGGTATCCTTATTGTTAAGTTTGTTCAAAAAAATCTATTTTGTTTCATTCACGCCGTCGTATTGGGAAAAAAATGTACTTTTAAATGCAATTTGTTTGAAAGCTGTATCTCCATTTATTTTTGAAATATTAATATTTTTGTAGTTTTTAGCACCATTTGTTTAATTTTGGCAATTCAAGTACTCCATTTATGTGGAAAATAAATGAAAAATAATTGAAAACAGCAATTATATATTTTTGTTGCCATTTTCTCATAACAACCGAAGGAAAATATAATTAAAATACGTGCTATTTTGAAAAAATATTTAAACGAATAATTTCTGTTAAAACATGGAGCTTTTATAAACTATATTTAATTTTAAGTATCTATAGACGCTTTCAGTCATGACGTTTTGGTTGGAAACTGACTCAAAACAAACGGTTGCCATGCGTCATTTCTTTTTAAATATAAATCGTGGAAAGTGTTACTAGTACATATCAAGTATTAAAACACTTAGATGTGAGATATAGATATAAGATATAGCTGCAACACATAAACAAAATAGAAAATACAACATAGCAACTGTTTGTTTGGAATCAGTTTCCAAACATAACGTCATGACTGACGTCACGATTGAAATCGTCTACATTAATGTTACAAACAAATGAAGGACTATGAATCATTAGATAGCTATTTTTTTTGTCGAGTTTCTTTAATGACGGCATCTTTTTGTTGCATTTGTATATTATTTTGAGATAGTGACATCCTATGCATGCTTTACTGTAGATGTTTAAGAGTGGATCGTAAATGTGGAATTCTTAAGCGGATACGAATCACGACATTTTACATAAAATAAAAGTGTGTGCTTTAAGTCTTAAAATTGAAATATGTTTTGTACTCTTTATATGTACATGTATATTTTTTATCGGGGGCAACACTAAATTCTGAAAACGCAGAATTCCTGTTTTCTAGTTTTTTATTATCTTATCATTAGTCAATACCTAAAATAACCTATAAAAGTATTAAACTATACAGGCTGTTATTAAAGATAAGGATTGTTAGAAAAACAAAAGTTCATTCAAATAAAAAGAAAGAATGGTGTCATTAAGCTGATTTACTGATTGTCTAATTATAAACATATTGAATAGGAATGTTTTCAAATACAAAAGGTATCATATCAGTTTGTACATTTAACTATTTTCTGTTAAATTATTGATGCATATTTATATTAATATTTTAACATTGTGATGATGAAAATAACAAATTTGAGTGATTTTAATTTAATGGTTATAAAAGCTATAGGAAAGACATGGGGGTATACTTATTTGATGTGTGTATTTTCTTTAATATGCACCTTAGATATACAGAGATGAACTCTGGATATACTTATTTGAAGTGTATATTAAAGAAAATACACATTAAATAAATTTAAATAAAAAAAAAACTAATGTAATGGTCTTTGACTTGTTTTTTGCAGTGCAGGTGAACTCTGAACTCATGCATATAACATTGAAACTCATCGTTTAGCCTATTCTACTTCTACAAAGGAGAATTCTTCTGCTTCTAAGAAAATAGTTTATCCGCAATTATTCGGCCGAATACTTAAACTATTCGACCGAAGTCGAATATTCGATTTACATGCCGAATCCCCGAATACCAAATCGACTATTCGGTATTCTGTCAATCCCTACTACTGGTGGATAAGTTAGGCTAGAGTCATTGGGTGGGCCTCCCCGCCTGGCCGGATAAGTAATAATTTTGAATACTTTTAGGTAGCTTTGTTTACAAAAAAGCTACCTATTGCAGCCGTTCGGAGGAAAGCGATTTCAAAAAATTTTGGTATATTTTCATCGATCATGACCCCCAGACCTCGAAACCACCCTCCGTTCAAAATTGATATATATATATCTGACCTATGTCACACTGTAACTCCCGTAATTATGAACCGATTTCGATGTAATTCGGTGTGTACATAGTACAAAGCAATGTCTCGACCGAGTTCGTTGGCCAGCTTCATCCGCCGTTTTGTTTCAAAATGGCGGCCATTTAAAATTTAAAAAAAAATTTAAAACTTGAAATGTGGTACCAAAAAATTAAAAATGGAAAAATGTTTTTTTCTTATGTATTTGACCTTTATACAAAGATTCCGGAGCAGTTTTTGTTTCGTCTATATCTTAAAAAATGGCTGAGTTATAGCATTTTGAATTTCTAGCGTGGCTGACATTTTGAAACGTCCTGAAATTTGTCACGCGATAAAAGGCGTATTTATGAACCGATTTGGATGTAATTCGGTGTGTACATAGTACATACCAATCTCTCGACCTAGTTCGTTGGCCAGCTTCATCCGCCATTTTGTTTCAAAATGGCGGCCATTTAAAATTTTTTTAAAAACTTAAAATTTGAAATGTGGTACCAAAAAATTGAAAATTGAAAATATTTTTTTCTTATGTATTTGACCTTTATACAAAGATCCCGGAGCAGTTTTTGTTTCGTCTATATCTTAAAAAATGGCTGAGTTATAGCATTTTGAATTTCTAGCGTGGCTGACATTTTGAAACGTCCTGAAATTTGTCACGCGATAAAAGGCGTATTTATGAACCGATTTGGATGTAATTCGGTGTGTGCATAGTACATACTAATCTCTCGACCGAGTTCGTTGGCCAGCTTCATCCGCCATTTTGTTTCAAAATGGCGGCCATTTAAATTTTTTTTTAAAGTTTAAAATTTGAAATGTGGTACCAAAAAATTGAAAATGGAAAAATATTTTTTTCTTATGTATTTGACCTTTATACAAAGATTTCAGAGCAGTTTTTGTTTCGTCTATATCTTAAAAAATGGCTGAGTTATAGCATTTTGAATTTCTAGTGTGGCTGACATTTTGAAACGTCCTGAATTTTGTCACGCGATAAAAGGCGTATTTATGAACCGATTTGGATGTAACTTCGTTTATACATAGTACATACCAATGTCTCGACCGGGTTCGTTGGCCAGCTTCATCCGCCATCTTGTTTAAAAATGGCGGCCATTTAAATTTTTAAGAAAAATTTAAATTTGAAATGTGATACCAAAAATTGAAAATTGAAAAAATATTTTCTTCTTATGTGTTTGACCTTGATAAAAAGATTCGGGAGCAGTTTTTGTTTCGTCTATATCTTAAGAAATGGCTGAGTTATAGCATTTTGAATTTCTAGCGTGGCTGACATTTTGAAACGTCCTGATTTTTCTCACGTAATAACAGGCGTATTTATGAACCGACTTTGATGTACCTTGGTGTGTACATAGTACATACAAATATCTCGACCGAGTTCGTTAGCCAGCTTCATCCGCCATCTTGTTTCAAAATGGCGGCCATTTAAAAAAATTAAAAAATAAAAAAATTTAAATGAGATACCAAAAAATTGGAAAATGAAAAAGATTTTTTTGTATGTGTTTGACCTTAATACAAAGATTCCGGAACAGTTTTTCTTTCGTCTATATCTAAAAAAAAATGGCTGAGTAATAGCATTTTGAATTTCTCTTGTGGCTGACATTTTAAAACGACCTGATTTTTGTCACGCGATAACAGGCGTATTTATGAACCTATTTGGATGTAACTTGGTCTGTACATAGTACATACCAATGTCTCGACCGAGTTCGTTGGCCAGCTTCATTCGCCATCTTGTTTCAAAAGGGTTGCCATTTAAAAAAAATTAAATTTAAAATTCAAAATGAGGTATTAAAAAATTGGAAAATGAAAAAGATTTTTTTTATGTGTTTGGCCTTGATACAAAGATTCCGGAGCAGTTTTTGTTTCTGAAAATTTGTTCTTTTGTTGATATCTTAAAAAATGGTTGATTTATAGCAGTTTGAATTTCTAGCATGGCTAACATTTTGAAACGATCATGTATTTGTCACGCGATAACACACGTATTCGCCTATTTCGATGTAAGAAGGCCTGTGGATAGTATACATCAACACCTCGACCAAGTTCGCTGGCCAGATTCATCAGCCATCTTGTTTCAAAATGGCGGCCATTAAATTAAAATATATATATATATTTAAAGTGAGGTGCAAAAAAATTAGAAATTGAAAAAGGTTTCTTTCTTAAGTATTTGATCTTGATATAAGGATTCAGGAGCATTTTTTGTTTGTCTTTACCTTAAAAAATGGCTCAGATATAGCAGTTTCCATTTCTATTGTGGGTGACATTTTGAAAAATCTGATTTTTTTGCATGCGACAGCACTCCCATATATTAACCGATTCCGATGTGAGTGAGCATGTGCACAGCAATTACTAAGGTCTCGACCAAGTTCACTGCTTAGCCTCATCCACCATGTTGTCTTAAAATGACAGGCACTTTAAGAAATTGCCGAATTTGGCAGCCAAATATAAGTTACTTTAAAGAAAAGCAGCTTGGATAAAGCTGACTAATTTCGCGAAATTCTCATTCATTATATTGATAAAAATTAGTATTGAATCTCCTATATTCGGTTTCCACTAAATTGAGCTTCGTGTGTTTGCATGATATAAGTTGGCTTTTTTTAAATAAGGATTATGAAAGCTACCTCTTCCTCCCGGCACTGGCCGGAAGGACTTTTTATAATTGATTGTTTTAATAATTTGTTTTAATTTATAATTTTCTGGGTTTTTGGAACAGATGCTATACAGGGTGTCCGGTCTCAACGGTGTCCAATGACTAATTCCTAAACCGTTAGTCATAGACATATAGTTCCAATTACAAAAATGTTTTAAATCAGGTAAAGAAATATTTAAAAGCGATTTGGGTCAATAAAAATATTTCTTAAAAAATTACGAAATTTAAATTTTTATATGGTCCCCCGGTCCTATAAGTTATATTTTTTTCTTTTAGACTGACAAGTAATACGAAAAAAGTCCCGTTATTCTACGATTAAAATTGACCGAGTAATAGCTGTTTAAAGTTGGAGCACATTTTTTGCTGCAAATTGGGGTCATTCACAAATTTAGTCGAAATATGATTTCGTCATATATATATAAAAAAAATGGATGAGAGTAAAATTAACATTGCAATGTAAATTTGAAATCTTTAGTGATTCTGACATATTAATGCAAAATATAGAATTTATAATAAACATTTAAGAAGAAAGTAAAAGCAGAATTTTTGTTAAATAAAATGATGCTAAAGCTAAATTAACAGCCACAATTCTTTACAAAATAATACGTATTTTAAAATATTACTAGATTACACTAGCCTGCAAAAGTTGGGTTATGTCATGTTTTTTTAGCTTTTGATAATTGATTCTTATGTATACCACTGATTATGTATACCACGTCTCTGTACCACTGAATCCGAAATTGACCTTCATTTTTAGCCATTACATCAGGATTTTTAGCAAATTGCAAATTTCAAAGTTAAAAGTTCAAAGTTAAAATTGAATCTCCTCTCCCATCTCATCGGACCACCCAGCTGTTTAGCTGCAAGGATTCCAGGAAAAGCAAAAATATGGAATAAATTAATGAATAAAAATAAAATAAAAATAAAATAAAAAAAGTTTTACATATGTTATATAGCATGAGATTTTCGCTATATTTTAACTTACACGTTTATGATTTGCAAAAAATTCGAACGTGATGGTTAAAAATAAAGGTCATTTTCAGATTCAGTGCTAAAAAGTACGTAAAAATCAATTATCAAAAGTTAAAAAACACAACCATCTCCTCTACTTTATAGTATCTGATTTTTGCTATTCTTTAAATTCGACAATATCCTGACATGATGGTTAAAAATTAAGGTAATTTTCGGATTCAGTGCTAAAAATTACATAAAAGTTAAAAAGCCTAACAATCGCAGTCTTGTATTATCCAATCTAAAACTTTTTCTTAAATTTCTTGGCGGTAATCTATTTAAAATTTTTTGTGCTATCCTGTAAATTAAGTATAAATGGTAACCATCGAAAATCATAATAATATTAGATTGTTATCGGATTTGCGCCAGTATGTAAAATGTAATCTCGATCGGATATTTGAAAGTGAGTTAAAGTTCGCGTACAAATTTTGAACTGGAAAAACATACATACGATCGTTGAAGTAACATAAAAACTTATAAAAATAACATAATTTTTGTTAAAAGAAATCATAAAAGAAACAACTCTCAAATCCTGACAAAATAAAACGTATGTTATTTTAGCCACTCTGAAACTTAATAAATGTTAAATTAATCGTAATACTTGTACGATTTTTTTCAAAGCGCAGATACACATGAAATAAGATCTTCTAATACTTTAAGCACTTGGTATGTGACCCCTCAAAGCCAAGCCGAACTCATTTGTTTTCAGAGCAGAAAAGTGGCATAAGTCATGCATTTTTAAAGTTTCAGAACTGGTTCAATTTTAGTGTTATATGAATGGAACTTTTTTTGTCTTACTTGTCAGTGTAATAGGAAAATTTTACTAAATATAACTTATAGGACCGGGGGACTGTATAAAAATTTAAATTTCGTAATTTTTTAAGAAATGTTTTTATTGACCCAAATCGCTTTTAAAATATTTCTTTACCTGATTTTAAACATTTTTGTAATTGGAACTATATGTCTATGACTAACGGTTTAGGAATTAGCCATTGGACACCGTTGAGACCGGGCACCCTGTATGTTACCGCGGCCACCATCTTAGATTTTTTCTTGGCGAGAAAACTCCCTTCCGCCAAGTAAATATCGCCAAGCAGATTTATGCGCATGTTAAGCGTTGTTTACACGGAGCGAGTTTACTAGCTATAAGCCGGCGAATTCACTAGCTGCTAGTAAACTCGCCCCGTGTAAACACATTGACTAGTGAACTATCAGTTCAGCGAGTGCGAAAAAAGTTGATAGCTCGGCTGCTTTTCTCGCTACTCGCTGGCGCGTTAGCTACCGGGCTAGTAAACTAGCTGTGTGTTAAACGTTGTTGCTAGTGAAATCGCCGCGAGTATTCGGTGGTTCGTGGTTCTGTATATGTAAACAATGTCGATTGAAGTAGTTCGTGCCGGCGCGACGGTATAAAAATTGAAAACGTGCGATGCTTAGAAATTAAAAAAATTGCTATAGAGTAATAATAAAGGACTTTACGTTGTAATATCGATACAAAACAAATAGGTGTTGCTATCCAACGTACAATTTATTCATAAGTTTAACATAAAACTCTGCGTTTCGGTTTATTCTTTAAAACCTTCATCAGGAGAAAAGAGCATCTTTGGTTAAAAGATGGCGCCACTGAACTCTTTATTTGGGAGTAAGAGGTTTCCGTTAGAATGTTTTGAATTTTGAATTGATTTCAAAATGTAGCATGTAAAGAGTTTGTTGTCGATTTATATTTTAGAAAATTTTTCTCCTGATGAAGGTTTTAAAGAATAAACCGAAACGTAGAGTTTTATGTTAAACTTGTGAATAAATTGTACGTTGGATAGCAACACCTATTTGTTTTGCTATAGAGTATCTCATCGTAATGCTTTGTTTTACGGCTGGCTTCTGTAAGGTAACGTTACTTTTTTGGAGACGGCACAAAATAAGCAGGGAGAAAGAAATATCATACCATACCGGGGGCTAATAAGTGATGGGTTAATGAATTTGTGAGTAGCAAGAAGTCATTAAATTTTTTTGTGTAATTAGATTTATGAATAAAAATGTAACTGAATTACATTATTAAGAATTTAATTTTAATTAACGTTTATTAAAAAAGCTAATATATGAAAAATGTGTACTATAATTTTTTAAGTATTCGGTTGCCGAATACCGAATATTCGGTATACACTTTGACCGAAGCTTAGGTATTCGATATTCGGCAAAATTGCTGCTTCGGCCAATCCCCAACCAGTAGCATTCAAGAAATAATAAACGCAACCCTAAATTCTGGTGATCGCAACAACCGCATCGAAACATTTATCGCCAAACAAATGCTCGCCATAAAAACCGGAATAGGATATGGAACTCTTCCCAAGAAGTTAGACATTACGCAAGACGTTAGGGCTCCTGATCTGCATATTTACTAGTATGTTTATTTTAAAACCCTGAAATCGCATTAGATCTTCATTCATGTTATGCATTGAAATAGAAAAAAAAGTAAATAAGAATAGGTCTGAAATTAAAATTTATCTACAAACATTTTTACATTTTCAATTTTAGTAAACGACTTTAGTTTTGAAACGTCATGCTGTTGTACAGAATTTAATGAAAAATCTCACTACACGATGCCAAAACACTTCAATAAAACATTACATAATCCCAATGACACTTGCCTAGCGAAACTTAATAGAGCTATTCATTAAAATATAAATAAACTAGGAATTAGAAAAAGCAAGAAGTAAAGAGGAATAAATTATCCGGTTACAGTGTTCCCAGTTTCGTCATTCAGGCCATAATTTTGAACATGCTTTAATTTTGTACTTATTTTGCAACATTGCTTCTCATTTCTTTTGTTTTCAGTTGCATATGAAATTTTAGACAGTGCTACATCGCTTTTAACTGGCAGATTTATTGCTGCATCTGTTTTAATCAAAGTAAATTTTGATTTCTCATTATTTTTGCTCCAATATTCTGCATTTTCCTCTTTTTCAACCATATTTGGATTTGCAGAAGTTAATACGGATTTTTCCAATGGCTGATCATCATCATACATTAAAACTACCATAAAACAAACGTAAAAAGCACAGAGGAATAATTTAAACAACACACTAGTGAACTTTGATTTCCCATTAATTTTCTGACAGTATTTTTCATTCTCTTCCTTTTCAACCATATTTGGTTTTGCAGACGATAATACACATTTTTTAAATGGCCGATTAAATGCTACCTTTGTAGTAGTTAAATTTGGCTTCTTATTCCTTTTTTTGCGGCCACGGTCTTCATTCACTTAAATGGGGAATTTCCTGTTGCAGCTGACTTGCAGATTTGTAAGGAGCAACTTTAAGAAATACTAATAATGATTTTGTTTTCTAAACTATTTGATATTGACAAGGTAGAGTTGTGCTAAAGCTTTTCCTATCTTAGGCACTAAAATCTCAATTAAAGCTCCCTCCGCTATGATGTTTTCTAAATCTTTTTCCAGCTTTTCAAATGCGCTCTCTATTCTTTACTTTAATTTATCCATTTTTTGACGGAAAAATCCTTACTAGATTTTGAGCACAAAAACAAACTATTGAATCCATTTAAAAATCAAAAGAAAATTAAATAAATAATTCAATAGTGATTAATATTCTTTACATGAACTATTGCACATGAAAATTATTTCTTTTCACTTCTATTAAATGAATAATGAAGTATAAAATAATAAAATAGCACGTGCACTTATTTAAACATTATTTCTTCTCATACTTGAAAAGGTTTTTACGATTTACAGCATCAAGACTACACTTGATATGGAATGCGAGCTGCGCCGTGTATTCATACGTAATGGCCCCTCGCGAAATATTTTAGCCTTGATAATTTAACCCTTTGCACTCCGCGCCATTATGAGTATGGGCTACCAGCAACTCCGCGTCATTACACAAATATTTTATTCGGTCGGCACTACTTTTTTAAAAGAAATTTCCTTCAAGTACACAATTTCAAAAATGCCCTGATTAAATAAAAGTGCATAAGGATACATGGAAACAGTTGTCTATTGAGTTTTACACGTGAATATGTATATGTACGTAGACGTTTAGATATATATGCATAAGTGTGCGTAAAGTATTGACGTGATCACGTATATGTAATATAAAACTGTGCATAAGAGTCATTGTATGCGATTTCATGTTCGTTGGACTCTAATTCAAAGTTCAAGACCAGCACCCCCGTCTACCTCCTCTCAGACTCTTAGAGCAGAAGCTTACAGATGCTGGTGGGACCCCTCAATGTAAAAGTATGGCTGTTAAATTGTAATGAAATTCGGATTCGTTTTTATTTTGTATTTAAAAAATACAAAATAATTCATTTGTATTGAACTAAAATTTTGAATAAAATATTGATTTAAAGTTTTTTTTCATCTGCGTTACAATGATTTTTTTATACTTTCCTTTTGAAATAGATATTTTGTATGTTGTTCCGCAAGTAAGGCGACCCAATAAAAATAAAGTTTATCGGCACCGCACGATTATGAAAATTGAATGAAAATAAATCCCAGAAAAATTATAAAGTTTGAAAACATTAAAAGTATTTCTCATCTGCAGAATTTTGACAAAAAATAAATAAAAAATAAACAGCGCTTATCAGAATTAGATATCTCGGCATATAAATAAAATTTGCAGTAAATAAAATTATTTATTGAATAACATTTTTCGAGAGTTTAATATAGTTCTTTATAATAGTTTTATTACTTTATTTGTTTTTAAAACTTTTAGTAGATTTCGTAAGAAATATTACCTATTGCAATCTCCCCTATGTTGAATTTCTGAAAAAAAATTGCAGATCTATGCCGATCATGACCCCTAGAACTCACAACTATCCCCAGTTCAAAACTTTATCTATCTATCTATCTATATCATTTTTTTATGGACACGATGACTTCCGTAATTCTGCACAAATCCTCTTCCAAACTCATACATAAAATCAACAGGGAGAAAATCTCGATCAAGTTCGTTAAAGGGCAAAATCGGGACCAAGGGGGTGGAAATGGGGAGGGATTTTGTGAAACCGAAACAACCCCATAACTTCTTAATTTTTATACATATCAAATCAGTTTAAAGTTATAAATACGTTTAGGAAAAGGGCCAAAAATTTATGTATCACAGATTTTTGATAAAATTAAAAATGGGCTCAAGTGCGCAAAAAATAGGGTTTTAAGGAGAAAAAAATTCATAATTTCGCCCACTCTTAAAAAAATTTCCAATTCACTTAAACTTATTATAAAGCTTTTTAATATTATCTACAACTTTTATGTTGACAGGTTTTTGATAGGATCGACTCTTACTACAAAAAAATAATAATAATAATAATAATAATAATAATAATAATAATAAATAAATAAATAAATAAAGTGTCGGGGGGGGGGGGGGGGGGGGGGTGAAGAACAAAAAAAATTCATAACTTCATAACTTCACAATATATACAATCCGCTTAAATTTATTATACATCTTCTTAATATTATCTACAACTTTCATATTGACAAGTTTTTAGATAGGATCAACACTTACAGCAAAAAAACATTAAACAAAAATAGGGTGTTTCACGCGTATCTGTGTATGTGGATTTTTTTATACTCTCGAAACATCCCAACGGCTGGATGGATTTTAATGAATTAAGTCTCTATCAATTCGTCTTAACGGCCCGATGGTTATAGGCTAGGTTTTGTTTGTATAAATTGAAAATGGCGGCCGTAAAATACAAAATGGCGGTAGAGACGAAAAAAAAATTACGCACCCTATTGAGTGGCATATCATTGGATAGGTCTTTCAAAATGAAGACGATGTTTCATTGACTATTTTACAGTCAGAAACTCCGTTAATATATTATACAACCTGGAAGTTGTGTAGGTAGGATCTCTAGCTTTGCTGCAACTTTAACCATCATAGACATATAGACCTCATCAAAACAGTGTTTATAGATAGGAAATAACAATTAAACACAACCTAAAAGTCATCAATACAAGCAAATAAAAAAAATAGGTAAGTAATATAAACAAGTAATATTTAAAAAAAAAATTAAGTAAATTCCTACTTAGGTCAATAAGAGAATTTTTTTCTCCCATTCTTCTTCCCTCTTGAGTGGCGCTTAAAATGCCTTGATCAAGAAGAGGACTCTCTCGATTTATTTAAAATTAATTAATTAAATTAATTAATTAATATTTGAAAAAGAAACTCGATTAACATCAAGTGTCATCCACTACAAGTTTAAAAAAATTATTTGAGCTTGATTGGATGAATAATAAGTTTTTTATTAACGATTGAAAATCTGAACAAGATATATATAGCGAGAGTGTGAGCTAATAGTAGGAATTGAAAAAATAGTTTCACATTGAAGAGAAATAATTAATTAGTTCGCTTTTTACGCAGTTGGGTTTTTTGATTTTTTTAAATATAATTGTTTATTTAAATTCATTTTCACTCTCAAACGCATCTAATTGGCAGGTTCTCTTATTCAGAAACTATATAATGTGCTGTATTGATCGTTGTTTTTTTATAAAAGCAGGATATATTTCAAAAAATGCTGTCTAAGCGGGCATTTTGAACCGAATTTCCCGAAGCGATAGTGCTGGAAACGAAAAAAAATGGTCGTACTGAGAAATATAATTGTAAATTAAGTTGTAATTAACTGAACGAAAAATAAGAACACAAGTCGCTTATAAATCTCTTCAAAAAATCACATCAGCAAGTTTCATGTTCAGGAATCCACCTTTTGTCTAAAAATTATTTTTCAATTAAAAACAATACGTAGGTTTTGCACTATTTGTGCAAAGAATTTTATTTTATTTATATTGTATTCTTTCTGCACTACATGCTGGCCAGCCTCCGGGTTTCTTTGTTTGTTTTTTAAACATGCTTTGAACCAGAAAATTTAATTGTGTATTGCTTCGATGTTGTAGTCATTTAAAGTATTACTAGATTTCACTCATTGAATAAAATTTCTGGTTTAAATATGTCTATTTGAACAGGAACCACCTGTCAAAAACGGAAGAGTTGCAAATATGTGTATAGCTTGTGCCCATATTTTCAAAAGGGGGAGGAGTGACACAGCATTTACCATTAAGGTAAGCTGACAACTTGGCTTGGTCAGTCCGCCAATAGGGAGGAAGCAAACATAGAAAGGCAAATTGTAAAAATGAGAACAAATTTTATAATATTGTAAAACTTAAGAGAAGTTTTGGAGACTAAAAAGAGAAAGATTATCAGACATTAGAAGACAAATTTACGATTTTATGTAAAACTAGGAGGCTCTTCCCCCCCCCCCCCCTACGAGCTCGCCAAACCACGTTTAGACGCCGCAGACTCTAAAAACACATTTGATTGGCTTTAAAAAGATTACAGAAGATTGAAATCTAATTAAAAAGCCAGTGGCGATCGCCCTGTAAACCGGTTTCCATTCATTTCTCTTTGATTGGGGAATTTTAAGGCCGAATCAGCTGCTGTTAAGAGACCCAATGGTTGTTTTCGTCTTTGACTAAATAAGATCAGTTAAACATTTGAAAATATGCTGAAATAAAACGAATTAAGTAAACAAGAGTCTCTGTCTCCCGGTATTTTTTAACAACGCTATAAGAAAGTTGTTTTAAATAAGACATTTTAAATGCATTGTTTTAAATCTAACGTAATTTTCACTACAATTTCAGCGAGTTTTCTTTCCCTTTTTAATATTCACGTGAAAATACTTTTGTCGTTAGAAAGGAAATATTATTTGCGCTGTCTTAGAATTCACAGCAATAGTTAAAAAGATCATCTCAAAATATGAAATAAATGTCTCATGTATATATATATTTTAATTTGATCTGTTTTGCAATATTATTATTTGGTCATTTAAAATATGACATAATTTCTCATATTTACGGCTTTTAATGCATATTAATGGATTTATTATTTTAAAGCTTTCTTTCTCTTTTTAATATTCATGTGAAAATACTTTTGTTGCTAGAAAGGAAATATTTTTATTTCCGCTGCATTCGAATTGGCAACAATAGTTTAAAAAATCATCTAGAAATGCGAAATAGATATCCCGTGTAAATAAATTTTTAAATACAGTAGACTCCCTCAACTCCGCCTCCCTAAAATCCTCACATAATCACAGATGTAAACAATGAAACTTTTAGTTCAGATATAAGAACAAAATTACAGAATTTTTTAGTTTTATATCATTTTGTATGTATTTTAATATGTAATTCTTGATAATATGACTGAACTCGTGCTTTAACATGAAGGAAGTATTTATTTCTGAAAAAATCAAGATATTGCTGATATTACTGGTAATCACTATCTTTTTACCTAATATATTTATGTATTAATCAAGCTTTTTTGGTTATTAAGACTGGCTAAACCTGAAATAAAACTTCCTTACTTTACATTTAAAGAGAAAGTTTCATTGAATAATTCGAGAAAAATGTATCTTATCTTTATTGTGCATATTTAATTATACATTATTAATTATTTACTTGTCCTCTTTTAATAATTTAATCATTTTTAAAATTATCTTACTTTTTTATTATTTTAGTTTATTGCTTTATTTAATTATTATATTTAACTATACTGCAACCATTCATTATAATTTTGATTGCATTATTCCATTCAAAAAACTGTTTAAAAAATGTTAACAAAGCAATGACCAAAAATCCACAAAATTCTAAAATCCGCACAACCTCTGGTCCTAAGCTGTGCGAATTTCAGGGAGTCTACTGTATAAACTGTTTGGCCATTTTAAATATGACGTAATTTCCTCAATTTACGGCTTTTATCATATTAGTGAATTTATTATTTTAAAATTTTCTTTCTCTTTTAAAATTCACATGTAAATATAGTTTTTATGACGTAATTTTCAATATTTTTCTGCTTTTAATACGTAATCATTTAATTGTAATTTAAAAGGGTGTTTTTTTTTTGTATTTTTTTTTTTTTTTTGTATTTTTTTTTTGTAATAGTCACGAGTAAATTAATTTCTATTTGAAGAAAATGTTTTTACAATTGTCCACTATATAAAATAATAACCTTTTGTAAAATATGTAAAAAATATCTCTCGAAATGCTGAACATTTGAATTTAAACTGTAAATAAAGCCTCAAAAAATGAGTCAAATTAAAAAAATAAGTGCAGTCTGCACACCGGGAACGTCTAATGTCGTTAGAAAAAATTATTAAATTCCTATGTATAGTTTTTGCTCTTATAAAACTGTTTTAATGGAACGATTTTGACCAACTTTAGCTTTAAATATCTCTTAAAATAATTATTTGATTTAAAAACTGTTTGCATCAGCGTGTTTATCAAACATCTCTCTATAATACTACCAATTTTCATATTTTGTATGCAGTATTTTCTTAATATTAACGAAGAAAGACCCTCAGTTACAAAAAAATTAATTTACTGTGGCGGTGACAGCGAGTACAAGCATAGCTTTTTAAAGAGGTTTGTCATTTTACAGGTTTTTCCTTCTACTTCCTCGAGTCATCATTTTCTGAAATTAATAATGGAAATTAAAACTGCTTGTCAGTTGACTCTACTTCAGCATGCATTTTGCTAAAATAAATGAATATATATCTGTTAATTATTTGGCACCAATTGTCAATAATAGATTTTTTTTTTCTTTCTAAAGTGTATCTCTTACTACAATTATTATAGACCGGGGGGCTGCAGCACAGACAACCACCTCATCGAGTTCACGGATAAAATTCCAGAATTAGTTAAAACTCGATTCACATATTAAAACGCAATCGGTCTGCCAAGTCATATCTTGGTGGAATACACCTGAAAACCCGAATTTAGCGGTTGACTCGTAGGTTTACAGGTATTTTCTACCAAGATAGGACTTGGCGGACTTGCTACGCTTTAATATGCGGATCGAGTTTTAACTAATTCTGGAATTTCAGCCGTGAACTCGATGAGGTGATTGTCTGTGTTGCCTCCTCTCGGTTTTTTACAGTAACGTCTAAAAATGTGGTCAGCATACATGTATCTTAAAGGTTCTGGTTAGTGAGATTTCCAAGTACATTCGCTAATGTTAAACCTATAGGTGTGAAATGAATTTGTATTTTTAAAACATCTCACCAGGAAAATATGAACTCTTTCCGAGTACTCTTCTAGGACGCTTTTTTTTAAGTTGACAAAATATTTTTAAAACATTCACTTAAATTTGCTTGAAGTGCTAAAATCTTACTCGCAGATTATCAGCTTTTAACACATAAAACGTTAAATTAAGCATATATTATCACAAAAAAAAAAGAAAAGAAAAGATCCTCTAAGATTGCACAGATGATATTAATTTCCCGAGAATATTTTTAAAATATGAATGCAAACCACACCCATAAGTTTAAAATTAGCGAGGGGAAATTGAGATCTCATTGACCAATACAGTTAATTATACTTTTATAATCTTAATAAAAACCTTCAAGCAATTTTGATTTATTACCCTTAGTTATCAATTATGGTTATTGGCAAAATATGAATGCAATCCACACCCATAAGTTTAAAATTAGCGAGGGGAATTTGAGATCTCATTATTGACTAACACACTTAATTATACTTTTGAGGACGTGAAATTCAAAACTCGCCTTATCCAAATTTTAAAAAATCGAATTTTCTCTACCAATCTATTCTATTGGTAAACCTGCACAGAAAAAACACTATAATCTGTAAAAAAAAAATATTTTTATCCTTTATTTTTGGGCTCTTAAAATATTGGTTTGGTTTCAAAACTCGCCTTATCCACTAAGGAGTTGGCAACAAAACTAGCTTTATCCTTGGGCATACGTAAGACCAACGAACGGCTAGCTTATCATCTACTATTACGGTAATTTTCCTTCATTTCTCTGTGACCTGTTGCTATTTTCGTTTAAAGATTTTACCTGTTCTATTCATACAAACTAATTAAATAAGTTTTACAGCATGTCTTATGGGTAATGGGCAGTGAATAAACTCTTGCATTTTGTAGTGGAAGGGTGAAGGATAGAAAAAGAAATACGAACACATGGGCTAGTAATTTAGCTTTAATAATACACGCAAAAGAAGATTAAAATGTAAGTTAAAAATGGGGAATCGCTTTCTATATTTCTTACTGTCAGAAGATGTTAAAAGGTTCAATTTTTATTCTCGGGCATAAACCTAAGGCATTTCCGGGCCTTTCAAAGGTATTACGATAAGGTACTATATAAAGACTAAGAACCATGGCCATCTTCAAATTTGTGGAAGTGTATTTCGGAAGATTCTTGGAATATCAAAATTCAGAGTGTAAAAGTTTTGCTAGAGGCATCTAAAACTAAACTTTCTTCTTAAAAAGAAGGGAGAGGGAGTCCCCGTGAAGCAAGAAAAACTTAAGGATGTCGACAGATTGTTAAAAAAAAACATTTTGATGAAAACTGGTCAGAAATGGAAGTGCTTACTTTCTATAAAAATATTATTTCCAAGGAACCAGAACAGAAGGAAATGTGTATATATATAATATTATATGTTATATAGATTATATTATATTAAATTCTTTTTATAAAAAAGTTATTTTAATTATAAGCTATTTATGATAAGTTTTATTTGATTATTGATAAGTTTGCTTTTGTATAACAAAACGTATTACTAAATTTTAATTATACTTATTGCTCCCGTAAGGTTTATTTTTTAATCCAAAATATTATCATCCGATGACCAAAAATAGAAACTATTAATTTCTTTCAGCAAGTATGATAGAGATTGGCAACAAAACTCTTCTTATCCATAGGTTGACAACAAAACTCTTCTTATCCAAAACTTTTTTCAATTAATTAATTAAATGAATTAAAGTAGATTTTCCAACTTAACACAATGATATCACAGAGCAACTAGCTATAAGTATACAAAAAATTGGAGGTATTCGATGCACGGGGTCGCAGTTACAGGTTTTTCGCGATTTCCCAAAATTTGATTTTTTGGATAAGGCGAGTTTTGAAACTCACGTCCTCTTTTATAATCTTAATAAAAAACTTCAAGCAATTTTGATTTCTTACCCTTAGTTATCACTTATGGTTATTGGCAAAATATGAATGCAATCCACACCCATAAGTTTAAAATTAGCGAGGGGAATTTGAGATCTCATTGACCAACACACTAAATTATACTTTTATAATCTTAATAAAACCTTCTAGCAATTTTGATTTATTACCCTTGGTTATCACTTATGGTTATTGGCACATTATGGGTGCAAAAAATATTCTCAAAAGGTTTGACATGCAGACATGAAAAGGGCTGCCATATCATGCCTATCAACTAACCGCCAACATTTAACTACTAGACCAGAAAATCATGGATGCAAGAAGTCCATTCAAGCTAAGACTGAAAATGTTTCCAAGTATTAGGTATAATTAAAGAAAAGGGGCTAGAAGGCTCAAATTGCCTTGCATTAGAGCTGTAAATTGATTTTTTTTATAGAGATTTAAAGTTTTGCTTGTAAAATTGTTATTATTTCAGCACAAAGTATAATTTAGTAGTAGTCAAAAATTTCTCCAAGACTGAAATCAGCCCTGGGACAGAAGGTCTTGCACCCATGTAAAAAAAGGGTGCAACAATTTATGGATTTGAATTTCTTTCCTAGGGGCATGAAAATGAGAAATAAGAAAAAAAAAACATTTCCATCTGTAAAATGGCGCCAAACTTGTATAATTTAGACTTGTTTTAACAGTTATTCATACAATGAAATGAAATATAACTGTATATATTATTTTCTTTTCGTAAATTAAATATTAAAAAAACAAATTTAAACTAGAAATAAACGTACACGTTCGCTGAATCAAACAAGAAAATTCAAGATAGTTTGCTAAAATGTGTAAATCCAATATATCTGATGAACTTATGTGAAGTAGTGATTATTTTTTCAAAATCAATGTATTTGGATGGTTTGGCTGTTTATATCTTTCTTTCACACACGCACAAAAACAAGTGGGTAAGTGTGATCACAGATCGCACAGAGGGTTTCGTTTAATATTCCTTTCAAAACACTTTATCCTTTTGAAAAATCTGTTAGTTCCATATTTCAAAACCAGGGGGCGCACTTGATTCTAAACAAACCTGTATCCGAACGAAAATCCGTTTTACATACTATGCGTAGATATATTAGTCGAGGGGATTGGGCCCATAGCACCCGTGATAAGTAGGCGCACCTGGCGGGAAAAAATGGAACTAAAATATGTAAGGCTATGGTGCATAATATGAAAGAATGGTCAAAGAGGTGTCGGCAAAAGTTGGAAAATTTTTCCCTGGGTTAAAAGGGCGCAGGTTAGAAAAATTGCTTAAAATACACAAGTTAGAGCCCAGAGGGGTAAATAATAAAAGACTTTTTGAAAATTTTATGATTTGTCGTGTGGTCTGAAGCATTCAGCTATACGTATGCAAAATTTCATGTCACCAACTTAATTAGGGGCTCTCCTAGAAAGAATTGCTTCAAATACATATGTGGTAGTTCAAAGGGTTAAACGTAAGACCTTTTCAAGATTTTATGATTTGTCGCCTGGCCTCAGGTGTTCTGCAATAAGTATGCAAAATTTCAAAAATCTCCAATTTAATTAGGGGCTCAGTTAGAAAGAATGGCTTAAAATACACAAGCTGGAGTTGAAAGGATTAAACATAAAACTTTTTCAAAATTTATTATTTGACGTGAGACCTGAGATGTTGAGCTATAAGTATGCAAAATTTCAACCTAAATAGGGGATCGCTTAGAAAGAATTGTTTAAAATGCACATGTGGGAGCACAAAGGGTTAAATGTACGACTTTTACAAAAATTTTATGATTTGTCGTTTGATGTGAGGTGTTCAGCTATAAGTATGCAAAATTTCACGTCTCCAAACTAATTAGGAAGCTCACTTAGAAAGAATTGTTTAAAATACACATGAGCGACTCCAAAGGGTTAAATGTACGACTTTTCCAAAATTTTATCATTTGTCGTATGATGTGAGGTGTTCAGCTATAAGTACCCAAAATTTCATGTCTCCAACATAATTAGGGGCTCACTTAGAAAGAATTGTTTAAAATACACGTGTGGGACCCCAAAGGGTTAAATGCACGACTTTTTCAAAATTTTATGATTTGTCGTTGGATGTAAGGTGTTCAGATATAAGTATGCAAAATTTCACACCTCCAACCTAATTAGGGACTCACTTAGAAAGAATTGTTTAAAATACACATGTGGGACCCCAAAGGGTTAAAGTACGACATTTTCAAAATTTTATTATTAGTCGTTTGATGTGAGGTGTTCAGCTATAAGTATGCAAAATTTCACGCCTCCAAACTAATTAGGAGCTCACTTGGAAAGAATTGTTTAAAATACACATGCGCGACTCCAAAGGGTTAAATGTACGACTTTTCCAAAATTTTATCATTTGTCGTATGATGTGAGGTGTTCAGCTATAAGTATGCAAAATTTCACGCCTCCAAACTAATTAGGAGCTCACTTAGAAATAATTGTTTAAAATACACATGCGAGAGCCCAAAGGGTTAAATGTACGACTTTTTCAAAATTGTATGATTTGTCGTTTGATGTGAGATGTTCAGCTATAAGTATGCAAATTTTCACGTCTCCAAACTAATTAGGAGCTCACTTAGAAATAATTGTTTAAAATACACATGCGAGAGCCCAAAGGGTTAAATGTACAACTTTTTCAAAATTTTATGATTTGTCGTATGATGTGAGGTGCTCAGCTATAAGTATGCAAATTTTCACGTCTCCAAACTAATTAGGAGCTCACTTAGAAATAATTGTTTAAAATACACATGCGGGAGCCCAAAGGGTTAAATGTACGACTTTTTCAAAATTTTATGATTTTTCGTATGATGTGAGGTGCTCAGCTATAAGTATGCAAATTTTCACGTCTCCAAACTAATTAGGAGCTCACTTAGAAATAATTGTTTAAAATACACATGCGAGAGCCCAAAGGGTTAAATATACGACTTTTTCAAAATTTTATGATTTGTCGTATGATGTGAGGTGTTCAGCTATAAGTATGCAAAATTTCACGCCTCCAAACTAATTAGGAGCTCACTTAGATATAATTGTTTAAAATACACATGCGAGAGCCCAAAGGGTTAAATGTACGACTTTTTCAAAATTTTATGATTTGTCGTATGATGTGAGGTGCTCAGCTATAAGTATGCAAATTTTCACGTCTCCAAACTAATTAGGAGCTCACTTAGAAATAATTGTTTAAAATACACATGCGAGAGCCCAAAGGGTTAAATATACGACTTTTTCAAAATTTTATGATTTGTCGTATGATGTGAGGTGTTCAGCTATAAGTATGCAAAATTTCACGCCTCCAAACTAATTAGGAGCTCACTTAGAAATAATTGTTTAAAATACACATGCGAGAGCCCAAAGGGTTAAATGTACGACTTTTTCAAAATTTTATGATTTGTCGTATGATGTGAGGTGCTCAGCTATAAGTATGCAAATTTTCACGTCTCCAAACTAATTAGGAGCTCACTTAGAAATAATTGTTTAAAATACACATGCGAGAGCCCAAAGGGTTAAATATACGACTTTTTCAAAATTTTATGATTTGTCGTATGATGTGAGGTGCTCAGCTATAAGTATGCAAATTTTCACGTCTCCAAACTAATTAGGAGCTCACTTAGAAATAATTGTTTAAAATACACATGCGAGAGCACAAAGGGTTAAATATACGACTTTTTCAAAATTTTATGATTTGTCGTATCATGTGAGGTGCTCAGCTATAAATATGCAAATTTTCACGTCTCCAAACTAATTAGGAGCTCACTTAGAAATAATTGTTTAAAATACACATGCGGGAGCCCAAAGGGTTAAATGTATGACTTTTTCAAAATTTTATCATTTGTCGTATGATGCGAGGTGTTCAGCTATAAGTACCCAAAATTTCATGTCTCCAACATAATTAGGAGCTCACTTAGAAATAATTGTTTAAAATACACATGCGAGAGCCCTCGACTTTTTCAAAATTTTATGATTTGTCGTATGATGTGAGGTGTTCAGCTATAAGTATGCAAATTTTCACGTCTCCAAACTAATTAGGAGCTCACTTAGAAATAATTGTTTAAAATACACATGCGAGAGCCCAAAGGGTTAAATGTACGACTTTTTCAAAATTTTATGATTTGTCGTATGATGTGAGGTGCTCAGCTATAAGTATGCAAAATTTCACGCCTCCAAACTAATTAGGAGCTCACTTAGAAATAATTGTTTAAAATACACATGCGAGAGCCCAAAGGGTTAAATGTACGACTTTTTCAAAATTTTATGATTTGTCGTATGATGTGAGGTGCTCAGCTATAAGTATGCAAATTTTCACGTCTCCAAACTAATTAGGAGCTCACTTAGAAATAATTGTTTAAAATACACATGCGAGAGCCCAAAGGGTTAAATATAAGACTTTTTCAAAATTTTATGATTTGTCGTATGATGTGAGGTGGTCAGCTATAAGTACCCAAAATTTCATGTCTCCAACATGTATAGTTTCTGAGAACGGGCTCTGTGACGGACAGACAGACGGACGGACCTAAAAAGCAAGCAGGAAGCAGAAATTCTGGTTTTTCAGAATTTATTTAGATATTTTTTTAGATTTAGATTAATTATGACATTTGGCTAAGGTTGCCGGAAAGCAGGGTTGGGTTTTTGGCATAACAAGCGTCATAAACTGGTTTAAACCGTCGAAAACTGTCAAAAACATGTCACTCGCTGAAACATTAATAACAATAGGTAGGGGAGATGGGGGGACATGTGAACACGGGGCACATGTGAACATCGCAATTTTTCGATAGTTATAAGTTTTTTTATTTGAAAAAAATTACTAAAGATGATAGCACCTGTAGACATATGGTAAAAAATCTTTGAAGCTCTGTGACATTTTGTTTGTCCTCTGTAGCCAAAACACTGTTTTTAGCTCTCAAAAGTAAAATCTTTGTTCCAAGTTGATAAACGAATAACTTTATTTATTTATTCATTTATTTGAATTTGAGTGTTTTAACATATACTATGAATACTAATAAACAATTTTGATACAGTTTTTTTTCTTCTAAAATTGAGAAATGTTAATGATTTATCAATTTAACAGAAGCAGCAATGTGGGGCAATTGTGAACAGACTAGTTGGGGCAGATATGAACAGTTCATAAGTGCCCCAATAACCATTCTGTGATTCTGTTTCTTTCAGTTAACTTAATGAAAATAATGTCAGTTCCATTATCTACAATTTTCCTGAAATAGAAGATATTTTCCTCAGACAAAGTTGTTTTTGTATTGAAACGTCCACAAACACATCTTTCAGCAAGTATATAAAGAGCAACAAGCTCGTTTACGTTAAATTGTACTTTAAATAAATTTAATGTTTTCTAAAATGCAATAAGTTATATATTATTTTACTAAACGGTTTACAGCAATATTTTTTATGCATTGTTAATACAAAAGTATTACCTTGAACAACTTTGCAAATTTTTCTGTTACATTTGTTCTAACCTTGCAATGATGGCTTACTTCCATCTCTAAAATATAGTTATGTATATGATGCTTTGAATGGAGATAGATACCAAAAACATTTTAAGAAAGTAAAATTTTTAAACTGATAACTACCGTAAAATCCCGAATGTACCCCCCCCCCCACCCTTTCAAAAGCAAAAGAAGTTGGGGGGGGGGGGGGGGGGTATAGTCGAGATTTTTTTTAATCACTACAAAACCCTTCTTTATCTATAATTTACAAGTAAATAAGGCAAATACAGGAGTGAGAATCTTTCGTAGTTCGGCAGATTTTCGATAAACAGCATGTAAATGCCCCCTCCCTAAAATTTCCCCCAAACAAAAATTCTTAAGGAGAATTTAAATGTTTTAATTTCTTTTTTAAAATTGCATATTTTTTTATTTTATTGCAACAATACTTAATGAATCATCTAAGCCTCTCACCCCCAAATCTACTTATTTTCATTTTATAATCTTTTGCTTAAATATCACCCAGAAACTAGAGAAATATATATATATATATACCGGGTGTCCCAGAAAGGACTGACTGATTTTAAAATTCAATAACTTCCAAACGGTGACAGATATTAAAAAAATTCTTGCAGGAGGGTTATGCATAAAGTCAAAAGTTTTTTTACAGTGATTTTCGATTTTAGTTCGAATTACAAACAATAGATGGCGCTGCGATCAATAGAGGCTCAATTCAGGCTCGATTTTTGGTACTTCCTGACCCGGATAATACATTTCCATCTCCTTTTTCTGCATGGAACAACAGAAAGGATCAGAAATCGAGCCTGTATTTAGCGACTATTGCTTACAGCGCCATCTATTGTTTGTAATTCAAACTAAAATCGAAAATCCCTGTAACAAAACTTTTGACTTTATGCATAACCCTCCTGCAAGAATTTTTTTAATATCTGTCACCGTTTGGAAGTTATTGAATTTTAAAATCAGTCAGTCCTTTTTGGGACACCCGGTATATATATCTTTATGGTGAATTAAAAAGGTAATATACCCAATGATTACGATGACAAATGAATAACAGAATAAAAAACATTTTAAAGTATATTTCTTCCTTGCGTTCACATGTGCCCCACCTGTGTTCACAACTACCCCGCTGATAGGGCACATGTGAACAATTGTTTGAATTTATAAAACTATTAAAAAATGTAAGAAGAGCTATACAGGTGATTAAAAAAAATTACCATGCGTAAAAGAAAGTTCTGTTTACTATATTAAGTAGTTTTTGTTTATAGAAATTAATCCATTTATGAGAAAAACCTATATTTATGCGAACTGTTCACATGTGCCCCCATCTCCCCTATACATTAAATAAGTCAATGATTTATGCAACATTTTATTTAAAATTATAGTAATTTACTAATTTTAAATTATTAAGTGTAATAAAATATTTTTATGTTTTGGAATTTCCAATCAGAAGAAAATCATTCTGTATAATTAATAATCTGGATTAATTTCCCGCCACCGCATGCTGTAGTACAGAACCAGTTTATTACATTTACTTAGATCCCAATGATTTCTGAGCTTCAATACTCTCTGTAGCCATAGTGCGAGGTGACAGGTAAATCAAGTTGTACATCAGTCAACCCTTGCCCCTTATGGATGGGATGCAAATTATAAGCCAAAAAATGGTATGGTTTCATGATTTGATTTCTTCTTTTATTCGCTTTTTCAATATGGGGATTAAGTGAACTTTCTTTTAGGAGACCGAGCCAATTTCATTCAGTTTTAAAATCGAAAAAATATTTTTATTTGCTTAAAGAAAGCATGTTTTAAGAAGATTTTGACTGTAAGCTTTAAAATAAAAAAAATACTTCTCTTATTTTGTAAATGTTTAAGATTAGTAATCCAGTTTCAATTTTGATGGAATGGTTACTGCCCAGACAAGAATAAAATTGATGCACATTATCTTGTTATATATACATAAAAAAAAATATGCACTTTTCTAAGGTTTATCTTTTTCTTTAAAAAAAAAAAAAAAAAAAAAATCCTAGGCGATGCTTTAAGATTTCTAAAGTAATAGAGAAATTAAAAGATTTTAAGTAAGACAAATTATGTGCAGTTCATGCGAGTCAAAAAAAAAAAATTTAATAAAAATTGTATCATGTAAAAAAGTTGCACTTAACAATACTTTACTATGTATTAATTATTGATACAGTAACAGTGAATTTTAAATGTTATGTGTAATGTTCTATATTTGTGATATTTTACAATTCAATGTAGCATTTAAGGTTTTTGACATGACGGTTTAAACCAGTGGTTCCCAACCTTTTATTGTCCATGGCCCACCAAAGCATCTGTAAAATCACGATGTCCGCCCTACCCTTACCTCCTCACACACATATTCTGAAATTTATATCTTTTATTATTTTAAAAGTAAACTTGACTTACCTGAAGGAAGCCTAACAGAGTTTTAACGATAACTATTCATTTCACATTCTTATCATAGAAGTGAATTTTGTGTCACAAATATGTTTTTAACATTATTTTATAAATGCAATGGGGCTATAAATCTCTACTTTTATGCCAAAATAGTTTGTCTTCCCAACTTAATTCGATGTTTAACAAAAGTATTGTATATGATTTGCATTTTTATCTTCCCAAAGTGCTTAAAGAGACCTCACACTTTGCATTAAAATGTCGAAACATTTTATAATCCATTTTAATAACCTGTTAAGAACTGTTGGAACAGCTTTGGGCACCAAATTTTCTTTCTGTGGATAACTAAATACACAAGAAGCAGTTAGAGATTCTGTTTATGAATTTTAAGTAAGACATCAAAATCCCAATCGAAACACATTTATCTTTTTCCCTCCTCAATTATCACTAATTAACTTCTAATTAACTTCTAACGTTAATAACTATCGTTAATTATTACCACATTTTCGAATTTATATATGTTATATATTCATTTGCTGTGTAAAAGGCCTGCAGTACAGACATAGATATTTACTGTTTCCTTTTCTAATGCATTAAAGATTTATAAATTTTATAAAGTTGGTAGTATCACATTTAGTTATTTTCAAATATTTTTTAGGGTCAATTAGATTTCAGTATACTCTCAAGTAATTTCACATGGAAAAATTTCTTTCTTCGTATTCCATACAGCAGAGTGAATTGATAAAAATAACTCATTTGATAAATAAAATGATTGAAAAAAATTGTATAATATATTAGTAACCAGAAAAATTACAGAAATTTTTAAAAATAAGAAGGGAAAGAGGGGCTGGTAGGATATTTTTAAAGTTTGTTCATATAATTATTCTGGTATGGATACCATTTTAAACATTTTGATTTGGAACTCTTAAAATTCAACAACGAAACTTATTTATTTTTAAATGTTTCATGCATTTACTTTTATTTGTAATCTAAAACATTGTTTTTCAAAAAAAAAAAAAAAATAAATAAAAGTGAATGAGTGAGTTGCAAATCTGAAATTGCCCCCCTGTGAGGCCTATGCCCCACATTGGGAACCACTGGTTTAAACCTGACATAAACTGACACATGTCAAAAACCTGCCAACCCTGCCGGAAAGCTCTACTTCCGAAAAAAAAAACGCCAACTTCTTCCCCACCAAAAATGTGAATATAATACTGCAATTTTTCAAAATCAAATTCGTGGGTTGTTGAAGGAATTTTTAAACTTTTTTCAATATTTTATACTTATTATTAACTAATTTTTATTTTTAAGTGCTTTTCTTTAAAAAACTATGTTAATAGTTCAATAAGTGATATTCAAAATTGCATTTTCAGAAAATTATGCTGCTGTATAATCAAGAAATATTATTTTAACAGAAAAATTCTATGGATTCTCAAACCTCATAATATAGGGCTTTTTAACATTCACCAGGTCTCAATGCTAGGTGCGAGCAGCAGCAAAAGTGGTTCCCTTGTAAGATGTAAAAATTGAAAATGTGCGATGCTTAGAAGTTAAAAAAAATTTGCAGTAGAGATTATCAGTATTTAACCATACAATGATACATCTGCTTCGTTTTATGGCTGGCTTATGTAACACAACGTTATTTTTTGCCTGAAAGAAATAGCATCTCGGGGGCTAATAATCTGCAAGCTAAATATCTGATGGTGAAATTTATCTTTGCTACAGAAAAGCATCACAAATTATAGAAAAGTGACATATAAATAAGACAAAATACTCCATTCCAAAAACATTACAGAAACTTAATTTCCCTTTTAAAGTCTAAACAATAAAATTGACTCTGGAAAGAGAATTTTAAACAACTTCATTTACATGACTTTTAGATGCTTACTAGCTGGCGCACCCGGCGTTGGACAGGTCCATGATGAATGACCCTTAAATGAACTTCAAATTTGTAAGATTTTATATCTTTAAATCCATCTTGTCTAAATTTACATTTTTAAATAAAAAAAAAAATATTGAATTGAAAGTATATGCTATTTTGATATTTGGAATCTCCAAAACAGAATGAAACCATAATGGAAAACTGATTTTTACTGATTTTGTCAACATTGTCACATATTTTGTAAAAAAAAATAGTTTTACCCATCTGAATATTTCAAAATTTTTGTAGGTGATGTAAATTTGGTTTACTGAGATGATCTAAAAAGATTGTAACATAAGGTCGTTTAGTTACTTTCAGTGCAGAAAAAATAGTCTGTGAAGTGATCAGTTTGCCAGTGTATTTGAAAGGGTTAAAATCTATATTTTTTAAAACCAATTCTACCATCGATTAGAAGGTTTCGGCTTTAAGAACATGCTTTCAGTTTGCTAGTACCTCTAAAATTGCATGGTGGAGGGGAGAAACCGTGATGAAGCACTCAGGTTTTTACTTATTTAGTAGAAATGTTCGCATATTTTAATTTGTAAAAAAATATTTCTATTGCTCCCAATGTTAAATTTTTGTAAGTGATAAATCTGGTCTATTGAGATGCTCTAAAAAGACAAAGGATTAAACTTCATATTTTTAAAAACCAACTCACCATTGATCAGAAAAGGTTTCAACTTTAAGAGCATCTATTTGGTTTGTCAGTACCTCTAAAATTGCATCCTGGAGGGACTGCAAGAAAAGGGGAAAACATTTTCAGTAAAACTACCCTTTTTGAAATTTTTTTTTCAAAGTATTAACTGTGGCATTTTTTAGAATTGATTGCAGCATTTGAAACGCAAGAGTGTGATATTTCGGAATACGTTTTGCAATTTTAACTGTAAAGAGCAGTTTGATCGATTTGGATTAAAACAATAAAAGAACTGAGATAAAGTCGAAAAACATTTATTTGCTAGCTCCTAATGTGAAAATGAGTTTGTGCACTTGCCTTTCCATGACCGGGGATCAAACCAGACCAGGGATTTTTGATGAGACTTAGTTGTGATGTTTAATTAGTAATTCAACTAATTATAAGAAATTTAAAATTCTGAGTCTCAAGTGCATCAGGAGACACTTGGGGCTAACTTCATAAAACTTTTCAGCCTTGTACGTCTGGTAAATTTTGCTAGCCATTGCACACGGACAGAGCAAAACTTTCTTTTATTAGTATAGATAACATAAGCTTATCTTTAATTTGATAGCTCAAACAAAATGAAAGAATTTGAGTAGACAAAATGTCTGATTATTAAATTTTGATGATCCCCTCACCCCCCATACACTTCCAATATTTTCTTTGCATTTTTGCATCAATTCAGAGAATGTCCAAAACTGCTTTAATAAAGGGTGGAATTCTTTCCTTTAGAAGGAAGTCTTTCATGCCTGCTTATAAACTGTTTTAGATACAAGTATTGCTACTACCACTAATGGCAAGGCATATTTGTGATTCATAGGAAATATATTAATTAGATGATCAAAATCACACACACACACAAAAAAATGATAAGTACATTTATTTACGAAGGAATTACACTATGAAAACTGGAAAGCCACGGAGATAACAAATGAAGGTTATCAATTTACAAAATATCTGAAAACAAAACATTAAAAATAAGAATACTACTATAGTAAACTATTCAAATAAATAACACAAAGAATGTCAGTGTAGTATGAACCATTTTTTAATACACATGGACCATTTTAGTAACTGACGCAATAGTGCTTTAATTATGTACAGAGAATCGATTCAGCATTAAATTACATAGCAATTTAAACCTTATATCAGCTATAGTACTGTACAGCAAACTTTTCGCAGGAAAATTGGATTTGCATTTAAAAATGAAATTCCGATAAATTCTGCAACTTATTTACATTATTTTAGAAGAATGGGCCTTTAAATAATTTAAAAACTGAATGTTGAGAAACAAAAGATGGTATCAGGAGGTATCAGTCTTTTTAAAAACAGTCACATTTATAATGACTATGCTTTCACTGAAGGCAGTGCCAGATGAAAGGCATATTTAATTCAATGTAAAGAATTTGTAAGTATTAATAAACACTTGGTCCCCAAAATAAATCACAAAATCAAAACAAATTTAACACTTTAAGACCACCATAAGTATAAAAGCTAATATTTTGCATAGGTCAAGAAGTGGCGTATAGCACATTGCATTTACACAAGTAAAGCAATAACTAATAAAAAAATAGCAAGTTTTAAAAAAAATGCAAAATTCCACTTCAGTTTAAGTCGAGATCACAAATACTTTAGCATTAAACAGTTAGAAAAAATTTAGGATTCAATTGCAATAAAGCAAACAACATGGTTATATAAAGATATGTTTCAAGTGCATAGATTAGGTACTAGATTTTCTTATTATGTAAACAATTTATAAAAATAAAAATTATGAAAGTACACAACAATATAGTATGCTGTAATGAATTTGCTGGATTTTGAGAGTCATGCATCCAGAAAAAGAGTAACTTTAAATACAGTTTCAAAAAAAAGAGAAAACTACATTCAACAAAAACAAAGTTAAGCATTCATTAAGCACTCATGATTTTTAATATATATACAAAGGAAATGAATATGAAAGCAAATTACTTTTGCAATTATTTCAAAATGGTTTAAAATACATCGCTATTTAAACTGAAACAAAGTAATATAAGATTCACAATATTTGTCTTGATATTTCACTCTAACATTTCTTATTAATATATCAAAACACACAAAATATATATATATATTTATTTATATTTACAGAATAAAATATAAATTCATTTAAGGGAAAGAGAGAAGACATAAGTGATAAATTGCATCCGTCTTTATGTGTAACACATGTATACACAGATTATACATCGTGATAAATTGCATCCGTCTTTATGTGTAACACATGTATACACAGATTATATATCTTTTAATTTTAACAATTAATTTATTTTCAAAATCATAATGAACATTTATATAAAAAGAAAGGAACTGATTGTTCATACTAATTCTTTAGAGTTAGTAATAGGCACTAAAGCAAGCCAACACGCTAAAATATTTTGGAAGAATAAAAAGGCTTTTAATTTACTGAAATAAACAAAACATACAGGAAATTTAACACAAAACTGAATTCTAGGAAAAGGAAAGCAAAATATCTTACGACAAATAAAATATTTTGCTATATAGGATAAGAATTGCCATATGTCAATTTAGAGTGAAAATGTTTCCAGACGAACAGAAAGGTTTTGAAAATTCACCTTCTCAAACCATTACAAATAAAACTTATTGGTTTTTGGACACACTACATGAATCTAGACAGTAATTAAATAATAGCCAGATTAAAATCTTTAATAAAAAAAAAATGACTGTTTACCAGCTATATTTTCCATTTATACACAAAATGGAAATGTTAGCTAAAAGAATGTTACATTTGCTGGTGATTTAAAGATTTTTTGGAAGGAGAGGGAAATTACCTGTGTTTTCCAGATCTTCCTCAATCTGTAGCCACTCTGTTTCAGTAGTTTGTAGGTTTTAGAATTATTTTTCGCATTACAGAACATTTCAATTATTATTTTTCTGTTTTAATTAAAAAAACAAATTTTTCAAATAAAATTCTGCAGAAATAAAACCAAATACATGAAATTTTGAAAAACTTCAAATAAGCTGTTGATTCCAAATAATAAAAAATAGTTTTATAACATTCTAAAAAGTGATTAATGAAGAAGTTTTATGTTGAATTAGTATGAAAAATAAATTCACATAAGTTCTTACATAACTAAAAAAATTCATAAAATTTGTTTTAACAAAGACAAGCACCATCCAACTAAAATGAAAAATCCTAAAACTGTCTCCCAATTAACATAAATTTGGCACAATTTCAAAACATTGTTAATCCACTTTTTAATTCAATACCTGTGTGGTTCTCACTTCTAATATTTTAACAGACACTGAATGGTCTAAAGTCATCTAAGTCAAAGAAATATTTATGCTGAATGGACAAAAAATCAAAATT
The DNA here is from genome assembly GCA_963932465.1 of Maratus speciosus. Lineage (NCBI taxonomy): Eukaryota > Metazoa > Arthropoda > Arachnida > Araneae > Salticidae > Maratus > Maratus speciosus. The sequence continues at coordinate 128,674,540 of OZ010789.1, read as the reverse complement.
TTCAGACAAGCACATGCCAGTTCTAGAGAACCCACACTGAACCTTTTATATAATAAAAGTATCTACAGAAACAAAAATGAATTAACAATGTAAAAAAAAGCAAACATAGGATGACCTAAAACAATATGCAGATTTATATATACAACCTGTGCTACTAAACAGCAATGAACATGACAATATTATACAATATTTACAACAATTTTAGCTAAGCACGAAAAAATTGTAAATAAATTAACTCAATCTGAAAAAAAGTTGAGCACAAAAACCTAATAGTTAATATAATTTGCTTCTTTATTATAAGCAGAAATGTTTTGATGTAAACATTATCAATTTGACTATAGAAGTTCAACACTTATATTTTATTAAACAGTTTATAAAAGTTATTTCTATTACATTACATTTTTTACAGATTTTGCACAATATTACAACAGAATGCATATGATTTTTTTCTCTATATTGATTGTTTATCCGATTATTTGATATCCAGAATAATAATATTAAAAACAAGTATGGAGCTTCTTTTAGGCCAAAGCTACACAATTTATTCAAGCCTATATAATTTATATATTTTTCTTTCAATTTATACAAAGGATAAATTCTAAAAATAAATATTACAATAAACGAACATTATTGCTTTGAACTGGGGAAAAAAAAATAAAAAATTAAGCTTAAAATAACACAAATCTAGCAAAATAAGTTAATAAGTGAAAAAACAACTAACTTAAAACTAAGAATATTGATTTACTTGCCAACAAACTGGCAAACCAAGCACCTAAACTGACCAGTTACACTAGCTTTCCTAATGAATTTTTGATGCAGTAGAGCATAACTGACAACACAAAAAATATACAAACAATAAATGATGCAACTAAAATAACAAGAGATAAAAACTTAAAAATTATCACAAGCCTTCCACAAAGAGAAGATAAATACACTTAGACAGTCCAACAAAGCAAATATTTTTTCGATAAACTCAAGAATGTGAATCACTCTTTACCAATTGACAATGATAATTCTTCCAATACAAATGTCATTTTCATTTCTATTCTTAATTTTCAGATTGTAAATTGATTAAAAAATGAAACAGCACTTATAAAAATAATAGGTTGTTTATTATGGGCAATTGATACAATTTTCACAGTTTCAAAGTATTAATTTAGTATACTAATTTTAACAGTATTTGGAGGCAAAGTATCGGAAGGATTCTTTATTTGCCTTTAAAAAAGCAATTATTTTATTCTAAAATGAAGATACCTGAAAATTCCATTCATGTACCAATAAAAATGATTTTGCAATTGTACCAGAATGAACAAAGTTTAAAAAACAGCTTTAGTATATTTCAAAAGGTCGGGAGGGAAAAAAAAAGGGGGGGGGGAGTGATTATTTTTTGCCTTTTCTTTTTTATTACTTTAAACAGAATACAAGATAATTAAGTTCCAATTTATCATTATAGAAAAGAAAAGAAAAATACTAAATTTCTTTATATTTTGCTTCTAATATATAAGTCAGCCCTTGATATCTATCAAAATGCTGCATTTAAACATGAAAACAGTTATTTAGTTAAATGGTAAGAAATTTTTAGTACAAGAAAACACACAGGAAGGCAACTATATTTTATTAGAGCTCATTTTGAGACAACATTTAGAATACTTTTATCAAATTTTTCTGAGTGATTATAGTTTTACAATTTTTAATACACAAATTTTAAATAAGGAATTCTGTCTATAGAAATGTGACATTTAAACAGCTATGAAAAAATTATAAATTACATTTTTTTAAGTCAAAAATGCCCGATTTTTTTATTTGAAACCGATAAGCATTTTCTTTAAATTTGGTATTACATTTTATAGGAATTAACATATACTTGAAGTATTGATTGTTTATATTTCTTAAATATATAAAATAGGGAAAAGGAAAAAGAACATGAAAAGAAATTCCTGAGGTGAAGCACAAAGTTTTTTTTTTTTTTTTTTTTTAATGAACATAAATATTCAACTACTACTGCTCTACTGCCACATAAAAATAAAATGAATAACCAAGATGGATAACAGTACACAAAATGAACTTCAAAACTCAACAAAAGCCATATAAAAATATAGTTAAAAATGAAAAATTGCACATAGTTGAACAGACAGGGAAAAAAGGGGGAGACTTTGAACTTTAGCTTTATCAAAACATGATTGTCCAACATTATTATACAGCACAAAGCACATTTTTTGTTTTGGCTCAAAACAGAAAATATAAGAACAAAAGATCGGGCATATTTCTAATTCTTCATCCTTTCAAATTCATAACTTCACATGGCACCCTGATAGGCAAAAAGTATTTTATTTTTTTAATTTATATATGTGTGTGTGTGTTAAATAAAAGACATGACATTAATATACTCTTGATCAATTATATTTTTAGCACCAACAGTATAAAAATTACACAACCTTTTTAAAGATTTAAAATTAAATATTGTTGAAACAACTTAAATTCAATAAATTTAGACATTTAAATGAAAGAAGAAAAAGTGTCAGGCAATGTTTTGAATTCTTGTCTCTACAGAACTATACTTATTACTAAGCAATCAAAATATAGAATTAAAAATGAATTAAAAAAAAATATATATTTTAGCAATTTATTAAATAAAAATTGACATAGGTGCCACTGTCTATAATTGCATACCTCAATGAATAGCAAATATCACAAAGTATTAGTTCATAGTAAATTTATATAGAGCAGAACATAGAACAGTTACTAAGTATCTTTGTTTAAAAGGCTGAAAGTTGCATAGAAATGTCAATATCTATTAATGCTTTTCATACAAGCATTATAATAAATTAAGAAAATTCCAAACAAATAATTGAAATATAAATCCATAATAAACTAACAGAAATAAAAAAAAAGGGACTAAAATGAAAAAATACCCATTCTTTTGTTCAACACTTAACTAAGTCTGTACACACTGAAAACTCTAAAATAAGTTAAAACCAGGTAGCATAAAAAGAATATACAATACTAATTGAAAATTTACAGCCTAGTTCTATGTTTTTATATACATATACAGCCAATTAGTACAGAGCAGACTGAAAAGTCTACCAAGAAAAATCACTGTTTTGGACAGATCTTATTTTTAACAATGTTTAATTTCCCCCACATTATTAAAATCACGTTGCATCTACAGTTTAAAAATAAGAACACAGCATGAATATACAGTTTCTTTTTTCTTTTTGGCTACATTATACAGATGTAATTAGAAAATATAACAATAAAAAGTAGCACCATGTGCCACATCTATGTGTTATGCTAATTTTAGGATGTAGGACTTTCGGAAGATCCTTGCTCAGAATGTTCTGGCTTGCAATTAGACTGTCCATTACTTAATTCTGCTTTCGCTAAAGAGTTTTTGTCAGCAGACCTAGTCTGAACAGGAATTAAGGGGGAGTCACAATCAGAAGAATAATCTGTAGGAGTACTGCAATGCTCTTCCTCATCATCATCTTCATCAGGGCCACTTCCTTCATAAACTTCTGCACCTGTAAAGATGTAGCGACTTGGGGGCACATACAGATAACTTTGATCTGGAAAAAAAAGAAAAAAAATAATTTCTAATGTGAAACATAATTCAGCAAACTAAAAGAAGAAACTTTTTATTTCGATTTACAACAGGGATGCACAACCTATGGCATATGGGTAAAGATGAAAATAAGCACTCGCCAATCTCCACTCAGCAGTTAAACTACAAAAATTGGTGATAAAAAATAGGGAAAGGAATGGCCAAATGCAGGATTTTCCAATTTGGATCTTTCCCCATTCCTTTTTTCTTTACACCTCTCAGACGTTTACGATTTCACATTGCACTGGCAATTCGACGATCTTTTCATTCTCATACCTGTTAGTCAATGGATAAACATGCCTATTTTATTTATTGTCATATAGATAATTGGAAAAGAAAAAAAGGATACTTATGTAGTTAGCTGCTACACAAGTACCTAAGCTTAGTGGGATTTATGCAGTTAGCTACATAAGCATGATGTGTATAGTTTTGCTGTTAACTTACATAAATAGACTTACTGGCTATTAAAGAAATTATTTTCACAAGCCATAATTAGCTTCTGAGATAATGACATTTGAAATGTCTGATAATCGATAAATTTAACACTGACTAACTCACTCACTCATCAAAAGGATCTCATATCTACTGCAGCTACAGACTTCAAATTTGGTGCAAAGTTCGTTTACAGTATAAAATTAAGGAATTAAAATTGTGAAAATTGATTAACTACCCACTTGGGGGTGTCCATTTTTATTTTAACATTACGTCTATTAAGTGAAATTTTAATTTGCCATAGGGGGGAATGCTGTTCTGTCGCCAAATACTGCCAAGTTTGTTGCCAACTTGGCGATATATCACCAAATTTGGTGACCAAAATCAGGCACCAAAAGTGACGCCATCTTGGCGATCTCTAATATTTCGCGAAATTCCCACAGACTTCCATTGTAAACCAATAGGGTTTACTTGCTTACAGAAAATCAGTAAATTGAGATATTGTAATAATTTTCTGACATTAGTTTAAGGGATTATATTGTTGTTTCAGAAACAATTATTTTGAATCAATACATTTCGTTTCAAAACATGCATTCAATGCAGCAGTATTAAAATATAGATTTCTGCCACAAATTGACAGCCAAATACTTATCTACTGTACCTACAAACTTCAAATTTGGTGTGAAATTCGTTTACACTATAAAACTAAAGAATAAAAAAATGTGAAAATCAATTACCCACCTGGTGGTGTACATTTTTACTTTAACATTACATTTATTAGGGGAATTTTAATTTGCCAAAAAAAGCGCCAATGTTGAATCTGAGCTAAACATGCAGCAACTGATTGTTTCCCTAACTGATTGTTCACAAAAATCATGTTTTCAGAAAGCGCATTTAAGTTTTTATTTCATAAAATTTATTAGAAATATTCAACCTCCTCAAAAATATCTCTATATGTTGTACCTTCCTTAATTTCATTATTGAAAGACATTATCTTTCTTTATGTTACCTGAAGTTACATTTCCTTTTTCTTTAAATAAAACTTCTTGCGTCTAGACTTCTAGAACTGAAAAAAACAGTCATAACTGCCCTTCCAATGATCGTACAAAGAAAACAAAAACAGTTTTGGATAGCTAAATGCAGTCTTTCATATGAAACAATAAAAATAATATGTTACATTTGCCGAGAATTGATTATTTAAACATACTTGGATACTTTTTGAGCTGGCAGGGAACGTTTAAAATAAGCAAATTTACTCGAATTAATAAAAAAGCCCTCTAAAAATCCTTTTATCCAGAATATTCCTTTAATGAAAAAGCCTGATTCATTTGAAACTAGTCTTATCTGAAGCTGATTAACATTGAATAACTACTTCCTTTAGTATTTACCTATTATGAAATACCCAAAGCACTTAATGTCAAGGTTTTTTTCTCCGAACATTATCAAATTTTCAATGAACAGTTGCAGTCTTATTTTTCAAAAACCTGTGTGTTCATTTTGAAAACAGGAAATTTTATAAAAATTAGAACTCTCAAATGCGATAGTATGGTACAAACTTGAGAAAAACCCTGTTTGAAAATGAAATATCCAGTTAATTCTAGTAAAAAATTTCGGCTATAAGAAAAATTTTTAGTTCCTTGTTTCCCCCTCAGTGTTATAATTATTTTAAATCACTTGAGAAGAATAAAGTTTATTTATTTATTTTTTTTTTTTTTTTAAATCATCACAGAAAAAGAATAGTTAATTAAATTTGAAAATTCAGGGAGGGCAATGTCCTTCCTCTGCACTCCATGGATGAATGATTATAAAACATTCATGTAAGTGAATAGATGCTAAAAATCAATATTCACAGTTTAAAGAACACAATAAAAAGTGGTGCATCTTAATTTTTAGTTTGGGGGAAAAAAATTAGCAAGAAAACATACCAGGAATTTTTTTTGACAAACTTTCTTTGCTATCAAGGGACCATGGAGATTTCTCATCTTTTACAGCAGGTAGCTGAACCTCTTGACTGACAGGAGTTGTACTTGATGAAGGTTGTTCTTGATTTGATCCATCCTCACTGTCATCTAATTTGATAGCTGATAATCCTCTACAATCACAGCTGTTACTTTCATCACTCTGTGGCAGATTTACTCTGTCTACATCAGTAGAATTTGAATTGTTATTCACTTCAGAATCACGTATCTCAGGATTCAGTTCTGATGATTGAACAACAATTTCTTTCAGATTAAATCTAGGAATTCTTTCATCAATTTCCCATTCACTTTGAAGCCTGAAAAAAGAGAAGAAATGCAGTTTCAGAAATAACTAACTAAATAAAAAAATAAAGTAAATTTGTTACGTATTATTTAAATAGCACCATCATAACATTATTTTAATAGCATATGTACATTTTTTTTTTTTTTTTTAATAACCTTTCTAATCTTAAAAACATTTACCCACTTTTCATTTTGAAGAACATGAGTACCACTTTCTCCTTAGTTCACATCCCCCCCTTCCCCACTCTATCTTGAAAGTTTCGAACTATTAAAACTTCTTAGAATACCATACATACTTGCATTTGAGTGTAGAAATTTTAGACAAAAAGAAAACAAGGAACAATGCCTGGAAGTCGTTTGAAGGTGACTTATAAAGCAAGATAGGGAGAGGAAAAAATTAAACTACTTTTTACTTACCCATCATACATAGTATAGGTCTTTTAATTGTTTTAAAAATAAAAAATTTTGACGAATTTACGCGTTTCAGACACTGGAGATTCTAAAAAACATTTAACAAAAAAAAAATGCCGTCTGTCTGGCTGTGTGCATGTAAATGCTCTATCTCCCTAACAAATTGAGATAGATACTTGAGGATTTAGTGTATACTTAGTATGTAATAATAAGAAGAAGCCTATTGAATATCAGTAACCTCGATTATGGATACAATGTTTTAAATGCCACGAATGATTACACAATGCATATAGTAATGCAGAAGAAAAAGATGACAAATTCATTTATGATTTTTGCAGTTAAAATAACTCTTAAGACTTTCTGTATGAAATAGGTAACTAACTAACTAAATAAAAAAATAAAGTAAATTTGTTACGTATTATTTAAATAGCACCATCATAACATTATTTTAATAGCATATGTACATTTTTTTTTTTTTTTTTAATAACCTTTCTAATCTTAAAAACATTTACCCACTTTTCATTTTGAAGAACATGAGTACCAAAATATTTCTCTGTACTTTATTAAGGTATATTTCCAAATTTTCTGTTACCAAAAGTTTGTATTAAAAAAAAGTATAGGCCTGGTATACAATGTTGAAAATTTGCTACAGATTTATTTTTGAGACATGGAAGACATGTGGAATTTCATTTTGTTAAAAATAACAAAAATGTGTATTTATTATATTAAACAAGAATTTTTTTTGAATTAAATGAGTTTTCCAGTTGTTTTAAATGGATACCCGGTTTAACCCAACCACTGGGGTAAAACTGGATTTTTGCAAATGTCTGAAAATAGCTATCCTTTATGTAATCAATTATATTTTTTCTTGAAAAGAACATGTTTTATTATAGCAAAAGATTAATTTAATATTAAAAACAATCTTCAGACTTTGTTTTCCCACATCACTACATTTGAGAACAACAAACATTTATGGTACCCAATTTTGTCCCACCCTCCCCTATATATATCTAATTTTTGTCATGCGATAACTCTTGTATTTATAAACCGATTTGGGTGAAATTAATTCTATGCAGGGTCCCATACTGTAGTAAAAAACTTTTGGTAACAGAAAATTTGGAAATATACCTTAATAAAGTACAGAGAAATATTTTCAAATATCTTTTTTTTTTTTTTTCTTTTATCCATTCGAGAAAATTTTTGACGAATTTGCATGTTTTAGAGGTCAGAGATCCCAAAAAACATGTTTACAAAATGTCTATCTGTATGCAACACAAATTTTCTGGGTGCTCTATCAAGAACTAATGCACGGAATTTAATAAAAATTTATATTTAGTTAGTCCCCGATACAAATTGGTACAGATTAGTTTTTGGTGTAAATCACGTCCTACAGGTAGCACTGCTATGCTGAATTTTTTAGGATTTCCGAAATAGCTGTATCTCAAGAATTAATGTTTTTTATGGAAATTTAGTTGGGTCTGTTTTCACTGATTTTTGCATGGATCAGGCTGGGCTGTCAACCACGAAAATACAAACAGGCCTAATTATTACAATTTCAGGCCGGACCTGTAAATTCCGGCCTACCAATCCTCTAGGCTATTATCAAAAGGCCACACAACTATGGGTGAGACAGCTAATATGCAATACAGTGAAATATAAATATAAAAATAATTGTGTCCTTTTAGGAACTGATCAATCAAACTTGACACTGAAAAAATGTGTGATATTAATAAATTGAAAATATGTATAACAGAAACAGTGGTAATTATGGGGAGGGTGATTAACCATATCTTTTTAAAAAAAAAGCAAGGTATAGATCATTTGAAGGATGCTTACATTTCATGAGAAGCTTTAAATGATATTGTTTTGGGACTGTGTCATTTTATTAACCTTGTCCTTCTTCCTTTGACTGTGATGTAATTAATGACTCTTTTCTTTTAGTTTGTTTCCTTTATTTAAATTATCATAATCATTAATATTTGTGGAAAGATAGGTGTTTAATCAGATCAGAACTAAAGGAAAATGACAGGCTATGCAGAACAATAATTCCTTTTTAAACTAAATTTTATATGAAAAAAAAAAAAAAAAATTGCAAGAGAATCTTGAAAATAGAAAGAATTTAAACAAAACTTACCTACTACAAATTTCACCTATTATAACATCACAATCACCAAGTAACTCTACATCGAAAGTTAGATGGTCTAAAGGCTCTCGATTGATTAAAATCTGTGGTACATGAACTGGTACAGAACCTACAATAAGAAAATGTTAAAGTTTAATAATACGCTGCTTAATAAATGTCAACTGAAAATATTCTATGATGCAGCACATTTTATTAAAAAGAATTATTTTCATAACAATTAACACTTGTAAGAATTTATGTTCATTTTCAATAATTTTTACTGTATGACTGACTATTTATCAATGGGACTCCATCCCTTACTTCTATTTGTATGCATTATTTCAAACTAAATTTTTTCAAAAATGCATACAAAAGATTTTGTTTTGACTAATATATTTTGGTTATGAACTTCAGAGATGTACAGTTTACTTATGAAAAAGAAAATCAACTTTCGATTCTGGATGTTTTAGATTTTCATGAAAATAATTCTACGCTACTGTTTTTCATAAACAGTTAAATTAGCAATGTTATTCCATGATCATTCAACGAAACTTGCCATTTTTTACGCGATCTTGAAATTTATGATTTTTTCCACAACCAATTGATGAAATACACGTTTTCTTTTTTTCTTGAGCAATTGACAAAATTTGCAATTTTATTTGACGAGCGACTGATGAAATTTAAGTTTTCTTTCTGTGATCAATTGATGAAATTCACATATTTTTTTAAATGCAACCTCTCAAAGAAATTCGAGACTTTTTCTGTGACAGTTTGACGAGTCACAATTTCTTGCAGGAGTGATTGGCCAAAATTTGTGCCTTTATTCATGGAACATGATAAAATTTTCAATTTTTATTTATTTATTTTTTTTTTTTTTGCCGAGCACAATGCCTTTTTTTCCTTCTCCCTCCTCCCAGTCCTCGGACATTTTTTTAGTCCTTGTGCATTTTCAAAAGATGGAATTTAAATTAATAAAATCAGACTTTTATTAAAGTGCTTTAAAGGGACCGGGAAAGCAAAATTCAACCAAAAAATCGATTTTACTTTTTTATATCATTAAAAAGTTTTAAACTTTTATCTTTTCAACGATGTGTCACACATGTTTATATATATAAAAAAAAGTGTTGAAATTATTCATTTTTTTCTAAGGGTACTTCACAGCTTAATGGCCATTTAAATCTTTAATTGACTTTTTCTCAAAACTTGGATTTTTCATGTTTATGTTCCTTTTTTTCAATATCTATTAAACTTAAGAACTCAGATTTTTTTTTTTTTAAATACTTGTGTTATATTGTATAGTTTAATACAGGGATGTAATGATTTGCTGAGAATTATTTATTTTAGGCAGTGAAATCTTACCAAAAAGGCCAATTTAAAAATGAGTTTCAATAAATAATTAATTTTGAGTTTCACTTAGAAAGAAAATGGTCCGTTAAAATATGTAAATTATGTTTTTCTAACTACTCTAAAAAATCTAGACCATCTTTCACCATTTCTGAGAAAAAGGTACATAAATTCGGTGAATTTAACACGGCTTACCCGGTCCCCTTAAGCCAGATAAAAAAAGTTTTCCGGGCCTGGCTAAAAGCCTTTGTTTAAAAGTTTTTAAAGAAATAAAACTTATTAAAATTGCTGGCACCTTATTTCAATAATTATGTTAAATAAAGATATTTAGTTAAATGACATAATGAAATTATTGCACCATTATGCAAAATATAATGAAGGATACAGAAATTTGCCACACTAGGCTAAAGCCTACTACCGTAATTTCTGGTAGATAAGCCGCGGCTTATACGTGTTTAAAAGTTAAATTTTACCTTTTGCGGCTTATCTGCCGGTGCGGCGTATACGGAGTAATAACTTTTTTTCCAGAAAAAAAAAAAAAATGAATCAGATCATGTAAGATTATAGAGTGAAAATCTGAAAAACAACATTAAAAATGCTTCACGGATTAGAAATAATCATTAAAAAAATATCGGGAAGTTCATTTTATTTCATTAAAAAAGAAAAAAATCTATGCATGGTTCCTTTCTGCATAACGAAATAACCCGCTCCACCGCAGAGTTGAATAAACTGCAGATGGCTCTCTTCCTTTTTATAAACTAGGGGTTTTGGGGAATGCTGTAATTTTCTAATAACTTATTATATTTTAATAAAATTTTGTTACACAGCGTAATTTACAGTTATTGCAACTTGCTGAAAATTTGAACAAAATCGGACAATTAATAATGGAGTTTTTTTTTTCTTTTAAATTATTTTTTCTGTTTGCTTGCAGCTCAATAATTTATTTTTACTGCACTTACGCAAAGTGAAGGAGTATCAATTAATTTCTGTTAATAGATATTAATGTTTACAGTTAGTAGTGAAGATATTTTCAAAAAAATTCTCTTTATACGTCTCTCCCAACTTTTGCCAATAGTCCATGTTGTCAAAATGATTATTTATCATTAGTTATTTTCGGAATTTTACGATGTGTTATTTAATTGATGGATTCGAATAAAAAATAGTTTTATTTGCAATTCTAGTGTTGTGTTTTATATTAAGAATTCCATCAAATATATTTCTACTTGCTGATCCAAGGCTGAAATGTGCGATGCAATTGGATAAATCCACAAACCAAAAGTTATTTATTTATTTTCATTATTTGAATTAAATTTAAAATTCTAATTTTTAAAATGGTTTTAAAAAATGCGCGAAAATCTTCAATATGGCGTCTATAGTAGTACGTACACAACTTTCAATAAGTGCGGCTTATACGCCGGTGCAGCGTATACGATAGAATTTCAATTTTTTTTTTACAATTTTCGGACGTAGCGGCGTATACGCCAGGGTGGCTCATCTACCTGAAATTACGGTAATTGGTAAATCTGACCCTGATTTACACAGAACTTATATTCTTTTTAGGAGATGTGTTTTTAAAACATAATTTCAAGACTGGTTAAATGATAATCATTTCTGAGAAGGGACGCCCATTGAAGGTGCCCTTCAGCTATGAAATTTCCTGACTTTTCTAGGTTTTTTTTAATACAAATAAAAATTCTAGATATCGAGATTTTCTTATGTTACATACAAAAAAATCTTAAAAGTTGTGAATTTTAGTGTGGAACTTTTACAATCTATTCTGAAGCACTCGCTATTGATTTTTTAAACAAATTTTAGCAAAATTTACAAATTGTTGAACAGCGAGATATTTATTTCAAGATTAATGATTGCTTGACACTTATATTTCTTAATGAGGGCTTTTTTTTTACATGCTAAACATTTACCACATTTTTAGCACCAGATTCCATCCATTTTGTCCAATCAGGTATAAAATTCTTTATCACATCAGTTACAGTTAAATACAGAATAATTTGACATGTTTTAATACAAAACTTTCTTTGTAAGTAATAATCTGATCTGTAACTAACCTAATTTAAGGATTACAAAAACCCAATACATTAAGTTAACAGATGCCCAGTTCTCAAATGATAAGTAAACAGACTGAATCACTTAATTCCAAAAAACAATACAAATACAAAATTTCAGTGAAGCCAACATTGAAACTACCCGAAGAAGGACTCGGGGAGATAGACAAAATGAATTGCATAAAAGGTTGAAATAATACCTTTACAATATTTATGAAGATCAAAATTATATAAACTATATAAACAGCAAAATTAGACTTTCCTGGCACTGCAACTTTAAATCCTTTTTATTATAACCAGAAAATTGTTTTCTGAATTTTTCTCAGATGTTTTAAATCCTTCACTTCGTTTCAGAAATTTCCTTGACTTTTCCTCAATAATGGTAAATTTCCCTGACTTTTTCATTCCACAAAAATTTCTTTTACTTTTCCAGGTGGACAGACACCCGGCTTCAATAAGGAAAAATTCACAAGTAGGAACCAGAAAAGAAACATTACTCAGTAACTACAGATAAACAAATAATAGCCGGGAGAAGGGAAGGCTAAAATTAATGCTTGCCCGGAAAGGGATCCTAGTTTCCAACCGCATTTCCTTTATATATATATATGTAACGAATATCGGGGGCGTTCCGAAACCTATAGAGGGAGTCGCGGGCCGTTCATTTTCCGGCATGGTGTCCGTACAGCCGTCTTTAATATGTAAGGACATCTAGGAGTTGACAGAACTAGTGGAATAAATAACTGGGACTCGGGAACCGCTTGGTGGACCGAACTCATTTATTTAGCCACTCATCTTACAATCTAATTTGAGAGTTCGGCCGGGGGTCCCTCGAACCACTTATGTCGCTGACTTTAGGAGCTACATTGACATGAGTTTTGCCGGCATCTCAAAATGGCAAGATCTCTCGTTTTTGGCGCGGGTTTTAGCTAATATCTTATTGTTTATCATATTTTCTAGCAGAGGGCACAGTTGTAAAATTGGGAGGAACATTTCTTTAATTGGTTGATTAGCTTTTGATTGATTGTCCAGGCTCAGATGCAAGACCTGGGCTTGGCCGACCCGGGAATCGGCTAACCACAAGTGAATGAGAATATTCCGTACGTCGGCACTTTTACTCTTAAAGATCGTCCGAAAATGATATCTGAAAGTAATAAGATGTATTGCTGGGAAACAAAGTTACAAGAGGTAAAACTGGTTTTAGAAGGAAATTTAAAGTTAGGAGAAAGAAACTTCGGATTTTAATTTAAATTTTTGAAATTTAATCTGGAATTTTGAATTTAAAAAGAGGTTTTATCCTTTCATATCCCCCCCTCCGAGAACAGGTCCACCAGATTCGCCTGCAAATCTGGGGGGACTCACCCCGGAAAATGGTGAATACAAAATTAGATAAGAAAGAATTTAACTGTGCAATGCTACAGATTAAGGTTAATGTTAAAGTTAAATCTAAAGTCAAATTTAAAGTAAATATAATGTTAAGTAAAGTTTACTAAGGCATGAGGGTTGAATTTTACTGCTGGAAAACATATTTAAAATTTAACTTTGAGTTGTAAACTTTAAGGAAAAAATTTAAGATTTTAAGTTTTAATGCAAAAATATCTAAGTTTGGGATTTGGCTCTCGGGACAACTTGACCGAACTTTACATAATACTTGAAAGATTTAATGACATAAAATATAAGAATACCATAAAATATAAAGAAAAGCTGAGAAAAAAAAAATAAACAATAATAATACTTGATATACTATATGGGAAAACACAGTAATAAAATAATATAATTTAAGTATTGACCATAATTTTCTTGTTTCGAAGTCCTCTGGTCAAGAAGTTTATGCTCTTTTTGTTAGTCTTTTCACATTTTTATATAAAATTCAACTATGTAAAAATATAAATTTATGTACAACTATAATAGTAGAAATTGAAAATAAACATAGGAAAACTTAAAACAAAATTCTTTTCCATGTGAACTTATAAAAAGTTGAAATTTTCTTCACCTTTTATTTCAAAATGTGAAAATATTAAAAATATGTTGACATATAAAATTGGTAAATTGTAAATATTAAATAATGTAATAAAATATTGATATAAATATGAAAATAAAGAAAAATAATATTTTGAAGTCTATTTACATGGAAGCCTACTTGTAAGGTAAGTAGTATTGATCCTAAACCGTTGACGGTTTTAGCAAAATCCTAAACCTTTGAAGGTTTTAGCAATCCTAAACCTCAGGGAGGTTTTAGCAAAAAGAAAAATGAGCTTGAAGTTTTTTTTTTTTTTGAGTGAAGATGCAAATGCAATTTACCTGTAAGCAAAGATGTTTACAATTTTGCAGACTGAAGTTATTTTTCTCAGTGGCATTAGTAAATCCAAGTCACAGTTTAATAAACTACATCTACATCTCACTGTTAGCTCAGAAAAATTTCCTATTTTATGCAAGCAAAATAAAATCAAAGAACATTTTTCCTCAAGATGAAGGCCAGAACGCTCTGAGTTTTCCTTACTAGTATTTACGCAAATAGTAAAAATCTTTTAATTTTTAAGTGTTTTACTACCGGCTAAGAAAAAAAATAAATAAAACAGAAAAAAAAACTAAATAAAACAAACAAAACTAAATAAAAAAAACTAAATAAAATAATAGCCCCTGGTTCAAACAAATAGGATTATGACACAGCTTTTGAAGCGCATGGCAACCCGTTGACAAATTTTTGAATGATCTTTTATTTTGTTGAACCCCTATTTTATCAACAGTTGCCACATTTGCTCAGATTGTGCAAGTCACTGAATCCCTTTTGTCTGTTGAGGGGTATTTTCGGTGGAAGTTACTTAAAAAAAAATATTTTGTTTAAAGACTTAACGGGGTGGAACCATGGTCATCTTTAAAAATTGAATGTGTGGAATTAGACACTAGTGGATTTACCATGGTTAAAATGGGGTTACCACGGTCATGTCTAAACTAATGACTGAATTATTGAAACTATTTTTAACATGGTGGGGGCGGGACCTTCACCTGTTTTCTAAAAGTGACAGGGGTTAAATACCTGCTCATATTTCGTTTTTAGGCAATGGGATTTATTTAAAAAAATACCGGATAACCAGAGTTGTAAAAAACCCGGGTTTTTTGTTAAAAACCCAGCCCGGGCGGGTTTTATTAAAAAACCCGGGTTAAATGGGCAATTTTCCCCGGGTAAATTGGCTACTAAATTTTGGTACTTAGCAAAATTTATCTGTTGAAATTTTGAAAATTCTCAGAGGAAATCTCAGGGAAAATTTAATTTTTTGCTTAGGAAAGCGCAAGAAATTTGATTGTCGAAACAAATGGCAATCCTGATCTCAAATAGAATCTTTGTAAACAAACACTTCATAGTCTAATAGATGGGAATGACTTCATAGTCTTAATAAGGATCTCAATATTTTTCTCTGTTCTTAAAATACATATATATTATATGATCCCTTTAATTTAAATAACAAACAAATTTTAAACTGCAAAGCTATCAATTGTGTGTTATTTAATAATAAAATATAAATATAACTTAAAAAAAACTTGCTCCTTTGAAATTATCATAAGATTAGCAAATGTTAATAAAAAATATCTTACAACAAAAATGTTTCTTATGTATATACAGGGTGTCCACTCTCAACGATGTCCAATGGCTAATTCCTAAACCGTTAGTCATACACATATAGTTTAAATATTACAAAAATGTTTTCATTTGAGGCAAAGAAATATTTTAAAAGTGATTTGGGTCAATAAAAACATTTCTTAAAAAATTACGAAATTTAAGTGTTTATACAGCCCCCAGTGCTATAAGTTATAGTTAGTAAATTTTCCTATTACACTGACAAGACAGACAAAAAAAGTCCCGTTCATATAACACTAAAATTGACTGAGTTATGAAACTTTAAAAATGCATGACTTATACCACTTTTCTGCATCTGAACACAAATGAGTTTGGCCATTCTTTGAGGGGTCATATCCTAAGTGCTTAAAGTATTCGAAGAACTTTTCATGTGTATCAGCACTTTGAAAAAAATAGTAAAGTGTTATGATTGAGTTAACTTTTATTAAGTTTCAGATTGGCTAAAATTATTGTATTTTAACATATGTTTTATTTTGTAAGATTTGAGACTATTTCTTTTCATGATTTCTTTTAACAAATATCATGTTATTTTATTTAACTTCACCGATCGTATGTATGTTTTCCCAGTTCAAAATTTGTAGTCAAAATTTAACTCTCTTTCAAGTTTCAAATATCCGATTAAGACTAAATTTTACATATACTGATGTAAATCCAATGACAATCTAATATTATTATGATTTTCGGTGGTTACCATTCATACTTATTTTACAAGATAATACAAAAAATTTCGGATAGATTACTGCCAAGAAGTTTAAGAAAAAGTTTTAGATTAGATAACACAAGATTGCGATGGTTATGTTTTTTAACTTATGCATTTTTTAGCACTGAATCTGAGAATTACCTTAATTTTTAACCATCATCTCAGGATGTTTTGCAAATTTTTAAATTGTCAAAGTTAAAAAATAACAAATCAAATACTATAAAATAGAAGAGACGGCTGAGTTTTTTAACTTTTGATAATTGATTTTTTTGTACTTTTTAGCACTGAATCTGAAAATGACCTTCATTTTTAACGATCACATTATAATTTTTTTGCAAATCGTAAATGTCAAAGTTAAAATATAGCAAACATCTGATACTATAAAACAGATGTAAAGCTTTTTTTATTTTATTTTCCTTATGTGATGGTTAAAAATGTAGGTCATTTTCGGATTCAGCAGTAAAAAGTACATAAAATAATTTAATAAATATAAGTTTAGTAAATATAATACTCTTGAAGCTAACTGAAAAGCTTAAATTTGTTTTAAATTAAAAGCTAAAATGTTTTAAAATTATAGGATTCCCAATCTAAAAGGCCAAGTAAATTAGTACAAATATATTTTCTAAGATTCAAAGAAGTGAATAAATAAAACAAAATAACCATGAACAACAAATACATCATTTGTTCCTTTCCAGAAATACTCTTAAAAAAACCCGGGCTTTTTAAGTGGGTTTTTTATAAAAAACCCAGTCCGGGCGGGCAGCTGGGCAGGTACCCGGGCAGCTACCCACTACAACCCTGCAAATAACAATACTAAAAATTAAAAACTCAAATACTAAAATATAACATAAGGTAAAATATGACATTCAAGCTATACACAAAAATATATAAATGAATAATGATTTGTATAAAATTCTATATATAAAAAGAAATACTTGAAAACGTTCTCATTAAAATAAAAACTGTCTACACAAAAATGATTCAAATATGGATTACTATAACACACAACCTGGCATAAATAACTATTTACAAACATTTAGAAATTTCAGTGTGCTCATCTGTATTTAAAAAAAAATTAATGCTTTAAAAATGTAACAAATATCGGGGGCGTTCCGGAACCTATAGAAGGAGTCGCGGGCCGTTCATTTTCCGGCACGGTGTCCATTCGTCTTTAATATGTAAGGACATCTAGGAGTTGACAGAACTAGTGAAATAAATAACTGGGACTCGGGAACCGCTTGGTGGACCGAACTCATTTATTTAGCCACTCATCTTACAATCTAATTTGTGAGTTCGGCCGGGGGCCCCTCGAGCCACTTATGTCGCTGACTTTAGGAGCTACATTGACATGAGTTTTGCCGGCATCTCAAAATGGCAAGATCTCTCGTTTTTGGTGCAGGTTTTAGCTAATATCTTATTGTTTATCATATTTTCCAGCAGAGGGCACAGTTGTAAAATTGGGAGGAACATTTCTTTAATTGGTTGATTAGCTTTTGATTGATTGTCCAGGCTCAGATGCAAGACCTGGGCTTGGCCGACCCGGGAATCGGCTAACCACAAGTGAATGAGAATATTCCGTACGTCAGCACTTTTACTCTTAAAGATCGTCCGAAAATGATATCTGAAAGTAATAAGATGTATTGCTGGGAAACAAAGTTACAAAGGGTAAAACTGGTTTTAGAAGGAGATTTAAAGTTAGGAGAAAGAAACTTCGGATTTTAATTTAAATTTTTGAAATTTAATTTGGAATTTTGAATTTAAAAAGGGGTTTTATCCTTTCATATATATATATATACACACACACACACACATGCATACAGAGGTTGTTCACACATTTTTTAGACGATATATATTGTATTCACAAAACTAAATTACATAAAATTCTTGTGTTTTAAATGTTCTATTTGACGGCCCTTCCAGGATAATAATGCCTTTTGAAGTATCAGAAGAGGTATTCTATCCCATTCCTCCTGAACAGCTTTCCAGAGTCCTGTAAGAGGGTTACCAGACAACGTTTGGATAATGCAGATTTTAAAAGTCCGAAAGCATGAAAATCCATAGGTGATACATCGGGAGATTTAGTAGAGATATCAGTGAAGGGTATGGCTTTGATGCCCGTGTTTTGTTCCATTTCCTTTAGGAAATTTACAGTGGATTTTGTTGTGTGACTGCTAGCTTTGTCATGATGGAGTTTCACAGACTGATGGCACTGTGGGTAAAGCAATGGTAATATATTTCATTCAGAAAAATTGGTGATAAAATATGTTCCTGATAGTATTTAAGAGTTAATCTTGACACTTTTTTCCCCACTCTTTATTTCTAACTTGCCATGATATGAAAAAACAGCAACAATCATGAATCCCTTAGAAAAACTTTTTTTTTTATTCTTTGAACCATGTACTTAAATTTTTTTCTCCCCCTTTTATGATAATAAATGGCTTTTTTTTTTTGCTACAATCATTTAAATACGCCCATGATTCATCTATTGTGACAACTGTTTTCTCTTTTCGTTCATTATCATCGTTTTTGGATAACGGAATATGAATATTTCTCTTCGGAAAGAGCGTAAATATAGCCTTTGAACCACTGCTTCGTTAAAAACACCATTTTGAATAAGAACAAAAGTCTCAAGCCGCAGACGATAATTGACTTTTAAAAACATAGTACAATTGCAATTATTTCTTTTGAAGCAAACAATTTTTTATTACCACTAACCAAAGTAGTCTAAAAAATGTGCGAACAGACTCTGTATACATAGAGAAAAAAATTACTTACTAGGAATCATAGCTACAGGCCTAACTTTGAGAGAGGAACCCATTACAATGAGAAGATCACATTCTTCTTTATCACTAGCTAAACATTCATGAAATTCGTCACTGAGACCTTCACCGAAGAAAACTATATCTGGTTTCATTATGCCACGCTCTCCAATTTCAGCAGGACAAATTGGACAAAATGGTATAGTCTGGAAGAAATCATTTATGAAATTGAAATCATTTATGAAATTTCAAAATATATATAAACACTGAAAATTAAATAGTTAACTGCCTTAATGAACATGCTAGAAATACAGTTGTAATGACATGCTGGAGCAGGGATATACAAATATTTTACAAATTCAGGGATGAGACTGAGAAAAAAGAAAAAGAGGAAATGATGCATGAGGTAAAAATCGAGCAAAAAGTTAAACAACACGCGAAGTAAAAATCAAGCAAAAATGTGAAAATAAAATTTGTGTCATTATTTGAATTCAAAATGAAACATATATATGAATACAAAAATACATTAAAAGGATATATGAACACTAGTAAATATAATAAGAATGGAATTCAAAATTTTATTCAATAATTTACTGCAAATCACAAATATTAATATGAAAATTCCTCAGAAATGTAAAACTATTGTTTAAAATTTGTATAAGTAAATACATTTAAAAATCTGCATTCAAAATAACTTGTCATGAATCCTTTCAAAAATTTCTTTTAAAATTAATGAAATTGCAAATATATTATGAACAAAAGGTTATAAAAAAAATTTCCTTTTTTTATTTCTTAACTTTTGCTCTTTAACAACAGAAGTATTCACTAAAAATTAATTTTAACACAATAAGTAATGCAAAAGAGAAAATGACCACTACAAATACATTCAATGCAAAACTCTGCCATGTGCAAATATTTAGAATTTATTGGACATTTTATCGACAATAGTGGTTATTTTTTACTTTGTGCATATTTAATATAGCCTACCTGGGAACATTTTGTTAAATTAGGAATGCTGCCTGGTCTGAAACATTTAATAGCAACTATGATCCAGTAAAAGGAAAAAAAAGATATTTCCCTTACTTTCTTCTTTGATTAAATTCATCAACATTTAATTAAATTTTTTTTAAATGTATTATAGATTATCCATAGATTTTGAGCTTTACTATATCTCTTGACTAATTGCCAATTCAAAAGAAGATGTTGTGAATTCAGCATACAAACCAATTTCTTTCATCCACAATACTATTGTATTTTTAAAATCTCAAAAAGATAGGTGAAAAGACGACGCATAATTTATTTTTTTCTTTCGGAACAATAATTAATTACAAATTGGTAAGCAAACGGCGAATTTAAATACTTAATCCATCATTTTAGAGAGTTTCTGCTCGCTAACACAAACAAACGTGGCTTATCGATCTATTTACAACCACAGCACTTAGCACACATTTGTCAGATGGATCGTGACGTCAAACCTAATTACCAATCACAGACAAGAAAAGTAGAAAAGAGAGAGATAGTTCTTCGGATTGGTTGATTATTTTCGTTTTACAAGCATTAACGGGAAACGGAAATGACAGAATTATCAAATGTAAGAGAAGGGTGAAATTTCAGAAATATCGGGAGATTTGGGAAGTCTGATTTTATGATTATGTTTTGATTTAACCGAAAAAAACTAAAGTTAAAAAAATACATAAATAAAATCTTTAAAAAAGTCAAAAAAAGTAATTTAACAAATTACAACGACCATTTGGAAAAGGATTTTTTTTTCGAAGACTAAAATTTAAGACACAAAAAATCGCACGGAGTTGATCATACATTACGTACACCATGAATTAAACATTAATAGTGTTATTAAACGTAAAAATTGCAAGCGACAAAAATCGCCTGCGACTCCTCAGATTTCCTGAAACTTACGTATTATCCAAGCATTTCATTGGCTGTTCGGGAAAAGGCTTTTCCATCGACCAATTTTAAATGAAATTTCATTCTTAAACTTCTAAACATCCCACAATATTACTTTTTACACCGTCGTATAGAGAAAAAAATGTACTTTTAAATGCAATTTGTTTGAAAGCTGTATCTCAATTTGTTTCTGTGTTATTAAATTATTATTTTTTTTTTTTTTGAGTTTTTATTACTTTTTTGTCATAGTGGCAACAGAAGTATCCATCTCTGTTGAAAGTAAAGGGAAATAGAGATTACTGTATAGACCAATCATAAAACGAATAAAATGCAGATTAAATCAATAAAAAGCTTCAGATATGCTTTTGATTTCCTACCCTGACGAAGACAATAACCATTTTTCCAAATGGTTAAAAAGGATTTTTATGTCTTTCTTTTTAAACGGAAATCCATGGATTTTCAAAATAAGCAAAGACGCAGAAATCTGCATTTCTGCGGAAAATTGGCATGCCTGATAAATTAGAAAATGCAGTTTAGGTATCAAAATTAGTTATGTTCAAAATTCATTAATTTATTCTAAAGTTGTTTAAGGAGATATCAAACTTAGTATCTAAATAAACATCCCAATTCCAACAAATCAGAATAGACGACCATGGTTAAAAACATATACAGTCAACTCTGTGAATTCCGATGATGTATAATCCACAAGCGTCAAATTATCCGCACTACACGCTGGAACATAATCAATAGAAATTGTCATCAACAATTAATTTCATAAAGCCAAGTTTGGTATATAATTTTTTCAGTTATTGATTTTCCAATGAATACATATTTTTAAATATAAATTGGATATAAATATTTAAATTTCCTTGAGTAACAAAATTTTATCTAGGAGCAAGAAGTAATGAATGTTCAATTATAATGTGTTCATTTATAACATTTTCAGCTCATTTCAACCTTCTGTATCACATAAAAGTTTAGAAATATTTTTTCTTCTGCACCCTTTTAAATTTCGATTTTAAAACTGTTCTGAGCGTGTATTTGCGTCTTAAAAGTAGCAGTCCTGTCAAATTTCAATTTTCTATCCCTGACTCCTTAGAAGCCTCAATTTAGAATGTTTTTTACGCATTTCACCGTTTTAAATTTCTAATTTTCTATAAACTGGTCTGTGCAAGCAATTCCAGCTTAAAAGCATCAGCGATGTCAAATTTAGAGTTTCTATCCCTAACAATTCCATAGAAATCTTAATTCAGAATGTTCTTAGAATGTTTTCTGCTCATTTCCCCAATTTTAAAAATTATGAATTTTTTTAGAAACCATAAGTAAGAAGCATGGGTATTTTAAAAGTAACAACTATGCCGAATTTCTAGCTTGTAATCCTTTCAGTATCGCAAAAAATATTTAGAATGTTTCTCCCCTGCACCAGATTTTAAATTTAGATTAACTCTTGTGTGGGGCACTACCATTTTAAAAGTAGTAGCCATATAAAATTTCAAGTTGTTAAGCTTAACAATTCCGTAGATATCACAATTTAGAATGTTTTTAGAACACTTTTCATGCATTTCACTAAAATTTTGATTTTTTGAGAAACCACTCAGAGAGCATTTACATCCTATAGGTAACTACCAAATCCAAATTTCAAGTTTCTAGATCCTTCAGTACCACAAAAAGTGCAATTTTAGAATGTTTTTTTTCAGGGTTCATACTCATTTTCCAAGAAAAAATCCCCTGATGTATTTTCAGGGGTGCATAATTTTTCCATGTCAACAATTAATGACATTTTTTAAACCAGTATCATGGCCCCCTTGCCCCCCCCCCCTCCCCACTCCTTTAAAAAAATACAAACTGGATAATCTCAAAAATACAGTTTATATATCACCTATATAAACAATATGAACAGAACTTTAAAGGAAAAACATTAATTTGTGCACCAACAGAGATGAAGTCTGCAAGCCTTGTGGGGCTCTCCTTAAAAAACTTGGTAGATTGCTGTAAGAATTTAATTTTCACTTAGGGATTTTATTACCTCTTTGAAAAGCATTATGAATAATATGAAGGCTCAAGTGTCAATATAAATTTTAAAATGTCCTTTATTTTTCTTAAGTTCTTCTTTAACAGTTTTCAAACCTCACGATGTTAGAAGTAATGTCTAGTGACTGAATGGATGTCACTAGACGTTAGAAGTAGTACAGATGAAATATAACATATGTTTTCTAATCTGTAAGAGGGAGTGGTTAATTTCCAATTCTATGTATCACGATGGTAGAAGAAAGGTCTTAGTTTGATTTCATTAAGACCACACAAAACACGCAAACAGCAGCGATTGCCCTCAATTTCCCAGAGTAACCAATCATTTTGCCAGGTTTGGGGAATTTTTTGCACTATCCCCTGAGATTCCCTTGATTTTTAGGGCCAAAATTTATCCCCTGATTATCCCAGGAATCCCATAATCCCCTGATGAGTATGAACCCTGTTTTTGCTCCTGCACCCTTTGGTGGTAGTGGCATCGACATAAAATATAGTCTAAGTTGGAGCAGTGACTGTCACCTTCAATTTGCCACTATTACTTTTAAAATCAGTTCAACATTTTCAAAGGGGTTTTGAATCAATGAATCAATAAAAATTGGTTATCTACTTTCCAGGGGTGATTCTGAGTTTTAAAAACATTTTTTGAAATTTGCAGCAAATTTTCTGAAAGGTTACAGGAGGGGAATCCCTCCTGGCACTAACTAGGGATTTTTCTGCAGCCCTTTGATGAAATTTGTGTTTTTTCTCGACCATTAAACGAAATAATTTTTCTGCGATCCTTTGACGAAATTCGCGTTTTTTTTTTTTTTTCTCGATCCTTTGACGAAATTAGTGTTTTTTCCGCGATTTTTTGACGAAATTCGCATTTTCTCCACGATCCTTCAATGAAATTCGCATTTTTTCTGCGATCCATTGACGAAAGTTGCCTTTTCCGTAACCCTTCGACGAAGTGAATAAATAGTTATAGAACTCCGGCCTATCCAGCCTACTCTTCTGCCAGAATAGGCCGGATAGTCAGGATTTTACTGTATTAGTATAGACTGATCATAGACATTTTTGGGCTGCAGCTTCATATTTTTTGTTATAACAAATAATATAATTGTGACATTACCCACATAATCATAATCCTTTTAAGTATTTTTGTTATGTGCAAGTGACAATAGCAGTGCATTGTCGATGACTGAAATTAAGGATGCATCGAATATTCAGTATCTATTTGGTATTTATCCATGCTACTAAGTATATTTGGCCGGCCAAATATTCTGTTTGCCAAATATTGAAATATTTGGCAAACAGAAAAAAAGAAACCTTTTAAATATTTTTAAAAGCCTTACAAACTTGTACTTTTAACCGTCAATTAATAAATATATTCAGGATATTTAGGAATAGGATTATTTAAATAATACAATGTTTTTAAATTGTATGCTGTTTGAAAAGTGTCACTTAAGAAAATTAACTATTAATGACAACCTCTATAGGAATTAATGACATACAAATCAACATTATCTCGTAAATAATCTGTTTCTAGCTTTTTTGCAAACATGCTGTTTCTATACAAAATGGAAATTTTTTTTAGTGGTGATAGACAACAGTTTTTTTTTTTCTAGGAAACCAGAATTGCAATCCACTTATTCAGTCAAAAATACAGTATCTCATTCCAGGTCAAACTTGGATTTTTGATTGTTACTTTAATAATGAATATATTTTAACTCTATTTTCAACAGAGTTACTTTGATAGGATGACATAATGAGAAGTGCTGGAAATTGCCACCATTCATATTTAAAAAACACTGAGCTAGCCATTCCTTTAATCAAAGTTTGTTACAACATTTTAGGAACATCCTGTATGTTTACTACCACTGAAAATGATAGGCCACTCAAGGGACTGTTTTTGCTAAATCAAAAGGAACAGGAACATTCTTACAGAGTTGTCACTATTCAAATAGATTGTATTTCTTATTTATTTATTTACTTTAGCCCAATACTGACAAAACGTATGACTGAAATTTTTCTTCCAATTCCTTCAAAAATTTTATTCATAGAAAAAGCCATGAAATTTAAAATTTTATTTTAAAAAAATTTTAAACTACTCTTTTTTTAAATAACAAAGCTCTTTTTTTTTTTTTTTTTTTTTTTTTTTTTAAATATAAGATTTACTTGTAAAAAGATCTTTATCAAAACGGAAGCATCTGTGTTAAATTATATAAAATTGTTTTTAAATTAAAATTTTAAACATCTTAAACTCTGAAATATACAAGTACTCTGCAAACGTTCTTTCATTGTTGTAACTGTTGTTCCAACTGTCATAACCTTAAAACTACATATTTATAGCTGTACATATAACATTACCAACTTTTTGGTAATTTTGGACCCTCTTGTCTCTTACAATATCATATGTTATTATTCCTTGACAACCCCTCCCTCCTCATATCGTCATCAGTGTCTAATTTTTTTTTTTAAGTTTGTAAATCTATAGTGATATAAAAATAAATTTACTATTCACATACTTTACTGATTTAAATGAACAGAAGAAGTTTATAAAATGTCACTATTATATATGAAATAACACTTTAGAGTAGTACTGGGCGATGCATCGAGAGATATTGATGTAAATCATAAATCACCAAACTGATTTCCTGATCTTTGAATTAGCGATGCATCGCAGTCATACGATGCATCACACCGGGATCACAAATGAATGGGACAGTACAGGGAAATCTGGTTTCGCAACCGATGTGAATAAACAACTCGATTATGTGCAAAACCGATGGCAGAGTAAGGAGAGACTGGTTTCTCCTTCAATCATCGAAGCAGATAAACAACGTAATCCAAAATCGCTACCAATTACAAATCACTGCATGCTTCATATTTTCAATCCTGTTTTTCTAGCTGTATGAATAGTACCATGAAGTTCATTTGAGAAAATACTATGATGCCAAAGATACATTTTCCCTAGGCCACATTACTCTGACTCTGAACATGTGCTATAACATTTAGAGTCAGCTGATTTTTCATCTTGTACTGACAAGAAAAGAGGATTGGTTTATTTGTTTACTTTGATAAGATGAGTCATTTTCTGTGTTTTTTTTTATTTAATATGTATTATAGCAAAACTATTGTAGTCAATCAATTAATATAACAAATAGCAACAATTGATGCAGTAAGTTTTAGTAAGAAATGCTTCTTAGTGTTATAATCCATTTGCATCCATTTTTTTTTTTAATTACTTTATCTTTATTAAGGAACTTTTGTTTCAGCTTATTTTTCAATGATGTTGCACCATATTTTGATAACATCTTAATTATTATATTTCTAGTTATTTATTTTAAAAATATTCCTCATTACTTTTAATCAATTGATATCAAATTTCGTGTTAATTCCCATACGGTGTGACCATATGACAATCCTTTTACATCCTTTTAATTAATTTTTATTTATTAGGTACTTATATATTTTTTCAATCTTAAAAATGTAAATATAGAAATTTTACTCTTATTTTATTGATTTTTATTTTTTAATTAAAATATAAAATGGAGGTATTTATAATCCTTTTACATCCTTTAAATTAATGATTATTTCTTATTGCACTTTTAATATTTTATATCTTAAACAGCTAAAGATGTACAATGTATAGCAATAGCAATTTTATTGGTTTCACCCCCCCCCCCCCCCCCCCCCCCCCCCCGTAAATGGAAAAAATTACAAATGTCTACGACATTTCATGTCTTTAATATCCTTTATTTTGCAAAACCAATTCAGGGAAAAACCAGTTTGCAAATTATTTAACATTCAATTTAAGAGTGAGATTTTTTTATGGGGGGGGGGGGGGAGAAGAATTCCCTTCCTAGAATCAGGGTTATGATTTTGCCCGACCCAAAAAACCCACTTGAAAAAACCCAGGAAAAAACCCCAAGTAGGTTTTTTCAAAATTTCAACTTTAAATTGCATATAATATATTTATATTACATATATATTGTAATATATTTCTTAATATCAGTACACCACTTATAAAGTTTATCACCATCACCCCCATACCACAAGGAAAATAATGTCCCAATTATACCCATGACAATTTACTCCAGTTTCAAAAGAATAGGGATTATGGAAGGGGAGTTGGAGATGTATGATACTGCTCTGTTTTTGGAAATTCCTCCTCATTGTCCTGAAGTATAAGGAGGAGAGACAAGTACAACTCAAAGGGGAGGGAGGGAAGTTTATATTGTTATGTTCTTAAAAATTCTTCCTTATTATCCTTTCAGTTTTTCAGTAAGTGGGAAGAAGAATGCTTTGAAAAGAGAAAATGAAAAATTCCTATTTACCCCAGGCTAAGGGAATGTTACTATGCCTAACAGGGGCACATTTTGGAAGGCAAACAATTCAAAAGAAAAAACAATCTTGCAATCTATCAGTAATCAATGTGTTTCAAAATTCAATTTTGAACAAAAATTAACTTTTTCTAGAGAAAATATTTAATATATATAGGCAATCACTTCAATTAAAATGAATAAAAATACTTTATCCTTAACAAAATATTAGTTTAAAAGTTCTGATTCAGCACTAGTTTTAGTACAGTACTTTAATGATAGTTTTATTGTTAAAATTATTACTAATAATAAATTTATCTAAAAGCAAAGCATAATTTTGATTATTGTCATTGATTATGTATATTTGTAATCAATTAGCTACTATAAATTTAGTAGTAAGTACTTTTTTCTTTCAAACATTCTGAACCACCTCCTATAACACCAAAAACCCTGAAAAAACCCAGTGGGTTGGGTTTTTTCTGAAAAAACCCGGGCTTTTAACAACCCTGCCTAGAATTTTCAATTTTTTATTAATCTGAAATGAATATTCTTGGATTCATAACTAGTTTCTTAATCTTTTTTAAAATTTAATACTTGATTGCTAAGAATTAATCCCAGTATTTGTTTTCTAAACTGGGTCCTTTTTTTAAGATGTGAAAATCTTTTTTACATCCTTTAAAAAAATGATTATTTTCTAAATACACTTAGATTTTCACAATCTTAAACATACCAGTATATAAATTTTAATCTAATTTTATTGATTTTCTTTTATTTTTACTTCATAAAAGGGAAATATTTCCTAAAGGCAAGCATATTACATTTCAGTGCCTTAGTATTTGGCAATTTGTAGGAAGAAGGTGACCATGTTATAATCCTTTTACATCCTTTATTTGAATTATTATTTCCTAAATACATTTATGTTTTCACAATCTTAAAAATGTTGATCTATAAATTTTATTATAATTTTATGGATTTTTTAATTTTATGAAATGGAGTACTTGGAATTTTTCACAACCTTTCTGTGCCTTAATATTGGTTATTTTGCAGACTCTCTCTTATAAAAAAGGCAGGGGCAATTTACAAATGATTTAAGTCGTCATCAGTGCTTCAGTTTTGCAATGCATCTCGCCGATCTCCAGACATCGGTTCTGACCGATGTGGAGACATAACTGAAACCCATGATTGCCGGTTCACGAAGTAATTGTGCATGCGCAGAAAATCGGCGATCGTTTGGAATGAAACCGGTTCACTGATTTAAATTAAGGAGAGAGAGTGCCAGGAGGGGAAAAATTTGCCTACCCTCTCCTTAGGTCTTCAATTTTTGTATTAGTTGAGTTTTATTTTTA
This sequence comes from Maratus speciosus, assembly GCA_963932465.1. NCBI lineage: Eukaryota > Metazoa > Arthropoda > Arachnida > Araneae > Salticidae > Maratus > Maratus speciosus. The sequence continues at coordinate 128,645,630 of OZ010789.1, read as the reverse complement.
AACTAAAATAAAATGGAAGTGTTTATAATTCTTTTACATCCTTTAAACTAATGATTATTTCATACTGCACATTTAAAAATTTATATCTTAAACAGCTTAAGATATAAAATGTACTGCAATTTTATTGGTTTCACCCCCCTCCCCCCCCCCAAAAAAAAATGGGGGGGGGGGGGTGTCCCTTCCTTGAATTTTCAATTTTTGTATTGATCTGGAATGAATAAGAAACTAGTTATAAATCTAAGAATAATCTTTTATAAAATTTAATACTTGATTGTTAAGAGTTAATCCACATATTTCTTTTCCATGAAGTCCTTTTTTAAGATGTGTTGATGTTTATTTGAAAAGAAAATATGGCCTGTGATGTGATAGTGGCAGCTGATTTTTCTTGTGCTCACAAGAAAATAAGGGTTGATTCTTTCTTTTGTTTATTTTGGTATGATGATCCATTTTAATTTTTTTTAAATCAATTTATCTTTAATAAGGAACTTCTATTTTAGTTTATTTTTTAATGATATTTTAACATATTTTAAGAAAATCAGAATTATTGTGTTATTCTTAATTATTTATTCAAAACTACTTCATATTAGTTTTAAATCAATTAAGACTGAATTTAGTTTTATTAATTAACTACAAAGTATTTTATTAATATCATAAAGATTGAGAATGTCTTTCTATTAAATATTTCAAATTACTTCTTTAAAACTTTTTTCTTAAACTGTAGGATCTATTGTATTTTTAATTAATTTGAAATAAATGTTCTTAGATTTGTAAATCTGTTTTGGAATGTAACTTAATCCTTGATGTTAATTTTAATGATTAAGATTTAATGTTTTTGTAATCCACAACCCTTCAATATTATTTGAGTATTTGCTTTATAAACACATTACAAAATCTTATTTAAGTGTAATCAGATCATATGACAATCATTTTACATCCTTTACATTAATGATTATTTCTAATGTGCATCCCCCTTCACTACTACTTTTAAAAACTTTCTTGGTTAAAATATATATATGTATTCCCCAGTTGGCTTTTGAAGTTTAGGTATTAAAAGAAAACTATTATGACTTGCGATAATTTTTTTTTTTTTTTTTTTTTTTTTTTTCTTTTTGTAATAAAACAATAGTTTAAACACGAGGTCCACACCTAGTCTAACATCTTGATGCATCGCAACATCGCGGTTTAGCCTCAATGATGCATCGCAATGTAGAAATCCTAATATCGCCCAGTCCTACTTTAGAGAAATACTATTTAAAGAATTTAATAATAACTTTTTGTTACAAAATGCATTCAAAAGTAATATCTTCTTGCACTTGCCCCTTTGCAAGGTGGTAAGCAGACCTTTTAATAAACAAAACAGATGGACAACATTAATCTCCATTTTTTTAGTACAGGTATCATTTCGAACCTAGACAATCAAAAGACAATCACCCAACCCCCCTCCCACCAGAGATAACTTATATTAAGTGCCAGACCTAACAATGTTATATATGTACGGTTCCATATCTGCTAGTGTCAAATTTTCTCTAAGATTGCAGACAGTGAAATATCGCCAAATGTGACAAAATTTAGGTTGTTATAAATAAAGCCAACTTGGCTGACTAATTTGGTGAAATTTTCGTTCAAATTCGGTATTTACGAGAACTGGAAAAGAATCTTATAATCTAAAGTAAAATTAGCTAAAATCTTAAAATTAAGGAACAGGGGAAGCTACCCTTTCTTCCCGGTAGAGACCAGACTTGTTAAAAATTTTGCACTTCAAAAACAGACTTTCTTTAAATATTTGGTCATGTTTAAAGTTATTCAAAACAAAAATCATTGAACATTCAAGAAGTCACTGTATTTCACAAATTTGAAATTTAGATAATGATATACACAATACAAAAATCACGAGATTTTAATTAACTGTCATTAAAAGGAAAAAAAATACGCACTTGATTAAATATATCTTCTCTAATGACAGATGAATCAACTTTATGGCCACAAACTGTACATGTAGCTGTTGCAAATGAACCTGTAGAATGAAAGTAATTACATTAACAATATACATTGGCATATCACTAATTATTTCAACACATGGCAATTAATTACATCTGACAATTCTATCACATTGAAATAAGATAAAATTTAACCCCCCCCCCCTCCTCTCCTTAAACAGTAAAAAAGGAAAATAGTGATAACTCAGTGACAGGATTTTCTTATTGAAAATATCCCTCAGGGTTACTTATCTATACTACAGTATGAAATTCCCTAACTTTCCAAGTATATTTTTAAAAGATTTTAGTTTAGTAGTGTGCATACTGAACACGTTGGGAGTAAAATACTAAATCACTTGAAAACTTTAAAATTGCTTAAATACTATGACATTGAATAAAAACTCCTTTCCTAAATTCCTTCCAAAAACTTGCTCTCTAAACTATAGTAAGCAGTGTTGGATTCAGATGTTTTCCTCCAGGAAGGATTTCTGCAGTTCCGAGGGGGATATTTTAGAGCTCTGATGGAAAATTTGCACTTTGTCGATTAAAAAGAATAAAATCTCAAACCTTGAGGGGGAGGGGGGTATACCCCCAGAAGTTTCAACAGTGATAGAAATTGCTCTTTTAAATAACTTATGATGACAAAAAGTTCAACAAACTGTAAAAACTTCTGCACAATCTTTGTGTACTGAAGAAAATTTAGGAGGTGGGCAATTTAGATTAACTTTCTTTAAAAATACAAAACTGGAACCTGCCAAAACATGGAAGATTCCCCACTTCTGGTGATCCTAAGATCATACTACCTAGCAGCTTACAATGAAATTTGATCAAATTCTGAGACTTTTCCAAATTTTGGATAAAAGATTGATATCTTTAGATTTATTTGGGAAATTTCTAAATCCCATGACTTTTCCAGTTCCTCCGGCTAGTGTAGAAACCCTGATTTTTGCATAATTATTTTATAAATAAAAGAAAAAATAAGTTACTGAAATACAGAGGATGAACAGCAGAAATATGTATGGACAAGAAGAATTTAACGTTGCAATAATCCACTGATTTGTTAGCTGTTTATAAAACAATTCTCAAAAGAGGGAGAGAAAGAACGGTTCAATTTTATTTATTTTAAGCATACTAACTTACTATTATGTTTGACAGATTTTTCCTAAAACCCATTTAGAATTGTCTGAATTCAAGAAACAAATTTTTGTTTAATTTCAACATGAAGTAGAAATGTTAAAATTTTTCTAATGCAATTAGGAACCTTGCAATAAGAAGCAATCTAAGAAATAGTTCCTTAGGAATGGCAAGACTAATTGACAAAAGTTTAAAATGAGATTGCATCATATAGTGAGTGCTTTTAATTTAATCAACATTACAGTGAGCTTTTAATATAAAATACATCCTACTGAGCATTTTGAGAGTTAGTGAATTTATAAAGTTTCTAAGTGATTTTAGGGGTGGAAAATCAAAACTATTTTTGTAGTAGGTCAAATTACAGTTTTGGAGCAGTAAATGCCAGTTTTGGAAAGGATTAATTATATTTTGGAGCAACTCCATATTAAAAGTAAATATGCTTTGTTAATGAACTTTTCTTTACCATTGCACATATCTACAATTTCAGCAATATAAAATGTAATAAATGTTAAAACAGGGAAAAAAAAAAAAAAAATACATATACTTATTTGAGAATTTCAAAATTTGTAGTAGTATGACTATAACAGACAAACTAACTTTTGACATTCCAATAATAAATATATTCTAACAAAAAAAAAAAAGAAAAAAATTACAATCTTTTAGAATTTCAAACATAATGAGACATTTATAAATTTCAACACTTTAGAAAAAGGCTGCATGGGTATAAAGATGAAAATAAGCACTCGCCAGTCGCCACTCGGCGACTAAACGTGAAAAACTGGCGACTAAAAATATGGATAGTACCGGCCAAATGCAGGATTTTCCAAAAGGGAATTCGTCACAGAATCGCAGAAAAAAACTCTGCGAATTTCGTCGAAAGGTCACGAAAAAACGCACATTTCGTCAAAAGATTGCGAAAAAAAACAAATTTTGTCGAAGGATCGCGAAAAAAACCCCAAACATTATCAACAGATCGTGAAAAAAAAAAAAAAAAAAAAAAAAAAAACGCGTATTTCGTCAAAAAATTTCGAAAAAAAAAAATGACTTGTCAAAAGATCGCGAAAAAAAACGCACATTTCGTCAAAGGAACGCTAAAAAACCCGAAATTTCATCAATAAAGCACGAAAAAAGTTAGAATTTTGATAAAGAATTGCGAAAAAAGTGTGAATTTTATCAAAGAATCACCGAAAAAAACATGACTGTCAAAAGATCACGGAAAAAACCGCACATTTCATCAAAGGATCGCGGAAAAACCCGAATTTCGTCAAAGGATCGCTAAGAAGCCCAAATTTTGTCAAACAATCGCGCTAAAAACGCAAATATCGTCAATGGATCGCGAAAAAACTAGAAATTTCGCCAAAAATTCGCGAAATAAGCGGCAATTTTCGCCAAAAGTTCTCGAAATAAGCGGCAATTTTCGCCAAAAGTTCGCGAAATAAGCGGCAATTTTCGCCAAAAGTTCTCGAAATAAGCGGCAATTTTCGCCAAAAGTTCTCGAAATAAGCGGCAATTTTCGCCAAAAGTTCTCGAAATAAGCGGCAATTTTCGCCAAAAGTTCTCGAAATAAGCGGCAATTTTCGCCAAAAGTTCTCGAAATAAGCGGCAATTTTCGCCAAAAGTTCGCAAAATAAGCGGCAATTTTCGCCAAAAGTTCGCGAAATAAGCGGCAATTTTCGCCAAAAGTTCGCGCAAAAACGGTAATTTTCGCGAAAAAACGGCAAATTTCGCCAAAAGTTCGCGAAAAAACGGCAAATTTTGCCAAAAGTTCGCGAAAAAACGGCAAATTTTGCCAAAAGTTCGCGAAAAAACGGCAAATTTTGCCAAAAGTTCACGAAAAAACGACAAATTTCGCCGAAAGATCGTGAAAAAATGGCAAATTTCGTCAAAAGTTTGCGAAAAAATCCACAAATTTCGTCAAAGTGGTGTGAAACAAAACATAGTTCGTGCCGGGGGTAGATCCCCCCCCCACACACACACACCTCTGTTGTAAACCTTTCAGAAAATTCGCTGTGAATTTTGAATTTCAGATTTTTTATTTTACTCAGAATCACCCCTGTTTATTAAAACAATATAAATTAAAATATTTTTATTTAGTACATAAGTTACTTATTTACTCTAAACTCATATTTTTAAATTAAATATTCAGTGACATAAATGTACTTACTGGCTACTAAAGAAATTATTCCTAGTAGCCAGTAACTGGCTACTAAAAAAACAAACACAAACAAGACAAAATTTGCATTCTTTTGACGATCCTCCGGCAATAATAGTGTTTTTCTCCGCGATTTTTAACAAAATACTCGTTTCTTTCACGATCCACTGACCAAATTAGCTTTTTGTTCAAATATCTTCTATAAAATTTGTGTTTTTTCCCGCGATCTTTGACGATATTCGCGGGGTTTTTTTTGCGATTCATTGACAAAATTAGCGTGTTTTGTTTCTTTTTTCGCAATCCTTTGACGAAATTCGCGTTCATTTCATGATCCTTTGAACAAATTCATGTTTTATCCCCAACAATTTTTGATGAAAATCGTGTACTTTTCACAATTCCTTGACGTAATTAGCGTTTTTTCCTGCGATCATTGATGAAATGAGTTTTTTTCCCCTCGATCCTTCGGCGAAATTAGTGTTTTTCTCCGGGATTTTTAACAAAATCCGCGTTTCTTCGACAAAATTAGCATTTTACAAAGATATTTGATAAAATTACGGCTTTTTTCGCGATCGTTTGAAGAAATTAGTGTTTTTTCACGCGATCCTTTGACAAAATTAGCTTTTTTTTTTTTTTTTTTTTTTTTTTTTTTTTTTTTTTCGCGATCCTTTGAAGACATTAACGTTTTTTACGCAATCTTGGACGAAATTCGCATTTTTCCGTACGCAAAACCGTACACTTAGAACAAAATCTGTACATTGTACGGTCAATCCGTACAAGTTGGCAACTATGCAGTAGACTTCCTCAAATCCGAAACCTTAAAATCCGCAAATCATCACAGATGTAAACAATGCAACTTTCAGTTCAAATGTAGGGTCAAAATTACAGACTTTTTTATATATTTTTTCGTTCTGTACATATTTTAAACATAGTTTTCATTAATATGACTGAGCTCGTGGTTTTTCATGAAGGAAGTAAAAATTTATTTCTGAAAAAATTCAAATTATTGCTGATATCTTTGGTAGTCACATTTTTACCAAATATATTTATGTATTAATCAAGCTTTTTTAGTTATTAAGTCTGACTAAACCTGAAATAAAACTTCCTTATTTTATGATTTTGATGCGAGTTAGTAAGGTACCTTTATGAGGCAAGTTTCATTCAATAATTCAGGACAAATGTATCTCATCTTTTATTATGCATATTTAATTATACACTATTACCTTTACTTTTAATAATTTAATCATTTTTAAAATTATTACTTTACTTAATTATTTTTAATATTTTAGTATATTGTAAGCGTTCATTATAATATTGATTGCATTATTACATTCAAATTACTGTTTAAAAAATGTAAACAAATCAATCACCAGAAATCCGCTAAATTCTAAAATCCTCACAACCTCTGGTCCCAAGCAGTGCAGATTTGAAAGAGTGTACTGTACTCAGTTAAAAAATCAGTATTCTAAATTTATTTTTGAACTCTTAAGTTAAATAAGTATAATTATGCATTTTATGAAAGAACTTTTATAACAAAATTATAAATGAAAAAAATACTAATTTTATATAAATAAATAGAAAACTTTTATTATTTATTCATGTTTATACAATTATTAATGATTATTCACATAATAGACGGAGGAAAGAATTCTAGTTTCCTAGCAAGACATAAGACTTTTTTTTTTTCAATATATAGTTTTCAATTTAATTACTTTTTTATCTGTAACAGACTAGTTTCATCAGATAAAAATAATTATAAATTAGTACCAAAGACTTAAATATTTACATATTTTTAAGACTCATTACATAAAACGAAAGTAGCAAGTTTATATAAAACCTTTTGATAATTAAAAAAGTATTAATGGCTGACAAAATACTTAACTTAAGAAAGAAAAAAAAATAGTTATCTGACTTTTTATTTGGTTCTTAAATTCCTAAGTATTAGACTGAATCCCACCTATTTTATGAAGATTTAAAATATGTAAAAATATTTAATTATTAGCAAATTAAATAAAAATATTAAATGATATGTTATTAAATTTAATTGTTTATACCGTTATTATTATCCTTATTAGCTCATAGATTTTATTACACATTAAAGACAAGAATGCCATTTTTTCAGTTTTTTTTCCATTTTTGCGCTGGTTTTTTCCAGTTTTTGCCACTGTCCTGGCAAAAATACCAACCCTGACTGTGAATAATCACTAGATTGCACAGTGGATTTTCTTTTATAAAAGTAGTAAAAGTCAATAAGAGGCATTTCAAAATCAAGGTCGAAACATTAACTCCATGGCCAAATGCCATGTGAAACGTGGACTTTGTGAAGAGTGCATGCTTCTAAATCAACGGTATTACTGTTCATTTCGTGCATTTTTTTTTACACTTTTTCATGACATTTAGTCCATTAATAAAAAATTATAACAACCAATCTTTTGGCTAATCGGCTAAAGCTGACTTTATGACAAATCTTCTGATTTTTTGTCTCATAACACAGGGTTGGAAAATCAAAAATTTGTTTTTGTAGTAAAGTAGGATAAATTGCAGTTCTGTATCAGAATTTAACAGTTTTGTAGTTATGTTTTAGCATTGAAATCAAATAGTGTTTTCTATTTTTCAATAACAACAAAGGATACATTTTTTAATGTTATCAAATTGGGAATTTTAACTTAATTTTACGAAGCTACAGTTCTGGAAAGGTCTTTAGGCCTCGAAAATCACTTATAACTCAAGATGTGACATTTATCGAAAAATTCTATTCAATAACATCCTTAATGCTGAATATATTTTCAATAATGCTTATTTTTCCTAGATGGTACATCAGCTGTGTTTTGGAGTAATCATCCTCTTTGGATTAAGATATGTAATATTATAAAAACAAATTTAAGACAATGAAATTGTAGCATAATCCAATATTAGGTTAGAGATAAAATTTTAAACTTCAATGATGCTGCATACCTTAGTTACATGTGTCATAATAGGAATATGTTGAACCTATACAAGGTTAAATTTCCATTTTTGAAGCAGATTTGAGCAGAATTTAAAAAATTTGCCATTTTTGTAAGAGAATGTAGCAGGAAATAAAAATTAGAGCAATGTGAAACAATTGGAGCAGATTTTTTAACCATGTAAATGAAATTGTATTATATGGAAATTTTTCATCTTGTTTTTCTCAAGATTGAGCAATTAAAACTTCATTTTTCTCTGCTTTTACATGCAACTTTTTTGAACAATATGTTGAACAGATATTTTCTTAAGACTTTTAAAATTACCTGAAGGAAAAAAAAAAAAAAAAAAGGTTCAGTTCATTTAAGCGTGAAAACAGTAGTTTAGCACAACATAGCACAAAAATTGAATGCTTTTTCATGTAGGTCTTGAAGCACTCTACCCACCCCCCCACCCCCCCCCCCCCCACCCCCCTTCTCAAAAATATGGCGAGAGGTATTGGATTAAAATTTTCCAGTTTCAATCAAAATTCCCAACTCTTCTATATAAGCAGGCCATCTTGATAAATGTGTGCTTGAACAATACCTACTTATTTAATAAAATAAAGCAAAAAGAGATAAGTAACTATGATCACTGCTAATGTTATTTGCACAGTAGCAGAATAACTAAAAATGGTTATTTCTATGGGTTATTTCATTAGCTTATCAATATCACAGACATGGTCAAAAATTTTCTAACATATTGATAATATAATGGGAGAAATTTTTTTTTTTAGTGCTGTTTAAAAGTTTTTTTTTTTTTTCCTTTTTTTTAGTGTTATTGTATCACAAACTAAACGTTTAACAGTTTATTGTGATTATTATATTACATTCGAGATTGAATCTAACATTTCAAAGATTGGCAAATGTTAAACTTTATAAAGATAATTTTTCTATAAAAGTTAGAAGAAAGCATGCGCATAGGTTTTTCCTCCTTTAAATATACTGTTACAGGTTCTCTTTTGTCAATGTTGAAATACAATTTTTTAACTCCTTAGTTATGCATGAAAACAAGCTGAAGACTCAAGAAATAACTACGCCAATCTATTCGCCTAGAAAGTTGAGTTTGAAGACTGCAGAATTGTTTTTCAACATATACAAGGTATTCTAAAAAAGCTCATTCTGAATAAAAATCAAAGTTGCTGTAAAACTAAAATTTAGAAGTGGAGAAAAAAAAAAAAAAAAAAAAAACATTTATCAGCTAATAACTTTTAATAGAATAATTACCATGACATGTAATGACATTTTGTATTCCAGCAGCATGTTCTAGTGTATCAATATTCTGTGTATAATTTCTAAGCAGCTTATTTTGCTTTTCAAGAACTTTTATAAATCTATGACTAGGAGAAGGTTCAAACTGACCAGGATAAATTTCCTAAAAAAGAAAAGAGAAAAAAAATCATTTACAGTATGTTTTCATAACTACAGCTTAAACAAATATAGCAACATATAAAAGTATTAAATCATATTCAATTAGCCTACATACACTGCAGCTGTAAATCCGAATTATAGCAAACACTATTTGTTTCGTAGCAGTTGGCAGCTACATGAACCACACCTGCATGGTAAGAGTAAAATTCTGCAGAAATCTAACTTTTTTTGTACATTTTACTGTTCATCTGAACATAAACAGATTAAAGCCTCTTTCGTTTATTGCTAGCTGGCTTTCCTCTTTTTCTGCCCTCTGTCCTCATTTGGAATGCAGATAAATGACGTCACAGCAATAATGGTGATCGTATTTCGGTGTTTGATTTTGAGTGTTCACCCATCCACATAGTAATTAAAGAGTTTTTTGTGATGTTGTGGGGTTTGGTTTCCCCTGTGATCCTTAGACAAAATTTGAGCTGCTTTCCCCTCCCCCTCTTCACAATTACTCTTTGTTAAAATTTACATTTTTTCCCTGCCGCGTGATCCTCAGATGAAAATTATTTTTTTTTTTTTTCCAAGATTGTTTGCGAAAATTTCCATTTTTTTCCCCCCTCGCATGATTCTTAGATGAAATTTCAGTAGAACAATTTTTTTTTTTTTTTAACCCATTCGGGACGAGCGACCGGTATTCGTGCCGGTCTCGTTTGCACTTTCATCCCGCGCGACTGGTATACGTGCCGGCAGTTTTGGCACTCACATCCCGAGCGACCGGTATTCGTGCCACACAGTTGGAACGTTTTATTCCAAAAAGTTTAACTCGGAAAAAAAATCATACTGAAATTTGAATATACATTTGGGAAGAACATATGTCCTTCTATCTAGGAAAGCAAATGGTATCAATTAATATATTTTTAATCCATGTCAATTTAATTTTCTTCCAAAAATGACTGCAATGAAAAAAAAAGCGTGTTTATTTCACATGCATCTATTTATGCTTCTGAAACCTGATTTTCTTTCTATCATATATCTATGTGTCAAATGAAACTTTATTTTTTGTTTATCAGAAAATTTTCTACGGCACTTGGAAAAAGGAATGGTTGAGTCAGCTATCAACTCTAAGCTTATGACGTAAGCTTCACGCACGCATATGGCTAGGCTTCCAGTTGATTCATTTTCAATTACTTTTTTTCTACTTTTATTGCGATTGGAAAGAGTTCATTTGTACGTCGTGGTGATTAATAGTTTTGGATTTTCGTTCATTGAGGAGGAAAGCAGGAGGCCTATTTATATTTTTTATTTTGTTTCAACAAATGCTGCTACCCAGTTTAAATATTTGCGGATACTTGTTCAAAATATTTTCGGTACCGTCAAGTCAAGAAAACTTTTGTGCGCTCTTTTTTTTTTAGTTTTCCTTCAATAGTTATTCATACCGTTTCAAAAAATTTCGTCTTAAATTATCTATATTTATGTATCTTATTTTACAAACTCATTAAAGTGTCTAAAAACGCAGGTATTTTACTGACAATGGAATAGCTGGGATAGGGAAAAATATTTAGTAAAAAAAAAAAAGAAAATACATGAAATTAATGTATTTTCAGAAAGTAAAATTTAAGAGAGTGGTGTGATTCTAACACAATCATTGAACTCTGACATTTTGAGAAATGTTCGCAGGTTTTAAAGTTAATAGTTTCAATTAATAGTCAGTTTGCCCCTTAAAATTGAATACATTTATATGATTTCGTTAATATTTCCATTTTATAAAATACTTTTAACATTAACGGGATTTTTTATCAGTATCTTTCAAATTATTGTTCAGTTTTATTTATTATTTAAAAATATTATTCAATACTTTGAACCTCATAAATTTATTTATATGTTTAAATATATATTATTAAAAGATGTTTATAAAGGTATTTTAACATAAACAATTTTTTGGAAGAATGTATTTTAAGTTGTTCATGTTTACTTATTCTTATTAAATATTCTTTAATTGATATTTCGTTTTATTATACGTTACAATATGTATTATTTCTTTTATTTTCATAATATTTTTAACATCAACAACTTTTTAGAAAGGTTTATTTTAAAGTATAATTCTATTTTACTTATTATTATTTATTATTATTCAATATTTTTTATTTGATAGATATTTTATGATTGATTATATATTTACATGTAAATTTTGAATTTTCACAAATATTTTGAATTGAATTAAAAGTTTTCAAACTATTTTTTATGTCTGCATAATAAGCATTAAAAAGTTTCATGCAGAAGTTGCTTGCAAGTTTTATTTAATTATTTTTATTAGTGAATAAATATGCTTTTTAAAAATACTTGTCTTATTTACGGAAAGTGTTAACGATTATTTAGAAACAAAACTATTATTTTTTTTTTAAACAAAATTATCCTTTATTTGAGCAAAACATTTCATATGTTGCTATATTAAAGGAACGTAAGTGTTTTGTAATCATATAATATTTTTTAACTGAAAAACGTGATTAAAACATGCATTATATTTGTTTAAAAAGTAATTTTTACATTATAATATCCGAGAAAATATTTCAATTTTTTGCGTAAATATATATAATAACAACATATCTCATGTATGTGCATTTCAAAAGGTTACATGGAAAAATGAATCTTTTATAATTTTTTGAAGAACTCTTTACAAGAGTTAGGCTTAGTTTCGCAAAATCCTTCGGCCCAGAAAATGAAATCAAATTTTCCCGCTCCGTCCTCAGATGCGCACTTCTGAATGCGTGCACCGTCGCGAACAGGTTAAATGAATTAAATGCAATGATTTTCTACTTACTAAAGTGATTTAAAATTGATCCATTTATTATTTCAAATTCATGACTAATTTAAACTACACTAATTATCTATGAAACTAATAGTACAGTATAAAATAGAGGATGGTCATAAAAAACTGTGCCAATAAATGGACCTCTAGCGGCTGGTCCGTCCAACCAATCGTGATGAAATTTCAGATATAGTTATTCAGAAGTATGAGCTCGGGATTCTGTGAATGGCAACAATGTGGCATGTGGCGCTCATGGTTACAGGTACAGAAACTCAAAATTTTCAAATGGCAATGCCTTTTTTTTTTTTTTTTTTTTTTGGGTCGCAAAATGTTCAGCGCATGCGAAAACCCTAAAGAGCATTGGAAGGTACGTGTATCACAAAAAACGATTTTGTTATGCATGCACGCGAACAAGCAAAAAAACCATGATTGAGGCATTCATTGGGGCAACATTCCCACCTAGCTTTTTATCCGTTTTCTACGTTGAATATGTGTCAAATGGCATTCTGTGATTGGTGTCTTGCCTCTGTCATATGCAAATTTCCACCGTGCGACCCGATCGTTTTTTTTTTTGTTTTTTTTAGGTGTTTTGCAGAGCCATTTTTTGTGAATGCATAACACACCTGTTTCTTCTGATACGCGTACTATTCCAACACTGTTTAGGGTTTTTGCATGCGCTAGGAAAAAATGGGTGTAGTCATTCGAAAATTTCGAGTTTCTGTAGCTATAACTGTAACCGTGAACGCCACTTTGTTGCCTTTCATAGAATCCAGAACTCATATCTTTGAATAACTATATCTAAAATTTCATATTGATCGGTCAGGCAGACCGGCCGCTAGAGGTCCATATATTGGCAAAGTTTTTTTATGACCATCCTGTGAAGGTGATTTGTGTACCCAGGTTCACAAATGAGTAAAACTCCAACACAACTAAAAGGGCTTAACTTCATTTTATTATGAAAACTTTTAAATGGAGGGCCGTGAACACACAAAGAAATGGGGAGAAGTTCGTTAACTTCCCAGCGGCAGAAGCCCACAGCGGGGCTTAATTACAGCCTACATAGCTCTAGGACAGGAGCAAAAGTGAGAGAGATTTTGTTACAATTACTTACACATTGGTGAACATAAGATAAACCATATGTAAGATATTTGGCGATAAAAAGAATTGAATAGACAAAGCAATCAAGAAGTTTTACATTGAATTAAATTATACGCCATGGCGTGTTTATAGGGTTACACATAGCTAAAATTCCTGTGGCAAAGCGGGGTGACTGAAGAAATAGCTAACACGTGATATTAGATGTACGTTACAGATTTAACGGCAGCTGAAATTAGTCAGCAGGGGCCATATGGCTTTTATCTGAGAAACTAAAGAGTGGGAAATAATAGGAATGCAAGCCAAGAGGCTGAGAAAATATGCATTACATATTGTCGGCTGCAAGGCGAAAGAAAATCACTTCTATTTTACTCTTTTATTTTATCTCAACAGAAAATCACTGCGGTTAAGATATATTTCTATCCGTGTGAAAGTGAAAGAAAAAGGAACTGACTGATAAATGATGCATGCATTTAAAAGTTACTTTTAAAGTATAAATTAAACTTACAACAGTGTGAGGGGGAGGGGGGAAGTCAATGAATACCGACATATGAAATTAAATATAAAATGTCAAATTTAAATTAAATATTTTATTTGAAGGGGGGGGGGGGGGGGGAAGAGAATAATGACAATTTATAATGAACCAGTAAAGTTAAATGTTGATTTTTGAGGGGAGAGGAGGTTAAATGAATATATAACGGGAAAGCCGTTATACACCCTGTAGTAGTAATAACAGTATAAAATTAATTTAGACTTTAACTGACACTCTTACACTCACACACACAAAAACAAACTATTCATATAAAAATATTACAAGTAAATGTGACAATTACTTTTGCAAACTTGAAAAATGGCCTTGGATCTCTCCTAAAAAATTGAATATCAAACATTGCTTGAGGGTCTGGAAGAGCAGGATAATCTTTTTTAAGTCGAGCATATACACCATCACGAGACCGAAAATCTGGTATGCCACATGAGACCGATATCTAAGGATTAAAATATATATATAAGTTGGAATAAGTTTAAACTAACTGCATGTAACATTAACCATTAATTTACTTATGTTTTTATTTTATATATAAGAGTAAAACACTGTTTCACAATAACTAGAATAGAAAGTTTAATTTATCACTTTTAATATAGCTTTTAAGTACAACAAACAATTAAATCAAACTTAAAATTTCAAGCTAGAAACAACTGAAAATCATACATAAAAAATATTGAAACATAATAACACATAAAGATACTTAAAGAGTGTTTTTTTTTTCCTTTTTTGGGAGGGTGGGGGTAGGGAGAACGTGAAAAATAAAAGATATTCAATCAAATTAGCCATAAAATGATTTGCAGTTTAACGGAGCAATGCATTTTTAGTATCTGAAAATATTTTAAAAGATGGATTTACAGATAAATTCACAGAATAATAAAAAGAGATTCATTTATTTTTGTCCTTGTAAGGAATTTCTTTTAGTTGAGAATCATTCATCCAAATAAAACTTTCAATGTAATGTTTTTGTTAGAAAAAAAAATAAAATAAAAAGGATATTAAAAATTTAAGCCACATTACCAAGATATAGAACATAATGGCCGCATCAGACGGGAAACGATAAACAACAAACAATTTAGGAAACATGATCGTCCACAGCTTGTTGTGTGTTCAGTAAACAGGTTGTTCAAACTTTTTATAGGATTATCTATTACATGTTGATCTGGAAGGGTTATCTGATATGTTTGCATATCTTCCTGCTATCCATTCATATAAATCCCATAGCTTTGTTCCTATTGGCTTAGTTGATCCAGCACTGAATGAATATCCAACTTTTACCATGCGATGCTGAAAAAGTTGAGCGAGCAAGAATAGCCAGCAAAATTTTCCCTTCCTCAAGGTCAAGCAACTTTTGCTGACTATATTCTATTGGGGAAAATGTTCGGTGAAAGATTCTCGTGTGGTACGGCTATAACAGAACTGCGTATAATGAATATAACCACAATAAGTTTAGTTCATGCTCTCCATCCAGTTTGTAATAGTTATCGAAAGATTTTAGAGGATCCAATGGATTAAAAACAAAATTTTACCTTTTTACTCAATGTCATGAAGCATGGAACAACTAATAAGAATTCAGAGAAAAATCATTCTATCCTTAAAGCTGTATCACACGGCAGTCATTCACCGAAAATTTCCCCCAACAGAACATTTCAGTCAGCAAAAGTTGCTTGACCTCGATGAAGAAGAGAATTTTGCTCGCCGAACTTTTCCCGCATCGCACAGGAAAAGTTTGATGTACACTCAGCAGTGGATCAACTGAGCTAATTAGGAACGAAACTAGGAAGACAGGATTTATATGAATGGATAGCAGGAAGATATGCAAATGTATCAGGTAACCCTTCCAGATCAACACATAATAGACGTTAACGCTATAACCCTACAAAACTTTTGAAGAACCTGTTTACTGAACATACAACAAACTGGATGAACATGTTTCGTAAAATGTTGGGGGAAATGTTTGTTGTTTATCGTTCTCCATCCGATACGGCCATTAGGATGACTTTATCAGAATTTGCTGGAGAAATGACAGGGTTCATACTCTATTTGAATAACAAAATTCCCTGACTTTTCCATGTTTTCCAGATGATATTTCCTGACCACACTTCACGACGTTTTTAGAAATACGATTTATAATTCTAGATCTTAATGACTGAACTTATACAGCAAAAGAGACTACATTGAAATATTAATAAATTGAATAAAATATAAACTTGCCTTTGCTTTGAAAATGAAAATAGCTTATAAAATATAAACTAAAAAATCTATATCATTTGACATTTAAAATAAAAATTAATAAATTAAAAACAATAATAAAAAAAATCTAAAATGCAACTGAGATGGATTCAAAGTACTTTTTACTCATATAACTGAATTTACTCATTAAATACATATATATATTACAGTTCTACTATCATATTATTTATTTGTGTTATTTCAGAAGCAGTTTGTTGCATAACTTTCATTGTTTTGTCTTTTAACATTTTAATTTCAGCTACAGTTTTTCTTTTTTCTGTTTCTTTTTTGCTTGCTTCAAAATTTCCCTTTTTTTTATTTAGATATTCATGATATCGACAAATTTGTATGGCTAAAACATCTTTATGTTAAAAAAGTGAATTTAGTGGAAATTCTTCTTGCAATTGAAAAATTAATTTTTTTTTTTGGAACAGACCTCAGAACCTGGAAGAATCTTGACACACACATAAAAAAAAAATCCCTGACTTTTTCAGGTTTTAGAAAAAATTTTTAATTTTCCCTGACTTTTTGTGTGCTTGTCATTTTTCCTGACAATTCTCTGTTTTCCAGTCACGTAGGAACCCTGAATGAGCTGATTTAAAGTTCTTATTTCACATGAATGCTGATTTTTTATTACTCTCTTATGTATTCTTTACTTACATGCACTAACGGAAGAATCTAATGTCCACGAAATTTAATTATTATAAGCAGTCATTTTTCTGATACACCTACATTCCAATAAGATCCTTAAAATAAATAAAACTAAGATGCAACTTTATAATACATAGATCTTAATGATACGAGTTATAATGTGGTCTAATTTTTGGAGTGTGTTTTGTGACCCGAGTAATTAAAAGGTCCATTGTAATAATATTGTGTAATCAGGCTATGTACAGCCTTCACCCAATCACTGCCAAGAGCAATGAATGATGCTTGAAGCTACTTCAGTTGTTAATGTATTAATTAAGATGCTCTAACTATCTCTTTGATGTATTTTAAGAAATATCAGTTACAAATAACTTTTTTAGCGGGCTGCTTTGAACTCAGTCTAGGCATTGCTGCAGTGCATATGCAGTATCAGTCATTCCCAATAAAATAAATTTAACAATGAAAATTTTTGTAAACAGTCCTGTTTTGCAATGAAATATTTTGCAAAAAGTCCTGTTTTACGATACAAATTGCGAGGGGTCCTATAGGTGCCAAGTATTATGATTTGTCTGTAACTATTACGGATAAGTAGCAAAACAGACATATTGTTACGAACATATTAAAAATTACAGATTCTTCTTTTTTTTTTTTTACATAAAATATCAGCAGTATAATAATATACAGTGAAACCTCCCTGTGCAACCACCTCCATTAAGCGACCACTTCCTTGAACGTCCATTTTTTCATGGGATGAAATTTAATCCCATAGGCTTAATACTGATTTCTCTATTCAAAGACCACCCCGGTTGAACTCCCTCCATGAGAGACCCATTTCTTTGAATTAAATGAAACAAAATCAGTTATTTCCTGGTCGCTTGAAGAAGGTTTTATTAGAATAATAATTCCGGAGAGCGCATTATTCATCAAACTTCTAAACTAAGTTTAGAATTTTTATTTATTCAGGCAACTTTTAAGCGTATTTAAACCCCTTTGTGCCTTTTTAAGCAATGAATGTAATTCTGATGACAAATTAAGGATGATGGTCAATAAACTCCCCTGCACTATTCAGTCAGGAAACTCTCAAAGAAACAGATAAATTAATGGAATTGTCATGATTTGTTTCAGTCCAAAAAAAGTTGCATTTTTTAACTATGAACTTCGAAAGGACTTGGAAATAAAAGTTATAGAAGATAAAACCATAAAATCAAAGCAAACATCAATGCATTCATTTTTTAAACTCTGCAGTAATTAACGTATGTAATTAACTTTTGTTTTGATACTTAAATTTTCATATTTTTTTGTAATGTAAAAAATAAAATTTTTGTTTAAATAATAAATTTAAACCTTTTTTCAACAATTAAAATCTACATTTAAACATGACCTCCATTAAGAGACCACCTCTCGGAGCGACCCATTTTTATTGGAACGTAACGTGATAACTTTAGGGAGGTTTTACTGTACATCATGTGCGAAAATGAATAAGTTTAATATAAAAATTTAAAAACAGCCAGCCTTATATGTAAGCCCATCATTTTTCATTCCTGAAGCATCTCTATGTCAACAAGCTTAATTTTTTCATGCACTAATTCCTAAGCTGTATTTGTTTTCTGCCTTCTTTGGTACATTTGCCAGTAGTATTTTCACTTTGCCAAATTATCTCAAACTGTTGCGGTTAAATCATACCACAACTTTTCACCATGGAGTAAACATAATTTGCTATGTCCTCAGGTATGTTCAATAGTGATCTAAATTAAACAATAAACAGGATTGCTGAGTGAGCGTGGCATCCTTTAAATTGTCATTGCACATAAAATCATTATCAAAGATACACCTTTGAAATTTCATCAGTATATTTTAAACCAATTTTTAAACTTTATATTTTGACCATTTTTACAGTACTGTGTCCCCTTATCCCCTTTAGGATTTTTTACTGCTTTATGAAAAATAACAAACACATTCAACGCATTATATATAAATTAAATATTAACATGTACTTACCCCTGCACCTGTGACTACCATTACTTTTCTAGAATTCTTCAGGAGATTTATGACATCATCCATTGTGTTTGTATGGGGTAGTTTCGGTCGTTTAGGTTCGTTGAGAAGATTTATAATGAGTCTCCAAAGTAAACTATCATTCACATTATATGGAATACAAGCTCCTTTTGGTAACAGTTCTGCCAAGATTAGACGTGGATCAACACCGCTAATCATTTGTCGCTGTACCCATGACACAGGACCTTAAAATAAAAATGCAAGATTGGTGTAAAATAAGGTTTAATTAGAGAATGATAGCAGGTTTGCATGAAAATATCAGGAAAAATTAGAAGAGTGGGGAGAAAGAACATTACTCTCTAGTCTCTAACAATAAAAAACAATTTTGTACCCTGAAGAATATTATATTAGCAGACCTGCCAACCTTTGAAAATGAGAAATCGTAGCACACAAAATTTAAATTAATCTGCAGGTTGGTTGGTTTTTCATGTTACGCAGACATCTTAATTTTTTTTCCTATGACACTTTTTATACGATTGTTAGAGTTTCTTTCCATTTCGCAGATTTTTTTTTTTTTTTTTTTTTTTTTTTACACTTGTAAAAGGTGTTTGCTTCCAATCTTTTAGTCCAGTGCAGTAAATTTTGCCGAAATTAGCGATTTTTTTTCCTGCGATCATTTCAAAATATTCACATTTTTTTCCCCCACAATCTTAATTTATATTTTTCTATCACGATCCTTTGTTGAAATCTGCATTTTTTACCATGAACTTTTGACGAAATTCGCAAATCGTGCGACCTTGCCCCTCAAAGAACCACCCCTCCCCCTTTCAGAAATTCTTAAAATGGCACCCTTGTTTCTAAGGAAGAGAATTCCTGTATAAATATTTACAGAAACACAATTCACTCCTGGTTAATATATGTAAAGAGTGTTTTATGTTAAGAAGTTTATTTTGCAGCCCAGATTTTTTTCAGACTAATGGCCATTTTTTTTTTAAACTTTCGGAAATGAATACGTTGAAATTTTTGGAAATTTCATAACAGAATCACTCCTGAAAAATATGCTGCACGGGATAAAAATCGCAACTAGAAAGTTAGTGTTTTTTGCAAAAAATCATAGTTTAAGACCGATTTTCGTAGCATCGTAGTTTATAGGCCCAAATCGTAGCAACTACGATTTTTCTGTAGCAGTTGGCAGGTCTGTATTAGATACTATCTATACACAAAATAGAATTAAAATTGTCAACTTGAATATTGTCAGTCAAAAATAATTTTCAGTTTATCTGCAGTAGTATTTACACAGCAAATGCAATCTTTAAAATACACTTCACAACGCTATTTATATACATATATAGGGGTCGATCCAAGCAAAATTGGGAGCCTATTTAGGTCTCCTTCACAAAAATCCACTTAATAAAACAGGCCCCTTCACAAAAATCCATTTAATAAAACCAAGCCGCCATTGTCCTATCCTGAATACCAGTTCAAATAAACAAATATGCATTTTTTGTAAGATTTATTACCTTTACAGTGAAATTTAAAAAGCTATTCAGGTTAGGACCAGAATGAGAATATCAGAGTCTTACTGATAAAAAATATGTGAATATATCATAAAAGAAATAAGTTTTTAGATTTTAAAATAACTATGTTTAAAAAAATCATAAAAATAACTATGTTCGAAAATTTCTAATTTTTCATGAAAGGAATAAATTTGAAAAGATTATTTCTTTAAAAAAAAAATAGACTATCATTCATATTTCTGAAAAAAAAATATTTTTTTTTTTTAAAGAAAATGCTTAAAATCACTGAAACAATCAAGGAATTTATTTTAAAATGCGTGAAACAAGTAATTTTATAAGAACATTAAATTATGCTATCTTAAGATTTAAATCAAAAAACTTTGCCAGATTACCTTGAACCAGGAACATTTCAACAAACGGGTACATTTTAAAACTAAAGAATTACATATTACTTTTTGTGTGTGTGAGAGAGGACACTAATTTTTTAAGAAAATTTTTGGCAAAAAATAAAGATTCGTGAGACCTACCCCTTAATCCGCTACTGTAAAGAGACCTACCCCTTAATAAATACTTTAAAATTGAAAAACAAAAAACGCTACACGATTTCTTAGAAACTGAATGATACATGCAAATTTTGAAATGATTTACAGAATGTATTAGATGAAAAAAACTTAATATGTCAATATAAATGAAAGACAATCCATAAACCTTATTCCTAAGACAGTAAGTTAACCACAAAAACAATGATTACCAGAATCTGGTTTAAAGTCCTGGGTGCTGAAATTTGACAAATCACTTAAGCCTGATAACTCACTGATTGTAGAATCTTGATCATCATTTTCTTCTAATTCACATGCAGTAGGAATACTTTCATCCAAAGCTTCAGGAGGAAACATTCTTGAAGCAGTTTCTTCAGGAATAAATACTATTTTTGAAAGAAAGAAAAAAAAAAAAAACTCAACAAAACAAGAAAAATCAAAGTATAATACATAACATATATAATAACGAATGGTTAATATACTGATGAATATTACTTTTTTTTTTTTTTTTTTGGGGGGGGGGGGGGGGGGGAGTGCAGAATAGCAAAGATGCTAAATTTTATTAAATAGTGCAACCATCTATCTTTAAAGTTGACGTTCATGGAGTTTAAAAAACTTTACAGGTTATTCAACTATTGAATATCTTATATTCTTTTAATTTATTTGTAGTTTATAAAACAAATATATGTATTGGCTTTACAGTTATTTCTTTTTCATTTTTCATGTATGTACGTAACATCTAAACTATGATTTTAAATCTTAAAAATTTTCTTAATTCTCTATAAAACTATTTTTTATCATTAAAATTACTTTTTTAAATGAAGGTTAGATGCATAAAATGCATGCTTTCATGTTACAGAACTTCCGTACCAAAGTGTGTAAACATACACACACCATGATTGTAAGATGAATTACATCTCATTTAATCGCAGATGAATTTTATAAATTTTGTGATTAATTCCAGGAAAATATTTAATCAAAGGAAAATATATTAGGCAAAGGTTTCCAATCAGAAATAGTGGTGTTTACTCTCTAGAAATTCTAAAGTGTATACACACCTTGCTTATAAATTTATAGAATATTTGGTATTTTGGTCCCATAATTTGAGATATAAATGCTACTAAAAAAATACAGTAAAGCCTCGATTATCTGCAAGCGGATGATCCGCGGTGCAGTTTATCCGCAAAGCGAATTTTTTCTTTTTTTAATTCAAGCCAACAACAAGGAAAATACAATAACTTTCTACCGGACTTGTTTATAATTGTCATTTGCAGATTGTATTCAAAACAGTAATTAAATATACAATGACTAAATACAGTAGAATATATTTATAACGCATTTCTCCATATAACACGCAACTTCTCAGATGTAAACAATGAATTTTGCAGCTAAGAGGCACCTGTTTGTAAAAAATTGCTACTTCGTAAAGGGCAAAATTTGATACATTAATTCACCTTTATCTCCTTAATTCATAACTTATTAATAAAAAAATTGCTATTATTACAGTAAATAAACATTTTTGAAAAGGAGTAATATAAGGAATGATTTGATTTGACGCAGGCCTACTTGTAGCATGTTTATAAAGTGAATTTAACCCTAGATAGATAACCTACGTCGAATCGACGTAATCAATTTATAACTTGTTTGTTTTTCGCGTCCCTAAACTCGCCGTTCCCGCCAACTCACTCGGCCGTTGGAGCTTGCAGGACACACCCTATAAATTTACTACTAATTTAGGTTTAATTATAAATTTAGCAACTTTAAGTTTCGTAAAATAAGAAGTTCCTTGATTTGTTCCTTATTGTTTTTTCGTAATAAAATTTAAATAAATACTTATGTTGTTTTATGTACTCAGCACTCAATTACATACATTAACACATATTATTACATTTATAAACCTAGTATACACTTAATCGAAAATATGCTCACTCAAACATTCGCACGTCGAGTCAACGTATGGTTATCTTTAGTGTATAGTGAAATATGGTTATCTATCTAGGGTTAACAATGTGTGGAACCCAGTAGCAGAAACAGTGCAGCACGGAAGTGGGCTCTGCAGATTATTTTAAACCTTGCAGATCAATCCACAAGCTTAAAAAGAAATGCTGAGCTTAACAAATAGCTAAAATTTACTTTAAGTCTCTAGATTTACGGTATTTGTGTTATCCTTTTATTATAGTTTCTTTATAAATGCAAATTTTGCTTATTTTATGGGTTTATATTATTTCTTATGATAGTAAGCTTAGTCTAGCATTGTTAGGTCGCAGATAAATTTTAGTTTGCTGCAGACTGACACAGAAAATTCTGCTTCTGGGGTGTGGAATGGTCTACATAATGCAAAAATTTATAATCTGGATAACTCCTCATGACAAAGAATGCAGAATAAAGGTATTCTAATGCATTGACATGTTTCAGACATATTTAGCCCTTTTTACAAGGTAAATTGAATGATGTAAAATGTGATTCATATAATGCAAAATTCTATAACGCCCAAACTTGCGTTTTTAGGTTTGTGCTATAAAGACCTTCTATTGTATGTAATCAGGGGTGGAGAATTACATCAGTCTACTCATGCTGGCAAGTGGATTTTTTGAGAGAGTAAATTATTATAAATTACAGGTAAGAAAATGTGCCAAAAACTTTCCATTTTTATTTGTTTGTCACATTTTGCATATCTTTCAATTGCCAAAACGTAAATATGGCACCAAATTCTATTTTAAACTAAACGTTCCTATGATAAGTTTATATATATTTTTTAAATTAAGAAACAATGAAAAAATAAGAAAATGTTAATGTAAAAATGCATTGTAGTAATGATTTTTTTTTTCAAAAATATGTTGTATTTAGTTGGCTGGTAAAATAAATCCTTGACTGGTTGCCGAGATTTTCTGAAAATTCCCCACTTCTGTACGTAGTATCATTAAAAGTTGGTAAATAATATAAAAGGAGAGTGAAGTACAATTTAGTATACATTTATAAATACATAAAACTAGATTGACAGCTTTTAGTGATAAAATTTGTTTATGGTGGTAGTTTTATTTCTAGCAGAATGTTATTTCTGCCAGAATGGATGCAATACAGTAAAACCTCTTAATAACGCACCATAGGAGCGTGAAAATTATCTGGTGTTTGTAAGTTTCGTCTTTACAAAAGTTAAGAAAACACAAATGATTAGGGAATAGAAAAAAGTGTCAGCTATTCAGGAGTGTCCATTATGGACGTTTTACTGTATACACAGGGTGTCCCCTAAACAGAGTTGTATAATATAGACGCATGCCATGTGTGGAAAATTTTCCGCAAAATTCGGAACTTTGTGAAAATTTTTTTAGAAAAAAAAAATGTTTTTGTTCTTGTAACTTTTTTTTTTTTTTTTAATTCTGAAAAACTAAAAATATTCCCCAATTTCATGTACGATTTATTTATTGCATGCCAGGGCCCCAGGGAGATTCTGTTCCAAATTTTCCGGAAAAAAAAAAAAATCAGCAATCAGCTCGAAAATTCAGACATTAAAAAAATATCACTGAAAAATATTGCGAATGTTAAATGGTCACTGAAAAAAAAAAAAAAAAAAAAAATTTGTCAGTCATTCACACACACAAAAAAAAAAAAAAAAAATCACCAGTTTCATCAAAGCATTGTGTAAAAAATGTGAATTTTGTCAGAGGACCGCAGAAAAAAAGCAAATTTCTTGAAAGTATTGGGAAAAAAGAAAATCATTTCATCAAAGAATCTCAGAAAAAACACAAATTTCGTCAAAGGAGCATAGGGGAAAACGGGTTTCGTAAAAGCATAGAGGAAAAGGGCCAAATTTTGTCAAAGGATCGACAAAAAAAACAAATCTTGTAAAAGAATCGCAGAAAAAGACCAAATTTTGTCAAAGGATTGTGAGGGAAAAAAAACGCAAATTTAGTAAAATAATTGCAGGAAAAAAACTCATTTCGTCAAAGGATCACGAAAAAAAAAAAAAAAATACGAATTTCGTAAAAGGGCCGCGGAAAAAGTGCGAATTTCATCAAAGGATCGTGAAAAAAACACTAATTTCTTGAAAAGATTGCTGAAAAAATGCAAATTTCGTCAAAGGATTGCGAAAAAAGTGAATTTTGTCAAAGAATCTCTGAAAAAACACAAATTCCGTCAAAAGAGCGTAGGAAAAAGACGAATTTTGTAAAAGCAAAGTGGGAAAAATGTGCAAAATTTATCAAGATTGAAAAAAAAAAAAAAAAATTGTCAAAGGATTGTGGGAAAAAAACCCTGCAAATTTAGTAAAAGAATCGCAGGAAAAAAACTCATTTCGTCAAAGGATCACGGGAAAAAAAACACGAATGTCGTCAAAGGGCTGCGGAAAAAGTGTGAATTTCATCAAAGGATCGTGAAAAAAACACTAATTTCATGAAAAGATTGCTGAAAAAATGCAAATTTCGTTAAAAAATTGTGAAAAAAGTGAATTTTGTCAAAGAATCTCAGAAAAAAAACGCAAATTCCGTCAAAATAGCGCAGGAAAAAAAACGAATTTTGTACAAACATAGCGGGGGGAAAGTACAAAATTTATCAAAAGATCGCAAAAAGCAAATTTTGTCAAAGGATCGAAAAAAAACAAAAAAAAAAAACACTAATTTCATCAAAGGATCGCAAAAAATACGAATTTCGTCAAAAGATCGCAAAAAATACGAATTTCGTCAAAAGATCGCAAAAAATACGAATTTCGTCAAAAGATCGCAAAAAATACGAATTTCGTCAAAAGATCGCAAAAAATACTAATTTCGTCAAAAGATCACAAAAAATACTAATTTCGTCAAAAGATCACAAAAAATACTAATTTCGTCAAAAGATCACAAAAAATACTAATTTCGTCAAAAGATCACAAAAAATACTAATTTCGTCAAAAGATCACAAAAAATACTAATTTCATCAAAAGATCGCAAAAAATATTAATTTCGTCAAAAGATCGCAAAAAAATACTAATTTCGTCAAAGGATCTCGAGAAAAACTGATTTCGCCAAAGGATCGCAAAAATAAAAAAAAAAATAAAAACAATTTCGTCAAATGTTTGTGGAAAAAAAACGAGAATTTCGTCGAAGGGCTGCGGCAAAACTCATTGGTCTCTTTAATGATGATACCTACGAACATACTTCTCCCTATAAAATGCGATTCAGTAGTGATTTGAGAAGTAACGCT
Organism: Maratus speciosus; assembly: GCA_963932465.1. NCBI lineage: Eukaryota > Metazoa > Arthropoda > Arachnida > Araneae > Salticidae > Maratus > Maratus speciosus. The sequence continues at coordinate 128,619,477 of OZ010789.1, read as the reverse complement.
ACATTATTTCTGGGTGAACAAGGTGACTGACCTTTTGTGCAAAGAGGTCACAATATTAAGGATTGGGCTGTTTCTAAGTGCATTGACAAAATAATTGATAAGAATTCACCTTTCTTATCATGGATTTTTAGCTTTATTATTTTTTTAACCAATTATTTAATTAATATCAATTTTTAATTTAAATGGTAATTATTTTAAAACTACTGTTTTTAATTCATATCGTCAAAATAATTTAACACATTATTTTCTTAAAAATTAAATTAATTTGCAGAAAGTTTTTGACCCAATATTTGCGTGCACAGAAAGTTTTTAGTTTTATTAAAGTCTGCCCCTAAAATCATAAGTATAGTACAATGACTATGCAGTAGGCCACAATGCAATGAGACCACTTATAGCACCATCAAGCAGAAAACTGAAGTTCATATTCCTTTCTCGAAAATAGCAAGAGATAGCAGAAAAATATAATAGAAAATTATCCAAATATATATACACAAACAAAAGTTAAGTACATAAATATATAGGGTAGATGTGCCAGTAATGGACACCCTTAAGGGATTCCTTTAAAAATTATTTTTTTAATTAATAGTTAGTTATTATATTCCAGTTTGTTTTGTTTTTTTTTTTCAATATTATATTAAATCTGTCAACAATACAAAAATTCTCATAGATTCATTTCCCAGTATTAATCAAAATTTTATTGTAAATAACGTAAATATCAAAACACCCAAAATTCCAGTAATGGACACCCTCTGTTCCAGTATTTAAAATATTAAACCACAGAGAATACAATTATCAAATATTGAATTCAAATTGTAATTAGAGGGGTAATAAAAAAAAAGTTCTGGAATACTAGTGTGATAGATTTGTATATTTTCCACTATTTTTAACAATTAAACTCCCTGAAATAATACTTCTAATTAGTAATACAGATATTAAAGAAATAATATTGCAAGCCGAACATTTTTAATTAGGGATGCACCGAATAGTGATTTTGGTCGAATGCCAAATATTCGGCCAACAGGGAAACCAAATTCCAAATATTTGGCTAGCCGAACAGTAACTGCTAGGCCGAATACCGAATATTCGGCCTGCCGAATAGTAACCATTCAACCGAATACCGAATATTCGGCCTGCTGAATAGCAACTATTCGGCCTACTGAATAGTAACCATTCGGCCTACTGAATAGTAACCATTCGGCCTACTGAATAGTAACCATTCGGCCGAATACCGAATATTCGACTTGTCGAATACTTTTATATTCCAAAGTTTAAAGGCATTAAAATGTTAAATTTTAAAACAATTTTTCATATATTTAAAACAGAAACTTTTATTCTAATAAACAAGAGCTTTTTTCAAGTAAACTTTATGCAGAAAAAAATCTGCTTTGAGTTTTTTATAAGAAGAGGATAATAAAAATAATAAAACTTTTTTAATTAATAAAATTTTAAAGTTCATGGCTTCTTCTGAGAATTAAAACAAATGTATAAAAATTTTCTTAAATTCTAAAAGAAACATTTTAAAATCAGTGAGAAATTGTGAAAAACTTGAACAACTGTTCTACTCCCTTTGACTAAGCAAGGAAGTTTTTAAATGCACCCTAGATCGGTGTCTGGAGTGGGCAATCACTTTCAGAGATTATAAAACATTGTTCTTAAAATTTTAGCAAGAAACAGATTATTTACTGGACAATGTGCAGGAACTTGCATTTGTACATAATTAATAGGTATGAAAATCCTCGTGATTGATTAATTCTCTTAAATAATACTCAACAAACAGCAAATAAATAATGTAAAAACATTCTCTTTTATTTAAATAAGATTGTTTCTAATTAATCTGAATATCTTTTATAAGTTGACTGTTAATAGAAATTGTATAAGTATTTTAAAAATATGTTTAAAAAGGTTTTTTTTTTTTTAAGTATTTGGTTCGGTCGAATATTTCGATATTCGGCCAAACCGAATATTCAACATACCGAATAGTTTGCTATTCGGCCAAGCCGAATATTCGGCATACCAAATAGTTTGATATTTGGCCAAACTGAATATTCGGTAACATGGCCGAATACCGAATATTCGGTGCATCCCTATTTTAAATACTATATAAAATTGCATAACTGATGTTTGAGGCCACTGTTCTGCAGATTTATTAGTTTCATTACTACAATAAATTTAATTAATATTACAATATTTCTTTTTTGTGTCAGAGATGAATAAGCAAACATTTAAGACAAGACATAAAAAAGACTTAATATGTTCTGTAACTTAATTGTTTTTATTTACATGGAAAGAGATTGGGTCGTATGACCTCTTTTCCCTATGCCCTTTAAACAATATTCTCTGCTTCCTGATTTATTTTATTGATTGCCAAATGCCAGACATGCAAGACAGTTATATAAAAAAAAAAAAATTGATTAAAATATTGAACATTTTATAAACCACATAAAATTAAAAGCAGCTATTTATAAAAAATTTGGTGTATAATAACATTCTGGTAAGTGCAATTTGTAAGTTAAGCAATCAAATTTAGGTTTTCAGTTAAATCAAACGTTGCATTTTTAGCAGTGTACATGAGGATTTACTGGAAATTGACGAATTAAGCATTGGTAATGGAAACGGGTCTTAAAACCTTAAAAATAAAAGAAAGTTTCTAAATTTTCATTACTATAGTTTTCTATTACTACCACGGTTCGTAAATATGATATATTTTTTTAGGAACTACTTGCGAATACGCGGAAGAGACTCAAGGGTGAAAGGTTCCATTCTCTCATTGGTTGAGAAGAAACAAGAATCCCGTGATTTACTTCTCAAGGTTACAAGACCTGATTATTGAGCAGTGGTAGACATTTCTTCCTAACAAATCAGAGGGCACATCTCATTTCACCACCAAAACAAATCCCCAAGTGTCACTTGAGATTATTTCAAGTATTATGTTGCAATCATATTACATTTTGTTTGCGACATGTAAGGAATTTAAATTTATTTTTCATATAAAGTGATTCACGGAAAACAATGATATGGTATTTTTAAAAATATCTTTTTTTCCCTGCAAAAAATTGATAGAACTGACTTTCTTTTAAGAAAGTAATCAATTTAAATATTTTAGACTTATTATTTTTAAATTACACATTATTCCTTTTGTATATACAGGTGTATGTAAATTAGACTTAAAAAACATATCCCATATTTTAAAAGTATAAAATTGATATTTATGCGAAAAGTAAAATTAATAGTTTTTAATTTATAGCTTTGCATCAGGAGGAGAGAAGCTTAGGGGATTAGACGCCCCCCCCCCCCCCCCCGAAATAATATCCTGGCTATGCAACTGCATTTAATTACCTATGTGTTTTGACTGTAGTTATCTGTGCAAAGAACAGTAAACTCAAGCACTCCCCCCCCTCCCCTTCCTTGATAGCTGATGTGTTTTTAAAAAATAATAAATATATAAAAAACAATTAATAAAAATACTCAGTCAAATTGTATGCATTTTTTTTTTTCATGGCAGTTTGTATGCGTAAATATAAATAATTAAATGGCCAAACTAGTATTCAAATAATCAAAATTGTCAGAAAGGGATTTAAGATCATCTAAATTCTACTTTGCCCTTATAGTAATTTGCAATATTAATATCTATTTATTATTGCTGCAAAATAACAAATAGGGCAAAAAAAAAAAAAGAAAAATCTAAAAATAAAGTGTTTCATAGATAGTGAATGAAAAAGGTCAAGCTAAAATAAATCATAGATCACACTTGTAGTGAAATATAATGAAAAAATAAATTAAATAATAATGACAGATTTTTTTTTTTTTTTTTTTTTTTTACACACCCAAAAGAAGAAAAAAAAGTTGGAACCCAAAACAATAATATCTGAGCAATAACTACCAAAAACTATAAGATGTTTTTATAATGTATTTTGTCGCATTAAATATTTCTAGTTAATGATTACTTGGACTTATAGCTTTAATTTAGTTTTCAAATATTTAGGGTGGTAATAGTGAAGGGGAAATTTATAATAATTTTTTAATAAAAATAATTTATGTTTTTGTCTGAATTTTCAAATAATATATATATAATATATATATTATTTTGAAAAGTTGTTTATTAGAATTTTTTAATAATAACAATTAAAATTTTTTTAGGAAATTTTAATAAAAAGTATTTAACAATTACAAATTGGTTTAAATAATTAATTACTTGCTAAGTTAATAATATTATTAATATGAATTCATAAATTAATAAAATTTTACTTTCAAATAAAATAAACTGAATATAGTTATGTATTCAGATATATTGTTAAATAATGTAAGATAAAAATAAAAATATTTATATAAGTGTAAAAAATAACATTATATTTTCAAAAATATTCATTTTAAGAAATTGAAATAAATAGCTTATAAGTAATATGAGTTTAAAAATTAATTTCATTAACATTATTTTATACGTAATAAAAAATCACAAAGCATTTGATAATAAATGAATAAAGTTTTTCGGTATGAAAAATACTAATTAATTTTAAAAGAAAACTTTGAAAAATTAATTTTGCTAATTTAATATTTATCTGATACTAAAGTTATAAGGGAAAAAAATAATGTATGTAAGTTTAGGAGATATTATTATTTAATTACAATAAATGTTCACTTTAATTCATAAAAAAATAGCTTATATGAATTTTGAAATTTATTTAAAACTAAATTTTATTTTATAAAAATTAAATTTCAGTTTTATTTAAAACTAAATTTTATTTTATTTAATAACAATTAAAACTTAATTTAATCAAAATTTTATTTAATTATTTAATTGACAATTAAAAAAATTGTTGGAAATGAACGGATAATAAAAGTCGATAAATCTTTATTAACCAACTTAATAAAAATCGAAACAAAACACAAATAAAAAATATAAAAGTAACCAGGAGGATAGAACCCGCGTACTTGAGCTTGCTAGACAAGCGCGTTAACCACTAGACAAGTTCGTCTACAGAAATCTCTCACCAAAATAGCATGAATTAACTAGGTACGATATTTCTCAAAATGCTTGCATTTCATCGCCAAATCATACATGAGAAGCAAGCCAAGACCGGTTTCTGATCAACCAATGAGAGAATGGAACCTTTCACTCTTGAGTCGCTTCCGCGAATACGCCCAGAGTCCGCCATCTTGGATTTTTTTCTTGACGTGAAAAACCAGTTTTTTGTCGCCAAATAGTAATTTATAGCGACTTTAAGTTTAAAAAACTTTGAAAAATCAGATTAAACAATTAAAGAAAAGCAAAAATAAAAATTAATTTTTAACAGAAATCGATAATTTTCAGTTTTTTTTTTTTTTTTTTTTTTTTCCCCCCTTTAAGTTTTTAATGTCTGAATTTTCAAATTTTTCAAGCCTAAAGTCGCTCTAAAGTCTCCCTTTTAAAGCAGTAGAATAAACCAAATATTCAATTTTAAAATACAATGCAATTTGAACAGAAAAAGCACTCGAATCATTAATAATAATAGAAATAGGGGCCATTTCCGGGTGATTACTCAAAATCGGCGATAAGCCCAAACACAAAATATTAAGATTTATCCATCAATTTTAAATAAAAAACAATGCAAATTGAACAGAAAACAGCACTCAAATTGTTAATAATAATAAAAATAGGGGGCCATCTCCGGACGATTACTCAAAATCGACGATTAGCGCAAATTGAAAAATATGAACATTTATCCAAAAAAGAAAAATGGCAATATATATTTATAATAGCCATATTGTAACAACAAAAAACAAGGATTTTTTTTCTCGATTACATATGCGATAAAATGAGATACAAATGTAATTTTTTCTTCATTAAATAAATATGCGATAAAATGAGATTAAATATAAATTTCTTAATCAAATAAAAGAAAAAAACTATGAAACAATACAACCTTGACCACGTGTAGCTGAGAATCTCGGAACAACAAATGCACATCTGGTCAGGACAATCTCCAAAAATCAAGTGACGCTTCGAGAATAATCGCGGTAGTGACATAAAAAATTTAGGGGTTACTAGAACACTACAATTGCCAGAAGCCCATCGGGAGAAAAGCATCGCCAGCACGAAATCGCCAAAAAAGGTGCCAAATCCAAGATGGCGGACTTCGGGCATATTGGCAAGTAGTCCCATTTTTTAAAATATAAAAAAATCCGATATTTTGATAAATATTCCAATATTTTCAAAATACAGTAAAACCACGGTTATCCGAAAAGCATGGGACCAAAGCATTTTCGGTTAACCGAGGTTCCATAGAAATTTTTGGATAACCGGGGTTTCATAGACTTATGTTGAAAACTTGTTTGATGAATAGCTGTGATCGTAATTTGGAACATCGTAGTAATAAAAATGTTGTGGTACCGTATTCAAAGCACCCTGAATGACAAACAAAAATTATAAAAATTGCTCCAACAGCATAACAATGACAATATATTTTGTAGAAAAAAAAATGAAGTGTTGTACGTGTCTGTCTAATAAAGTGCCTGAAATTATGCAATGGACCAAATAAAGTTGACTATTTATTTCATAAAGAACATGCTTTTTAACACTATTTCTACCAGTGTCCCATAACCCATTTTAAATATTTAATTTTTACTTATTTTGCTTCTAATTTTTATAGCCAATAAGTATTAAAACAACTGTTCAATGTATAAAAAATTATTTGGAATTGTTTTGATCTAAAACTTACAAATAAAATAGTAATCATAAATCAAAATATAAGGTGTCATTTGACATTGGTAAAAATAGTGTTGACAATAAAATTTTTCACATTTAAAAAGGACTTAAAGGCATTTTAAGGTCTTTCGGTTAAGCCAATTTTCAGATAACTGGGATTCGGATAAACAGGGTTCTATTGTAGTCAACTGATTGCTCAGAATAATTATTTTTAACCATAATATAAATTAAGAAACAAACATATTGCACTTAATATGAAAACAAACAATATTCTAAAAATGCATTTATCTTTTTTTTTTCACTTAGAACAAAAGTAAAGGACAAATAATTGAAAACAGATACAATTTGCATGTATATATATGCATTGCATTATACATGCAATTTTCTGTGTCAGTCTGCAGCAAACTAAAATTTATCTGCGACCCATTACGTCTACTATCATAAGAAATAACAGAAACACTTAAAGTAAGCAAAATTTCCATTTATAAAAAAAGTATAATATAAGGATACAACAAATACCATAAATGTAGAGACTTAAAGCAAATTTCAGTCATTTTTTAAGCTAAGCATTTCTTTTTAAGTTGGTGAATTAATCTGCAAGGTTTAAAATAATCTGCAGCGCACGCTTTCGTGCTTCACTGTTTCTGCTACTGGGTACATTTACAGGGTTCATACAGAGTTGGGAAGAAAAAATCCAAGGAGTCCAAAAAATTTTAAGGATTTGCCCTGTTTTTTTTTTTTTTTTTTTGGGCCGATGTTTTTATGTGCTGCATCGTTATGTGGTATGCACACTCCAATTTTTAATGTCCAATTTGGAGACAAAAACATTTCAAAAACAAATTTTACTCTATTAGAATCTAATTGTTATTGCTGAAATTGCACAGTATTCACAATATATTTCTTATTGATTTAGTAAGTTTAAATACAAAATTGACAATCTACGTTTTTATGCAGTGACCAATGGTCATATCACAGGGGTGATTCTGAGTAAAAAAAAAAATTTCTGAAATTCACAGCAAATCTGAAAAGTTACACCAGAGAGGGGGAGGGACGGGGAAATCCACTCCCGACACTAGCTATGCGTTTTCTCGGTGGCTCTTTGACGAAATTTGTGGGGTTTTTTTGCGATCTTTTGCCGAAATTTGTCGATTTCTTGTGATCTTTCGCCGAAATTTTTGGGTTTTCGCGCTCTTTTGACGAATTTTTTGGGTTTTCGCGCTCTTTTGACGAAATTTGTGAGTTTTTACGCGCTCTTTTGACGAAATTTGTGAGTTTTTACGCGCTCTTTTGACGACATTTGTGAGTTTTTACGCGCTCTTTTGACGACATTTGTGAGTTTTTACGTGCTCTTTTGACGACATTTGTGAGTGTTTACGTGCTCTTTTGACGACATTTGTGAGTTTTTACGCGTTCTTTTGACGAAATTTGTGTTTTTTTCGCGATCTTTTGGCGAAATTTGTCATTTTTTTGCGATCTTTTGACGAAATTTGTCGTTTTTTCGCAATCTTTTGACGAAATATTTGGGTTTTCGCGCTTTTTTGATGAAATTTGTGGGTTTTTTCGCGATCTTTTGACGAAATTTGTGGGCTTTTTCGCGATCTTTGTGGGTTTTTCTTGCGATCATTTGATGGAATTTGTGGGTTTTTTTCGCTATCATTTGATGAAATTTGTGGGTTTTTTTCACGATCTTCCGACGAAATTTGCGTTTTCCCCGCGATCCTTTGACGAAATTGGTGATTTTTCTGCAAACGATTGATAAAATTTATTTTTTTCGGCGGCCATATGTCCGAATTTTTGGACGGGTGACCGATTTTTTAAAATTTCCGGAAATGAATGCCTTACATTTTAGGAAAATTCGGACTAGAATCACTCCTAGGTCATATAAATAGAGATTAGTCAAACCCTAAACACTTATTATGTGTATCACATACATGATCTTACATCTTAAAGAAAATTTTAAAAGGAAAAAAAAACAGAATGCTTAATGCAACATACAAGAAAAAATATAACGTTTTGAATTTATTCTTTTAGAACAGAGGTAATCGCTTTCTTTGAAGGTGAAATTTTGATGAATTCGCATTTTTCTCGCGATCTTATGATGAAATTTGCGTTTTTTTTTCGTGACTTTCTGGGAAAATTAGTTTTTTTTTTTCCACGATTTTTTAATGGAATTCGCGTTTTATTTCAATTGTTTAAGGAATCTGACTTTTTTTCACGATCTTTTGACGGAAACCGCGTGTTTTTCGCGATCCTTTGACGAAATTTGCGTATTTTTCGGGATCCTTTGACGAAATTCACGTTTTTCGCGATCTTGTGGGGAAATTCGCGATCTTATAATGGAATTCGCGTTTTATTTCGATCGTTTGACGAAACTAATGTTTTTTTCGCGATATTTTGATGGAAACCGTGTGTTTTTCGAGTTGTTGATATCTGTTGATTGAGTTGAGGATAACTGTTGATTGAGTCGATATCTGTTGAGGAAATCTGCTTTTTTTTCTCTATCTTTAACGAAATTCGCGTTTTTTCGCTGTCCTTTAAGAAATTCGCGTCTTTTTAAGAAATCCGAGTTTTTCCGCGATCGCTTGGAGAAATTCGCATTTTTTCACGATCCTTTGACAAAATTTATGAATTTTTTCCGCGATCGATTGATGAAATTTGACGGTATTTTTCAGAACATATTTGCGAAAAACGTGATTCTTGGCTAAATGCCAAACATCGATAAAATTTAAAATAAAGGTCGGCCAACAGTGTCATTAAACGGACTTTACGGACCTAGTGGGAGCCCTGCTATTAAGATTACCCTACCCAATCAATGTTGTGCTTCAGATGAGTGACGTGTATAAAGGATTCACCGTGCATTTTTCAACCACGATTTTTTTCCCCTCGGCAGCACTATCGTTTGCGTCCGAAGCCGCAATACAATATAAGGAGTTTCTAAGTAGTGGTTTGCTTATCTAAGTACTACTTGGGAATGTTTTCATTTCTAAGGAGTTTCCAAGGAGTCTGTGCGAACCCTGCATTTATAAAAAACTAGTAGGATTCAGTATCAAGTAATCAGAAATTTATAAAACAAAATTTTAAATAAAAACTAGTTTTTTTTATTATTATTTATTTATTGAAGATTTTAACATAAAAGTAAGTTTGTCTTATTTTTTTTATTCCTTAACATGTTGCACAGTTTAGACTCAACTAAACCAAAAAAGATTCTTTTCTAATAAAGCTGTATACAATGATTGTATAAATTAGACAGTTTATCTTTCACCCAGTGGCAGAACTATCTTCAGGTGTCTGCAACGCTAATAATATTTTCAAAAATAGTCTGCAATACGCTATATATCATATAAATATCTTTTTGCTGTTGTAGTGTTATTTAATTATGACATCAAAGGTATATATATGTGTTTCTGAAATGTTACAGCAGAAGAGGAGGGGGGGCGGGGAATCCTCCCCAAGCGCTAATTACTTTTGTTGCATGTCGGGTTAATTCTGTGTTTGGTTGGGTTCGGGTAACCTGATTTTTCTAAAGTTAGTTCAGTATATATTACTTCAGATTAAATATATCTATAATAATAAAACTGGATGTTTGTGTATCAGCTCTTTTCTAAAGAGACCACTGTGTTTCTTCTGCGACCCTTTTATGAAATTCACCTTTTTTCATGATCTTTTAAAGAAATTTGCATTTTCTCGCGATCCTTTGAAGAAATTTGCGTTTTTTTCGCAATCCTTTTGACGAAATTCACCTTATTTCTGCGGTCCTGTGACGAAATTCAAATTCTTTTTAATGTCCCTTAGACAAAATTCGCTTTTTTCCACGATCATTTTACAAAATTTGCATTTTTTTTGCGATCCTTCGACTAAAATGTATTTTTTTTTTAACAGCCCTTAGACGAAATTCGTGTTCTTTCCACGATCATTTCTCAAAATGTGTTTTATATGCAATTGTTTGACGGCATTTTTTATGCGAGTCTTTTTGCGAACTTCATGTTTTTTCTGCGATATTTTGACAAAACCGCATTTTTTTTTTTTGCAATCATTTGACGAAATTCGCGTTTTTACCGTGATCTTTTTATGAAATTCGCGTTTTTTCTGTCGCATTTTTTCTGTGATCATTTTACAAAATTTGCATTTTTTTTTCCCGCGATCCTTCAACTAAATTCTCATTTTTTCAATGACCCTTAGACGAAATTCACGTTCTTTCCGCGATCATTCCACGAAAATTGCATTTTTTCCACAATTCTTTGACGAAACTGGCATTTTTTATTAGTCTTTTAGGAAATTCGAGCTTTTTCCGCAATCCTTTGACAAAATGCGCATTTTTTTCTGCAATCATTTGAAGTAATTTGTGTTTTTACCGCGATTTTATGGTGAAATTTGTGCTTTCACTGCAACCTTTTGACAAAATTCGCGTTTTACCACGATCCTTTGATGAAATTCGTGTTTTTCGTAGATCCTTTGACGAATTCCATAATTTTTTGAGGTTATTTGATGAAATCCGCGTTTTTTCGTAATTATTTGACAAAATCTGTTTTTACTGAGATCATTTGACGAAATTGGCCTTTTTTACGCAATTCTTTGAAGAAATCTGTTTTTTGCAATCCTGTGATGAAATTAGTGATTTTTCCGCGATCCTTTGATGAAATTCGCATTTTACTGTGATTCTTTGACAAAATCCACGTTTTTCCGCTGCGGTTTGCTGCAATCTGTGTTCTTCCGCAATCATATGCCGAAATCCGCAATCCGAAATTTGCTTTTTTCCTCACAATCCTTTGGCGAAATTGACAATTTTTTCTGCGAATGATTGATGAAAAAGGCTTTTTTTTTTTTTGCAATCAGTTGTCATAATTCACAATATTTTTCAGTGATTTCTTTTCTATTACCAAATTTCCGGGCCAATGACCGATTTTTTAAAATTTTCAGAATATTCGGAAACGAATTGTCCTTGCCATAGACCTGTTCTCACTTAGCGAAATTCTGTTTGGCTTTTCATAAAAACATCGCTTTCCCCTCTTTTTTTCCCCCCTGCTGTGTATTATATGATTTTAGTCCGCAGAAGCCCTAAAACGTCTGCGACGCTCGTCGCGCATATTCTGCCACGGGGATCTTTCAATAGGTGATCTAAATAAATGGTCTCATATAATTTTTAGTTTTACATTTAAAAATAAAAGCTTTAAACATAAGCTGGAAAAGATATTGGCTAAACATGTCACTGCAAGAGAAAAGTTCTTTATCCACAGAATGATAGTCGTCAATAATAGTTGAAAATTTCATTTACACTTGTTTTGACTCAAAATATCAAACACAGTGATATTTTTAAAATTAAAATAAAGTGTATGAAAAAAAATGAAAATCTTGATACTTTAAAAATAAATATTGGACATACATCACATACATCCATTGATATAGATAATATATCAATGAACCCCAATTACTACCAAACCAAAAACATAGAAGTTTTGTAAGACAATAAAGAAGATATAAATTTATTAAGTGAAGCAAATCTTAGCATGTCCATTAAGATTTTCACTGAAAAACAGTGGAACTTCGAAACATTATTTTCTGCTTCTTGATTGTTTTGACTAAAAGTGTCAAAAATAACCCAGATTATAAAACATGATTACAAAAAAAAAAGCTAAATTTTTGTTGGTTGTTTTTTTTTTATAAACCAAAAACATTGAAGGGAGTCCATTACTGGCATTTCTTTAAAAATTGTTTAATTGTTATAATTTTTTTTTTTAATATTATATTATTCTATCAACAATATTTAACCATTCCCATAGTCTCATTTCCCAATATGAATCAAAATTTAATTGTAAGTAACAGAAATATATCAAAGCACCTAAAATGCCAGTAATAGTATATATACACTCTTAGTAATGGTCTCAGTAATGGACACCCTCTGTTCCAGTAATGGACACCCCCCATAAAAAGTAAATAATTGTTTTTATGACTGTTTTTAGAACCAGAATTTAATGAAAGCATACTAATGAAACAAAATAGTTATTTTTAAATAAATTTAACAATTAGGATACTAGGAATTAATAAAAATTGATATATCATTCAATGTTTGCATCAATTATCAGATGATCGATATTTTAATTAATTTAGATGAATAGTTTAAAATACCAAATATCAAGCAATTACAGCTATCAAATTATTCAGACAGCAAGGGATTTAAAAGATAATAATAATAGGTACTTTTAGGTTAGCCGGGCGCCAGTGTTATATATACATATGTATGTATACCTATATATACATATATATGTATATTTATGCATATATAGAAGCTACATGTGTGCATATATATATATATATATATATATTGATATATATGCATATATAACACTGGTGCCCGGTTAACCGAAAAGTACCTAACAATAATAATAAAAGAGTTTTGGAGTATTAGTGTATAGTTTCGTCTCATTATTTTTAACTTCCAGAGGCTGCTCGTTATTATATTACTTGTAATAATTAATATTACAAATATGAAAGAAATGATACTGTGAGTTGGATATTTTAAATGCTAAATAAAATAATTCAAAATAAAACTGTAGAATTGATGTTTGAGGCTACTGATCTGCAGATTTACTAGTTTCATAATTACTGTAACTTTCATTAATATTACAATACTTTTTTTTTTTGATCAGATGAATAAAAAAAAAAGACTTAAAATAGACTTTTAACAAGTTTTGTAACTTAACTGTTTTTATTGAAATGGGGAGGGATAAAAGCCCTATGAGCCCCTCTTTAACTGTGCCCTTAAAAAATATTTTTGACTTTCTGACTGGTTTGATTGCCAGATTATAAAATATGAAAGGCAAAGTTACATTCATTTAAAAAAATAATTAAAAAAGAATAAAATATTGAAATTTTACTAACTACATTAAAATAACTTAAAAGCAACTATTTATTATTTTGGTGTAACTACATTTTGGTAAGTGTAGTTGAAAAATTAAATTTGATTATTTAGGTTTTCAATTTAAGTCAAAATATTTTATGCACTATAAACATTACTGAAATCGTATTTTTAGCAATGTCTACATGGGGTGTCTATTACTGGAAAATGACTAAGCATCCCAGTAATGGACACCCCTATTAAAACATCAAAAATAAATAAAATTTTATAAATGGCTATTAGTAATATAAAATTCAAAGTTTTCTAGGTACTTTTCTGTTATACGGATACCATTGTCACAAAGCGTAATTGTTGGTGCAAAATAAAAATTATATGAATTGAAACATTTAAAAAATAAAAGAAAAAACGTTGTCAATAGTAAAGTGAATATATTTTAAAAATATAACATTTGAAAATTACAGACTTTTAAGAACTATATTATTAAATCACAAATACCTACTTAAAATAATTAAACAAATAACTGTTATACAATAAAGTCACAATGTTTCGCATGGTTTACAATAAAAATCCTTTTCACAATCAGCTTTGAAATAATTGGCCCATTACCATACATTTTGGCATGGTGTCTGTATAATGGAAAAGTACCATTTCCTACTACAACCAAAACAAAAAGCTGCAAATTTTGCAAGAAAAGTATATAAATTTATGGTACTTTTCGGTTAGCAGGGCGCATATTTATATACATACATATACCAGAGTTCATTCTAGGATCAAGGGCAGGCAGGGTGCACTTTGCCATAAAAGAGCACTTTAGAGAAAAAAAGGGCATATTAATGTAATGATAAATAATCAACTAATAACTCTCCCATCCCCCTAAAAAGTCTTTGCTATTACCCCTTTACCCCATTCATGACACTTTGCAGTGCAGGGGTGATTCTTTTCCGAAAATTTAAAAAAAAATAAAAAAAAAAATCGGCCATAAATCCAGACCTGCCAACCTTTGGAAATGAAAAATCTTAGCACACAAAATTTAAATTAATCTGGAGGTTGGTTGGTTGGTTTTTCATGTTATACAGCCATAATTTTTAGCCCAAAGCAGTAAATTTCGACGAAATCCGGGATTTTTTCCTGCGATCATTTCAGGATATTCACAATTTTTCCGCAATCGTAATTCACATTTTTCTATCACGATTCTTTGTTGAAATCCGTACTTTTTACCATGAACTTTTGATGAAATTCGCATTTTTTACCACGATCCTTTGTCGAATTTTCCATTTTTTTCCGCGATCCTTTTGACGAAATTAGTGTTTTCTTTTGCGATCTTTCAGTGAAAATTTGCGTTTTCTTTCTGCGATATTTTGACAAAATTCACACCATTGAAACACAAAATCTCAAATCTTCCAGAGGGGGGGGGGGGGGGACATTCCCTCCCCCAGGCCACCCCCCTGAAATTAATACTGCGTTTTTACTACAATCCTTTGACGAAATTTATTTTCTTCTGCGAACAATTGACGAAATTGATTTTTTTATACCGTCACTTGTTGAAATCTGCGGTAGTTTATCGCAAATCGTGCGATTTTGCACACTATTTCAAACTTTGACCCTCAAAGCCCCCCCTCCCATCCTCCTTTCCAGAAATTCTTAAAATGGCACCTTGTTTCTAAGGAAGTGACTTCCTGTATAAATATTTACAGAAACACGATTCACTCGTGGTTAATATACATAAGGAGAGTGTTTTATGTTAAGAAGTTTGTTTTGGGGCCCAGATTTTTTTTCCTTGAGCATTTTTTAATGTCCGAATTTTCAGACCAATGGCCAATTTTTTAAAACTTTCGAAAATGAATACTTTGAAATTTCGCAACAGAATCACTCCTGAAAAATATGCTGTGCGGGATAAAAATCGCAACTAGAAACAAAAAATGCATTTGTGTTTTTTGCAAAAAATCGTAGTTTAAGACCGAATTTCGTAGCATCATAGTTGATAGGTCCAAATCGTAGCAACTACGATTTTTTCATAGCAGTTGGCAGGTATGTAAATCCGAAAATTTGGACATAAATTACATCTTAAACTTTGAGAAATGTTCGCCGAAAAAAACCAATTTCGTCAGAGAATCGCGAAAACAACGGCAATTTCGTCAACGGACCTTTCCGGTTTTTTTTCTTTCTTATTTCGGCTAAATTTTCACAGTAGCCGAGAAACGGGGTATAGCAACAGAGAGAGAGAAATTTATAACTGCGTCGGTGCAGGAATTTTACTGAAAATAATTGGTGTCTGTATGAGGATGTTGGGGGGGGGGGGGGGGGGGGGGAGTGAAAAGGAACAGACTAGGAGCAAAATGGGGCTAGGACGTTATATGTTTACAAATAGTTTAGAGTTTGCTTGAAATAAGCGATGAAATTAACTGAAAGGGTGCTATATTTTCCTCAGTCAATTTTCCGAGTGATAGGGCTTGCGGGGCGGGGATTTCCGACAGTGGGGGCATCAGGGCGTCAAATTTTGTAAAGAAGGGCAGGCAGGGTGCCCCGCCCCGTGAAAAACGCCTAATTTGAACTCTGTATATACATGTACACATATTGTATATATACACACATATATATACCGGGTGTCCCAAAAAAGACTGACTGATTTTAAAATTCAATAACTTCCAAACGGTGACAGATATTAAAAAAATTCTTGCAGGAGGGTTATGCATAAAGTCAAAAGTTTTATTACAATGATTTTCGATTTTAGTTCGAATTGCAAACAATAGATGGCGCTGCGATCAATAGAGGCTAAATACAGGCTCGATTTTTGGTCCTTTCTGTTGTTCCATGCAGAAAAAGGAGATGGAAATGTATTATCCGGGCCACGAAGTACCAAAAATCGAGCCTGAATTTAGCCTCTATTGATCGCAGCGTCATCTATTGTTTGTAATTTGAACTAAAATAAAATCACTGTAAAAAAACTTTTGACTTTATGCATAACCCTCCTGCAAGAATTTTTTAAATATCTGTCACCGTTTGGAAGTTATTGAATTTTAAAATCAGTCAGTCCTTTTTGGGACACCCGGTATGTATAAATACATACATATATATGTACTGGCACCCGGCTAACCGAAAAGTACCAAATTTATTAAATGAAGCATGTTCATTAAGATTTTCACTAAAAAACAGTGCAACTTTGAAACATTATTTTCTGGTTCTTGATTAGTTTGATTAAGAGTGTCAACAATAATGCAAAATTATAAAATATGGAAAGGGGAGTTAAAAAATAATAAAAGCTAAATTTTTATCTTTTTTTTTATGAAACAAAAACATTGGGAGGTATTCATTACTGGCACATCTACCTTATATAAACAAAAGTTTCTCTTTTTTGAATTAAAAAAAAAAAAAAAGTTTGTATTCGGCTGCTGGATATTGTGAATTTGGTCAAATGCCTATGTATTAATAAGAGTCCAATAAAACAGCAAAGAGAAACATTGAAAATAAATACCATTGTGTGATGGATCAAAGATTATTCCATCAATATTGCTTGCAGTCGAATGCACTGGGTGAGGATCGGGTGGTAAAAAACAACCTGATGGATCTTCAGTTCCTTGTTGGTCTTCTGAAGGACACTCATTCGATGAAGTCATTTCTTTTAAAAGAAAAAAAAATAATACAATATAAATAGCCTGTAAGATGTCTTTGCATTTCTTTTAAGATAAACTTCATTACTCTTGCACATCATAATACAAAAAAAAAAAGAAAAAAAAAAAAAAATATTCAACTAAATATAATCAAAATACACATTCCCAGCATAAGCATTCATAGATAAAATTTGTTCAATGCTACTACCATTTCTCATTATTTTTAAAGGAAAAAGTTTTCATTAACAAATAGATGTACACTTCATCTATACACAGGATCTATGACAGATTTTTATTTACCCCTCCAAAGTACGCCATCTGTACAATGAATTTCAACTACATTCGCATAGGTATTAACCAAATTACCTAAATCAAACAAGTTTAAAAAATAAATCTTCATATTTAAGAAAAATAAAATATAGTCTGGCTTTCATTAAAGAAATATCAACTTCAGATAAAAGAAATAGTTTTATATAAACAATTTTTATAATAGCAAAAAATAATAAACAGAAAAAATTCTAATTATGTTTTCATTTTTGTAAATCAATGCAATGAAAAAGTTGCCTTTCGAAAACTAAAATATTGACCCCTTTTACATGCTGGATAATTTTGAATATAAATGTGATGAAAAATAAAATTTAAGTATTTAAAAAATGCTATGACTAAAATGCAAAGATAATTTAATATTATAAATAAACTGTCATAAATGTCTAACTCCGATAACAATTTTACAATAATTTAATAATATATATGTATGTAATTATTATAATTTGAATTAAAAACATATGTCTGAAGTTAACCGATTGCATAAATATGACTGAACGACACAAAATATTAAAAAATAATTTAAAATAGAAATTTGCCGCATACACATCAGCTGAGTAAAAGATCAACGCTCTCCAGCGACCTCGTGTGTGGAGAAATATCAACAAACCCTCAAACGGCACTCAATTCTTACGTCACTTTTCACAAAACCCATGTATTTCAATGGGAAAAAGGCTTAACACGCACCCGTACACTGATCTACTCTCGAAACAGGAACGAACAAGATGGATACTCCTTCAAAATGGTAAGTTGAGCTACGAAAAAGAACATCAAATTTACATACCATACGCATCTTCCTGAAGACCAGAATCAACACTAAAACGTTCCTCAGATGATACAGATTCGAATGATATTAATGTATCACTCTCGCATGGTGAAAATTCAAGACGTGGACGTTTGAAAACGGGAGCAGTACATGAGGCCCTCAAAGCGTCAGCCATCTTGAAGATTTTAAAATGAAATGACACGTACAACGCAGTCGCAAAGATATGTCTGACGTCATTTATACATCCGGGTATTTTTGCTTAAAGTACGCATACATTTTGTACAATTTACTCAATAGATGGCAGCAGCAAAACTATTTTCAGTATTAGGTAATAAAATGAGAATTTATTTTAAATCAAAAAATCAAAATAAAATATCGATTAAAAATTTATAAAATGTATTTATGGATATTGTTTTACCAATACTACGTCTTCAGTAAGCCCCAAATAAAATGTCACATGCATATAAATTTAGATTTTTCTACATAGAATTTATTGGAATACAGCTAAAAAGAAATTTAGTTGAAAGTTTAATATTAGGCTGGAAAAAACTAAAATTAATATAAAAAACTGCTTAAAACAAAATGAAAAGGTAAAAAAATAAAACACCGCAGTAAATAACAATAAGGTTTATTATCAAAAATACTAGTAATTAGCTTCAAAAACTTCTTTAAAATTGATAATTTGAATAGAATTTCAACACAATTATAAAAGAGTCCTGCCTCAGAATATAAAGCTTTTGATGAAATTAAAGTTAAAAATAACAGCAGAATTAGCCAATTTAAACTTCATAATGATTTTAACATTTTAATCATATGGGTGCATAAGGTTGCTTTGGAAATAATAAAAGTAGTCAAAAATTTTCACCAACAAATAAAATATTTATGCAAAAGCAAATAATACCAAATGAAACAATTTTACAGAGATGATTATTTTGAGCAATAATAAAAAAGTCCTTTTGCTTTATTGTAAAATAGTAGCTAAAAATTTTATAAATATTTTATGAAAATATCTATAAAACTGCTAGATTCCCTTTTTATAAAAAGCAGGTTTGAACTAAAATTTCTTAAAAATTACAAAAAATCATTCAGGGTTCATGAAAAATAAAGGTATTAAAAAGGAAAATTGATATGTCTTGTTTGTAAATGATACACAAAGACATTAGCTGAATGCTGAAAAAACATACTGAATTAAATGCATAAAATTGGGATACATTTTAAATGGGAATATCATAAAGAAAGGAGAAATATATATTTACACACAATGCAGGGAAGATGTGCAAGTATTGGACACCCTTAAAGAATTCCTTTTTTAATTATTTTTAATTAATAATAATTATTATATTCCAGTTTTTTCAATATTATATTAATCTATCAAGAATATTTAACCATTTTCACAGTCTCATTTCCCAATGTGAATCAAAATTTAATTTTAAGTAACAGAAATATATCAAAACACCCCAAAGTCCAGTAATGAAGAACTCCTGGTCCAGTACTGGGCACTCTGTTCCAGTAATGCACAACCTTAAAAAAATAATAGATATAGGGTTTTTTTTATGACTGTATTTAGAACCCGAATTTAATAAAAGCATACTAATGAAAGAGAATATTTTTTTCCAATAAATTTAACAATTAGGATATCAATAATTAATCAAATATTTGTGAGAATTATTCATGTTTAAATTAATTATTGTGATTACCACAAGATCAATATTTTATTATTTTAGATAGATGATTAAAAATATTAAATGTCAGGGAATTGCAGCTATCAAATTATTGAGACAGTGAGAGGTTTAAGGGATAATAATAAGAAAAAAAAAAGTTTTGGAATATTAGTGCATAGATTCGCATACTTCCCACTATTTTTTTTTTTTTTTTAACAGTTAAACTCTCTGAAACTATTTGATTTATTACTTGTAATAATTAGTATTACAAATATGAAAAATGATATGGCAGATTGAATGTTTACAAAAATTTCAAAATAAAACTGCATAACTGATGTTTGAGGCCACTGATCTGCAGATTTACCAGCATCATTACTACTATAAATTTAATAAATATTACAATACTTTGTTTGTTTTTTTTTTGTCGGAGATGAATAAGCAAACATTTAAGATAGAAAATGGGTTTTTCACAATGTCTCTAGCTTAATTGTTTTTATTTAAATGGGGAGGGATTGAGCCCTATAAGCCCCTATGTCCTTAAACAATATTCTCTGCTTTCTGATTTGTTTTATTACCAGATTCTAAAATATGAGAAGCAGAGATATTAAAAATGATTAAAATATTGAATATTTTGTTAAACACACAAAATTAATTAAAAGCAGCTAAAAAAAATTTGGTGTTATTACATTCAGGTAAATAGAAATAAAAAATTAAAATTTCCTTATTTAGGTTTTCAGCAAGTCAAAGATTTTATGTGCTAAGAGCATTACTGAAATTGCATTTTTATTAATATATACATGGAGTGTCAATTACTGGAAATTGACTAATTAAGCGTTCTAGTAATAGACACGGGTCTTAAAACCTTAAAAATAAATTACATTTTGTAAATTACCATTAATATATAAAATTTAAAGTTTTCTATTACTACCAAAACAAAAACATTCAAATTTTGCAAATTTATTAAATGAAGCCAGCTTTTAACACCTTCACTAAGATTTTCACTGAAAAACAGCAGAACTTTAAAACATTATTTGGTACTTTTCGGTTAGCCGGGCGCCAGTATTATATGTACATACATATATGTACATATACATTTGAACACACACACACATAAATATATACGTACATATGTGTATATATATATATATGTGCATATATATTTGTACACACACACATAAATATATATGTACATATGTGTATATATATATATTATATATATGTACATATATGTGCATATATATGTATGTAAATATAACACTGGCGCCCGGCTAACCAAAAAGAACCCATTATTTTCTTCTTCCCGATTGATTTGATTAAGAATGTCAACAATAACCTAGATTATAAAACATGTAAGGAGAGTTATGAAAAAAATAATTAAAGCTAAATTTTTATTGGTTATTTTTTTATGAACCAAAAACATTAAAGGGTTTCCATTACTGGCACATCTACCCCATATGAAAACAACAAAGATTTCTGACATAAAGCTTCAATCATTTATTTTAGAAATAACAGGAAAAATCTCAAAATTTTGAATCTTGACAGAAAACGTTTTTCAATACGTAAGCCAAGAGTTTAATAATCAGAAATATTCGTTTTATAGGCATTTATATTACCTCATATACATACATTTTTCCCGTGGTAAAAATGTAATAAAGCGGAGATCATGTGAATGCAAACAGTTACTAAGTATGATTCAAGGAAGTTTTATGCAAATAATCAGAATTCATAAAATGTTTAAAGCTGCAACTTCCATATTTTAAAAATATATGATTTTTCGGAACAACATCAACAACAAAAATGCTAATATAAGACAAGCATGTTGAAAAAGATGAGTTAAAATTTGCTAAAAAAGAAAATTTCCTAAAACACAAAAATTAGCATTGAATGATCAGCGAAAATTATGCTTAGAAATCTTTTCAAATACTTCATAATACAAGGGGTGAAAAATTGCAAATCACTCACACTACGTGGCATTTTATACATCTGATGTCGTCTTTAATTATTAAATGAACCCATTTCAATATGATAAAAACGTGGAACAGCATGGACATCTTTCTAGCTCATTCTAACAATAGAAATGTTTTAATAAACTTACTCTCTTCAGAGGGATTTTCTCTTTTCAAATCCATATTGTTTAAATATAAAGAAATATTTATTACGTTATCCAACAGAATAAACTGTAAATCGTTATCAACAGAGCACACAAATACACCTGAATGCTTATCCGATTGCAGAATATACCCAACCTCATGACAAATAGCAGCTGCCTACATAGAACGCAATAACGAACGGTTCACGTGAAATAAAAAATAAATATGCCCCTATTAAAAATCTTAATTCAGAAGCTGTGATTCGCTGAACAATTGCTTAGTTGCATGACGTCAAAAAATAAACTTTATTAAGCTGAATGGTGCTGCCATCTGTCATCATAAAAGAATATCTTGATTAATATTTTAAATTACTAATTTCCACACAGTACGTTATTCTTCTTTTCTGATTAATTCATAATTCATACAGTAAAATTGCTTTGGCGCAACGTGGCACGTCTGAAATAAAAAATATTTTCCAGACCCCCACCTAGATTTAGCCTCTTGCTTGCTGAAGAATTTTTATTCTCTTAAAATCCAGGTCATTTGCACTAACTTTGCATAGCATATAGTTAGCATATTAGGTTATAGTTAGCTTATAAGTTATAGTTAGCATATTTTAGTCAATCCTCATAAAATAATTTTTAAAAACTAACTTTTGTCCTTGTTTTTTTTTTTAATGAGGTGGAATTTTCTGTGGTCGTGAAAATAGCATGAAGCAGTTTGGAGTGAATAGTATGATTTTGCTATGAACAGACGTTACGATAACTGAAACTATATATATATATATATATGTATGTATGTATGTATATATTAAATAAAATAAAAAAATAAGTAAAATAAAATCGATATGAAAACAAATAACTTAAAATTGTAGTTCAGATAAAGTAAAAATAAGAGCTAGCAAATTAAAGTATACAAAATTATTTTACAAACGCAGTGTACGTTATTGTACAAGCGCAGTGCTTACGTTTTTACCTTCCACCACAGGATTTTATTCAATTAAAGGGTTGATTCTCATAAGCGACAAAAGTGAAATTATAATTTGCATTTCAAAATCTGTTATTTGACTCACAAAAGCGTTTGACTCTATTAATCAGTTATTTCTATATGCCTCATGTACTGTTTGCAAGACAAAATTGAAAAATAATTTCTGTTGTGATAATACGGGTGGGCAGTGCCTGACAAAGCTTCTAAAAATGTTTTTAAAAATATTTGCGATGAAATTCAATAAAAATAAATAGATACGTGTGTTTTGTACAATAATTGCCTTGTCAAATTTGCGCACTTCATCAAAATGCTGTGTTGGAATTTGAGAGAAAAAAAATAAATTTCATAGATACTTACTATCAAAAATTGTTAATCTTGCATACTTTTGAATTAGATATCGTGTTATATTTTGATGAAAAAATAAATTGCGAATCCCAAATTGTGCCATTACTGCGATATCGTCGCGAGAATTATATTTTAAATCAGTTACCAATGTAAAAAAAGAATAAACTCTAATATTTGAATGAAAAAAATCTGATTTTAGTAAATAATATAAATTTGTATTTGATGCGTTTGACTTAAAAAACAAAGCAGATAAGATGATGGTTCCACCTAATGCGCAATCTACAAATGAAAGATTAGTAGATAGTAGTTTAAACAGCCTTTATTTAAAGCTTTTTAAAAGCCTTTTCATATTTGTTATAATAAATATCGAAAATGATTGTCAGTAAACTAAAACACAAAAATAAAGAAAATCTAAAACCAAAACGGCAAAATAACAAAAGGATATCGGGCTCTATGCTCTTGTTTTTCTGATGTTGGTTGGTTGGCTAGTTGGTTGGCAGACGGTTTGAGACCTATTGGGACTTAAAACGGCCTATAGAGGCGCTGATCGAAGCCGCTGCCATTGAAATCATTCTTTATCTCAGAGTAAAGATAAGAAGTAGAGGCCGAATCCCAGTGTTCTTTCAGTCAGAACTTGAAGCCAACATGGTTCAGCTTTCATCGCCAAAAAGTTGTCTTTTTTGGCGGTGATCACCTTATTGGCAACTGTCGTATTTGATTCATGCGAGAGAAACCATAGCCGACGTTACTATGGCCCGGAAGCGAAATCGAAACTAGAAGGTCACGTGACCCAGATAGACGAAGAAGTCGATGGTCGAAGCATTGCTTGCGTTGAAAATTAGCTCGGCGCCGCATGCGATATTTATTACAATATAAATACTTTCATAAACATAATTAAAGTAACTTCCGCCGGGGGGGGGGGGGGGGGGGGCAGTCACTCCTTTTCGACGAAAACTTCTTAATTATATTTTCTGTTAGTGTGTAATAATTTTAAATCACTCAGAAATAATAAGATTTAATTTTTCTTTTTAAATCCCCAGAGAAAAAAAAAAAAAGTTTATTATTATTTTTTTTAATTTAGGGAGAGGCAATTTACTTTTTTTCCCCCCAAAGGTTCCATTTGGGAGAAGTTACAGTTGGGGGGGGGGGAGTTCTCCTCTAAGGAATCTGGTATTTCAAAATACATCTCATCACAAATCAGCCACAAAGGGGAAAAAAAAAACTTTTCAGAACTTGGTTGCACAAAAGCTAAAATGTCTATCCAGGGTTGTTTTATTTAAATCAATTGTATTAAATCAAATAGATTTTTCAGTGGAGAGTTACTTCTCCTAAAGAATTCAGAAGTTTGTTTTATGTTTTGTTGCTTAGACCTGCAAATTATAGTTCCCATATGTTTATTGACAGAGGTATTGATTCAATAATATGATCAATATTTGGAGTATTTTTAACAAAATAAATATTTAGACTATTTACCTAACATAGAATTGCAGTTTCTTCTAACATGAAGAAGATAAATGAGGAACATTGGAATCATGACTCCAATGTTTTAACATCTTGATTGTTTTTAGAATTTTTTTAACATTTGTATTTTAGCACCTATTAAGTAAAAATATATATTGTGAATTTGATATTCATGTTTCTCATTTATTTTATTAAGGTGAATCTGTCGTTCAACTTGAAATATAGTTTTTATATACGTATTTATTATGAAGCAGATATCATTGAAATCATGGAAGAAGTGTTTTCACTGTCTTAGATATGAAATTGATAAAATATATCATGGAAATTTAATTTGTTGATATTTGTATAGTGTATTTTTCTTTTTATGTCCCCCCCCCCCTTTTGTGTCTGAATTTACTATTTGCTATCCACTAATATATTTTCATTCCTTATGCCGCTGTAACTTGGGTAATCATATTTATACATTTATTTACAGGTAATTTACATATTATTATCTACATTTTAAGGTTTAAAATTTCCACTTACATTTTTGCAAGATATAAAATACCTTAATTTTAAAAGCAAACCCTCCTACCAAAAAAATTGTTTGTGATACAGTAGTTTTGTTACTATATTTTTATTTACCAGAGTGAAATCTAGTAAGAATCAACTATTATTTTTACAGAGAGGATTTTGTTGCCAACCAGTGTAATCAAGTATGATTTCCCATTCACAATTAGCCTGTTTCTTCGCAAACAAACTAGGCTCTTTGCAAAAGTCGAATTTCTCAATCAGCCTATGACATGTATAATAAATATTATTTTGAAATATATCTTTCAGAAAATAGTAATACACCTTATACATTTTGAAATTACAATATGTTTTGAATATTTGAACAATAGCAAATTTTGAGTATTCATAAAACATTTAAATGATCTGAATTATTTAAAATCCTCTTAATTTCAATTTTATATGATATAATATAAAAAAAATGTTTAAACAGCCTTAGATAGGATTGGACATTTCGTCTCATTTGCAGCATCCACTCTTGTCCCTACAAACTTGGGAAATGAAGGGAGGGGGGGGGGGGTGGCAAGGAAGAAAAATAAAAATAAGAATATTTTCTTGCAGTCAAAATTCAATGAAAATCCATAAATATTTTTTTTTCTTATAAATATATAAACAACTTGTAACTATCAATTAAGTTGTGAAAAGTAATTCATTATGAAAATACATTTCATTTCAAAACATGAAAAGCAATAAAGAATTACTTAAATAATTTTTAACATGAAAATTAGCAGATAAAAACAAACAAGGCATTTTTTTTTTAATTTAAAATTATTCAAAAGAAATCAGACTATTTTCAGCTATAGTTGTTTGAAGAAAAGGGTTAATAAAACGTGGACTCTTGATAATGATTGTAAAAATAAACTAAATATGTGCTAAACTGGGAGCTATTAATCTATGAATTGAAACAGTTTATAGGAAAAAATTAATTTCTTTTACATGAAAATATTAACTGAAAGTTGGTCTTTCAGCTAATATCTTTTTAAGTATATATTTAGAAGTAAAAAATTAAAACTTTGTCAATATTTAAATGAATTTTCCATGCTTTATACGTTTACTTTGATTTTAAAAATATTTATAAAATTCAATAAATCATCTTCCAATTAAAAATAACAAACATGAAATATCATATGGAAAAATATTGAACATATTTCAATATATTGTTATATGCACATAAAAAAAAATGGATTAGAATTGTATTATCAATAAATATTGAAGTATTTAATTATTAACCGGTATTGTTAAAGTGGAAAATATTTAAAATAATTCAATCTAGATATTGTGTTATTGAGTAAAACTTGCCAAAGAAGCAATTCTTTTTCTAAAGCATACCTAGATTTAAAAAAGTAGGATACCTAATAATAAAAATACATAACTTAACCCTTTCAGGGGCAAGGTATTTGTATTCATAAAATGTTGAAATAGTTAAATGACACCAGTATTCACAAGAAAATTTATTTGTAAACAAGTATATTTTCGCATACTTCATTAAAGTGAAATTTTCATTGGGTTGATGCCATCACTGCTTTACCGCCCTTCAAGGGGTTAAAAACAGCAACAATACTAAAATTGATGTTTTCACTTGCTATAATAAAACATGAATGAGGATTAAAAAAAAGGGGGGGGGGGCGAATCAATAAAACTTTTAATGTAGGGAGACTAACTTCATACATAAAATTTGCTATTTAGCAATAGTTAGAAAAGATTAAAAAAAAAAAAAAAACTTTCTTATGGTATTCACAACATGTGCTTTGTTTCTTTATTAAACATTGAAAATATTTAACTCATATGAATCACTTCATTTTAATTTAGTTGCTACAAATTTTAGAATTCTTATTGCATTTGTAATAAAAATACACTAAATAAAAATAAAGAACTTTTTAATAGAACTGTTATCCAAAAGTGCACAGGTAAAGTAACTTTCAAACCCCAAATGAACATAATATTAACAAACTGTAATTGAAACCAGATCATCAGACAGCGTAGTGTGGTAAACAAGTAAGACTTTGACAACAAGTTCGAAATATATTCTTGTGGGAACATCCAGTATAAACTGACTAGCAAGTTGCACTCACAGACAGAAAATTAAAAAAAATCCTGCCTCGCAAGTGCACCCAGCTGTCATAAAAATTCAAAATGATCCTTCTTGACTCAGTCCCTTGACCGCAGAAAGATGACATCTTCAATAATTGCATTGGTTTATACATTAAGTTAATATTTGAAATTCATTTGGGATTTGGAAAGTTATTTTAATTGTACATTTTTGGATAATAACAATATTAAAATGTTCTGTTTTTCAATAAATATTTTCATTTATACCAGTATCTGAAAGTGTTTATACAAGAAATTATAAAATTAATCAGAGCAATCTATAATTGCTAAATTAAAATGAAGTTAATCAAATGTGTACTACAATTAAATAACCAGTACTGAGTATTATCATTTTCATTGTTTAAAACAAATGTACATACATTAAACTGAATAATTTTGCTGTTTAAAAATAAATACTTTTGTTTATATAAAAATTGAGAGCTACTCTCACAGAAAGACCACTTCATAACCTAGAGCTGGAAAGAGAGAGTATTTTCAAAAAATGAGATACTTGAAAAAGAGTACTTAAATTTTTAAAGAGGGGGGGGGGGGAGAAGATATTGATCTTTGATTCACTGTTATTATATCTTACAAAATGAGTACTATTCTCCATAATACATAAAGAAGGGTTACACTTACTGATTATACACTGAGAACAATACTAAACTTTTTTTTGAGCACCTATTTCTAGATACCACAGTACTGTATTAATGAAAAATATATATACATCACACTTCAATTATAAGTGCTTATAAAAACACATTTTAAACATACATATAAAATAAAAAGAGAAATATAATTATATATGAACTCACATTACTTCCTCGGATAATGCAACAACAGTTAGGCCTAAACTGATGAGCTCTTTTTGGCAGTAAAATAATTACTGCGCTAAAAATTTCACCGTACACGATGTAATCCGTGATCAGCGGTTTAAGAGCACGTCTCAATAGCGTTTAAAATAAAAATTTTCAAAATTTTATCACATCTACACACAGATGTATAAACAGAGACAGCCGGCTATAGCACACAACAGCATAGCGAGATACTAGCAATTACAGTCGGATTGCGCGCGTTCAACCGTCTATCTGGATCACGTGACTTTTTCGCTTCCAAGCCATTGTAAAGTCAGCTTTGAGAGAAACGCCGACGCAAGAAAGTTTCAGCGGGAACCGGAGGAGAAAAACCGGTTTAGCGCGTTTTCTCTACCCACCATCACGTGACGGTGGGTAGTGATCCCGGCATCAAGAAAGGGTTGCTATTTCTGAGTCCAGTTATATGAGAAGTCTATCGGCCGTATTCTCCCCTTATTCCGGAGCGGAACGGAATCGGAATTCAGATCACCCGGAATATGGCGATTATTCCGGATCGAATGGAAAGAGCGATTCTCCCTTAGCCAGATTCCGGATTCGGAATAATCGATATTTATTCCGTGGCTTTTGAAAGGAAGTGACATCACAAATTCCTTTGAAGTGTGAAGAACCAATCAGAATGAAAATATACGTCACTTTTTTTGTTTGTTTATTTTTTTCGCTTAGCTGATGGCTTTGGCTAGCGAGGAGCTTTTAATCAGAATAACAATTTTCGAATAAATTTGCGTAACTAAGTGAATACCTAAAGAAAAATAACATACTTTTCAGTGCTGTATGAAATCAAATATTTCTAAAAAAGATTGAGGGGGTTGGGGGATCGCTCGCTGAAAAAAAAAATATTACTATTGTTTTCGTTTTTCTATTTTTAATTTTCAGTAGTTTTTTTTTTTCCTGGTGTAGTTATTCTTACGTTAATGATGAAATATTTAAATCGGATGAATTAAGTATCAACGATTAATCATACACTGATTTATTTGTTATATTTTTTATTAATTTTGTATTTTGATTGACAAATAATTCATGATATTGGATATACAAAATTTCAACTTAAATTTGAAATCTATTTTACTATTAGCATACTTTTGTAGAATATTAGTGTATGTCATCTTGATGCACATTTCTCATAGAAATAACATACAGATGCGGATAGTAGGATTAAATATATGATTAAGTACTATACACATTGTAGGATTAAATATATGTTCTGTGTAATATTAAATTTTGTATTCTAGATTACACATATCCTTTATTTTTTGTATTTGTAGTTTTTCAAATTCCATAACACATTTTATTCTTGCTAATGCAATTTTAATCATCTGTAATACAATGATGCAGTTAAGTTCTTCACTTGATGGCAGTTACGAATCATAAAAGGAATAATTTCTTCTTTTTTTTATGTTTATAAAATAAGTTTAGTAAGTACAGGAATGTGTAAAAACTAATGTAATGAAAAGCCCAAGTAGTCAAAATAAATTTCATTGAGCAGTTTTAAGGCTTCATAATAGGAGACCCAATTTTAATCATCAGAATAAAAAGCGAGAAACTGTGGTAACAGATATACACAGGCCTTGCTGCTAATGTTTCTCATCCTCTTTCATGAATTTTGTAAAAAAAGAACTCCTATTTTGCAATCTAGAAACAGTTGCATTCTAAAATATTTTTATCTCTTCAGACTTTTATTATTTTGATTTTTACACATCATGCATTGTTATTCACTTTAATGCAATATGTTTTGTTCCATCATATCAGGTTTTAGGTACTCCAGGAAGGGCTGCCTATACAATATAGATAGCACCATACATAATTTTGCTTAGAATTATTATTTAGATACATTGAACAAAAAAATAATATGTATGTGTATATACATTTGGTACATATATATTGTGCGTGTGTGTCTGTGTCATAGCTTTCTTCAAGTATGGCAATTTTTTGCAAAGCCAAAAATTTGCAAACAATATCTATCGACTTTGTAATATAACAAATGTTTACATTAAAGATCCTGTCTTGGCAAAATATGTCAACCTGTGCTCTAATTGGGAACAAAACATCTCATTGGCAATTGTTAGATACACTTAAATTGCACTTTTTAAAAATATATTTATTTACTGTTTGGTTGAAAATTAGCTATATTAAATGAGAATTTTTTTTTTTTTATCATCAAAGTTTTTTTTCTTTCTTTATAATAAAAACAAAAACTGAATACAATTACAACTGATAAAACTTTAATAAAAACTTATATTTATCCTATAAAAGTTTATTAGTAAAAAGTTGTTCCTTTATGAATACTCAGATACAGATATTGTTCATGTAAATAATTAATGTAAATAATGTTCATGTAAATTACCTCTGCTTTTAAAGGCTATCTATTTTCTGACCAATGAGAACGCTACATAAACACCTATCGAGCTTTCTCATTGGTCAGAAAATAGATGGCCTTTAAAAATGGAGGTAATCTTTCACAATATTTTTAACAGTGTAAATTCATTTGAAAGTTTTAGACATTCTAATTTGGATTGGCAATTCAAGCGCTCGAATAAGCTATCTGGTGGAGAAAAGATGTAACTTCTCGCTTCAGGATACTGCAGTGCAAGCACATTGCATTACATGTATTTTAAATTTGTTCAGAATGATTATTCTTTTGCACAATTTCAGATTTCCTTTGACATTTGTGTTCTGTCTTATATGAGAAAGTAAAAATTATCTAAATTTGAATATCTAAAACTTTCAAATGCATTTACAATAAAGAATTATTTCAATGGCACTTTAGTATTAGTTAAAGGGAAATTAAAGGGACAATTTTCCTGTACCGAAGGCTGCGAGCAGCGCCTCTATAAACCATTTTAATTCCCAATAGTTTTTAGTTTGGCGTATAACATAGAACACAAATGTCACTTGAAATCCGAAATTGTGCAAAAAAATAATCATTCTGAGGAGATTAAAGATACATGTAATTAAATGCACATGCATGCGATTTTCCTGAAGCGAGAAATTATGTGTTTTCTGCACCAGATGGCGTATTCGAGCGCTTAAATCGCCAATGCTAAGCTGAAGGCGGCTTTGTCACGAATATTCTCGGAAAGATCTGCCCCAATGTTCCCAAGGAGCTTAAACAAAGCTCCTTAGCTGTACGTGTCGAAACAGTTACAGTTTGGGTTTTGCCGATTATTTAAATAAATGGATTTAAACTAGAAAACCAGAGCCTGTTTACATAGCTAGTAATAAAATATCATTGGTCGAGAGAATTTGAAAAAAATTGTAAAGGTTGACCGCTGACCAGGGCGCCGGCCTGAGATTGTTCTGGCCTTGACAGGCAAGGGCATGCTTACAAGCAGACACTTCCGTCAACCAATCTACCTATGGAGTTTACCCGAGGCTAACGAAAGAGACAGGCTACCGCGGTGGGTCGGATTCTTCTTTTTTTACAGACCTCTGGAGTCACGTGATGCTCGAATCCACCAACAGAATGCACCCAGGGGCGTATTTAAGCAGAATTCATTAGGGGGGCGTATATGGCGATTTTGCCGACTGACTTAAATATATATATATATATATATCTTTAAAAGTCCGTTTCTGTGTCTGTATATATGCATTTACCCGGTGTCCTAAAATGGACTGACTGATTTTAAAATTCAATCACTTGCAAATGGTGACAGCTATAAAATTAAATTCTTGCAGGAGGGGTATGTAAGATGTCAGGAATTTTTTTACTGCGATTACCTATTTTAGTTTAAAATAGCGGCGATAGATGGCGCTGCGAGCAATAAGCGCTAAATCGGGGCCTGATTTTTGGCCTCTCTCTTTTCTCAATATTTATGCGAAAGAAGGAGATTAAATATATGCAGTGGGCCCCTAAGAACACAATTTCATTGGCGGTTGAGAACCACTCCATATATTTAATCTCCTTCTTTCGCATCATTACTGAGGGAGAAGAGAAACAAAAAATCAGGCCCCGATTTAGCACCTATTGCTAGCAGTGCCTTGTATCGCTGCTGTTTTAAACTAAAATCGAGAATCGCTGTAAAAAACTCCTGACATCTTACATAATCGTCCTGCAAGAATTTTTTTACAATAGCTGCCACTATTTGCAAGTTATTGAATTTTAAAATCAGTCAATCCATTTTAGTACACTCGGTAAATTTTGCTGAATATGCAGATGGAAATCTACAATTCGGATTAATTAAACAAGTTGAAATTTTTAGTAAGATGCTACTTGGAACTTATACAGAATCAGCTTATTTATCAGCTGCCCACGGCGGTTGACCCACCCGTCCCCAACCGCTGATCAAGACTAATAGTAAGGTCAACGTAGGAGTGGTTGTTCGGTAACTCCAGAGTCTCGGTCCCTACCTTCCCGCTTTTCGGTGTCTTTAATTTGTGTAATTTTCCTTTTAAATTTGTCCGGTTTTGATTTTTCATTTTTTTCAACCTGGCTTCCGCCAGAGTCTCTTATATTCGGGACTTGGCTGGGGACGTATGAATCTGGCTTCCGCAAAAGTGTCGGAATATGAGAAAAAAAGCTTAAAGGACATCGGACGTAAAGAGGCCGCTCACTACGGCGATTGATTACATTACATTACATTAAAAATGATTAAATCAAAACTTATTTTAATTACATCTTTGTTCATCCATTGCATAACATGCATTTTAACCCACCATTTTTTTAGACAAGCCCATCTATGCACGACAGTGCCCAAATCTAGGTATTTCAAAATATCCTTCTCAAACATAAGCATCATGAGTGTATTCAAACATGGATCGGTCATTGTTGTTCTTGGATATTTTTTTAACAATTTTTAATATACATTGTTCTTTTCATTCGAGGCAATTATGACTGGAGAAATTAGAGCCAGACGATTGACATGGTTCGCAAGTGGCAGAATGTATCTCAAAGGTTCTGTTTTCATGTAAATATCATACATTATTTCAGCCTCTGCGCAGAAGTCTGACAAAACTTTCATCTCTGCGTGTAATGCATCCATATCAGGAATTGGCAATGTTTCACGAAAGATATTTACCGCTTTCTTAACCAGATTTAGTTTTTATTTCACTCTTCTAATGGGAGGATACATTATTTTATCCAGTGGTGTGATTATGCTGATGAAAGAATTAAGACTTTCAGCTATCACCAGTCGAAGGGTATCCCGTAACGTTCTGAAAAGCCACGCGCTCGAACAGGGATTCCCAAACTTCAGACCGATGTACCACAAAATAAAAGTTCATACTTACGCATACCACCAGGTGACAAACTCAAAGCTAATACAGAAAAACCAATGAATCAGGTTACTATTTAAAAAACAGAACAATCGGATAAAAGGAAATATTTCAGAAAACATGCGAAGGAATAATTTATTTCTTACAATATTTTATAGTTTATTTATGTATATAAAGTGTATCATTTTTGGGTGACAAATATAGATGTATAATAGAGAACATAAATACTACATAGCTTTGTTAAACATGGGGAAAAAAATACACATTTAAAGTCGCCTTCTTCGAGATTTTTTTTGTTATATGAATACTATCTATATATCAATAGTAAACTACACTTGAGAAAATTTAATAAGTGAATAAATTACATAAACAACTCACATATCTTCTGTAAATAAACTACTTTTTAATGTGATAATGAAGGTTGTTGAAATATGTAATATACACACATATAATATAGTAAAAGAAGAAATCTTTCTTTTTTTCAGGGGATGAAAGGTCAACTCAATATCTACCAAAGCATTAGTTCCACTTATCTAAAAATTCTAATCGAATTACATTATAAAATAAAAATAAGAGAAAGCAAAACGTTGTGAAAACAGTATAACAGAAAGTAGAGCAGAAACCACATTACCGGCGAACTGTCAAATCAAGAAAGAGGAGATTGAGCTGTTTTTTAATTTCACATGCAGTATGTTTTATTTCATTTCACGTGTCAGTTTCCGACTTTCACGTACCAGTACTGGTACGTGTACCATAGTTTGAGAATTCCTGCGTTAGAATATTAGAAGTTCGAGAGCGAAGAGATTGTTTCAATTACCGTCTAACTTCTTTGGTGCCAATCTTCGTCGATACTATATAGCAAATTCATTTAACGCATCAACTCCTTACTTGGTTTAAAAGAGAACTGCATTCTATATTTCCCTATTCATATTTTCATTGTTATTGTTGATTGCTCCTAATAGTTTGATACAAGTCTTCAGTATTTTCGTAGCGTCTACTTTAAGAGTCTTCGACTTCATTTTTTCAGTAACTAACTTGCACTTGTACTGAACATTCTTGCGAAAAATCATTAAAACAATGAAGTCGAGCGATAACATTTTCTTTCTTAAACCTCGTGGCTTGATCTTTGCTTTGCTAACAGAAATAGAGGAATCAACTATTTCAAAATTTGTAGGATAGATTCATATGAGATCCAAACTGCTTTCAATGATTCCGCTCCAGCAGTCCAACTCGCTTTAGAAAGATTCCGCCGCAGAAGAGCATTTTCTATTTCTTTGAGCTGGTCTACTAATGGTTTCTTTCGTTTAGTACTTGCTGTGAAAAACACAAACATTTTCCAGCACGTCGAAAACATCGCCTATAATATTGCTGACATTGCAGATATGCGAAACGAAAGTGTTGAGTCTGTGACATTGACAAGGAATATATTGCACAATTCGACCTACGATTTCTGAAAACGTCTCCTAGCCCTAAATGCCGTTGAATTCCCCAGACATGCTGTTTGTAAAACCGTATGGCTGGAAAACTACCTGTTCTATTTCGAGCTCATTCTTTGTAAGGATGTCCGATTTATAGCATGCAAGGTGGACATTGGTTTTATCGACTTCTTTTACAACTTCCAAAAGCCGATCGGAGTTTTTCCATCTTTGTAGACATATCTCAACACAACAGCTGATCGATCATGGTGCGAAGCATCTGGTGTCGTATCTGTCATAATTCATAAAATTATGCTTCTTGAATATCTCTGACTACCGTTTTGCGCACTGCTGAAGCAAGAAGGTGTGGCCTTAAACGTGTGTCCTCAAACATTTCCTCAGTTGTGGATTATGTCTGGAAATTAGTTTCACAATTTGCCAAAAGTTTTCATTTTCGTCTTTGTCACTTCCACAAACCAGAGCTTGTCTACTCCGCATTCGCGTAATGTCCATCAAGATTGCTGGATTGCTGCAATTTCAGTGCTGAATGCAAGATGTTCCTGTTACTCTTCCAGAATAATCTGTTTGCGCTTGCTCTCGTCTAGTAAGTGATTATGCGTCATTATGAACTGACAAAATAGGAAACAGCAAATTTGGTGGGAGTTGGAAGCGAAATGTTGTGCGAACTTTCTGTTCTTTTCTTTTCCTTAAGCTCTTCATTTTATGTCCTTTGTTTACTCCAATCTTAACGGAAGCATTCTGCATTTTTTCTCTCCTAGGTCCTTCATGAAATAGGCAAAAGAAATAGCACTGAGTTCTGTGCTATATTCCAGAAACGGATGCTCTTTTGTACCAAGCGATGTTGAAATGTCGCTGTCTATCTTGCGGGATGGAACCACTTATAGGATATACGCTGAGTTTTGGCTGATACCTAAACTGATCAAATATGTCTCTGATTGTCTGACTTCCTTTTAGACCTTTTTCCTGGGTCATGGTCAATGATGGAATCGTTCCCACTTTCCGTAATGCTAACCTCTCCACGGTTCTGTTCGATTTCTTTCACGATCTTAGTATAAATATTTGACACAGACGAACAATTTTCTTTTACCTCTCAATTATATCTAATGTCCCCTTAAGGCGGTTCTCAAATCCAAAGGGTCAACTTTCTGACATAAGTTTTAATTCATTTTTGTTCGGAAATGCATGAAATCGGAAGGTGTTGTTATTCAGAAACTATGTCATCGAACTGCTTTTTCCGTTTTCTTGAAAACGCAATAGATCTTTCAGAAAATACTGTCAAAATTGACATTTTGAACTGAACTTCCGAACAAAAGAAGAAAATCCAGTGAGTAAGGGGAGAAAAATGCCGTGTCACGTGATCAAAATTCCTTATAACTCAATAGGTAATGGATTGATCAAAAAATGGAAAAACAATTCAATTCCAAATCGCTTCCATGGCCAGGCTTTCCAATTTTATATCTTTCCGTTAAAAAATGAATTTGTAAATGTGTCAAAACGTTTTGCGCTTGTTGAGCAGAGCAGTTAAGAACAGCGTTAAGGAACAAGAAAACACTTAATTCATCAGATCGGGTCAATTTTTCAAAAAATGCTTGCAATCGTTTAAGCAATCGACTAAATTATTCAATTGTCCAGCACATTTCAATACACCACGATTAATATCAATGTCTTCAGCGAAGTCGTCATCATCTTCAGTGCTAGTCAATCATCGAGATGTTCAGAACTAGGACTGGGCGATGTAGAAATTTCTTAAATCGATTTATCATCCATCCAACATCGCGATTTAGTGCTAAATCGCGATTTAACATCGATTTTACATTTTAGAATATATATGGAAGCCTATTTTTTAATTTTTAGTAACAAAATACGATCTTTATGTGCCCCCCACACCTCCTGTATTATTTAGTATACTTAGCTTTTAATTTGTCAAATAATTTTGAAAAGAGGTATATTTTACACATAAAAAAGCTTTGAATGTCCCAAAACACTATTTTTTTTTTTTTTTTTTTTTTTTCCATTTTAAAAATTAGTGACCTATTGTAATACATTTTATAAACTCATTCTATAAGAAGTAATATAAAAGAATATGATTTTTTTTTTTTTTTTTTTTTTTTGTCTGACTTGTTATGCATGCTAAATTCCTTAAAAGGGGGGGGGGGGGCTTCCCCTAGCCCACTCAAATAGCACTTCATTGCTAACAGCCTACATACACTTTTTTTTTTTTTTTTTTTTACAGACACAGATTTAAAAAGTTAATGAGGTAAAACAGAAGCATATTAAAAGACTTCAATGATGAATTTAACTATTCATTTACCATGATGAGAAAAGTAGTAAAAAAAGGGGGGGGGGAGATATGAGAAATAAGGTGCAGTTTTATATCTTTTTAACTTTTAGATTAAAATAAGATTTGTTTAACATAAATGCTGACATTTATATAGCGGATGGAGAAGGATTGAAAGTGTGACCCTTGGAGCACATCACTGAAATTGCTGATTTTTTTCGTGGTTGTTGCCATCCTTTAAGATTAGTAATAAAATATAATCTTAAAATATATCTCTTTTTAATGATAACAAGATGTCAAAAAAGCAAAAAATCGCAGATCTGCAGAAAAATCTAATGAATGCCTCTTCCAGCCCTCCCTCATTCTGCTGTAAAAATAAAGTTACTTGACTCATTACAGAACTTTATTAAAGTATTTTTAATTAATTACAAAATAATAATAAATTAAAACTAAAATATTCCCATAATACCTAAACATATGAAAATTAATTTTTCATGAAAATAATGCATAAAAATATAAACTAAAAATGGATGAATTTGGATATAAATAGTGAATCAATTTCAGCAAGGTACTCAATCCATATGACTGGCATTGAAATTGGATGTCAAATCTGATGCATGACTATTTTAAAGTATTTTAATTAATTACAGAATAATAAAAAATAAAGAATATGTATTAAAATATTACCCAAACATGTGAAAAATGAATATTTCATTAAAAGAATGCATAAAAATAAAAATTGAAATTCGATGAATTTGGATTTTAAATATGAAACTTTATTCTTTTTTTTTCCAACCATAAATACTCAATCAATTTCAGGAAAAAAATATTATTAGTAAAAGAAAAATATTTCATGTGGATCACGGCCAAATAGTGATACACAAAACAATGCATGACTATACCTTTAAAATAATTTCATTAATTACAAAATAATAGAAAATAAAAAATAAATGTTAAAATATTACTAAAACATGTAAAAAATGAATTTTTCATCATAAGAATGCATAAAAGTATAAACTGCAAGTCGATGAGTTTGGATTTTAAATATAAAACTTTATTATTATTATTTTTAATCATATAAATGCTGAATGAATTTCAGGAAAGCAATGCAGGATTCTACTTTAAAACATTTTAATTAATTACAGAATATTGGAAAATAAAAAATACATATTGCAATATTACTCAAATATGTGAAAACTTAATTTATCATCAAAAGATTGCATTAGTATATAAATTGAAATTCGATGAATTTGGATTTTAAGATTTAAACATTACTTTTTCCTTTCAACTTTCCACTATATAAGTTCTTAATTTCTGAAAAATACACATTCCAATCTCGTAAACTCTGAATCTTGTTTACAAAATAAATATCAATTCTTGCTTAAATCATCGTTTTCTTAAATCGCCTTTTTCTTAAATTGGATCCTGCTAAATCGATTTAACACCAGCTTGCCTTGTTTTCATTAAATCGTCTTTTTCTTAAATCGGAAAGCATGGAGGCTTGCGATGTTTGTTTAAATCGGATCGTCCTAAATCGATTTAGCACCAGCTTGCCTTGTTTGTCTTAAATCGGAAAGCATTGAGGCTTGCGATGTTTGCTTAAATCAGATCCTCCTAAATCGATTTAACACCAGCTTGGCATGTAAGTGGTAGATACATCAAAGTAGATAAATCGGTTTTCTGATGTTAGCTCTGAATCAGTATTTTGTTTTAAATCGATTTAAAGCCAATGGCTAAATCGCGATTTAAGATAATGGCTAAATCGCGATTTAAGATAATGGCTAAATCGCGGTTTAAGATAATGGCTAAATCGCGATTTAAGACATTAGCTAAATCGCGATTTCCGATTTTAGCTTAAATCGATTTAAGACCAATGGTTAAATCGGATTTCCGATGTAAGCTTTAAATCGATTTAAGAGTTAAATCGATTTAAGGCCCAGGCCTATTCAGAACCCTACTAAATCGCTGCGGACTCTCAGAATGACCCCTTTGTATATTGAGAAACTAGTCTCTCCTGGTTCTTTCTCCATTTATTTTCAGCGGTCACGCGACGTCGAAGAAAGGAGGGGCAAAATTCGGACTTTTGAAAGAAATTAAGACAAAGGCTAAGGATGTTTTTTTATGTATGTTTTAAGAAAAACGTAGAAAATTGAAAAAAAAATCGATTGTTTCAGAATTGTATCGATCGATACTGACTACCTAGAATTTGAGGACTGTGATGAAGGTTGCCGACATTGGGGGGGCGAGACGCCCCCCTACTTCGCCCCTGAATGCACCAATGCGAAAAGAGCATCACGTGACTCCAGCGGTCTGTAAAAAAAGAAGAATCGGACCCACCGCGGTAGCCTGTCTTCCTCTTTAGCCTCGGAGTTTACCCATGTGACGTCGCCACGGGTAAACAGGAGAAAAGCACCAATAGGCGTGAAGAACATTTTGACACTGCTCCCTCTCCGTCCAATAAACAGGTCTTTTTCGGAGGGTTTTTCCCCACAGAGGCGCGGCTGTTGCCATTGGTGGGTAAAGTCCATTGAATTTTTGCCTTAGCAAGACCAAGAATCACCATGGTAATGTAGACCAATCGTATCTTAAACCTTTTAATCGTAGACCAAAATCAGATCGCCTGAATTCTTGTGTACAATAGTGGCAATAGTCGCAGGATCCCACAAGAAGATATCACACGGTGCGGTGACCTCAGGTGGTTTTTCCACAGTGACCTTAGTTGCCTTTTCCTTGTCGCCAAGCTAAAATTTGTTTACTAAGTAATTTTGTCTCAGCTAATTCGTCCAGTATTCAGGTGAGCGTCGCCAAAATCTCTAATATGAGTTGCCATAGTTTAGACAAAAATTTTCAGCCTGAATATTCCTCCTGTGCCTATGCCGTCAATGTCTTATAAAGGTACTCTAGTTTTACTTGCATAAATATTTCATATGCATCACATCACGTGACTTTTACAGGAGAACAATTAAAAAAGCTGTAGGACACACAAATATAACAAGTTGGAAATTGCTCGTCAAACGTGGCAAATGAGGTGCGTTCGTACTATAACTAGTTTTATAATTATTTTTTGCACCCCATATTGTACTGAATGTATAATTTTTTGCACTTCATAAAGTGCATAGTCTGATACATCATTAAAATACACTTCCAATAACTTTTTCCCATTCCCCGTAATGTAACGGAACACTTTTGACTGTCCCTGTAATTAAACTATACATCCGATTTTCCTAAAATTTGAAATAGCTCAACAAAATTTTGCAACAATTATATCTTTAAAATTTCAGACCATTCGGAAGGCTGTAATATCATTAAAATGCATTTGCAATAATTTTTCCCATTGGCCGTAATGTAAAGAAAAACTTTTGACTGTCCCTGTAATTAAACTATACATCCGATTTTCCTAAAATTTGAAATGGCTCGACAAAATTTTGCAACAATTATATCTTTAAAATTTCAGATCATTCGGAAGGCTCTAATATCATTAAAATCCACTTGCAATAATTTTCCCATTGGCCGTAATGTAAAGAAAAACTTTTGACTGTCCCTGTAATTAAACTATACATCCGATTTTCCTAAAATTTGAAATGGCTCGACAAAATCTTGCAACAATTATATCTTTAAAATTTCAGATCATTCGGAAGGCTCTAATATCATTAAAATCCACTTGCAATAATTTTTCCCATTGGCCGTAATGTAAAGAAAAACTTTTGACTGTCCCTGTAATTAAACTATACATCCGATTTTCATAAAATTTGAAATGGCTCGACAAAATTTTGCAACAATCATATATTTGAAATTTCAGACAATTCGGTTTGGTAGTTTTTGCTCTGTTACATGCGGA
The DNA here is from genome assembly GCA_963932465.1 of Maratus speciosus. Classification (NCBI taxonomy): domain Eukaryota; kingdom Metazoa; phylum Arthropoda; class Arachnida; order Araneae; family Salticidae; genus Maratus; species Maratus speciosus. The sequence continues at coordinate 128,578,428 of OZ010789.1, read as the reverse complement.
CAGACGGACGGACAGACGGACGGACAGACGGACGGACTGAACGACGACTATAGGTGCTACGTATTTATATAATTACGAACGCACCTAAAAAGCATTGATGAAGGTGATGAAGGCTGTCCTAAAGCAGCAGCAAAAACCTGTTGGTGACGTCACCTTGCAGAACTCTATGAAGGATATTCCATCCGCGTTTTGATCACGTGATCAAGGTAAAAACGTCTAGCGTAAAGAAGGGAAGGCTCCGTAGACGTGTAATGTAAATCCCCGCTAGCCAATTAAACAGTTCATCAGGCAAAGCAGTAGCATCTTCCCTTCTTATCAGTTCGAAGTTCCTTGGGTAAATTACCGGTATCACGTGACTTTTTTTCAGCCTCGAACCCATATTTGGAATATCCTCCATTGTTCATTGCAGATATGCTTGCTTAGTTTGAGCTCCACAGTAGTACAGCTTCAGCGTCTAGAATACCTAGTGTGGAAATATGCTATCCAAACAGTGCTAAAAATTTGTATCCCTTAAATGTGCGACGATACTGCTAAATTCCCAAGTGTCGATCGCAGCGACATCTACGGGATTTTCATATTATTAGTATTACATTATCTAGACTAGCAAGATCTTGCAGTTGTAGAAAATATCCTGCAGATGTCACTGCGATCTGCATATTGCAGCAGCATCATTGCACATTTAAGGGATACAATATTTTAGCGTCTTTTTTTAAAGTATTACAGGGATAGCCGATTTCCACACTATGTATTCTAGTCGCTATAGTACAGCTAACTCCCTATTGCCTACATTGAATTCAGCGGCTCGCCCACGAATGTTTTTTTTATTTATTTATTTAAAAGGGTGAAAGAAGCGAGAAAAGTTCTAAAAATCTTCTAAACTATAATTTATCTGAAACTGTTAGGGATTGAAACTAGAAATTTGACATGGCTGTTACTTTAGAGGCATAAATACCCAGGACCCGATTAACCTCTGAATATAGGGTTAGCATGGTATCATTTTTGGGGGCCTTTCATTTGGCAAAAGGTTTTTTAATTCTTCATGCATGAAACTCATCAACGATACAAGTATTATTTCCAGGAGTGGCTTAAAACGAGTTCACATATTATTCATTTTTTTTTTTTCAAAATGATTTTTTATTTTTTAAATATTGAACCTAGAATAAAGTTTCAGATATCATTTTATTCGTTATACAATCAGTTATTAAAATAAAATTTCGACAAAAAGTAATATATAAGAAACTTGAAAAATTGATTTTAATCATGAGAAAAAACTTGGTCAAGGCTCCTCACATATGGGAGGCTTGATCCACTTTATTTTATATTGGAATATTTGTTAAGAGAAATGAAATTAGTTTTTAAAAAGGCAGAATAACTTTATGCTACATAAGTTTAGTTATTATAAAAAATTATTTGGAAAATGTGATATGTAAACAAACCTGCTTAGACGGAATTCGAGGCACATGATAAAAATTCCGTTTTAAACAACCATTTTTTGCGACTCTCGACCTAGCAACGCTAGTTGTTACGTAGTTTGGATTCATCTTATTGTGTTCATCTTGGTGAAATTTGTTTAAGTACCTTCTTACAGTGTTTTGATCAAAGTTATGTTCTTTTGCAGAGGCATTGTGATGTCGATCACATATATTTGTCTTAAATTCCGTACGAAACATTAATTATTAAACTTCATAGCTTTTTATCAGTCACTCATTTTCTTTTGAAAAAGAATCCATTTTCTATCATTAAACATTCTTTCATTTTGTATTTTATTTTTAATTCTTTAGAGAAGGCAGATAAATGATTGTAAATTATTTAGCAAACCGTTACTTGGTTGGTAAAAAATAGATGCATTTGATTTCCCGGTGATATATTACGCTTTTATTTACTTTATGCTATAATATTAATTTAGTAGCTCCAGATGTAACGCATTTCAAGTAATCTGTTTATATTAATCTCACGCCGGATAAATCAACTGGTATCATTTCTTTGTGCAATTCAAAATTACGTTATGCATTAATCATAGGATAACTTGTAATTTCCTTTTATGAAAACCAATTCATAAATCAAAAAGAATAATTTAAGGTGTCAGTTGGTTATAGAATCTGTTTTTATTACTCTTAATCTAAATCATTTAATGATTTATTGAAAATGTTGTTCGATTATTTGATGAGGTAATAAATTACATGTCATCAGATTTATTTCACTGGGATTTTTCATTTTCGCCAAATTGTGTCTTGTTTTTATGTTTTAATGAAAGTTTGGCGTGTTTTATCTGACGTTATGCCAAATGAACAAAACTGTGATACACTGCTGTTTCGAGGCAAAAGAGACTACAAAACTATAATGTAACAGTGACATCTCCCTGCCTTTAACTTTACCTGGCCTTACGGCTGGGAATATGTAAAGAAACGTCAAATAAACGAAAGTATGTTCGTGCTACATGGACTGTGTGTTAATAATAGAGTTTGAATTTCCCTGATCCAGCAAATTAACATATTTCAGCTTCTAGATACTCACAGGATTGGAGCCTTTGGGTTTCTTGCTTCAAGGTAATGTAAGCCATATATACAGTGGCCAATAATCTTTAAATCCCAAAAGGTATGGGGTTCTTCCCTATACCACAGGCATGAACACTTAACATTTCTTAAGGCTGCGGCTTTCATTCTTTCGCGTCTTTTCCATTATTTCTATTTACCTACTATGGGTTCTATTTAAATAAATAAAAGTTCCTATCAACTTTCCAATTCATATTTCATTGGATGCTTTCTTGCTTCTATAGCAATTTTCCACATCTTCCTTTAATCAGTTTTATACATTTTCCTTTCTATCACTCCATTTTACTCTTGTTGTACAGAATAAATTTACATTATTTTAGAAACGTAACCATTAACCCTTCATTATTTACAGTGTATAATAAAAATAATTTCAAAAACACTTAATTAACACTAGAACGCCCGGAAGGAGTCGATTTGACTCCGACCACAAGATTAAATGTCCATCGGAGCCAGAATTTTTTTCATAAAATAAGTTAAATTTAAGCGACGCAGAATTACATTAAATAAACCAGTTAAATAATTTTAAATAAAAATTCTGGACTGAAATATTTTTATGAAACTTGAGTAAAATTTCCGGGCGTTTTAGTGTTAAGGGAGCTTTGACCATCTGGTCAACCCTCCTCCCGTTGATTGGGTCAAGCCTCCCCCACGTAACCACTTTTTAAAGTATAGCACATGGTTATGTTTAGCCTAATTTACTGTACAATCTTAATGCCTGGAATGAAAGCTCGATATTTCTGCATTATTTAAAACTTACTTACTTAAATTTCTGTGATATATTTTATATGAGAAAATCTTACAAAATCTTAAAAAATATATACACTTTTTAAGCTGAAGACTTTTCAGAACTGATTTTCCCACACCTGTTTCAATTATTTGCATGAAACAAAGGCTATTATTTGAGTGTTTCAGTAGCTTTGACTTTCACCTATTGGCAAAATTCTGAAATTCTTTTAAATATGAAAACTGAAAGGTGGATCAAGCCTCTCCTGTGGTCAACACTCCCCAGTCCCCCCTATATATTCAGATATATTTAGTACATATAGCTGTATGCTCAATTACCTGGGTAGTTTTTGACTAGCTCATTAACATCATATTGATCGAATTCATATTTCTAGGTTAAATAAGTTTCCTAAAATAGTTTGTGGATTTCCTTTTGCATAAGGCAAACTCCCCCTTCTAAAACAATTAAAAATGCAATGCGAAAAAATGAAAATGGCAATTAGTGGATCCATTTTTTAATCATTTTGGGACCATCTTAACTTTTAGGGCGGAAGCACCTTCTTCACGTGCCTTTTGGATGTAATACTCCCACAGAGTAGTTTTTCAAAATTTAGAAATTTTAAAGTGCGCAGGAATAAAAACATTCTAAAATCGCGATTTCGGTAATATAGTTGTTACAGAAGCTTGAAATTTAGCATAGTGATTACTTTTAATATGAAAATGCTTGCAAAGAACGGAACGGCTTCTAAAAAGTTCGAAACTTCAGATGAAAAATGGAATGAACGCAAAACCACAAAATACATTCTAAATTACCTTTTATTTGTTATTAATTTTAGTCTCATTAATTTAAGTCACAGTTCGCCTAAAACAGTATAAAAATGAAGTTTAGCCAAACTGTGGCTTAATTAATCATTTTTGAATTATCAGTACCAGTATAATTTCCTCAAATAAAAATAGGCACAAAAACACCGCTTATATTTCAACAAATACGTGAGAAAAGATGTAGGTTTTGCTAGTGTTTAATATTTCGAAAGAAACGTACAGTCGTGGAAAAAAAAGTAAACACCCCCTACTAACTCTGCAACTAATGATAATAGAAGAAAGTTACTGGTACCAAACGATTGGCAATAAAGTCTACTTTTAAATGATGCATATAAAATTTGCTTAGAGGGCATCTACAAATCAAAACCAGACCTAACTTTGATTTTTTTTAATAGTAACACCCAGTTTTGACAATATATTTTAAACCTTCGGTTCAAACTATGCTTAGAAACGAAATTTGAAATCAATTGAGTGATAAGTTTTTGAATTATAACGATACAAAATTTAGAGCTTCTAATGTTAAATTACATTTTCATATTTTTATTAATATCTCCAGAAATTATAATCCTAATGTGATAATTTTTTATTTTTTTGTGTAGTCATAGTACTAAAAAAACCAAAATAAATAAATTGAATTTGTAATTAAAAAAATTATAATATGAATTATGAAATTAATATTCGAAAAAATATGAATTGCAACCTACAATTTTTTTTTTTCATTTATATTTATTATATCCTGCTGTATGCGAATTCTCAATTTCAAATTTTTCTTCCAAGTATTTTTCGAATTGTGTTCAAAAAACGTCAAAATGATGGTTTAAGGGGGTCTATGATGCCGAGAAAAGCATAATTTCAAAAAATATATTTTACTCATTTTATTGAAACATTTGGGCTAGCAATAATCGAAACACGTTAAGCGAGTGGAATGTTCCTATTGGCAATAGTATCATTCTGAAGCATTTCAATAATCGGGAATCGAACTTCAATTTGAGTACAGCCCCTAAAATAGGCTCATTTTAAAATAATTAATATCTCAGAAACTAATCATACGAATTTCATGAAAATTTGGATTTAGGCTAATTGGAGTGTGTAGGATTTGGTTATGGTATCAAACTTGGGTATTGCTATTAAAAAATAAAGTTTAGGTTCGTTTTGATATGTAGATGGTATCCTAAACAAATTTTTAATACATCATTTAAAAGTAGATTTTATTTCCAAACGTTTTGTACCAGTAACTTTGTTCTAGAATAATTTATAGTAGAGTTAGCAGGGGGTGTTTACTTTTTTTTTTTTCCACGACTGTGCATCTATGAATCCATGAAAGAGGGCATCGAAAAGAAAATTTTAAACTCATTCAAAAATCTGAATTATTTATGATTAACTAGAAAAAAGTGTAAATTACAATATTTTGGAAAAAAAGAACAAAACAACGGAAACGCTTTTGTTAAGATTCACATTTTAAATCGAAAATTTATGATTATGTGAATGGTAAAATAGTTCTCTCAATTCTATGAAATTCCCCGTTTTAGTACCGCTACAGGTTGAATGGTACGAAATTCCACTTTTACATAGATTATCTGTTGCTATTAATGAAGAAAATTTCTCTTACGGATAAAATTTTACTGCATTTCATAAACAAATGTAATCATATTTAATTTCTATGTTTTTTTGTCATACCCACAACAGAAAAAATATATTTATTTTTATCACCGGTGAATGACTGAATGATTAATTAAGATGATACTACTGGTCTAAAAATAGTAGTATAGTAAGTAGTATTCATCTGCACCAAAAATATTTTTTTATCTTATTCTTCTTTAGGAGTTTCCCCACATTTGAAGTTTTCCTCAACCAAAAGCTAAATGTAACTTTCTTCGCCACTCAACTCTGTCCTACGTCTCAGCCTCTCTCAGTCCATATTTTGTTTAAAGTTATCCATCCCTCCAACGTTTTCTCGGTTTTCCTCATCTGTTCCTTCCTTCCGGTTGGCAGTTCATTAGTGATCTTGGCAATCTACTGCTTTCCATTCTTTTCACATGTCCAGACCTTTTCAACCTTTTATCATCTATCTATCTATCTATCTTCTGTATAATATTTGTACTCACATTTAATTGATTATTTCAATGTTTGTCTTTCTTTCCAATCTCGATGTTCTTGCCGATCTCCTCTAATAATCCATTTCCATTTCCAATAGTTTTGTTTCATTTGCTTTATTGATTGTCCAAGTTTCTGCACCATATAGTAAAATACTTTCAAGGATTGTATTATAGATTATTTTTTTCGTATTGTCTTAGTTATTGTATAAAAGCTCCATAACACAGAGTTTAAATGCTGATATTACTTTCCTTGTTGTTACTATTCTTCTATTTATTTCCATTTCTGTTTCACTCTGTTCTTGCAGTTATAATCCCAAGTATTTAAAAGGAGATGCAATCTTTATCACTTTGTCTTCTATTATGATATCTTCCTTGAAACCTGATGTTAAGTATTCAGTTTTTCCAAAATTGATGTTCAGCCCCTATTTTCCATATTTTCCGAGAGTTTCCTCATCATATAATCAATATCGTACTCATCTTGTGCAATTATCGCTTGATCATCGGCAAAAAGTAGGTGGAATAAGATTTTTATTTTTATATGTCTTTAAAATGTTGTTATGCATTGCATGCTGCAAAATTCTGTTACCAATAAAAAACGTTATAACTCGTGAAATGTTTCAGATAAATGTTCGTGTTTTGTTTTCTACCTGTTTTTCAGTATCTAAATTTCAGTTATCTTCTCTCGTTTTTGGTATTAAGATGTTACGATAATGGTGCAGGATGCCCTTCCACAAATTCCTGTTACAATTACAGAACGTTACAACTCATGAAATAAGGACTAAAAATGGAAAACGCTTAAAGTCCAAAAGAGGAAATTTTTCAAGAGCCCGAAAAAAAGAAAAACTCTTACTTCTGGTACTTTCAGCGTTTTGCACTTCACTCCTTTTGGGCTCTTAGTTGAACACTTTAATATGTAGGTACCTAGCTTCCTTTCGCTTAGTGTTTAAATGCCTAATATTATCATTTGTAAACACTTCTTTTATTTATTTATTTATTTGACATTTTAACACTGCTTCCCCTTCGTCCAATAAATAGTCTTTTGCGGATGGCATATACCCGAAGAGGCGTGGCTGTTGCCATTCGTGGGTAAAGTCTTATTGAGATCACGGAGAATTTTCATCAAGTGACGTGGCGCATCCGTTTGGCGAGAAAGTTGCTACCCGGCGATTCCCCCACCCCCATCTCTGTATACGGCATTGTTTCTAGGATTGTTGATCAATACAGAGTGGGCCAACTATATGTGACAATTTTAGGCAGATTTGGTAATAAATACTACCTATTGCATTCTTCCCTATGTTCGAATTTCTGCAAATTTTTTGCAGATCTACGCCGATCATGACCCCAAGAACCCAACCCTCTCAGTTCAAAACTTTATCTACCGGGTGTCCCAAAAAGGACTGACTGATTTTAAAATTCAATAACTGGCAAACGGTGACAGATATTAAAAAAATTCTTGCAGGAGGGTTATGCATAAGGTCAAAAGTTTTATTACAGTGATTTTCAATTTTAGTTCGATTTACAAACAATAGATGGTGCTGTAAGCAATAGTCGCTAAATTCAGGCTCGATTTTTGGTACTTCGTGGCCCGGATAATACATTTCCATCTCCTTTTTCTGCATGGAACGAGATAAAGGACCAAAAATCGAGCCTGTATTTAGCGACTATTGCTTACAGCGCCATCTATTGTTTGTAAATCGAACTAAAATTGAAAACCACTGTAATAAAACTTTTGACCTTATGCATAACCCTCCTGCAAGAATTTTTTTAATATCTGTCACCGTTTGCAAGTTATAGAATTTTAAAATCAGTCAGTCCTTTTTGGGACACCCGGTATCTATGCATATCACTTTTTTATGGACGCGATAACTTCCATAATTCTACACAAATTTCTTCCAAACTGATACATAAAATCAAGGAGCAGAAAATCTCGGTCAAGTTCGTTAATGGAAAAAATCGGACCAAGGGGTGGAAATGAGAAGGGGTTTTGTGAAAACAGAAAAAAACCCATACCTTTTTAATTATGATACATATGAATCAGTTTAAAATTGGTATTACTTCTAGGAAAAGGGCCAAAAATGTATGTATGACAGATTTTTATATCATTAAAAATGGCCTCAAAGAGAGAGAGAGAGAGAGAGAAATAGGGTTTTAAGAAGAAAAAAAAATCATAACTATTAACGGTCAATTCATAAAATATCAAATCCGCTTAAATTTATTATAAATAGTCTAGGACCAACTCTTACAGAAAAAAAAAATCACACCTTCGTTAATTCGCCACTACAGCGATAAAAAAAATATCATTGGTGTGATGAAAATTTTTGACAATCCTCAGAGATGTTGTATATAGGATTGCATTATTAAACGCGGGCGTTTCAATAGAAAGAGCTTGAGAATTTAAAATATAGTCTTATGGTTCATTTAATAAAACAATCACAGCACGCTTTAAATTTATTGCATAAATCTTCTTAATATTATTTATAACTTTTGTAGTAAGAAGTTTTTGATAGCACTCTTGCAGCAGAAAATTTGGTTGGGGAGATTTATAAAAACCATTACAACCACTATAATTTCTTATTTATGAAACACACCGACTCTATTTCAAGAGGCTATTTCTTCTCAGAAAAGAACAAAAAATTATCTGAGTTTATGCCTAATCTTGATTTAATGTTTGTCGCTGAAATTACTACTTAACTTCAAAATCTACCTGTGCCTGTAGGCCGAGCCGGCAGGGATTTTTTTTGTAATGTAATATAAAATGAAGTACTAATTAGCGTTACAACAGTGCGGTTGACAAGAATGTCAATTTAATTGACGTCGTCTTTTTTTTTTCCTTTTTTTAAAAGTTTATTTAATCAATATGCAATCTGTCTAATAACGTTTTCAAATTATTACAAACTCAGACTTATTTACAACGAACTGAATAAAAATTTTTCGTTTATAAAATATAAATTTTGATTTTTGAGATATGTGCGTCTGTGACTTTACAGTAATATATTACATTTGGTAATAAGACTTTCTACTACTACGACATTGGACTCGTTACTTTATCCTTAATTTATTTTAAGCAAAGTAGAATTTTGTCCTGGCTACTTGGGATTTTGACATTTTAATTTTTATGTACTGAGTTGAACTACGTCCCTAGTAGTATTACAGGCATTTACTGGCTTTATTGAACATTTAGTGTTAACCTTACGCAGTACTTAGGAACTAACAACGGACAACTTGACTTTATCATTGATTTATTAACATCTCATAGTCATTTGTTAAAACTGTACATGACTTTAAACACTGTTTGTTCAAGCTTTTGTTTTCATATTATTATAGTCATACGTCAAATTTGTAAATGACTTTAATATTTGTAAACCTTTCCTTGTTCTTATTGTCATTTTCTAGTCACATGTCATTAGTGTATATATATGTCTTTTGCTTTATTTTAACCACTTTTCTGGCACCAGGGTGCTCTTTGTGAGTTTTACTTTTATTATTTGTCACTGTATTTCTGGGGCTAATCACCTGTCTGTGGTTTTGCTGGTTGCAGAGTGTACTTTTCTGTCAGGGGTTCATGCGTATGCCATTTTTGATTGGCTCCCTGGCAGAGTGATCCTGTCTGATAATGTTATAATTTGTATAATTAATGTTATAATTATATAGTATGTAAGTTTGTTATGATTTTTATAATTTGTTTGAATGAGTGAGCAAAATTCGTCAAAAGATCGCGGAAAAACGTGAATTTCGTCAAAAGATCGCGGAAAAAACGTGCATTTCGTCAAAAGATCGTGAAGAAAAAAAAAAACTAATTTCGGCAAAGGATCGCAGAAAAACGCAAATTTCGTGAAAGAGCCGCTGAAAAAACAAATTTAGTTAAAGGATAAAGGAAAAAACGCAAACGTCATCAAAAGATCGCAGAAAACGCGAATTTCGTCAAAAAAAGCGAGAGAAGCACGAATTTCGCCAAAAGATCGCAGAAAAAACGCGAATTTCGTCAAAGGAAAGTGGAAAAACGCGAAATTCGTCAAAAGATCGAGAAAAATACGATGAATTCCGTCAAAAGATCGCGAAAAAAACCGCGAACTTCGTCAAAAGAACGTGAAGAAAAAAACCCATTTTGGCAAAGGATCGCGGAAAAACGCAAATTTCGTGAAAGAGCCGCTGAAAAAACACGAATTTAGTTAAAGGATAGAGGAAAAAAACATGAATCGTCAAAAGGCTGCAAAAAAGCGAATTTCGTCAAAGAATCGCAAAAAACGCGAATTTCGTCAAAGGAAAACGGAAAAACGTGAATTTCGTCAAAGGAAAAACGCAAATTTCGTTAAAGGAAAACGGGAAAAACGCGATTTTCGTCAAAAGATCGAGGAAAATTCGCGAATTCCATCAAAAGATCGAGGAAAATACGTGAATTTTGTCAAACGATCGCGGAAAAAACGCGAATTTCGTCAAAGAATAGCGGAGAAAATGCGATGCAATTCTGAGTCCCAAATTCTACGACAGGAATCGCACCTTTTCAATTATTATATGGTGGAGCGCCGGAGGGTCCTTTATCAGTTCTCAAGCCATCCTGGGCAGGAGAAAATAAGGGGGCACAGTTAGATACTATGCCGATTCATGAGTATTTGAATAAACAGGGGACGCTTAGAACGAGCCGCAAATGAGGCAAAATTATTGTCCTAGGTGCAACAAGGCAGAATGGCCTATCATTATAACTTAAGGTCAAAAGAAAAAACGTTTGAAGTAGGCGATAAAGTAATACTATTAATCCCCGATTCAACTAATAAGTTATATTCTAGGTGGCAAGGGCCAGCAACTATTGTCGAAAAACGAAACCGGCATTCGTTTATAGTTGAATTAGCCGACGGGAGTAGGAAGCACGTGCACCAAAATAAAATAAGAGAATTTATTGCTAAGTGTAATATAGTGAATATTGTTTTTGAAGGTGATGAGGAATTTGGAGAAGTTGGGGAAATTCCTATTTTAAACCGGGAACAAGAGGTAGAACGGGACATAGAAAGGTTCGAAATAAAAGGGTTATCTAATAGTCAAGTCAAAGATATAAAGTCCATTTTGAGGGAGAATAAAGATGTATTTCTGGGTCCTGTGCGACCAGCGGAAGTAGGGGAGCACCGTATTGATTTGAAACCGGGTGTGGCAAGGAAAAAGCCAAAGTTATATAGTGTACCTGTTGCTTATAAAGAGGAAGTAGATAGACAGATTCAGGAGTTATTAGAATTAAATCTAATCGAAGTGTCAAATGCAGAAATTAGTCCTCCAATTGTTTGTGTGGCGAAAAAAAAACGCAACTGTTAGGCTTTGTATAGATTATCGAGCTTTAAATTCAGTAACGCAAGTTCCAACCTTTCCTATGAAAGATTCGCAAGAAATCGTGTATACTGCGGGGGCAGCTAAATATTTATCTTCGACTGATTTATTAAGGGGTTATTGGCAGATTAAAATGGCTGAGGAATGTAAACATTTGACAGCTTTTACAACTCATAATGGGACTTATCAGTGGCGTACTATGCCTTTTGGTTTATCAGGGGCGGCGGCTGCGTTCCAAAAAGATATGAAGGAGGTTCTTCAAGCTCATCGGAGGTATGCACAAGCATATATTGATGATGTCATCATTTTCTCCGACACTTGGGAAGAGCATTGTGAACATGTTAGGGCTGTAATAGAAGAACTTAGAAATATAAATCTTACGATTAGGCTGGATAAATGTAAATTTGGAGAGGAATTGACTAAGTTTTTAGGTTATGTAATTGGGGGTGGAACGCATGCACCTGATAAGGAGAAAATAGGAGCAATAAGGGACCTAAAGACACCGAAAACTAAAAAGGAAGTTAGATCTGTTTTGGGATTAATGGGATTTTACCGATCTTATATTCCAAATTATGCAGAAATTGCTATACCTTTAACTGAATTAACTAAAGGGAAGGTTAAAAATACTGTACCATGGGATGAAAGGGCAGAAGAAGCATTTAATATCCTTAAAAATGAGTTATGTAACGTGACGCGTTTGGCTACACCTACCATAGGCCGTGAATATCAGCTTCACGCCGATGCTTCAGACCTGGCAGTAGGATGTTGTCTTACTCAAAAAGATGAAAAGGGTCAGTTTAAACCGATAGTTTTTGCCAGTCAGAAATGATCAGGGGCTTAGCGTGCTTGGCCGAGTATAGAGAAAGCCTGACCTTTTGAGATGTCTGTTGAAGATGGGGAGACAAAGGCATTCCAGGAACGAAGAAAAGAGTTTGAAATGCGGGCAGGTAAAAAACCCTGAGGGGTTACGTTGAGAAAAAACAAGGGGTTGCTGGAAGGCAGTCTCTTCTGCTGAGATAGTAGCGTAGCGCGCAAAGTGGACGTTTGTTCCTGGGGAGAGCGCTTAGATAGAGCGTAGGGTTCAGTTGGAGCCGAGAGCGCCAAGCGCAAGGTAGTTACTGTGTATAGCTCTTATAGATAGAGCGTAGGGTTGAGAGCCCATGTGTTAGGAGATTGAGATTGATCTCCGGTAAAGCTTATTTAACGTGTGTAGAGTGAGAGTGATTTAACATAGTTTAACAGTACACAGCCAGCATTTACTGTATTCGATTTAATGTTGAACCGGATCACCTATATCCGAGTTTGTAAGTGTAAATAGTGTTTTGTTGTTGTGTAAATAAACTGTTAATTTAGTTAATTGAAAGCGTTGGTTTTCATTTAAGCAATCCTCTCAGTGCGTGACTGATATCACGTAATCATATCGGTGGTGGCAGCATATAAATAACAAGGATTTTCTTTGAAGTTGTGCGGACTAAGAGGAAACTCCGACAACTATAATGAACCCGATTCGCAGCAAAATTTTAGAGCCAATGGGCAACACGTTTGGGTAGAATAGGTTTAACTGACCTGATACAATATTTTAGTTGTTGCTGTATATACATATTTCCGGAATTTACAATGAAGTTATGTACCGGGTGTCCCAAAAAGGACTGACTGATTTTAAAATTCAATAACTTGCAAACGGTGACAGATATTAAAAAAATTCTTGCAGGAGGGTTATGCATAAGGTCAAAAGTTTTATTACAGTGATTTTCAATTTTAGTTCGATTTACAAACAATAGATGGCGCTGTAAGCAATAGTCGCTAAATACAGGCTCGATTTTTGGTCCTTTATCTTGTTCCATGCAGAAAAAGGAGATGGAAATGTATTATCCGGGCCACGAAGTACCAAAAATCGAGCCTGAATTTAGCGACTATTGCTTACAGCGCCATCTATTGTTTGTAAATCGAACTAAAATTGAAAATCACTGTAATAAAACTTTTGACCTTATCCATAACCCTCCTGCAAGAATTTTTTTAATATCTGTCACCGTTTGCAAGTTATTGAATTTTAAAATCAGTCAGTCCTTTTTGGGACACCCGGTATGTATATAATTATTTTCTTATTTATACCTCCCATTTCTCTTCTATATAGTAAATAGAGATTAATATCCATATTATTATAAAATGAGACTCTACTGTATATTGAAATTAATGAATAAAGAAGAAATTTTTAGCTTGATACTAAGTTTGCTTGGATAATTGTACAAAACTCTTTTTACTTATTCATTCATTAATAAGAAAAAATACTTACCCTACGCTTTTTAATGAGAAGATCGAAGTGAGCAGATGAATTCCACGTCCTGTTTCTTCTTGAAATCGTATTTCTTATAGGCGCCTAAGTTTGCGGTCAATAGAATAAACATTGAGCAGGAGCGCGCACGAATGAGTTCTAGACCTAATGGAAAAGTTTTTGGTAACATCGGCCGTTGTGACGACAGACTTTAAGCGACATGTAGTTAAATTCTTAAATTTTCTGGTCGCAGACTAAGGAATAAAATTTTAATTTAGATTAAACTCGTAAAAATTTGACGTAATTTGGTATGAGGAATTTTCGGAAAAATCGGGACGTTTCACGTAAATCGGAATACCTGGCAACACTGTTCGTAAGTATCAAAACTCAACCCCAAACACATCGAAAAATGTTATCCTCAATCCGTGCCGTAGGTCCAGGTCCAGAGGCGAAGCTACAGATTTATTTTTTTTGCGGGGGGGGGGGGGGGGAGAAGAATTCAAAAATTTCCCAACTTGAAACTAATTGCTCGATTTTCCAACTGAAATGAGATGTGCAATGTGTGTTTAATGATAACGGTACTTATATATGTAAAAACAATTTTCTTCCAAGGAAAGATACCGAAACTAAAACAGAAAAATTATAATTATTGGTTAATTTAATGAAAAATTTTGTCTTCTGTTGTGTACGAGTCATAATCGTACCTCATATTAAAATAGCCTTTCGTAGCACAGGGAAACACAATGACAAGTTGAGTCTGGCTGTTTTTTGTATTCTTTTGAAAATTTAACTAGTAGTTAAAACGCAAAACAATAAAAAATTCTTATTTTTTTTTACTATTAATTTAAAAAAAGAAAAAGTTTTTCAAAAATCTGGAATTTCACAACTCAAAGCTCAAATTTCCAAAGTTCACAGATATTGGATGGGGAGGTAACCCCCCCCCCGCCCCCCATGACCTTCATCGCGACGCCTCTGTGTGGGTCGGGTCGGGTGTAGGTAAAATCGGGCAAACTGAACTGAATCGATGCAGGACTAATTTGAGATGTAATTCTGGGCACTTTTTTGAAAATTCAGCTTAACCCCTTGAGGGCCGGCGGTATATATTATATAGCACCAACGATTAATGAAGTTTTACACCAGAAAAATTTTATTAAATTTTACTTTTTTAACTTTGCTTGAAAAAAGCCGTAAAATTACTTTTACTTATTTTGAAATAGAATTTTTCAAGGATTCCGGTGTGAGTTCAACATTACTGGAACACAATCACTTGCCCCTCAAGGGGTTAAACAAAACCGAAGCGTAAGGCTAATGTCAGACGAGCATTGTGTAGGGATGATATGTAGGGGAAAAAGCGTGCAAAAAGACGTTCGTCTGACATTAGCTTAAGAATCAAAACTCATACCGAAACCAAAAAAATTATAGTCAAGCCAATCCGACTTCCAAAGAAAAAAAAAATCGGCAAGCTTATCCGTGGGTCGCGTTTTCTATAAACAAACGTTTATGTTTTTTTTTTAAATTAACCTGTCCCCGACTCGACACGACTCGGATCATGTGCAAGAAAAATCGGGTTACCCCCAGTAGCAGAAAGTTGTGGTTGTGTCTGCGACAGCAATTTAGTGGGATGAAAATTGTCTGCGCAGAGTAGTGTGTTACATTTTCATATGTACAAACATTATAAGTGTTAAAATAAACAGCGTTCTTATTGATTAATACCAGGGCTGATTCCGAGTTAAAAAGGGAAAAAAAAAAAATCTGAAATTTACAGCAAATTTTCCAAAAGGTTGCAACAGAGGAGGGGGGGGGGGCAGTGAGCGAAAATCCCTACTGGCACTAACTGTGTGTTTTTCTTCGCGCGCTTTTGATGAAATTTGTGTTTTTTCGTGATCATTTGGCGAAATTTGCCGTTTTTCTCAATCTTTTGACGAAATTTGCAGTTTTTCTTTATCATTTAGCGAAATTCGCAGTTTTTTCGCGATCTTTTGACGAAATCTGCCGTGTTTTCGCGATCTTTTGACGAAATTTGCCGTTTTTTTCGCGATTTTTTACGAAATTTGCTGGTTTTTCGCGATCCTTTGACAAAAATGACCTTTTTTTCGCGATCCTTTACGAAATATGCGTTTTTTCCTCGATTCTTTGACAAACTTCGTGTTTTTTCCGCGATTCTGTGACAGAAATTTGTGTTTTTTCGGCGCCCCTGGGACGAAATTCACATTTTTCCCCCGGATCTTTTGACGAAATTCCGCAATTTTAATTCCGATCTTTTGACAAATTTTCTTTTTTTTGTGAACCTTTGACAGTAATCTGCGTATTTCCCGATCCTTTGACAGAAATTTGCGCTTTTTCGCGATCGTTTGACAGAAATTTGCATTTTTTCCGCGATTGTCTAAATTCGTGGTTTTTCTTCGATCCTTTTATGAAATTCCAGTTTCTTCCGCGATTTTATGACAGAATTTTACGTTTTTCTCGCGCCTTTGGAACGAAATTAACGTTTTTTTTTTGGGGGGGGGGGGATTTTTAGATAAAATTCAAGTTTGTACAGCGTTTTTTTTGGCAGAAATTTATGTTTTTCGAGAGCTTTTGACGAAATTCAGCGTTCTTTTCGCAATGCAATGACATAAATTTGCGTTTTTTCGCGATCGTTTGACATAAATTTGCGTTTTTCCTACAATCGTTTGACTAAATTTGCGTTTTTCCCACAATCGTTTGACTAAATTGGCGTTCTTTCCGCGATCCTTTTACTAAATTCGCATTCTTTCCGCGATTCTTTGACAAAATTTGTGTTTTTCCCGCGATTCTGTGACAGAAATTTGCATTTTTTCCACAACCCTGGGGCAAAATTCATGTTTTTTTTTTTCTGGCTATTTTGACGAAATTAGCGTTTCTATAGCGACCGTTTTGCTATAAATTACCGATTTTTTATGAGGACAATAGTCGAAATTGATATTTTTCGACCCCTATTTGTCGAATTCGAGATATTTTTTTGTCAGAATTTTCGTACTTTTTTTTTTCCAAGTTGGCAAATTTATCTGCAAGGTTCAAAATAAATCTGCGACGCACGTTGTGAGAATACTTCTCACAGTATTTAAATTTGGTTTATTTTTATTTCCTTTCAGCTAGTTTTTTTGCATCGATGTCCATTTGAACCCAATCTTTACGCCGCGATGTTGACGCTTTTATCTCTCACCGTAAAGCAAATTCATTTTTCACCGCCGATATTCATATCTGCGTTGGGAGCGGATCGGCAGCTTGCGCATGCGCACTCCACTATTTTAGGAGCACGTCTTGGAGCTCTCGTTTTGTCGGAGTTGATTTGCCCACAGCCCTCTGAACACTGTGATTTGCCTTATGATGACGTCATTGAAATTATGCGCCGCCCTCTTTTGACGCCGATCGCTGACAGGAGAATCGTTTGGTTTCGTTTTCCACTCAGTGAAAACATTTTTAATTCTGTAGCTTGTAATTCGTTTCTCATTAATTTCCCGTAAATGTTAATTCAGATAATCAATTTAAAGTTTACCTTTTAATTACTTTGTCAACCCCGTATTCATCATTTAAATACTAAAACTCGTTAATTTTTAATTCAGAATTTGGTTTGATGTTGTCTGAAAAAGATGTAGTCTTTTAACGTAGTTTTAGCGGAGCGCCAGCCCGCTGGCCGGCCGTTCGAATGCCGTGCCGCTTTTTTTTGGCCGAATAAGTTTGCCGTACTATGGGTCATATTTTGGTTATGTGGATATGTTCTTTCTCAAGATTTAATTTTTAACGATGTGCTGCACTCATCTAAAGGAATCCCACGGAAGAATTCTAATTAAGAGATTCCGTTCTTTCAGTTCTTTTATTTTAAAAATGGTGACCAGAAGCAAGTATTTTCATAACCTTCTACTGCTACTAACGACCGAAATAAAGAATATTGTTTGTTTCATCAGTTTGTCTCTTCACTGTCTCCTGTAAAGTAAGAAGTCTCCAGTTTTTATTATCTCTTTAACGATCAATAGTAATTTATTAAAAGAACTTCACAACGTGTACTTTAACCCTTTTACGATCACAACACATTTCTTACCGCCACACACGTCGCGCACCTTTTGCTACCGGCGGGGTTACCAGACCCGATACAGGACTCTACACTCAAGATAAAAAAATTTCCCCGACCATGATTAAATTTGACCCTGAAGGGGGGCATATCCCCCCCGGACCCCCTCTGGCGCCGCCCTTGCTACTAAGAATGTCTCTAATGTAGGGTACGCCGATAAAAATCATGATTTAAATCACTTGATTGTTTTAAAAAATCATTGATTAAAAATCATCTTTGAAAGAGTACATGTTATTTAAATAAAAAACATTCTCAATGCACTCAAACAATGATTTTCAACAGAATGATTTCAATGATTTTGAATTTTCAACAGAAATTCTCTGAATGCTTTTCTTTGTAGTCACCTGGAGAGATAAGGGACTTCATTGAATGGGATAACAAAGGTGTCCCAGAGTAAATAGATAAGAAAGAATTTCCTTCTTTTGTCCAATGACCAACAGAAATTAGTTACAAACCTGTTTTGCATGAACACATGGTCCAAAATACTTGAATTTGGATCAACTATTACAAGCTCTTTTCTTGAAGTTACAAGTTCGTGAACTGTAGATAGAGACATTTGATATAAGTAGGACAAATTGGATTTTTTTTAAAAACAAAATGGCTGGTAGAAAAAAGGATCCCACATGGCTTTATTTTTCAGAGATATCAACAGTTTCAGGCAATGTCTGAAAGCTAAATGCAAAAAATGTGGGAAAGAAATGATGGGATTAGTTGCAAGACTGAAAAAACACCAAGATATATGTGAAAATCCTATTGATGATGGGTCATGAAAAAGCAGGAAAATTAGTTTTTCTCTCTCTACAAAACATCTTATTGACAGTTCTTAAGGCAAGTGATGTAATCATTACACAAAAAAGTATAAATCAAGTATAAAGATTTATATTACATGAAAAAATTTAAAATACTATTTTCAAGTGTCTATCTGAATTGTATTCATAAGACAATTGAAAATGGCATGTTATAACCTTCGAAGTTTAAAACCATGTTGTTACTTGTTAGTTAATTTTAATTAAAAAAAAATCAGATTTAAATTTAAAAAGTCCGATTTTTTCTTTTTTATACCCTGTGTAATTGTTATAGCAACAACTATAATATCAGACAGTAGCGCCAACTTTTGAAAAACATTGGATGGGTGTAAAAATTTGAGTAAAATAACACAAAGCTAAAAATGATAAAAATACACTTAAAAGCATAATACCTTTAATTTAGATAGAATTTACAAAAACAAGTCCATGAATGGTATACACATTTAACACATTAAAAATATTACAAAGAATTTAGAGTTCAATAAAAAAGATGTCGAGAAGCATTAATGACTGTTACAGGGACCGTTGATATATATCCGATATTTATTTTTAAAATATCAAGATTTTTGATCTTTTCGATATTTTCAAATTCTTGATATTTATTTCGAAAATATCAAAATGTTTGATATTTTGTATATTTGATATTTATTTTCAAACTATCATCGAGCAAGGTAATTTTGATATTTTCTTCAATCAAAACAAATGTAAATGAAATTTTCAACTGTTATTGACTGTGTCATTCTATCAGAGCCGGATTAAGTATTTTTGGGGCCCGGGGCTACTGAAAATTTTGGTCCACCTCCCTCTGCTATTGGAAATCCGCTCTCCCCACACACGCAACTTTTTTTTTTAATCCTATAATACCAATTTTAAAAGTTGAATATGTATATTGTTACACAAAATCTTTTTTTTGTTATCTTTAATAGTGCTCTTAATTATTTTATTTAAACGCATTTATTACACGTACAATTCAAAGATACTTTATAAACATTAAAAGAAAATAATAGAACTATTCCAGCGTATCAGAACTGACTACATTTAAAATTATTTTAATGTAGTCATGCAAATTTTTTTGCATGTATTTATACAAATAAATTTAACTACATATTTCTGCATTTTTATTCTAGATTTTCTTTATTTAAAATTAAACTACTTTGAAAATTCGTGAAGTAACATGGAAGGTCTATGATTTTTACAACCTTTCGAGCACATAGATTAGAAATACTGTAATTGGGGGGAGATTTTTAAGAGATCTCTTGATCTCTGAGATAATTAAATGTGCATTTCACAATTTTTAAAAAGGGTTGGGTATATTTTGCACATTTTAGAAAGGGCAGGGTATCCTAGAAGAAACACTGTGTATGTATATATATATATATACACTGATGTCCAAAAATTAAGGGGTAGTGACCGGACGCTTTCGACTGTACACAATTTGTCGAATATCTGTGAAAATCTTGACGAATTGTCATTCAAATTCAAGGGTGTAAATAATATGCTTGACTTCACATTTTTTAGTGAAGATTTAGACGCGGAGACAATTAGGGGCAAAACAATAAATTTAATAATAAAATAATGCTTGCGATCATTGATAAGACTGAAAATTCTCAAAATGGTCTCTAGTAAATGACTATGTGGGTCCTGTCTAATGTTTGTTAGCATTTCTGGAAGCATAAGACGCATATTCGTGAATGTTTAAACGTTTCTGTGAAAATTTTAAATATTTTTTATTTATAGCATGCAGCGTTTCAAATAAATCTAACAGTATATAACGAAACTATGAAAAAGAACAGTAGAAAATGTATACTGCAATTAAATCATGAATATATTGAATATTTCATGAGATATGAGCATTTGTGTGAAATATTTTTTAACTGTGCATTCTTGAAAGACTCCAAAATTTTTATTTCCTAATTTGGTAGTCAGCTATTTAGGGCAACTTATATAAAAAGTCCAGCCAAATATTGTGAAAACTCAGAAAGATACTGTGAACTGATTGACAAATTGTGGAAAATCTCTTATAATAAAGCTACTTTTAGAAAGCAACTCACTCTATCGCCCTTAACTATTTGAATTTTTACAATATTTGACAGGACTTTTTATATAAGTTGCTCCAAAAAGCTGACTACCAAATTATGAAAAAAACTTTTGGAATCTTTCATGCATGCGCAGTTAAAAAAATATTTCACACAAATGCCAAATGCCCATGAAGTTTTTGGAAAGTGGTGTTAAATTTGGTTGAAAATTGTGTTCCATAAGCAAAAAGCATTTACATTTTTAACAGAAACGTTAAAACCTTCACAAATATGCGTGCTATGCTCACACAAATGCATACACAAACGTTAAACAGGACCCACATAGTCATTTGCTACAGTAACTGACAAGTTTAAGGATTTTCTGTCACATGGGTGATTGCAACCATTATTTTATTGTTAAATTTATTGTTGTCCTCCTAATTGCCCCGCGACTAAATCTTCACTTAAAAAGATGGAGTCAAACATTTCTTCACATCTTCAAAGTTCAAACACAATTCATCAAGATTTTCAGTAGATATTCAACAGACCGTGTACAATCGAAAGTGTCCATTCACTGCACCTTAATTTTTGAACTTCAGTGTATATGTATGTATGTATGTGTGGTAACATTTTCAATTAATGTATGGGGAGAAACTAATTTAGCTGATTAGTACACAGAACGTTTAACAACCCTTATATATATAGACCTGGGTCGTAATCCAGTTTTTAGTGAGGAATACAAGGTGCTTATACATCTGATCCAAAGTTCAGATTTGTTCATAATACTAATTGAAATATTTCAAATGAAATTTTCAACATACTTATTCTTCTTTGCGGGAAATATAATAATATCACGTGAAGTATTAGAAGCAGCCCGAGTCCCATCCGCATACAATCAGCTTTGAACTAAGCACTTAATACTTTGGATTGTGGTTGACATTAGATGTGGTGTTTGTTACCAATCGAAATACTACGCACTTCCATCACAATTCTTCCATTGCACTTCACAATGCCTGCAATCTCATGAAGTTTAGAATCATTAAAATTCTTTAATTTTTTCCTTTTTATTTGTCATTTTGTTACAACAATATTTAAATAACTATCTAAAATATCCCCCCACCCACCAAGAAAAAATCCCTTTTTTCCTTCCCCCATCCCTCCAGTACATAGTTTAAAATATTATTTTTTTTTCTTGTGTAATGTTTTTGTATTAATAATTAAAAGAGCATCTAAATTACTCTCCCCCCCCACCTCCCTCACCCAAAAAAATTCTGCTTCTCCCCTCCCCCTAGCACATAAACTTTAAAACTTTTTTTTTTATTTATTTAAGCTGTGTTGTTATTTTGTAGCAACAATAAATAAACAATCATCGAATATTCTACCCTTAAATTTCCATTCCCCTTCCCCATAATAATACTTCCAAACATTTTTTAATTGAAAAATATATGTACACGTGAATATTCAGAAAGACAGCAAACTTTAAAATAATTAAATTATTACAAGTAAAAAGCATTTTATGGAGAAAATTACATAATATTTAAAAAAGCCCAAATAATATTTCCAAGCACTTTCAATTGGAAAATCGAAAATATATTTATACGTGGTTATTAAAAGGAAAAGAAAACTTTAAAATAATTAAATTTTGCGTGAGAAAAGCATTCAATGGGAAAAAAGTATGTCATTTTTATATATTTAAAACGATTTCCTTAAAATCCAAAAGAAAAAATATTCTAGCCATTACAAAAGGCCGGGCGGCAGCGACATTTTTCACTTAATAATTTTAAACAAGCTGATTTTCAATTTTCTGATAGTTGGTTGTATTTATGACGTCCAATTATCTGCACGAGGGATATAGGCTCAGGGGGGAGTGCCCTTCGTGGGGGTCTTTCTAAGGGAACCTAACCCGTATTAACGCTTGGAAATCCAAGGTTCGAAGAAAACCACGAAAACTCCGAACGATTAGGCCGACGGGCGCGATTGGGTTCGAACCCAGCACCTCCCGTCTACCAGCTTCGAGAGCAGAACCTCTCAGCCACTGGTGGGGCCAAATTTCTGATAGATCTTACTTAATCGAACATGAAAACAACCGTCAGCTGTTGCAACAGTGGTGGATGCGGTCTTGGAAACCGAAAAATTTCCTAGCCAAAGGGAACTTAAAAGGAAGGCGGTCATAGAAGATCGCTACCATTGCCACCTGTATTCTAGGTAGCAATGCTACTGGTCGTGATAATATCATCCAATCTTTCGTAATCAAATATCTTTTTAAAACACAGAAAATTAGCATGTTTTTAGAGACTGCGGGGTCTACTGCACGTGGGGTTGGGGAACGTAGCTCGAATGGGGGCAGAATCCCCTAGTTTCGTTAGAAAATGTAACTGTGAGAAACTTTTATAAAGAAATTATTTTTTCCTCATTTAAAAAAATAATAAAAATAAATGTGGCTCTTCAACCTTTTCAGAAAATTTACTTTTCTAAGTTCAACTAAGATAATGAACTAAAAGTTCTAATTGTGTGTGCTAAAAGTTTTCAGTTTAACTGAAATAAGTCAATATTTGTACAAAAACATGATAAATTTTATTATATAAATTCTTCATAGTCAAACTTCTGCAATCAGGTAATCTTTTCAAATGAGAACAAATTAGCATACTTTTAGCGGAGTCTGCATGAATTTGGCGAGCGTAGCTCGTAATGGGCAGGACAGACCAATTTTGTTAGAAAATGTAACTGAGATAAATTTTTATTACGAAAAAACAATTTTTCCTGATTAAAAAAAAATCAACACTTAACTTTTAGAAAACTTACTTTTCTAGTTCAATCCGTATCTTGACAATGAATTACAAGTTCTAACTATGTGTGCTAATAATTTTCATTTTTAATGAAATAAGTCAATTTCGTTCAAAATATGATAAATCTTATTAAAGCTGTTCTCAAATTCAAAGGAACTACTTTCTGGACACATTTCTGAATTCATTTTTGTTCGGAAACGCATAAAATTGGCAGGTGTTCTTATTCAGAAACTATGTAATCGAATGGTGTTCCCATTTTTTGATAAAGGCAAAAGGTCTTTCAGAAAATACTGTCAAAGTAAGTGCTTTGGACCAAGTTTCCGGATGCGGCAGCATGAGAAAGGGGTAAAATGTGTCGTCACGTGACAAGAAACGCTTATTACTTAACAAGTAATTTATTTTTAAAAAATGGAAACCGTTATTCGATTCCAAATCGCTTCAACAGTCAGACCTGTTAATTTTATGGCCGTTTTTGAAATTTGTCCGAAAATGCGTCAGTAAGTTCTCTTGCGTTGTTGAGCTGGGAATTTGAGAACCACCTTAAATAAATTGATGTGAGCATTTTAAACAATTTAACACATACGTATTGAGATTTGGTAAATGGTACAAAATGAAAGATGCATGAATATGGAAATTTTAATAACATAAGGATGTGTGTAAAGTTATTTAAATAATGAAATCTGTACTAATAAAAGAAAGTTTCGCACTGTGTGTGTATCTGTTCACGATGGCTAGCAAAATCTGTTCCATGTATAAATCTGAAAATCTCGGTGAGGATAATCCAAAACAGGTCCTGTGCACCTGAGACACGTATTTTTAATTTTTAAAGGGCCGGGAACGCTGGGACCCTTTAAGTTTTTATGCCCTAAATTGCTAATAACTTGCCCCATTTTATCCGATCTTCATTTTTGGGGCTATATCTCCATTTAGTTATTCCCCCCATTTCTACCTTCCAGTTAAGATCCCAATACAGGGCCCTTTGAGGTTTTTGTGCACTAGATTGTTAATAAATTGCTTCATTTTAATCCAATCTTCATTTTTGGGATCATTTTTTCATTTACTTATTCTCACGTTTCTAGATTCCAGTTAAGACCTGGGGGCCTTCTATGGTTTCGTAGGGACCCCTTGAACTTCTTGTG
This sequence comes from Maratus speciosus, assembly GCA_963932465.1. Taxonomy (NCBI): domain Eukaryota; kingdom Metazoa; phylum Arthropoda; class Arachnida; order Araneae; family Salticidae; genus Maratus; species Maratus speciosus. The sequence continues at coordinate 128,553,814 of OZ010789.1, read as the reverse complement.
AGCCATGCATTCCCTCCCCCTTAATTTTCTCACATTCTCAGGGCAATGTTTTAAAGTTGAATCTTGGACTCTTCTTCCCGGACCAACACCCTCATAATTTTTACTGGCACCCTAGAGCCCTGTTTTAAGCATCAGCCCCCCCCCCCCCCTCCGCGCATTTCTTAAAAATATTATTATAATGATTATTTCATATCTTATGCTTAATTTTGACTAATTGAAAATCTAAAACGCTAAGTACTAAAAAATTTTAGTACGTTTTCATGTTAGGGCTGTTCTCTCAACTATCAGTTGGCCCCTTTTGGGCCCCATATTATAGCTCCCTTAAAATTGGTCCTATTCACTAGTTTTTTTTTTTCCTTTCTAACAACTCCTTAGGTCCTCCAGTTACTACCCAAACGACAAAAAAAAAAAAAAAATTCTCAGACTTTAGCTACCACCAATTTTGAATATTAATCGCCTTCTTTAAAAATGATCCGAATTGCTTGCAATTTTCTTTAGCATAGTTCTAGCGTCCTCTGATTACTTTAAAAACCACTATAAAGTATCTTTATATCCAACTACATACCAGTTAAGTCCCTGGCGACTTGGGGCCCCTTGAAGTTTTTGCACCATAAATTGTTAATAAATTGCCCCCTCTTAATCTGATCTTCATTTTTGGAACACGTTTCTATTTTATTCTCCTGTTTCTATATTCCAGTTAAAATCCTGGGGCCTGTAGGGCCCGATACGGGGCCCTTTGAACCTTTTGTGTGGCATGCATTTTTCACCCCCTAATTTTCTCGTCTTCTCAGTGAATAATTTTTAAGTTGGGTCTTGGACTCCTCTCCCCGGAACAACACCCTCATAACTTTTTTACGGACCCTACGGACCCTGTTTTGGGCATCCCCCCTCCCCTTTTTTGCGCATTTCTTTAAAATATTATTCTAATGATTATTTCATACCCTATGCTTAATTTTGACTAATTGGAGATATAAAACGCTAAATACTAAAACATTTTAACATGTTTTCATGTTAGGGCACTGCTCTCAACCATCAATCGGCCCCTTTTGGGCCCACTATTATAGTTCCATTAAAAATAGTCCGATTCATTAGCTTTATTTTCTAACAACTTCTTAGCTTCTTCAGCTACCACAAGAAGACAAAAAAATTTCGCAGACTTCAGCTACCACCAACTTTGAAAATTAATCGCCTTCTTGGGGCCCTTGGTGCAGCTTCTTTAAAAATGACCAGAATTGCTTGCAATTTTCTTTAACATAGCTCTAGCGTCCTCTGATTACTTGAAAAGCTACTAAAAAGTATCTTTATACTCAACTGCATGCCAATTAAGTCCCTGGCACCTTGAAGTTATTGCATTCTAAATTGTTAATAAATTGCCCCTTCTTAATCCGATATTCATTTTTGGAACCTTTTTTCCATTTAATTATTCTCCCGTTTCTAGATTCCATTTAAAATCCCGCGACACCCTAGGGTCCCGCAGGGCTCGATTCGGGGCCCCTTGAACTTTTTGTGCGGTATGCTTTTTTCACCCTTTAATTTTCTCGCATTCTCAATGCAAAAATTTAGAGTTGAGTCTTGGACTGCTCTCCCTGGACCAACACCCTCATATTTTTATTGGAACCCTATAGGGCCCTGTTTTAAGAATCCCCCGCCTACCCAGAGATAGAAGAGGGAAATAGAATAAAGATGTTTTTCCTGCTTTTGTCTCGAAGAAAGAGAGTAGAAACACTAAAAGGATCCCTTAGAAACAGTTACTATTGGACTTACGAAGCTTTAAAATAGCAAAAGTAAAAGGTAATGGATGTTGACACTTGAAACACGACTTTTTCTCGCTATTTCAGAATACTTTTATCATTTCAGATTTTTTTTTTTTTTAGAAATTAGGTAATTTTTAAAACGAAACTTTGATACAACTTAAGCCACTGCTGAGGGCCCCTCGCCAGTTGGGGCCCGGGGCTGCAGCCCCCGTAGCAACCCCCCCCTTAATCCGGCCCTGCATTCTATAGATAAAGAACTTTTGTCTCTGGCAGTAACTTTTTTAAGCAAATGAGAAAAATATCTTTCCAAGCTTTATGTTTGTAATTTTTTCTTTAAATGTATAACTAATAATTATGCGAAGCAATTAATACAGAATAGCCATTGAAAAATAAACTGTCTAATTTAGGTAATCAGCTAACAGCTTCATTGGAAAAGAGTCTTCCTTGAATTTGGTTTAGTTGAATGTAAACTGTTTAACAGCTTACAGAATAAAAAATAATACAAGCTTACATTTTTGTCAAAGTTCTTCAATTTAAAAAAAACTATTTTACACTTAATATTTTGCTTTGCAACATATAAAACTTTCTTGAAACTTGATTCAAATCCTATAGCTTATACAAGTGTATAATGCAAATTGTATCGGTTTTCAATTAATTGATCTTAAATTTTGTTCTATAAAAAGAGAGAAATGCAGTTTTCGAACATTATTTGATTAAGTTTTCATGTTAAGCGCAATATGGTTTTAGCTTCTAATTTATATTATGTTTGAAAAAATTTATTATCAGCAGTAAGTTGACTATTTTGAAAATATCGGATATTTTTGATATTTACGAACCCTGTGGCTGTAACGTGACAGAATTTGTTGCATTTTTTTTTTAATTTAGAGTCAAATATACACAGTAACACATTAAAAATAGGCAATTTTGAGTTCAATAAGTAGGATAGCACGGGGTAAGTGTGGGTCACTCTCATTCTGGGACAATTATGGGTCACCTAGTTTTTATCACTATGGAATATACTAAGATAAATTCTAAAACTGGGGCAATTCTGGGTCAGTATGTTTTTTTTCTCATTCTTTATGGCATTTTCATTTTTTTTAAAAATCTTTTTAAAAATTTTTAAGCTTTAATGATGAAAATTTCTACTTTAGAGGTATTTTCCAAAAACTTTCAAAAATATTTTATTAAAATAATATGCATTAATACTTCATAAAGACAGTGACCTATAATTACCCCACTGCCGGGGTAATTATAGGTCACTTAGAAAATTTAATTAAAAAATAAAAAAAATATTTTGGGTAAAAATGTTTTATACAAAAGCTACAATACTAAGTCAGCTTCATGCCAAATTTGAAAATTTCATCTTTGGGCCATTCCATGTCAAATCAACCAAAAAAATTCAATTTTCAACCTGAACATTTCAGATTTAAATGAAACTGTCTGGGATCATTCTCTCCGGTGAAAATACATTTTTATAAATTTTTTATCGCGTTAAATTTTCATACAATTAATTATTTAAATTTTGAAAAATCATTTTTTGGGCTGCATACATTTTCAATTTTGAATTTCTCAAGTTCTATCAAGCATGCAGAATTTTATGACCCCTCATTTTAAAGAGAAATTTATAAGGTTTAATTTGATACCCAAGTTGTCTATGCTCAGTTAAAAATAAATTTTAAAAATATTTTTTATTTAAAAATTAAAATTTTTTTAGATAGTGATTTTTAAAATTTTTGAAGAAAATGTATGTTTGTTGTAACATTATAAGCTAAAGTTTCTGAAATTTTTAGAGTGGGATCTCAATGGGATCAAGAGTTATGAAATAAAAACTGAAAATTACTATTCAAATAGTACATAAATAACAAAATAGCTAGAATTAGACTGTTATTTGAATGGTAATTTTCAGTTTTTATTTCATAACTCTTGATCCCATTGAGATCCCACTCTAAAAATTTCAGAAATTTAAGCTTATAATATTACAACAAACATACATTTTTTTTTCAAAAATTTTAAAAGACACTATCTGAATTTTTTTTTAATTTTAAAATTAAAAAAAATTTAGTTTTTTTAACTGAGCATAGTCAACTTGGGTATCAAATTAAACCTTATAAATTTCTCTTTAAAATGAGGGGTCATAAAATTCTGTATGCCTGATAGAACTTGAGAAATTCAAAAGTGAAAAATTTATGCAACCCAAAAATGATGATTTTTCAAAATTTAAATAATTCATTGTATGAAAATTTAACGCGATAAAAAAATTAAAAATATATTCTCATTTATATCATCAGGGAGATGATTCCTGAGAGTTTCATTGAAATCTGAAATGGTCAGGTTGAGTCACTGGTTGATTTAACATAAAATGACCCCTTTTTTTTTTATTTTCTTAGATATTGAGATCTTATTGTTTTCTGACCCATATTTACCCCGTGTCACCCTACTAATAATACACATCGAAAACCATTAAATAGTAAAGAAATAGTAAACAAAGAATTTGTACAGTCTAAAAGACAAAATTCAAAGTTGAAAATTTTGTTTATAATTTGCACAGTCTGCAAGGAAAAGTTAAAAGTTGAACATTTTTCAGTGGCATCAGTCATTCAGTCGCCATTTTGCTCCCAATCGGCCAATGATATTTCATTGGAATCCGCTTCTAGTATTCTCTTATGATTTGAACTTGTTCTCTGGATAAACTAAACTTTGGACTTAATACATGTAGAACATTATCCAAGTCATGTAGCATATGCCTGCGCCTATCTATAACAACCCTAGAAAAAAAAATTAGCATTGCAATGTTGATGGATTAAATTATAAGAAGTTAATGTTTAAATAATGCTGCATGTAATTTTATTGTAACAATAAACAATTAACAGTCTAAAATCCTCTTCACATTATAATCTACACACTAATACTAAAATCTTCACTTATAAATCTTTATTAAATAATCTAATAAATTTCCTACCTCCCCCCCTCCCAAGAAAAATAAAATTCTGTTTTTCTTGTCCCCCAGCTCACAAAGTTAAAAAATTTCAAACCCGGAGCAACCAATTTTTATTAGAAGGCTTTTTCTCTCTCTCAACATATTCGCTAGTAAAGGGAAAATATTTTTTTTGTGTGCGCAAAAATTTTGAACAAGTTTATTATTGTATACTTTTTAAGAAAATATAACTGATTTTTGAGAAACATTTATAGAAAATCAATTTTTCCAGAAAAAAAAAGTTTTTTTTTTTCCGCCATCAACTTTTCCGGAAAATTTACATCTCTATGAAAGAGCTACTTATTTGGATAATAAAGCTGACCGAATTGCAAACAGATTCCAAAATATGGCAAGAAAAGCTCTGAATATTGAATCTTCATCAAAAAACAAAGAAAGCGAGAACAAACAGAAGTGCAACGATTGTGCTAATCTCATGCGTAAATTAAAACAAAAATTTAAAGAGTAAAATAGATGACCAAATTCAAATATTGACTCTTATTCCTGAGCCATGGAGTATCTTACAAACAGTCAACTTTTTTGAAACCCCCGAGTACTTAGTGAAAAAAGCTCGGAAACTATTGAAAGAAGGCATTTTATATAAATGTAAAAAAAGAAAAGGCCATACTCTAAGTGACGAAGTTATTCAAAAAGTCAAGGATTTTTATTATGATGACGAGATAAGTAGAGTTTCATCTAATAAAAAAGATTGTATTTCTGTACCAACAAAACATGGTAAAAGAGAATTGATAACAAAAAGATTAATATTGCATAACTTAAAAGATATCTACTTATCATTCAAGGAGAAGAATCCAACTGAAAAGTTAGGTTTTACCAAGTTTTGTGAATTACGTCCACAAAAATGTGTAACTGTAAATAGTCAAGGGATTCATTCAGTGTGTGTTTGCCAGAGTTGGGTTTTTGACATGACATGTCGAAAACTTGTCAAAAAGTGTCGAAAACTGACGAAAAATGTCGTAAAGTGTCAAAAACCTTATACACTTTTTTTTTTTTTTGCAATCATTCATGAAATTATATGTTAAATCAAGCTAAAAACTGATTAAGCAATAATTTATGTTATATAAATAATTTTTATTTAGTTATATACTATACTAATTAAGTTGTAATAAAATTTTAAACCATAATTCAAATTATTTGTCAATGTCATGCTGGCTCGGAAAAATGGCTAAAAATATTGAAACTGCTATTAAATTCATTTTAAAAAGTATTAGCTATTAAATTCATTTTAAAAAGTATTATTTATATCTTTATTACTGTTAAGTGTTCAGTTTATTATAAAAAAAAAATAGCATTTAATTTATGCTTAAAAAAAAGCTTGTGTAAAGTGTAAAGCTAAAGTGGCCACTACCTCAATGACTGATCATAAGTTATCTAGATTTTTAATTATTCTGAATGTTTGTTTTTGTACATAAACATTAGATATAAACCACAATCGCAACACAAATGTTCTCTGAGTAAATAATTTATAATACGAAATTAATATAATTAAACGTTCTTTAAATCAATAACTTAAAAGAAGATTTGTTATTTTCAATATTTACACATAAATAATATATCTCCATTTTATTATGTTAATTTCAGTTTAATTATTTAGAACAATTTGTTTATGTTAAATTTTATTTTTATACATTGTAAAGTAGTCTCTTTTTTTGACCACATTATTTTAAAGAAAATAAGTAATTTTTTTGTTCTTACATTATTTTAAGTTTGTAAATGATGAACAGAGAGAAGCAGCTCGAACATGGCAGCTTGAAACAAAGCCAACTTTTCTACATTTGTCGTTGCTTTTGAAGCTGAATCTCTACCATACCCTAAAAGTTTCTACTCAGCTCAGGATGTTCCAGAACAGTAGGGGAAGATGGGGTACGTTGGACATGGCCCACCTTGGGACATCAATTTTGAGGCTTAATTTTGCAGTTAAAAATTAGCACACATAAGTGCCAATATATGATACTACAATCTACTCTTCTATGTGTTTCATGCCCTGTTCAGTAATACGGAAGTAATATGAATCCATCTTAAAAAGGGCTTAATCACCATGGCAACCTAGAATCATTACCTATTATGGTATATCATTGAATCAATTATGCATTATAGGATTTTTAAATAGAATGAAGAAATCTTTTATTAATATCTTTAAGTTTTAATTCGATTTTCATAACATTTCAAGTGCTACATATTTTATTTTCACTACCGAACATTGCATAGTAAAACAATCTCAATAACATATATCAATTACACAGCAATACAACCATATTGATGCAAGTTAGAGTTCAGACAAACAAACCGAATCCATAAAGACTTTCAACTATGTTGGAAGGTGTTAAAAACGCATAAATAGTAGTGGTGACTCTAGAAAAAAAGGGCTGCCGGGCGGAAATTTTTCAAAAAGGGAACACTATTCTAAAAAAAGGGTACATTTTTTCAAAAAGGGAACACTATTCTAAACAAGGGCACTTTTTTTTCAAAAAGGGTGCTTTTGTACTTAGTTCACAAAAAATATTTTGAACTGGTTTGTTTAGAGTCCCTAGAATTTGCGATATTTTCCCGGGATCAATTGAATTACCACGGGGATCATAGGAAGTGTTAAAAAGGGATGCCGGGCGCATCAGAAGGGTTTAAAAGGGCCGCCGGGCGCCGCGCCCTGCTAAAGCGGCTTAGAGTCAACACTAAATAGGTTGGAATTTGACTTTTAGAAATTTATATCAATAGATGGAAGCATACTTGAATACTTTCATACAACCCTCTATTTTACATACTCTCTTTATACACATGCCACTATTTAGCTAATATTTAATGAAGACTAAACATGCTTAAAACTAGTGAAATCACACTTCCAGAATTTATCATCCATAGTCGCCCATATATCTAATTCTTTGCGTGGACCTGTATATATCATTTTATCTATATTCTACAAATATAGCTTAGTATACTAAATGGAGTTCAGCATAAAAATGCATAACTCATTTAAAAATCACCTTTAAATCACTTTTGTTCATACTCAGTAACAGATTTATTTTGTGCACCCCTGTATAGTGCTGTCCTCTAAAAAAAACCCGCAGGAAAATGTATCCTAAAAAAAACCCACCCTAGAACTTAATCAAAAATATCACAGAAGTCAAAATTTCTTTTTGTCCTGTTTCTATATGCCATTTACAATAATAAAAGCATTTAAAATAACTTAAGTGTTTATTTAGTTTTTTAAAAAATAAGCAAAAAATTACATTTATAATTTTTCATTTGTAAATCCTTCAATTTACAATTATTAAAATATTATTATTATTTTTTCTTTTTTTTTGCAGAATTGTGTTTTAAACCTAATTAATAATGAAAAAAAAAAACTTTGCTGTTTAATATTTTGATTTCTAGAAGTGTTTTTACATGTGGGTTATTTTTAGAAAAAAGTGGGTTTTTTTCAAAGTCTTGTTTAATTGGCTGCCATTTTGTAATATATTGATAGAAAAAAAAATACTATACATTAAAATCTTAGTCAGGACAGGCTGTGAAAATGTAGCTACTTCAAATTGTTTTGTATTTTTTATTAAATTTTATATAGTGAGAAATTAAAAAAGTGGGTTTTTTTTAGAGGACAGCACAATATATGATCTACAGCATTTATACACACAACGTAATATGGAAAAAGTTAGTTAAACTTAAAAACTCATATCACAACTAAAAATGCGCTTCCAGCAATCATTGCTAATATACAGTATTTCGTATACAGTAAAGTATTTGAAATCTTTTGTGTGCCCCTGTAAATACTATGCACTTTCTATTACACAGGAAGTAACTTGTTGTAAACCTCAGCAACATATATCAATTTCATTATATGTGAAAGAGTTTAGCATAATTAAAATATGCCGCAAACAATATTCCCCTTATACCATTATGTAATGGAATTCTTTTGTGAAGATCTGTAAATGAATAATTAATATTCTTTGCACCACATATTTTACAGAACGTATATTTTAATACATAGTTAAGATATTTTGTTTCCATGTTTTGTTTTATGCTTCCATTCACCGAACTTTTTAGACACACCTTGTATAACTTGTCAAAATCAAAAGTGGAAGTTCTCCTTTACAGGGAAGGTAGTACTCAATGGTATTGATCAACAGCATAAAAATCAAAATTTTTGGGATTGGCATTTTTGAAAAAAAAAATATTTTTGATAAAAAAAAAAAATAAATTCTCAAAAGGCTGCCACAAGAAAAGTTGAATACATATTTTAAAATTGAGTATACCATTTTAAGCAGAAGAATATTATCTTTAAAATAAATAAAACATCTTGCACCGTTCTAGAGATAGAACACTTTAAAAGTTTTATTGAAAATCGCGAATGGGAAATGGTGCTCGGGATGCCATCTTTGGCGGCCTGTATCTCGGGCCAGGAATTTTTTTTTAGGACAAAACAAAAACATACAGTTATCCTATTTTTTCTTGAATTTTAACATATGTTCAATTCAAAAACTTCTGAGACTATGAAGGTAAGATTTTTTCTTTGGCTGCCTGAATTGACATGGATTATACCATAATACTAAAATTAAAACTATTTAATTAAAAACTGAGTCGCACATCACTACCGTCCTTATGGTGTCACTTCTGTCCCTCAAATAAATAAGTTGAAAAGGGGGCAGAAGTGACAGAGACAGTAGTGACAAAATTAAGAAAATTGCTTCTGTGTACATAGTAAGTTAGGTTGAGTAAGATTGCAATATGATATTTTGTACTAAGCAAAAGTATGTTATATCATGACAAAATAATAAATAAATAAAAACAATAACAAGGACAGTTTAAGTAGGGGACAGTAGTGACAATTAATAAACATATTCTTACCTTTCTACCTATTTTATACCTTGTAACTGTTTTTGAAATCCAGAGAATTACACCATGTGCTTTTCTTGGCAATCAAGATAGCTGATTCTATTAAATGCACCTGTTCACCAAATTTTATCTGGCCACCTTGCTGGTCACATGAGCAGTTTTATACAAGAAGACAGTAGTGACATAAAAACTAGGGGACAACGTTTCTCTGGCTCAGAATAAATATAAAACTAGTTTTAATTTACAATAAAAATTCTTTATTATGTACTTTGGAGTATAAATTTTTACTTTGAGTGGTAAAATTGTTAAAAATAGTTTGCCATTACACTTAAAACTGTTCCAGAAGATCAGTACATGGGGTGGGGGACAAGGGACAGAAGTGACAAATTGAATATTTAAAATGCTATTAAAGTAAAATTTACAGTTATTTTCTTGAAAATACTTCTTGAAATTGTAGAAATACATTACAAAATACATTTTATGCTAAAAAAAAAAAAAAAAAAAAAACTATATGAATGACAAAAAAACAGCATATAACCCAAAGGGACGGAAATTACCCACTTATTGGAGAATCACCCAGCACAGTTTCTAAAATAATAGGAGGATACTTTTACTTCACATTATTTAAGCAATTTTATCCAAAATGCAAAAAAATCTGTAATGTAACAGAGTGGACAACTGTATTTTCTTGGGGAAATATCAACAGTATTATATACTATAAATAAATAAAAACATCCTTACCTTCCACCTAATATTTTATTTGCCATCTAAGAAGATTTACATGAAACTTGCGCTTTCTGGAATACCTCTACGTTATTTGGAAATTCATAGTACATATGACCACCCTACAACTTGCATTTGAGTTCAGGAAGGATTGTTATGATTTCTTCTAAACGAATGTATGAAATACTGTTTTCATCAGTTCAAAATAACCTCCCCCAGTTCTTAATAGTCTTTAAATACATTACTTTTACCTCTCTATCTTCATCTTCTATTTCTTGAATAACTGCAACATACTTGTATTTCAAATTACACATAGCTTCATCTGTTTTAAATGCAGCCAACATGTATTTCCCAGTTTGGCTTAGATGTGTTATTGTCCCGTAGTCCGCCATCTTGGATTTTTTTCTTGCATGACAACTCCTTTTCGCCAAGTAGTAATGTCGCCAATGGTTATATATTGTTGATAGGTTAATATAATATTGAAAAAGCTAGAATATAATAATTATAACTATTAATAAAAAAATAATTTGTAATTGAAGCCAAGAAAAAAATCCAAGATGGCGGACCCCGGGATAATAACACATCTGTTCCCCCAGTTTTTATATTATCCGGCAAAACTTTTTGCATGGAATCATCAACTTTCACTTTGCACTCTTCATTTGTGGAGGTTCCATTTGGGTCAGAGTCAGAAGAATAAACATCTGATGCTTTGAGTATTTTGTGAATATTTTTATGAGAAGCAAGGTTGGATGTTATTTGACAGTTGTATTACTTAGCTTTAAAACATGGGCAAAGTTTACTATTTTTTCCGCAAAAACAAGATACACTTCTCTACCTAAATAATCTATTACCTGTTGTCACCAACTGCTGAACAGACAATGTTCCTTTAAGGATCGGAATTTTATTTGGAATGGCTCTACTCATCTTATCTATCTCTGAAATAAGATACAATTTCACATTGATGATGTCTTTTAGTTGTCTAAAACAACTGGGTAAGTGTGATCACAGATCGTACAAAGGGTTTCGTTTAATATTCCTTTCAAAACACTTTATAATTTTGAAAAAATTGTTAGTTCCACATTTCGAAACCAGGAGCGCACTCTATTCTAAACAAACCTCTATCCGAACGAAACTCTATTTTACATACTATCCGTATATATATTAGTCGAAGGGATTGAGCCCATAGCACCCGAGATAAGTAGGCGCCCCTGGCGGTAAAAAGTGGAACTAAAATATGTAAAGCTATGGTACATAATATGAAGGAATGATCAAAGGTGTGTCGGCAAAAGTTGGAAAAGTGCTCCCCGGGTGAAAAGGGCGGAGGTTAGAAAAATTGCTTAAAATATACAAGTTAGAGACGGGAGGAGTAAATAATATAAGACTTTTTGAAAATTTTATGATTTGTCGTGTGGTCTGAGGTATTCAGCTATACGTATGCAAAAATTCATGTCTGCAACTTAATTAGGGGCTCTCTTAGAAGGAATTGCTTAAAATACATATGTGGTAGCTCAAAGGTTTAAACGTAAGACTTTTTCAAGATTTTATGATTTGTCGCCTGGCTTCAGGTGTTCTGCTATAAGTATGCAAAATTTTAAATCTCCAATTTAATAAGGAGCTCAGTTAGAAAGAATTGCTTAAAATACGCATGTGGGAGTCCAAAAGGTTATATGTACGACTTTTTCAAATTTTTATGATTTGTCGCATAACGGTGTTCAGCTATAAGTATGGAAAATTTCACGCCTCCAACCTAAATAGGGTGTCACTTAGAAAGGATTGTTTAAAATACACATCTGGGAGGCCAAAGGGTTAAATGTACGACTTTTTCAAAATTTTATGATTTTTCGTTTGATGTGAGGTATTCAGCTATACGTATGCAAAATTTCACTCCTCCAACCTAATTAGGGGCTCACTTCGAAAGAATTTTTTAAAATACACATGTGGGAGCCCAAGCGGTTAAATGTACGACTTTTTCAAAATTTTATAGTTTGTCGTTTGATGTGAGGTATTCAGCTATATGTATACAAAATTTCCCTCCTCCAACCTAATTAGGGGCTCACTTAGAAAGAATTGTTTAAAATACACATGTGGGAGCCCAAAGGGTTAAATGTACGACTTTTAAAAATTTTTATAGTTTGTCGTTTGATGTGAGGTGTTCAGCTATAAGTATGTAAAATTTCACGCCTCCAACCTAATTAGAGGCTCACATAGAAAGAATTGTTTAAAATACATATGTGGGAGCCCAAAGAGTTAAATGTACGACTTTTTCAAAATTTTATGATTTGTCGTTTGATTCACATCAATGTCCATCTATAAGTACACAAAATTTCACGCCTGCAACCTAATTAGAGACTCACTTAGAATTGTTTAAAATACACATATGAGAGCCCAAAGGGTTAAATGTACGACTTTTTCAAAATTTTATGATTTGTCGTATGATGTGCTGTGTTCACCTATAAGTCTCCAACATGTATAGTTTCTGAGAACCGGCTCTGTGACGGACAGACAGACAGAGGAGCGAGACGAATAGGGTTTCGTCAGATGAACGAAACCCCAAAAATCATTAACATCTGCCATGCTCTTTAGCATTCCTCCTACCCCATTAGCGGCTGCTGTGCCACTGCCTGACTCAAAACAATTCTGTGTGCTCTACTGTAATTTAAATTTATCAACATGTTTATTAAATAGGTAGAAATTTTTTTGCGGGCGTTTGTACTGGTTAAAAGGTCCATCTGAAAAAAAAAGTGAACTATGTTGATCTTGTAATTATAGCTAGTCATTTTCAATACTCGTTCCAAGTGGGCCCAAATGACTGCTAGGCGTTTGTACTGGTTAAATCCATCTGAAAAAAAAAGTTAATTATGTTGATCTTGTAATTATAGCTAGTCATTTTCAATACCCGTTCCAAGTGGGCCCAAATGACTGCTAGGCGTTTGTACTGGTTAAATCCATCTGAAAAAAAAAGTTAATTATGTTGATCTTGTAATTATAGCTAGTCATTTTCAATACCCGTTCCAAGTGTTCCCAAATGACTGCTAGGCCATGTGCTAAAGAAGATGAGACTAAGGATGAAAATAAGGAATTTTGCTTAGTAGCCACTGACCAGTAGGTTTTGTTTTATAGTAACCAGTTACTGGCTAGTGAGAATAATTTCTTTAGTAGCCAGTAAGTACATTTGTCACTGAATATTTAATTTAAAAAATATATAATGAGTTTACAGTAAACAAATAATTTATATACTAAACTAGCCGCCTCTAGCGACCAGTTTAGTCTCCTTTAAATGTATGCTAAGCACTGCATCATATTACTTTCATTCTGAAACTAATTGACTTGCTCAATCCTTCCCGAGTCCAACGATTCTGATAGAGAAATCAAGAATTCTTTGCGAACTTGATAACATTTCATACATTTTTGTTGTTATGCGTATTTCGCCTTTTTTGACAAATACCTCATAATTTCCGTAGCTGTAAAATGAGTGAAACTTCAAGTATTTAAACTGAGATTTGTTCATAAATTATCTAAATTGAACTTATTCTACTTTAAACATGCTGTTACTTCAATGTTACTTTTTAATGTTAATAAATTTATTTAAATTTTTCAAATCATCCATTCATAATTTTTTTTCATTACTTAATAACTAAATAATGAATATATATACTTTTGTTTTATAGATTTGATTTCTGAGTTCATAAATATGACAATATACCAACGTAACTAAGAGAAATACCAAAATAAAACCCTCGTGAACGCAAGCCGTTAACAAACGTTAGCGCCGCCAATTTACCTACTATGACGTCATAAGAATATTGTCCATTCATTGTTGGAGAACCTACTTTGCGAATGATTACCACCTTGGTCTAATATTTTCTACTGTTTATGATAAATGAATCTCTTGTTTGTTTACTTTATGAAGTGAAATAGAAAGATGTCAACTTAATTTCAATTGAAATTATCTTGGAATATATATTTATTTGAATGTAAATTAGAAACAATACTTTGATGTTGAAATGAAATATTTTAGTTTATGTTATTATTATTACGATTAATTGTTTATTTAGGTACTTTTCCATTACAGGGGCATTGGCATTATTTTTTTTAAAAGCTTGGCGCAATTCGGTTTAAGAACGTGAAATAAGTTGATAAAATATATAAATAGCTATAAAAACTAACCTGGTGAACTTTTATTTTTTTATATGTATTTATTTGCATATAAACATTTTATTTACACATATTATACAATATTTGTTTACATAGAAATTACTTCTGTTTCTATATAAAAATAGATTATTGGCTTCTTTAGATTAAATAAATTGTATACATATGGAAAAAATTGCTTATGTATAAGCAATAGGATATAAATTGCCGGAAAATACGATGTCAATTTTTTTTTTCGCCAAGAACCTATGCTGGAAAAATATTTATTTATTTATTTATTGTATTTTAAATGAGGTAAATGAAATCTGTGTATTTTAAATGAAATGAGTGATAGGTTTATATTTTTAATGAAATGATGGCGATGGAAGAATATTTGGCGATTTATCACCTGCGCCCGACTAATATAAAAGTACCGAAATGTTCGTTTGGCATATAAAAAGTGAAGCGGTCAGCCGGAACTATTGATGACAGTCACATGACTTCGGCTTTTATTATATAGACTAGCTGAGTACCCGCGCTTCGCTACGGTAAATTCTCCCTCTTTCATAACTTCCTGTTTTGGTTGATTGCCTGTCTTTTTTACGGTTTCTCAATCAGTAATTCTAATTTTGAACCTTTTTTTTATTTAAGTCAACCTAGTTTTTATATGTAAAGATGGATTTTTACAATCACTAATTGATTTTTAACTCACTTCTTGGTATGTTAGAATTATAAACATTATATTTACAGGTGTAGGTCAATAGGTCAATAATGACAATGCAACTCTTTATTATTAGAAAAAAATTAATTATAAATTAATGCATGAATTTTAAGGCATTTTACTGTTAGCCTATCTCAGGTGATAACTCACCAAATATTTTCTGTACATCGAACAATTTTATGCTAGTTGGAACAACAATAGATTTAATTATGCGCCAATGAACACTCGCCAAAATATGCCAAATGATTAAAACTGCAACAATGAAACATTTAAAAATAAAAAATACCGACAATAAATTAAAAATGAAGAATGTAATATTTTTAAAAATGTATATTTTTATCAATTATTAATTAATTAATTTAGGATTATATGGTAAGTAATACATTTAGAAATCCTAAAAAAAGATAACATAGTGTTTCATTTTTTTCTTTACAGCTGTCCTAACTTTAAAAAGAAACAGAGTAAAAATTATATATCATTTAATAAATTCATTTGCTTCCGTTTTTTACCAAGCATCAGAAAAAGCAGTGAATTAGTCATAATCGTGTTCTAAGCCCACGTTAGATTAATGTACCGTAGCGGAAATAAATAAATAAATAAATAAAAACATGAATTTCGGTCAAAAAATTGGGTGTGATTTTTAATATAAACATTGAATAGTTATAAAACAGTTTTAAAACAACCATTGTTTTCTTATTAGTTTGACTTCTATGTTTATCTCTTTTGGTATCTTAATTTTCTAGTCACTGAAAAGCATTTAATGCATCTCCATACCTATAAAGGGGGTTACCATAGGGGGGCCCTGTTCTGTCGCCAAATGCCGCCAAGTTTGTCGCTACATTGGAGATATATCGTCAAAAGTGACGCCAATTTATCGATATCTCTAATGTTTCGTCAAATTCCCATAGACTTCCATTGTAAAACAATAGGGTTTACTTGTTTACAGAAAATCAACAAATTGAGATACTTTAATGCAACAAAAACTAATATTAGCTTAAGGGATTATATTAATTATATTTAAGGGAGTTCAACGTTCAAGTAAATTAAATTATGAATAAAAGGAACACGATACAATGCTTAGCATGCTTTGCCAAACATAAATTTTAAGGGAGACCAAACTGGTCGCCAAGGGCAGCTAGTTTCTAAGATTACAATTGTTAATTTCTTTAAATATATACGTTACTATAGCATTGAACAATCCGTGCGGAAAAAACTGCTTGCGGGTGTACATTTCGTCATACTATATTATAACCATGAGAAAAAAAAAAAAAAAAACAAAAAACCTCGTTTTATTGACATCATTAATTCATATATGCCTTTTGCTCATTTCATTTAAAATACACACATTTAAAACATATGTCTAACTAATTTCATATAAAATGATGAAAAGAAAAAATAATAATAAGAAAAAATACCTTAAACCAAAAAAAATTATTTCAACATCAAAGAGTATTTTGTAATTTACGCAGGCGAAATATAAATAATGTCATTGTCTATAAAATGAAATGAAACATTTGAAAAAAAACAATAATTTTGTTGATAAAAAAATGAGCATTTAAAAAATATAACTTTTGAAAATTATATGCTTTAACACACCAGTTTTTTAAATCAATAAAAATAAGTACTTAAAATAAAAGCATACATAAATATTTTGCAAGTAATAGAATATAGTCAATTTAAACTGCAGTCTTCAAATTGTAAATTTCTATTACTACTGCAGCATGGCGTACGTAATACGTATTTCTCACACTACAGTAAACATTTCATTCGTTGAATGAAGCCATTCATGGTTTTTTGAACAAACATTTTTATATGTATAATTCCTAACTTCTAAAATAATTTTATTGTAGCTTCCTCCTCATCAGATAACTGCCAAATAGTAAAATCTATGTCAGTATCAGTAATAAATAAGTTATAATTAATAATAAATGTTTTCTATTCAAAAAATAACAAATTAAAAAGTTTCACTGGATTACGATGGAATAATACTCATAAAAAATATTCACGTTCAATAAATAGAAAGTGTTAACAATTGGCACAGTTTTCAGTAAAAATCGTTTGCACAATTAGGGTTGAAATAAATGGCGTGATATCATACATCTTGGCATGTTGGTAGAACGAAAAAGTACAACAGTTTTTTTCTTTTTTAGTTTTAGTTTTTGAGGCGTTTGTATTTTTTTTTCCTAACTGGCATAGTTGTTGTGGAATTTTAGAAAACCCTTTCTTAGCGGCACTCTATGTCATAAGAAGTATTTTTACCCCAATTTTCAAGATTTTATGTCCAGTAGTTTGGGCTGCGCGTTGATTAATACAAAATCCAGACTTTCTTTTATATATATAGATAAGATATTTTTATTTATATCATTTTGAATAAACTTGAGATACTAATTTCCCATCTATTTTAAATTTTAAAGTAAGTTAGCAGCAAAGTTATATACAATGTACAACATGCTTATGTAGCTAACTACATAAGTATTTTTTTTTTTAATAATTTGTCTAGAATTAAGATCTGATGATATAATAAAATAGGTATGTTTATCCACCGACTAGCGGGTATGAGAATAAAAAGATCGTCGAATTGCCAGTGTAATATGAAATCAGAAACGTCCGAGGTGTAGGGAAAAAAAGGAATAGGGAAGATCAAATCAGAAAATTCTGAATTTAACCGGTTCTTTTCATATTTTTAATCGCCAGTTTTTAAAGTTTAACAGTCGAGTGCTTATTTTTATCTTTAGATGAAATAGAACAAAATGTCATTGGTTTCTACTGCGATTTCATGTACTGATGAAATACCCTTATAAAAGTTTTCTATAGTTAAAAGTACAACTAATAAAACATATATATATACTCACTGTAGTAACCGTCTCTCAGCAACATAAATGTAATACAAACAACAGTAATGTATCTAAACGGAGATTCACAGTACTTATAAAAATAGCACAAGTCAATTACAATTGAAATTTGCTCAACATTTACAACAAAAGTAAAAAGAACATTGATTTAGTGTTGCCAACCCTGTGATCGTTTTCCCAGGATTTTGGACCACGGAGTAAAAGAGATGGGCGCATGCCAGGGTCTATGTCATTTAGCAGACAACAAAATAGTCGACAAGACATTTAGCAGACAACAATTAGACGACAGGACGTTTAGCCGACAAGTACATTTAGTCGACACGTACATTTAGTCGACAGGACAATTAGCCGACAGCGACAGTTAGCCGACAGGACAATTAGCCGATATGACAGTTAGTCGACATAGACAATTAGCCGACAGGACGTTTAGCAGACAGGACAATTAGCCGACAAGACAATTAGACGACAGGGCATTTAGCCGAAAAGACAATTAGCCGACAAGACATTTAGCCGGCAGGACAATTAGCCGATAGGTCAATTAGCCGACAGGACATTTAGCCGACAGGACGATTGGCCCAGTTAGGTTTTGGTATGGATACTGTTAGAATACAGTTAGGTTATAATTAGTTTACGGTTACGTTAAACTTAGGTTACAGTTGGGTTACGGTTAGGTTACAGTTACGTCACAGATTAAATTTAGGTAACAATTATGTTACGTTTAAGTTACAAATAGGTTAAGGTTAGGTTACGGGTAGGTTACAGTTAGATTAGGGTTAAGTTACGGATAGGTTACAGCTAGGTTACGGATAGGTTACAGTTAGATTACGTTTATGCTACGATTAGATTACAGATAGGATACAGTTACGTTACAGTTTGGTTACAATTAAGATTACGGATAGGTTACAGTACGTTACGGATAGGTTACGATTAGATTACGGTTAGATTACCGCCAGGCTACAGTTAGGTTACATTTAAGTTATAGTTAGGTTATAGTTACATCACAGTTAGGATACGGTTAGGTTATAATTAGTTTACGCTTAGAGTACTGTTATGATGCGTTTATTTTACAGTTAGGTTAGGTTATAAGTAGGTTACGGTTACGTTACGGTTAGGTTACGGTTATGTTCAATTTCCGTTACAGATAGATTACGGTTATATTCCATTTCCGTTACATATAGCTCATTGTTAGGTTACGGTTATGTTCCATTTCCCTTACAGATAGATTACGGTTAGTTTACGGTTATATTCCATTTCCGTTACAGATAGCTCATTGTTAGGTTACGGTTATGTTCCATTTCAGTTACAGATAGTTTACGGTTGGATTATGGATAGGTTACAGGTAGGTTACAGTCACGTTACATTTAGCTTATAATTAGTTTACGTTACGGTTAAGTTACCGATAGTTTATAGTTACGTTACAGTTAGGTTACGGTTATGTTATAATTAGATTAAGGTTAGGTTGCAATTAGGTTACAGTTAGGTTACGGTTAGGTGATAATTTGTTTATAGTTAGGTTGAAGGTAATGTTACTGTTAGGTTACCGTTAGGTTACGGTTAGGTAACATGTTACAGCTAGGGTACAGTTAGGTGATGTTTATGGTAGAGTTAGATTAAGGTTACGTTACAATTATATTACTGTGCCCAGCGCTTAAATTCTAACAAAAAAAGTTCCGGAGCCTTAATATTCTGCGCTACCGGTACAACAACTGTACCGTTCCACCCCCCCCTACCCCACTGCCCCTGTAATCTGAATATTTATATTTCGTACATTAATTGCAAAATTTAAGAGTTTTTTTTCTTTAGAAAAATAAAAATTTTAAATATATCTGTCAGCATATACTTAGCTGTCAACTATTCCACTTTTTAGTTATCACTTCTTCTGAATAGTAAAAATCCGTGCCTATTTTTTATGTTAATTAATTGCAGAATTCTGCAATTAAATAGGGTAACGATTATGATTAGGAAATGGTGTTAACACAAAAAAGGGATAGTTCGCAGCTATGCATTTATAAGAAAAAATGAATGAAACTTACAGAAATGAATATTTATATGCTGAAGAATGGAACAATGTTTTACAATTTCCTGTAAAAGGTGCATATCTTAAACTATAATCATTTCCTTGCGCATAACAATCTTTTGCGGTGAGTCCCTGAAAATTAGATAAAATTAAAAATTTGACAACGTTATCGGAAAGAATCTATGCTTTTATAGAAAAAGGGGAATCACTGCTCGATTGCTTTCTATCAGAATAACAATACATGGTAATTATATCTACTTACAAAGGAAAGTGACTTCGTATAGGTGCAGAGAGCCTTAGCGTGGGTACCGTTCATGATACAAAATAAATAGAAAAATCACTGACGTGATTTTTATACTCGTACGCAATAGAAGACAAAAAATCTCGAACAAACAAAACGTCAAGCTGATGCTTGTTGGATAAAACAGAAAATATTCTTTTCTGGTTAGATATCGAAATAATAAAAAGAAAACCCAGCCAATAAAAAATTATCCTACTGTCACAAAAGAAAATCGAACTGAAAGCAAATTTATTGTTCAGTCGCTTGAGTGGCGCCGTATCAACACGTCGCCGATATAAATTTGAAATAGAAAACACGAATTCTGTTTCCCCTTCATTCTGATCAAAATAGCATTAAAATGATTTGAAGTGGAATATAATACGTAATTTTAAAAGAGGATTTTTTTTCGATACATGAATAAATAAAATTTTAAATGTAATACAGATTGAGCTCGAGTCAGTCTAAGCCTAAAAACTGATATAAAAATTGAGTCCGTTTTATCTCCATCTCCTACGTATGTGACACATTACGTCACATATAAGTGTTTTTGTAAAAAGAATGCAAAAGCTTAGAGATGAGAAGGAAAGGAAAAGGTAATTTAAGCTTCGGTTTTTCGGAAGCGCTATTGTACTGGTCTCCGGAGTCCTGTATTTATGAGCTCCGTGAATTCCGAACAATATTTAAATATTTACTAAAAACAGAGAAGTACCGGAGCCGGGCTCTGGTGGGCTCCGGCGCAAATTAAGCCCTGGTTACAACCGAATTTTATACAGTGTAATTTTATATCACATTAGTTGACCCACCCGGCGTTATCCAGGCCCATCATAATAATCTTAAATAAAACTCAAGTTTGTATGATTTTATATCCTTTGAAAATCTTTTAAATGAACCTAGTTTCGGAAGTCCTATTACCTTCCACAGCCTCTCGTGTGTTCCCAACAAATCTCTTACCGAACGAACCTGTGATCTGGGTCCCCGCTACCTAAAGCAGTATGTACCGGAAGTGCTCCGCACGTGCCGCAGATAATCGAAAACCAAGTCGAGTGAGCCAAACTTCGTTGTAATCAAGCCCATAGAACCCGAAAAATGAATGCATCATTAATGTTCGAAAATGTTGGTAACTGACGTCTAAGATAAACTTTCATAATACAGAAAGTAGCTGAATTGTAATCTAACTTAAATGAACCAATTCCCGTTGAAATCGGGCCCCTAGAACCCGAGGAAAGAATACACACCTAAGCGGTGGAAGGTTGCCCCCCCCCCCCCCTCTGTAAATTTCACGGACTACTTTTATAATTAACGCAATATTATTTAATAAACGGATGAAATCCCGGGCGGCAAACAACGTAGCTACGCTACTGCACCTAACGAAAATTTTCATATGAATTCGACATTCGTTTTATTCGACGTTAGCATAAATTAGAGGCCCCGATGTAATTATGAGCGTGCTAGAGGGCGAAGCCAGCTAGTTTAATAAAATATTATTATTATTACGCTTATATGTTAAAGCCTCGATAACTCGACATCCTCATAAATAAGTGTATTTAGTTAATATTATTATTTATACATTTGCTCTAAAAACTGGATAACTTGAAGATTCATTAATCTGTTTTATTATATATATCGAGTGCAAGTTATACGGTTAAACCTTGATGAATCCTCAAGCTTATAAATCTATGTTTTTATTTAAACAATTATCATTGGTCATTGTGGTTAAAACCTTGATCACTCTATATTCTCATAAAACAGTGCTTCTATGCAATAGAATATAATTAATTTTCTTTACATCCGCAATAAAATCAAAATAACAAGTTATCCCCAAACGATCTCTCTAAACGCAAAAATCTAGTTACTTCGCCATCTCTTTAAATTTATATTTCAATCAGTTTGATATAAATTCTGTATGATTTCCAAAAAACCTCGAAAAGTCGTCATCCTTAATCATCTGTGATTTTATTAAGTCGAATGTCATTAATGAATTATATATATCCAATCTTGATAACTTGATATTCTTACAAATTCGTCTTTTTGCGCATCGAATTTATTTAATTTATATATTAAAAGATCAGTGATTCGCCAGCATATTCTATTTCATAAATTCCAAAAATGAAGGAATTTGGTCAAGAGTTTCCGGAAATATTAAATAAAATCTCTTTTAATCTCTATTAAATAAAATTACTTTTTACTTTCCTCAGAGCATCGAGACTGCTTTGAACACTGCCATGTTTTCGTTGTCGGTAGTTCGAGAAAACCACTGTGGGAAAATTTAAGGTATGTTGAAATTTTAAAATCTATTTCAGGTAGCGATTTAAAAATTGGGATAGATGCTTAAAACAACATGGTATTTCATAATTTCGTAAAAAATAGAAAATCCATAAATAAATTTTTATTTCATCGAAAAACCGATTTTATAAGGGAAAATAAATGTTTTCTGTATTTATTCCTGTCGCAAATAATTTAAATCTTACCGTATTCTTCACTAATTATCCTTATTATTGTGTCCGATTTTTTTTTACGGATGCTAGCGGATACATATTTTTATAACAGATAAAAACAATAACAATTACCACTATTTTCGAGTAATAATTTCTAAAAATCGTATTTTGGCCCTAATTATCGGAGTCCTTTATATTGTTCCTTCTTGAAAACTTACCAAAAAGGTAACTCTATACTACCTATAAGTTTGTCTATACTACCTTTGGTTTTGTTGAAAGAAGTAATATTTATTTGTTACTGATATGGGGGCACTATAATATCGATAATTCATCAATTTCATAAATCAGTGCTTTTACTCAATCATCATTAATATTTTATACATATGCATTAAAACCTCAATAACTCGTCAGCTACTAAAAGTGTGTTTGTATTTAACTGTAGAATAAGTTTTCAGCGAGATCGGATTTAACGACAACCCAGTTTTTAGCGAGGAAAATTGAATAAAACGTATACCAATAAAAGAAAGTTTCGCTCTGTCTGTGTGTATGTGAGTGTGTGAGTGTCTGTGTGTCTGCGTTTGATGACTAGCAAAATCTACCGCACATAGAAGTCTGAACATATAGGTGAGAACAGTCCAAGACATGTCCTGATGCACCTGACAATCAGATTTTTCTTTTTTTAAGGGTCGGGGCCCCTGTGCCTCTAAATTGTTTTTATGCTCTAAATTGTTAATAACTTACCCCCTTTATATCCGATCTTCTTCGTTTTTGTGGCCAATTCTCCATTTAGTTATTCCCTCATTTCTACATTCCAGTTAAGACCCTGGCAGCCTGGGACCCGGTACAGCACCCCTTGAAGTTTTTGCGCCCTAAATTGTTAATAAATTGCTTCCTTTTAATCCAATCTTCATTTTTGGTATTCTTTTTTCATTTAGTTATTCTCCCATTTCTACATCCCAGTTAAGACCCTTGCTCCATTCTCCCCCTAGGATCCCGTAGGTCCCTTGAATTTTTTGTGCGCCATGCATTTTTCACCCTCTAATTTTCTCACCTTCTCAGTGCATAATTTTAAAACTGAGTATTGGTCTCTTCTCCCAGGACCAACACCTTCATATTTTATTTGGGCTCTAGGACAATCATTTAAGCATTTACCCAATTTTTGGCGCATTTCTTTAAATTATTATTCTAAGGAATAATTCATAACTCTATGGTGGATTTTGAATAATTGAAGATCTAAGACCTTTTAACATATTTTCATGTTAGGGCCCTGCTCTTAACTATCAGTTGGCCTCTTTTGAGCCCTTTATTGTAGCTAGTGATGGGCGATTCTGGAAAATTTGAGAATCGATTAAAATCGACATCGTATAAAACAGAATCGATCACGATAAGAATAGATTCCCAAATTCTAGAATCGATACTTGAATCGATATTTCGATGTTCACAGATAAGCTCAAAAATAGCAATTCCAAAACGTAGCGAATCAGCAGGACCGTAACGACTACCTCTCACCCCTCACCCCCATTTATGGGGGGGGGGGTCCTAGACAATGTCAGGGGTCCAGAAGTAAGCTACCTTTGAGTCGAATAATAAAGTTTTTTAACTTTTAAAATTATTATATTTAAGATGTAATTTTAATAATAATTTATATTAGTACTAGGGGGCTCTGCCCCTGCAAGCTACGCTCACCAACCCCCGTTGAGACACCGCAGAATCTAAAAACACGCTAATCTGGTGGGTTTTAAAAATATTAGAGAAGATTGAATTATACTGAAAAAAGCTGTGCAGATCTCCCTGTAAACGGGTTTCCATTCAATTCCCTATGATTGCAAAAATTTACGGGCGATTCAGTTGCTGTTAAGACATCCAACGGTTGTTTTTGTTTTTGATTAAAGAGGATCAGTTAAACATTTGAAAAGAAGCTAAAATAAAATAAATTATGTATACAGGGTCTTTGTCTCCCGGTATTTTAAAACAATCTCTATAACAATAGCTAAAGTCATGTGACTATCATCAACAGTTCAGGGCGGACCACTTCGCTTTTTATACTATATGTGCCATTTTGGTACTTTAATGTTAGCCAGGCACAGGTGATAAGTCGCCAAATATTATTCTATCGCCATCATTTCATCTGTATTATAATAGTTCAAGTCATCAACTGCCATAAACAAATACTGTCTGATCCGTTCGCCGTTCATATGAAAGTTTGGCAAAGATGTCATATACATCCCATATTGGCACGATTTTTTAACGACGCCAATTTGGGGAACGCATCAACAGCATAAACAGCAACATCCGGCTTACCATATCAAGCAAAATAACGATACTTTGGCGCCAGTTATGTGCCCGTTCCGTATATGACATTGGCGTCAGGAAAAAATCGCGCCAATATGGGACCGTAAGTTTTCCATTTTTATTAAAAAATCAAATTTTTTTTTTTTTTCGAATAAAACTACATAAAAGTTGCCATTGTCGCAAAGAATTCTAGGTACTATTACGCTAACCGGATGCAAATCTCGCCAATAGCTTTTTTTCAACTCGCCAGTTAGCATTTTTTTTTTTTCGAGTGGTAATATTTGGCCAGATACGCACCGCAGGTTTGGCGTGATTTTAATTTTTTTACGAAAATTTGGCGAAAACCTCGTTTTCAAATACCAGTTACATGTGCATTTTTGGTATTCCTTAGATATCCCGTCGACCAAAAATCTATCGCCAAACTATAAGATTAAATGCCAATAATGGTTGATCGTACATGTCACATTCACTTGACTTTAAGCAAGTTACACGTGTCTACGTCATCAAGTGATTTTTATTTCGACGTTTTATTTGTATATTTATTAATGTTATACTAATTTTTTTGTTCTTTCGTTATTTAAAATAAAAATTATGTCAATTTGTATAATTTGGCGAGTGTTTTGGCGATTTATATAATTTGGCGAAATTGGTCGACGGAATTACTAAGTAAGTACCGTATTTTTTAATTATTTTCTATTATTTTCTAAAGGAAATATAAAAAAATAATTAATAATCATAGAGCAAAATAATTTATATAACTAGGGGGCTCCCCCTACGAGCTACGCTCGCCAACCCCCGTTCAGGCACACCAAAATCCAAAAAGCACGCTAATTTGATCGGCTTTAAAAATATTGAATTAAAATTAAAAAAAAAAAAAAAAAACAGTAGCGATCTCTCTGTAAACGGGTTTCCATTCGTTTTCCTTGGATTGGGGATTTTTAAGACCAAATCTGTTGCTGTTAAGAGATACAATGGCTGTTTTCGTATTTAATTAAAAAAATTAGTTAAACATTTGAAAATAAGCTAATGTAAAATGAATTAAGTAAACAGTGTCATTGTCTCCCGGTATTTTTTAACAGCGCTATAAGATAGTTCTTTTAAATAATTCATTTTAAATGTATCGTTTCAAATCTGACGTAATTTACCAAAGTTTTATTTCTCTTATTAATATTCACGTGAAAATACTTTTGTTGTTAGAAGGAAATATTATTTGCGCTGTCTTCGAATTCACGATAATAGTTGAAAAGATTATTTCAAAATATCTCGCGCAAATATATTTTTAAATTTAAATTGTTTTGCTATATTTTTTGGTCATTTTAAATATGACGTAATTTCCTCCATTTACAATTTTTAACGCATAATAATGATTTTTTTATTTTAAGATTTTGTTTCTCTTTTAAAATTCAAGTGTAAATATGGTTCTTATGACGTAATTTTCCTGCTTTAAACATATAATCATTTAATTCTAATTTTAAAGTTTTTTTTTCTGTTTGTAATAGTCACGTGTAAATAAATTTTTAATTTGAAGCAAACATTATTGTTTGCGCTGTTTATACAATTGGCAACAGTTTAATAACATTTTCTAAAATTTGTAAAAAATATCTCTCGAAATGCTGAAAATTTGAATTTAAAATAAAAATGAAACCTCAAAAAAGGAGTCAAATAAAAAAAATAAATGCAATCTGCACACCGGAAAATTATAATGTATAAAATGATCTAAAAATGATTAAATTCTCATGTATAGTTTTTGCTCCAATAAAACTTTTTTAATGGAACAATTTTGTCCAGCTTTATCATTAAATATCTCTTAAAATAATTCTTCGATTTGAAAACTGTCTGCATCAGCGTGTTTATCAAACATTTCTCTATAATACCACTGATTTTCATATTTTCGTATGCAACAGTTTTTTTTATATATTAACGATGAAAGGCCATGCTTAAGCATTCAAATTGGATGCCGATCTACCCGAAATATCTAGGCAGATTTTCATTGTTCCAGTTCCAAATCAAAACTTTTTTATATATATAGAAGGATTTAAAAAAAGAAATAAAAGTAAATAAACATTTATTATCAAATAAACAACAATAACCGTGTTACCATATCAATCACAATAATGCCATTTTGGCGTCAATTAGGTACCCCGGTGCCGTAGATAACATCTGTGCCTAATTTTTTTCGTTTCGTTTTATTTTTTTAAAAAAGAAAGAAGTGAAAGCCATCAATTTTAAATGAAAGTTGTGTATTTTAAATAAAATGAATCAAAGGATTATATTTTATATGAAATGAATAAAATATGAAGAAATGCGACGGAAAAGTGTTTGGCAAATTATCACCTGCGTCTCGCTAACATAAAAATACCGTCAGAATTGATTTCTCTATCAGAATCTTTCGATTTGACGAAATATTGTTCAAGTAAAATGAATTATGAATAAAAGTAGCATGATACATTTCTTGGCATACATTTAAGGTAACCTTTTCTGAAATATGAAAAAAAATATCTGTTTGATTAAAATTTGAGTTGCCATCATTAGAAAAATGTATATAAAATTAGAAAAAAATTAATATTTCGAAAACTAATTCGAATTTAAAAATTCTAATACCAGTTTTGAAATCTGCGGATCAATATTGATTTTTGGTGTTAATTTCATCGCAAAGTATGCCTTATTTTAGGAGAAATCGCCGTAAAACATAATCAATTGTTTAATCAGTCAATTCATACTTCCGTTTCATAAATTCGTTTCATTAGGATTTTATATATATAGGGTAGATATTTAAATTTATTTTTTAAGAAAGATCTCGGTCAGAATAAAAAAAAAAGGAAAAAATATTTTTTTTATCCGGAAAAGATGTACTTTCTACTCTTATTTCCTTCAACCAAACGCATGGGGAGTTACTTCCTATAAACGTTATTCTTCATTAAAATGTCCAGATGAGCGAAATTTTGAAGGCTCTAAATTTATTTTAAAAGTTACATGGTTTTTTCAATCTTTTTAGGGCCTCCTCCTATAAGAGTGGGGGGAGTGCAATTATTGCAAATCTTCTTTTAAAATAGCTGTGATGATGTAATTAACCAATCATCACATACCACATACTAATTATCCCCCCAATGAATAAGCAAAATTATCTTTTTAATAATATATTTAACTAAAATTTCTTTCCCTTTTAAAATATATATCTCCTTATCTCAATTTACAGTTTATAAATATCTTTCTTTTTAATGTTTACCAAATTTTCAGCTGTTAACAACAACAAAAAAAGTTCTCATCCTAGAATCATTAACGGTGAAATAACTTTTCTCTGGTTAACAAATAAATAAAAATATATCCTTTGATTATATGGGGTTTTTTTCCACCAGTAATCTAAAAACTCTTAACAGTTATTGACTCATCAGTGTCGTCATGACAGTGTCGGACGTGGGACACCATTTGCAAATATCACGATTTTCTTTCTTTCTTTTCTTTTTTTCTTTTTTTTTTTTTTTTATAGCTTTCTCGTTCTTATACTAGAACAGAGAAACAGGACTTCTGTGATAATTTTGTTTATGAAAAAACAAAGAAAAAGAAATAGGATAGAGTGATAACAGGCAGATGCCTGAGTTATTTATTGAAACCACGAGAATCTGAAAGATTAATGATAATGAAAGTAGTAATTAAATTGCTTTTACTTAAATAAAAGGCTTTTTAGCAGAGAGAAAAAGATAAATACTAAATTTATTTCAGAAATATAAACAGATTTTAGATAATAACGCAGCTTAAAAAGCATTAACAATAAAATGTTTTTAGATAAATTTTATTTGATATAAATTTGATAAATTTGCTACTAATAAGTGTGTGATCACTTCCTACAGTTAAAGAAATATTCTTTTACTTTTTTCATACGAGACACGAGAGCAATTAAAATTTTACATTTAAAAAAAGAATAGGCCCGAGCCTGAAGGGTGATATAAAATCGACCTAAAACAAGACTTCGGTCCTCTGAATCTTAAGTTACAATGGTTACTTATGTTTTTTATTGCGTTGGTTTTTAGATGCCACGAATTTACTAAAATCTAATTTATAATCATATAACGCAATGATTTTTTTTCTAAGTTTATGAGTAGTAAAGATTCAAAATCCTTTCCAGGTAAAGGTGATGGTGAAGATCCTGGTTGCGCCACTCTAGACAGAAAAAAATAAAAATAAAAGTGCCCAGTTAAACTGATGGCATTGTGCTCACAGGCTAGTCACACTACTTGTATATTGTACTCTTATTTCAAAGAATAATCCCCCCCCTCAAAAAATAAATGAAGGGGGGATTAGCCCCCGTTTCCCCCCTTTATACTTAACCAATGAACTTCCAAATGTGATCAGGGAAGCTCCTTAACACAATAAACTGGTATACCAAATTTGAAGCAAATCAGGTAATTCAGCATGAAAAAACCATTTCGCTAAATTAAGGGGGTATTAGCTCTCCCATTTCCCCTTTTATGCCTATCCAATGAACCTTCAAATGTAATCAGGAAAGCTCCTTATCAGAATGAACCTAGAAAAAAAAATTAAGGTAAATTAGATAATTCTGCATGAAAATCCATTTATCTAAATTAAGAGGAGGGGACTTTCCACCCTTTCCCCCTTTTATACTTAACTAATGAACCTCCAAATCTAATGAAGGAAGCGCCATATCGGAATAAACCGGTATACCAAATTTGAAGAAAATCGAATACTTCTGCATGAAAAACCCATTTATCTAAAAAGTAGGAACAATCCTCTGTCCCCCTCCCCATTTATACTTAACCAATAAACCTCCAAATCTAATCAGGGCAGCTCCTTAACATAATAAACTGGTATACCAAATTTGGAGCAAATCGAATAATTCTGCATGAAAAACCCATTTATCTAAATTAAGGGCGGAGATCTACCCCCCCCCCCCTTTCCACCCTTTATACTTAACTAAGGAACTTCCAAATCTAATCAAGGCAGCTCTTTAGCATAATAAACCGGTATACCAAATTTGGAGCAAATCAAATTCTGCATGAAAAACCCATTTATCTAAATTAAGGGGTGGGAAAGACTAGCTCCCCTATCCCCCTTTATTCTTAACTAATGAACCACCAAACCTAATCAATGCAGCTCCTTAACATGATAAACCGATATAGCAAATTTGGAGCAAATCGAATAACTCTGCATGAAAAACCCATTTATCTAAATTAAGGGGTGGGGGGACTAGCTCCCCTATCCCCCTTTATTCTTAACTAATGAACCTCCAAATCTAATCAGGGAAGCTCCTTAACATAATAAATCGGTACACCGAATTTGGAGCAAATCGAATAATTCTGTATGAAAAAAACATTTATCTGAATTAAGGGGGGTAGCCTCTTTCCCCCCTTTATACTTAACTAATGAACTTCCAAATCTATTCAGGGAAGCTCCTTAACATAATAAACCGGTAAATCAGATTTAGAGCAAATCGAATAATTCTGCATGAAAAACCCATTTATCTAAATTAAGGGGAGGGACTAACCCCCTTTTCCCCTTTACCAATGAACCCCTAAAACTAATCAGGGAAGCACCTTTCCAGAATGAACCTAGAAAAAAAAATTGAAGCAAATCGGATGTTTCTATCAAGAGTTACCTCGTTACGTGAAAACGTACGTACAGAACGGCGGGCACATCAGCTCTCTGACTTTGATAGCCTGTGAGCTAAAAAGTTGAATTATGATGGTGACGAGTTATTGAGGTTGACATTGTTGGTATATCACCGACCCATATCAACGTGTCTTCTAAATTCTTTCGGAAAAATGTATGTTTCGGATAAATATCATTTAGGCTATTTGACCTGTCTGCTAGTTGACCTGTTGGCTAATTGTCATGTCTGCTAATTGTCCTGTCGGCTATTTGGCCTGTCTGCTAATTGTCCTGTCGTGTAATTGTCAGGTCGGCTATTTGAACTGTCGGCTAATTGTCATGTCGGCTATTTGTCCTGTCGGCTAAACGTCCTGTCGGCTATTTGACCTGTCGGCTAATTGTCCATGTCGACTAATTGTCCTGTCGGCTAAATGTCTCTGTCGGCTATCTGTTTTGTCGGTTAACTGTCGCTGTCGGCTAATTGTCCTGTCGGGTAAATGTACGTTTCGGCTAAATGTACTTGTCGGCTAAACGTCCTGTCGGCTAATTGGTGTCTGCTAAATGTCTTGTCGGCTATTTGGTTTTCGGCTAAATGACATAGACCCTCGTAACCTAACTGTAACTTATCCATAATCTAACCGTAACCTATCTGTAACGGAAATGGAACATAACCGTAACTTAACCATAACCTAATTGTAACCTAACCGTAACGTAACCGTAACCTACTTATAACCTAACCATAACCTAACTGTAACATAACTGTAACCTAACAGTAATCTATCTGTAAAATAAACGTAACATGACGGTACGCTAACCGTAACCTAATTATAACCTTACCGTATCCTAACTGTGATGTAACTATAACCTACCTGTAACCTAAATATAACCTAACCGTAACCTAACTGTAGCCTGGCGGTAACCTAACCGTAACCTAATTGGAATCTATCCGTAACGTAACTGTAACCTATCCGGAACCTAACCGTATAATCTAACTGTAACTTATCCGTAATCCTATTTGTAACCAAACTGTAACGTAGCTGTATCCTATCCGTAACCTAATGGTAGCAGAAACGTAATCTAACTGTAACCTATCCGAAACTTAACCGTAATCTAACTGTAACCTATCCGTAACATAACCTTAACCTATCTGTAACTTAAACGTAACCTAATTGTTACCTAAAAGTAACATAACTGTGACGTAACCGTAATCTAACTGTAACCTAACCGTAACGTAACTGTAACCTAAGTTTAACGTAACCATATACTAATTATAATCTATCCGTAACCTAAAATTATCCTAACCATAACCTAACTAGGCTAATTGTCCTCTCGACTAAATATCCTGTCGTCTAATTTTTCTTGTCGGGTAATCGTCTTGTCGGCTAATCGTCCTGTCGGCTAAATGTCCTGTCGGCTAATTGTCTTGTCGGCTAAATGTCCTGTCGGCTAATTGTCTTGTCGGATAAATGTCCTGTCGGCTAATTGTCTTGTCGGCTAATTGTCCTGTCGGATAAATGTCCTGTCGGCTAAATGTCCTGTAGGCTAGTTGTCACGTTCGGCCAATTGCCTGTTGTCCAATTGTCTGTCTGCTAAATGTCCGTTTCGGCTAATTGTCCTGTATGCTATACGTACGTTTCGGCTACTTGTCCTGTCGGCTAAATGTACTTGTCGGCTACATGTCCTGTCGTCTAAGTGCTGTCTGCTAAATGTCTTGTCGGCTATTTGGTTTTCGGCTAATCGTCTGCGACCGCGCATGCCAGGGGTGATTGTGTTCCGGGTGTAACCCAAATTTCCGGGTTTATCGATCGATCCTTCCGGGTTTATGAGATCGATATGTTTAGTGGAAAATTTGGACATTAAAAAAATATCGCGAATTTTGACAAATGGTCGCCGAAAAGAATCAACTCCTCAATCGTTCAGTGAAAAAAATCGACAATTTCGTCAAAATCTCAAGATAAGCACAAATTACGTCAAAGGAATGCGAAACAAAGCAGGGATGCAAGACCTGCGCCAAATTCGCTTTCCTGCGCCAAGCTGCTACAAAACAGCTATTTTTTTTCATTTTGCGCCAAACCTGCGCCAAAACGTACTTGGTGCCAAAATGAAATTTAGCACGATTTCGTCGATCCAAGAAGCAACAACAAAAAAAATTTCTACGCCGCTAATTTCGTCGAAAAAGCAAAAAACCGTGGTCGAAGTACTTCTAAAAACACGCGATGCTTGTCAAACGATCGCGAAAAAAAAACGTGAATTAATTCAAATTCACAGGATAAAAAGTAATTTCGAAAGATCGCTAATTTCGTCAAAACGCGGCCAAAAGATCGCGAAAAACCGCGATTTCGTTAAAAAAACGCGAATAAAACGCAAATTTTGTCGAAAGATCTCGAAAAACACGCAAATTTTGTTGAAAGATCGCGAAAAACACGCGAATTTTGTCGAAAGATCGCCAAAAACTCGCGAATTTTGTCCAAAGGTCGCGAAAAACACGAGAATTTCGTCAATAGATCGCCAAAAACGCGCGACTTTCGTCAAAGGATCGCGAGAAAAACATGAATTTTGCCAAAGGATCGCTAATTTTGTCAAAAAACAAACAAAACACGGTCAAAAGATCATGAAAAAAAACGATAATTTTGTTAAAAGATGGCGAGAAAAATGCAAATTTCATCATAAGGTCGAAAAAAAGATAAATTTCTTCAAAAGATCACGAAAAACACGCGAATTTCGTCAAATGATCGCGAATAACACGCGAATTTCGTCAAAGGATCGGGGAATAAACGTGAATTTTGTCAAAAGATAGCTAACTTCGCCAAAAAACGAACAAATCACGGTCAAAAGATTGTGAGAAAACACGAATTCCGTTAAAAGATCACGAAAAAGTCCATAAATTCCATGAAGAGGACGCGAAAAATACGTGAATTTCGTCAAAAGATCACGAAAAACACGCGAAATTTGTCAAAAGATAGCAAAAAAAAAAGTGAATTTTGACAAAGGTTCGCTAATTTCTTCAAAAAACGAACAAAACGGGATCAAAAGATTGTGTAAAAACGCGAATTTCTTTAAAAGATCGCGAAAAAACTGCAAATTTCATCAAAAGATCGCGAAAAAACTGCAAATTTCATCAAAAGATCGCGAAAAACCGCAAATTTCTTCAAAAGGTAGCGAAAAAACGCAAATTTCATCAAAAGATTTCGATAAACACGCTAATTTCGTCAAAAGATATAGCGAAAAAACGCGCTGATTTCAACAAAGGATCAAGAAAAATACGCGAATTTTGTCGAAAGATCGCGAGAAATACGCAAATTTCCTCATAAGTTCGAGAGAAATACGCAAATTTCTTCATAAGTTCGAGAGAAATACGCAAATTTCAGCAAAAGATTGCGAGAAATAGGCGTGAATTTCGTCAAAAGATCGCGAAAAACCTGCGAATTTTGTCAAAGAATAGCAAAAAAAACGTGAGTTTTGTCAAAAGATCGCCAATTACTTCAAAAAACGAAGTCAAAAGATTGTGAAAAAAGCGAATTTCGTTAAAAGATCGCTAAAGAACGGCTAATTTAATCAAAAGGTCGCTAAAAACCGAAATTTTGTCAAAGGATTTCGAAAAACACGCTAATTTCATGAAAAGGTTGCGAAAAGCACACTGATTTCAACAAAGGATCGCGAAAAATACGCGAATTTTGTCACAAGATCGCGAATTTTGCCACAAGATCGCGGAAAAATACGCGAATTTTGCCAAAAGATCGCGGAAAAATACGCGAATTTTGTCAAATGAACGCGAAAAATAAGCGAATTTTGTCAAAAAATCGCAAAAATACGGGCATTTTGTCAAAAGATCGCGAAAAATATGCGAATTTGTCAAAAGATCGCAAAAAATACGCGAATTTAGTCAAAAGGTCGCGAAAAATATGGAAATTTATTATTTATTAGCATTAGATTTTCAATCTGCTCCAAAAACGCTTTTATTGCTACAAAATAAATTTTTGCTGCTACAAAAATGGGTTTTACTGCTACAAAATCCGATTTTTGCTGCTGCAAAAATAGATTTTACTGCTACAAAATCCGATTTTTGCTGCTCCGAAGCTGTTACAAAATGACTTTAGTGCACTTTCATCCCTGAACGAAGCACAAATTTCGAAAGGATCACGAAAAAGCAAGATTTTCGTCAAAGGAGCGTGGGAAAAACTAACATATCGTCAAAGGATCGCGGGAAAAACGCAAATTTCGTTAAAGGATCACAAAAAAACCATGAATTCCTTTAAAGAATCGCTCAAAAACGTGAATTTCGTCAAAAAACGGCAGAAAAAATACATAATTAGAGCCGGGAAGGATTTTCCCCATCGCGGAAAAAACGCGATTTCCGTCAAAGGATCGCTGAAAAAAAAAACAGAAATATCGTCAAAGAATCGCGGGAAAAGCACAAATTTCGTTAAAGAATCACAGAAAAAACGTTTATTTCTTTAAAAAATCACGAAAAAACACGAATTTTGTCAAAGAATCTCAAAATAAAACAAATTTCGTCTAATGATTGCGAAATAAACACAAATTTCGTCAAAAGATCGCGGGGAAAAAAAAAGAAATGTTGTCAGAGGTCGCAGGGGAAATGCAAATTTCGTTAAAGGATCACGAAAAAAAAAAAAAAAAAAAAAAACAATTTCTTTAAAGAATCGCGAAAAAATCACGAATTTCATCAAACGACCTCAGAAAAAACGCATAATTAAAACCGGGAGGGATCACCCACCACCACCACCACCACCCGTTAATCGCGGGAAAAACGCGCTTTTCGTCAAAGGATTCATGGAAAAATGGAAATATCGTCAAATGATCGCAAGAAAAACGGAAATATCGTCAAATGATCGCAGGAAAAACGCGATTTTCGTCTAAGGAACGATGGAAAAAGGGAAATATCGCCAAATGATCGCAGAAAAACGCAAATTTTGTTAAAGGATCACGGGAAAAAACATGAATTTATTTAAAGAATCGTGAAAAGAACGCAAATTTCGCGGAAAATAGGCGAATTTCGTGAAAGGATCGCAGAAAAAACACATAATTAGAACCAGGAGAGATCTCCCCCCCCCACACACACACACTTCTGCTGTAACCTTTCATACAAGTTGCTGTGAATTTCAGATACTACATTTATTTTACTCAGAATCACCCCCTCCTGGTATTGTGTCATCCATCTCAATCTCAGTACAAAAATTTCATATGTGTAATACCCAGTAAAAAGAAATTTACCTTGTGTAAAAGCAAAGCTAAAAAAAAAAATCTATTTTTTTTTTCCCTTTTACTTAGCCACTTTGAAGTAAAATTGGATTGGTTTTGACATTTTTTCACTGCTTTCAAATATCTAGGTGTCATATATATGACTTGCATTAAATCTACTAAAAAGATATCCTACTCTTAACAGTTAATTTGTGCTTGTTTCATCAGTTCTTAGAATAAATTTGTTTACTGATTATAGAATTCGAACTTTGCATATTTAGCAAGATAAACTGCACTCTCCATTTGATGAAGTCATTTAGCCAGGGGTGATTCTATTCCGCTACATTAAGGCAGTCATTTCCGAAAATTAAAAAAAAAAAAAAATCGGTCGTGAATCCGAAAATTCGGACATAAAATATATCGCGAATTTTGACAAATGATCGCTGAAAAGGATCAAATTCGTCAATCGTGCGAAGAAAAATCGGCAATTTCGTCAAAGGATTGCGGGAAAACGCGAATTTCGCCAGAGGATCGCGAAAATAACGCAAATGTCGTTAAAGGATTGCGAATTTCGGCCCAAGGGATCACGGAAAAAAGCTAATTTTGTCAAAGAATCGCGAAAAAACGCAAATTTCGTAAAGGATCGTGAAAAAACTTCAAATTTCGTCAGAAGATCGCGAAAAAACGGCAAATTTCGCCAAAAGATGGCGAAAAAACGACAAATTTCGTCAGAAGATCGCGAAAAAACGACAAATTTCGTCAGAAGACCGCGAAAAAACGGCAAATTTTGCCGAAAGGGCACGAAAAAACACGTAGTTAGTACCGTAGTGGATTCCCTTCCCCCTCCCCCTCTGTTGTAACCTTTCAGAAAGTTTGCTGTGGATTTCAGATTTTTTTTTCTTTTTGCACAGAATCACCCCTACATTTAGCTTTCAGTGAAATTAATGTAAGTTTACCAAATTATGTTTTTCTGCAAATGTATATTTCAAAAAACAATAGCAGAAATATGTCATTTGATGGTCATGCTGTTGCTATGTAAATTAATATCGGTATATTTTGCATTGATAATTTTCAGGGTTTTTCACTCTGAGTCACAATCACCCCTGGCTTATCCGTGGGTCGCATTTTCTATAAACTAACCTAAGATTTT
This sequence comes from Maratus speciosus, assembly GCA_963932465.1. Lineage (NCBI taxonomy): Eukaryota > Metazoa > Arthropoda > Arachnida > Araneae > Salticidae > Maratus > Maratus speciosus. The sequence goes on along the minus strand of OZ010789.1, from coordinate 128,516,840 downwards.
TTTTAAATTAACCTGCCCCCCAACTCGACACGACTTGGGTCGTGTGCAGGAAAAATCGGGTTACCCGATCCAATGCAGGACTCTACACTCAAGTCAAACATTTTCCCCAGACGGCGATTAAATTTGGCCCCGATGGGGGGGCCATGTGTGCCCGACGGGGGCATATGCCCCTCCGGACCCCCCCTCTGGCGCCGCCCTTGATCAGCACCCCCCACAATGATCATGTAATAGCTGCAATGTCTGAGTCCAACGAGATAAAAATTCTGCGTCTTCAGGTTTCTGAATTGTCAAAAAAGGTCGAAGCATTAACAGTATCTTTGTCAGAGAATCGCTCTCGTTCTCCACATCGTAACAGAGGAGGCAATTTTTATAGAAACCACAGTTTCTCAAAAGGCCGGAGACATAATTCCGATATTTGGTACTATCATACACGTTTTGGCCCTCAAGCTGGAAAATGTACAAAGCCATGTTCTTTTTCCCAAACGGGAAACGACACGAGTGCATCACAGTAGCGGCATCTGATCGCACACAACCTCCACACAATAGTCGCTTATGTATTTATGATCCAGCCACTAAAACAAATTATTTAATTGATTCAGGTGCAGATGTCTCTGTAATTCCCAACGCCACCAAATCAAACCCATCAACTTTGTCTTTTTGCTGCCAACAATACTAAGATACCCACTTATGGGCAAAAACTTGTTGAAATTGAGCTAAACCTTAGACGTAGCTTAAAGTGGGAATTTACGTTGGCAGATGTTAAGCGTCCTATTATTGGATCAGATTTTTTAGCTCATTTCGGGTTATTAATTGATCTTAAAAACCACTGTCATATCGATCCGCTAACGAAATTAACTAGCAAAGGCCAATTTATAAAGGGTATATTTACATTTGTCAAAAGTATCTGTAAGGATTCAACCGTTCATAAAATTCTAAACCAATTTCCTAACCTTACACGTCCCCGCCCTTTTAACAGCAAAATTACTTATATTACTTACCATTTCATTGAAACTTCTGGCCCACCTGTTTTTAGCAAACCACGAAGACTCCACCCTGCACTACTTGCTGCAGCTAAACGGGAGTTCAAATTTATGTTAGAACAGGGTATCTATCGGCCATCTAAATCTAATTGGGCATCTCCTTTGCACCTTGTTCGTAAGAGTTCAGGTGACTTGCGTCCCACCGGGGATTACAGAGCACTTAATAAGATAACACGTCCTGATAAATATCCTATACCCCACATTCAAGATTTTACTCATAATTTGCATGGTGCTAAAATTTTCTCAAAAGTAGATATTGTGCGGGCTTTTCATCTTATCCCTGTTAACCCTACTGACATTCCCAAAACAGTCATTACTACACCATTTGGGTTATTCACATTTGTTTTTATGCCATTTGGGCTGTCGAATGCTGCCCAGTCATTTCAGAGGCACATTCATGAAGTTCTCTATGATCTTGATTTCTGTTTTCCATACCTGGATGACATCTTGATTGCCAGTAAATCTCCAGCTGAGCATGAAGCACACCTTCAGCAAGTGTTAAGTCGTCTTGACAAATATAATTTGACCATCAATCCATCTAAATGTGAGTTTTTCCAGGATGAAATTCAGTTCCTTGGACACCTTGTCTCTGAGCATGGCTGTAAACCTCTTCTAGATAAAGTTAAGGCAATTATAGACTTTCCCCAACCGAAAATAGTGAAAGAACTCCGCAGATTCTTAGGTGCTTTAGATTTTTACAGATGTTTTCTTCCTGAGATGGCTTCCATTCAAATGCCACTAAATCACTTGCTGCACAATTATCAGAAAAATGACAAACGAGAAATTTCATGGACTAATGCTACAACAAAAGCTTTTGAAACGTGTAAAGAAAAACTTTCTCAGGCTACAATGCTATGTCATCCTGATCCAACTGCTACATTAGTGTTGCATGCAGATGCATCTGATACAGCTATTGGTGCAGCATTACACCAAAAAACGGAACAATGTCTTCAGCCACTTGCATTCTTTTCAAAAAAAACTTTTTCCTGCACAGCAAAGCTATTCGACTTACGATAGAGAGCTGTTAGCTACTTACGAGGCAATTAAGTACTTCAGATACATGGTTGAAGCTAGATCATTTACTATATACACTGACGACAAACCTCTGTGTTTTGCTTTTGCACAGAAACCTGATAAGTGTACTCCTCGACAACTTAGGCATCTTGATTTCATTGCTCAGTTTTCGACGGATATTCAACATGTCAGCGGGCAAGATAAGTGTTGCTGATGCACTCTCCCGCATAAATGCAATATCCCTGGATCTCGGTCTACAAACAATGTCTGAAGCACAACTGAGTGACAGTGAACTGTGTGAGCTACTGCATCCCAACTTCATCCAATTTAGTTCTTAAGAAGTTTCCAGTAGAAAGTGGTTCCTCATCTGAACATTATTGTGATGTTTCGACTGACAAAATCAGACCCTTTGTATCCCTAGTGATGCGTCGCCAGATCTTTGACAGTCTTCATGGACTCTCCCATCCTGGTGTCAAGTCAACCGTGCAGCTGATAAAACAACGTTTTTGTTGGCCGTCTATGCAAACTGACATTACCAAGTGGACTCGTTCCTGCATTCCGTGTCAGCGCAGCAAGGTCCACAAGCACACATTCAGTCGCCCAGGTGAGTTCGCCACTCCAAGTTCTCGCTTTGAACATGTCCATTTAGACTTAGTGGGTCCTCTCCCTCAATCGAAAGGCTGCCAGGATCTACTAACACTAGTGAACAGATTTACACAGATTATTATTTTCCAATAGAGGACATAACTGCTGACACTATTGCCTTCAAATTCTATTCTGAGTGGATTTGCAGGTTTGGTGTACCTCTCCGGATCACCACAGACCGTGGACGACAATTTGAATCTCAGCTGTTTGAAAATTTGTCTAAAATCATTGGCACCCACCATATATACACGACTCCATACCATCCAGCATCGAATGGACTTGTTGAACGATTTCACAGAAGTCTTAAGGCTGCCATTCGCTGCTATGACACAGAACGCTGGGTTGAGATACTACCCACTGTTCTCCTGGGTCTCCGCTCATCCATCAAAGAAGACCTGCAAGCTAGTGTTGCTGAACTCGTCTATGGTGAAACTCTTCGCTTACCTGGTGAATTTTTTTCTGCATCCAAGGACTATATAGATCCAGCTACATTTGTTGGTCGCTTGAAGGACCACATATCCACAATCCGTCCTGTTCCAACCAGCCTGCGCACTGGTCGTTCCATTTTTGTGCATAATGCACTTTCTTTGTGTAGTCATGTCTTTTTGCGACAGGATGCTACTCGTAGAAGTCTTCAACCACTTTACACTGGACCATTTCGGGTGTTATCCCGCAGTGATAAAACCTTCACCATCCAGCTACACAACAAAACCTCAACTGTGAATATTGATTGGTTGAAGCCAGCATTTATCAATGTAGTTCCTGATGCTGTGCCTCCAGAACAGACTGTGTTTTTCCCTTCAGCAACGCCTGACCTACCACAGTCTCCTTCTGGCCTGACAACCAGCCAACCGCTGTCTTCTGACCCGTCTACCAGTCAACAGCCATATGTTACCAAATCTGGTCGCCGAGTTAAATTCAACCCCCGTTATGTTGATGCCACTTCGTCACTGGGAAGGGGGTGATGTGACAACATGCAATAGCCGTTTTTGGCTGAATCTCTGAACTGAGCTGATATCATCACAAGAACTTTTCTCTTTGTAATTTGGCAACAGTCCACGGGTGTTATTGTGGCTTGCCTTTCCGTGCATGTAGTTTGCGCGTATTTTCCAAGATGTTAATAAATATTGTTAGTCGTTATTAACCTTCTGATTTTATAGTTTAAAGTAAGTAAGTTTCATTCTACCACAAATGTACAGGGCGGAAGCACCTTCTTCACGTGCCTTTTGGATGTAATACTCCCACAGAATAGTTTTTCAAAATTTAGAAATTTTAAAGTACGCAGGAATAAATAACATTCTAAAATCGCGATTTCGGTAATATAGTTGTTACAGAAGCTTGAAATTTAGCATAGTGATTACTTTTAATATGAAAATGCTTGCAAAGAACGGAACGGCTTCTAAAAAGTTCGAAACTTCAAATGAAAAATGGAATGAGCGCAAAAACACAAAATACCTTCTAAATTACCTTTTATTTGTAATTAATTTTAGTTCTTCTCATTAATTTAAATCACATGTTCGCCTAAAATAGTATAAAAATGAAGTTTAGCCAAACTGTGGCTTAATTAATCATTTTTGAATTATCAGTACCAGTATATTTTCCTCAAATAAAAATAGGCACAAAAACACCGCTTATATTTCAACAAATACGTGAGAAAAGATGTGGGTTTTGCTAGTATTTAATACAGGGTGTCCAGAGAATAAATCCTGATTTCAAAATTAAATATCTCAAAAACAAAGATCAATAGAATTATGCGGTAAACGGATTGTTTATTAGCTAAGCTGTAAAAATGTTATACAGAAGTTTCAAAATTTAGTTGCAAAAACCGTTAACAGATGGCGCTGTAATCGCAGTACTTGTAAACTGTGCTTCGAAGTCCAGAGCACTAGCGTCTCATTCCTAGATGGCTCCCTACGGAAGAACGAATATGGGGAAAGTCCACTTTTTCATTGGGCTAATGTGCAAAAGTGGAGACATCTGGTCACAGAACTATTGCATCAACTTCAATTTTAGAAAATTTCAATTAATAGAATTTTCAATAAAAAGTTCAGAAATCATTAAGAACTTATTAAAATATTTTATTAAATTCAGTTTTTAATACCATGTAATTATTTAAATCAAAATGCATATATTTAGAAAAATAATTTTGTACTTTTTATTTATTTATTATATTTTTAAATCACGGCATAATATTTTGGTATTATTGTTTATACCCGAATTATTGTAAATAAAAAAGTTATTTTGTACTTTTCATTTATTTTTAAATCACGGCATAATACTTTGGTTTTAGCACAACACATACATTTCTTTTCTTTGTAAATAAAGTTTTAGAGACAAAAATTATGCATTAAATTACTTCTTTTTTAAAAGGAATTGATGATAAGTCATATCATGAACGTCAAAGCAAAAGTATTTTGGATGCTGCATTCTTTTCCAACACTTCGGATCCTATCGCTAGTAGCTGCACCATATTTCTGTGCTCAATGATAAAAAAAATGAAAATGAGTTTTTTAAATTAAAATTATTTTTTTAATTGTAACACCCAATTTTGACAATATATTTTAAACCTTCGGTTCAAACTATGCCTAGAAACGAAATTTGAAATCAATTGGGTGATAAGTTTTTGAATTATAACCATTCAAAATTTAGAGCTTCTAAAGTTAAATTACATTTTCATATTTTTATTAATATCCCCAGAAATTATAATCCTAATGTGATATTTTTTTAATTTTTTGTGTAGTCATAATACTAAAAAAACCAAAATAAATACATTGAATTTGTAATAAAAAAAAATATAATACGAATTATGAAATTAATATTTTAAAAAAATATGAATTGCAACCTACAATTTTTTTTGTTATATTTATATTTATTATATCCTGCTGTTTGCGAATTCTCAATTTCAAATTTTTCTTCCAAGTAGTTTTCGAATTGTGTTCAAAAAACGTCAAAATGATGGTTTAAGGGGTCTATGATGATCAGAAAAGCATAATTTCAAAAAATATATTTTACTCATTTTATTGAAACATTTGGGCTAGCAATAATTGAAACACGTTAAGCGAGTGGAATGTTCCTATTGGCAATAGTATCATTCTGAAGCATGTCAGTAATCGGGAATCGAACTTCAATTGGGTACAGCCCCTGTAATGGGCTCATTTTAAAATAATTAATATCTCAGAAACTAATCATACGAATTTCATGAAAATTTGGATTTAGGCTAATTGAAGTGTGTAGGATTTAGTTATGGTATCAAACTTGGGTATTGCTATTGAAAAAATAAAGTTTAGGTTCGTTTTGATATGTAGATGGTATCCTAAACAAATTTTTTATACCTCATTTAAAAGTAGACTTTATTTCCAAACGTTTGGTACCAGTAACTTTGTTCTACAATAATTTGTAGCAGAGTTAGTAGGGATTTTTTCTTTTCCACGACTGTGCATCTATGAATCCATGAAAGAGGGCATCGAAAAGAAAATTTTAAATTCATTTAAAAATCTGAATTATTTATGATCAACTAGAAAAAAATGTAAATTACAATATTTTGGAAAAAAAAACAAAAAACAGCTGAAACGCTTTTGTTAAGATTCACATTTTAAATTAAAAATTTATGATTATGTGAACGGTAAAATAGTTCTCTCAATTCTACGAAATTCCCCGTTTTAGTACCGCTACAGGTTGAATGGTACGAAATTCCACTTTTACATAGATTATCTGTTGCTATTAATGAATAAAATTTCCCTTATGGATAAAATTTTACTGCATTTCATAAACAAATGTAATCATATTTAATTTCTATGCATTTTTGTCATACCCACGCCAGAAAAAAAAAAAAATTATTTTTATCACCGGTGAATGACTGAATGATTAATTAAGATGATATATCTGATCTAAAAATAGTAGTTTAGTAAGTAGTATTCACCTGCACCAAAAAGATTTTTAATCTTCTTCTTCTTTAGGAGTTTCCCCACATTTGAGGTTTTCCTCATAGTCCAGACAATAGAGACTGTATAAGGACTCTACCTAGCAAAATTAATGGAAATACTGGAAATCGGCTTTCTAGATGTTTTTTGGGTCGCTGAATCCGAATTTGTAACTTCCCACCAAAATTTCCCCCGGCAACCCCCCCAAATTTTGGTAAAAAGCCCCCCAAAAAGGTTTTTATTAAAAAATTCCATTTTTTTTATTGTTTTAGAGAAAAAGTATCTAGAAATTCAGAAAGTAGACAAAATTTGCAACAAATTAGATTTATGACATTATGACTTAGGATGAAGGGGAAGGGGGGATCTGCCTCGGAACATGCGCCGCAGTGCTGCGTGGACTAAGTTGCGCAATTCCACTTAACCACTCACACGTTTACATTACTCCTCCCATCTTCCCTCCGAATTTTCTCTATAAGGTTTACTTTAAGTTTTTTGGGTCGCTGAATCCGAATTTTTAACTTACCCCCAAAATTTCCCCT